>JAVJIX010000196.1:0-1200000 GCA_036785185.1 Paratrypauchen microcephalus
ATGCCATTAAGTGTTTAAAAAGGATAAATAAGTTTTTTAAGGACACATACAATTTGATGAATCATGGATAAAATGAATTTTCAAAAGAAGAGATGGATGAAGTCTCTTCAAGATGATATGAGCGAATTTTGTGAAGACGTAGACCCATTCCTTGATGACAAAATGCCAACCTCAGAGCAGGAAAATGAACAAACTGAAGACGAAGTTCTAAATGATGAACTCTTGCATGACCAACAGCGATACTGTGTATTTCAGGACACTTGTTCTTTGCCCCTGGATTTAGGTCAAGAAATATTGGATCTGTGTACTTGGATGGTATTTTAAATCTGGCTCCAACAGAGGGTAACAATCCGGTGAAATTACTCTCAGATCGTGAGAATGAAGCCAAGTGCTTTCCATGTCTCTTTCCCCTCGGTCAGTTTACGTTTCATGACAAGAGACCTGTACGGATAACTTTGATGCGTTATTTAAATAACAGAATAATGCATGCCGATGGACGATTTTCAGGGAGTTTACTGTATCTCTTTTATGCATACTACATATCCGTTCTTCAACAAGTAGTTTCAAGCGTATCTATTGCACTTCGAAAAGGTGATACAGTTACATTTTCTCAGGGCAATGAATCAAATATTAAAGAAACTCTGAGAACGATGCTGGAGCATGACAGTGGATACCGTTTTCTTAAACCTATAAGAGGAAGTCCAGCCTACTGGCAATCGGCGTCTAGTGATTTGGTAGCGATGGTGCGCCAGTTAGGGGTCCCAACCTGGTTCTGTTCATTTTCCAGTGCTGATATGCGCTGGAAAAATTTACTTAACACTATCCTGAGACATGAAGGTCGATTACAAACAGTAGAAGACCTAGAGTGGTCCGAGCGCTGTGAACTCTTAAGGCATAACCCGGTAATCGCGGCCAGGATGTTTGACTATCGCTGGCATATATTTCTTAAAGAAGTACTAATGTCTCCGTCACATCCCATTGGTGAAATTATTGATTATTTCTATCGGGTTGAGTTCCAGCAGAGAGGTTCCCCTCATGTACACTGTTTGTTTTGGGTAAAAAATGCACCCAAACTTCATGAAAACACTGATGAAGAGGTGATCGAGTTTATCGATAAATACGTCACATGTGAGCTGCCAGCCGAGGACGATCCTTTGTATGAAGTAGTCACGTCTGTGCAGCAACATTCTAAGCGACACTCAAAAACTTGTAAAAAAAAACAACACAATGCCGCTTTAATTTCCCGCGTCCTATATCTTCCCGTACTTTCTTTAAAAATCTGAGCCAAAACCCAAATGCCCAAAATGTCACCCTGCCAAAACTGATGTTAGTACACATGATAATCAAGTGGAGTGTATCTGCCATACAACAATGCCTGCAGCACAAGGTGTGGAGATGGTGTCCAATGTGAAAAAGATCAGCCTGATGGATAACTGTCCTTATGACTGTCCTGATGCTGTATTTGAATCCCTTGGGTTTAATCAGGAAGTATATGAAAAAGCATATAATTGTTTGGGAGGTCGCACACATATTGTTTTAAAGAGAAATATTTCTGAGATTTGGAATAATCAGTATAGTCCATTTATTCTTAAAACGTGGAATGCAAATTTTGACATTCAGTATGTTGTGGACCCATATGCTTGTATTGTTTATATAATCTCATATATCTCCAAATCTGAAAGAGAAATGGGATTATTGTTAAGTATGGCCCAAAAAGAAGCCCGCAAAGGAAATTTAGATGCCAAAGGTGCCCTGAAAAAAATTGGTTCTGTTTTCCTTCATAACAGAGAGGTGTCTGCACAGGAAGCAGTTTATTTACTTACTAATATGCATTTAAAAGAATGTTCCAGAAAAGTTGTGTTTATACCCACAGGAGAGAACATAGTTAGAATGAGCAGGCCCTTAAATACAATTGATGAAACGGATCGAGAAGACGATATCTGGATGTTAAACATTATTGATAGATATAAGAACCGTCCCAACAATAGTGTGTTCAATGACATGTGTATGGCAACATTTGCATCTGAATATCGTGTACTAACAAAAGGTGAAAAATCTAAAAACTCAATCCCACTACAATTTGATCATGGATTTATAGTTAAACGCTCACGTACTCAAGCAGCAGTCATTCGTTATGCGCGTTTTCAAAAACAAAAAACCCAGAACAGTATTATAGAAGTATGATTGAATTGTTTGTGCCCTATCGTCACCATTTAAAGCCGGAAAGCTTCGCGTCGTTCTTGCAGTTTTATAAAAATGGTAATATTCAGTTTTCCAATGGTTCAATGCGTAGCGTATGTTCTGTTGTAAAATCAAACAGGCGCAAATTTGAAACAGTTAAAGAAGATTTAGAGGAGCTCCAGAAAGAAGTTGACCTTAATCCAGATGTGGAAAATGCGTGGTCACGTTTATGCCCAGAACAAGAGTCTGAAAGAATGGACTGCATAAATGAAATGGAACATCAACGACTTGGAAATCTTGAAGAAGAACCACTTGCCATTCCTGATTTAGCTGTATGTCAGGAAGAAATATTCCATTTAGAAAAGCGTAGTAATAGATTGAGTAGACAAGAGGGTTTGGATTTAGTTCGTACATTAAATCAAGAACAGTTGGCCATCTTTTATAAAATCCGTGCTTGGTGTTTGGATAAAGTAGCTGGTAATAATCCTGATCCATTGCATGTATTTATTACTGGTGGGGCGGGGACGGGGAAAAGTCACCTGATAAAAGCCATACAGTATGAGGCAATGAGGTTATTGGCCCCTCTGTGCCGAAATCCTGATAGCATTAGTGTGCTGTTAACTGCACCAACTGGGATGGCAGCTTATAATTTAAACGCAGCTACTATCCACACAACATTTCACATTGGAACTTTTTTGAGTTTGCCCTACTCCCCTTTAGGTGAAGAAAAGTTAAATTCTCTGCGTGTAAAGTATTGTGATTTACAAATTTTGATTATTGATGAAATATCTATGGTTGATCACAATTTGCTCACATATATTCATGGTAGATTAAGACAAATCAAGCAAACAGGTGACTTTTCTCCATTTGGCAATGTAGCCATCATTGCTGTAGGAGACTTTTATCAATTGGCACCCGTTAAAGGGAAACCCCTATACAAAGACATTGAAGGCGTGAACTTCTGGACGAGTTTATTTTCATGTGTTGAATTAAGAACAATTGTCCGCCAAAAAGATGAAATATTTGCCAGTTTGTTAAACCGATTGAGAACTCGTTCTAGAACTACACCCATGTTAAGCAGTGACATTACAATTTTAAGACGCTGTGAAACTGGCGAGGAACCTGACACACTACACATTTTCCCAAGAAATCAACAAGTGGATGACTACAATGCCAAAAAACTTACCCGCACTTGCCCAGATTATGTTGAAATACATGCACAGGACTTTGGACTCAATAAGAAGACTGGGAAATTAGAGGCAAGGATAGTCCCCCATAGTGATGCGCCTTACACGTGCCTGTCAGAACAGTTATTATTGGGTAATGGTGCGCGTGTTATGTTATGTAAAAATATTGATGTAAATGATGGCTTAGTTAATGGTTTATGCGGTACAGTAAAAGATATAGTGTGGTCTAATGAAAGGTTTCCGGTTGCCGTTTATGTTTTATTTGATGATGTTAATGTTGGTGTTCAAAAAAGAAAGCGGTATATACCCCCAACACCAAATCTAATTGGATGCACACGCATTGAACCAGAGGAAGAACGAGCAAATAAAAAAGGTGGCATTCGTCGTCAGTTTCCTCTCAGACTTGCTTGGGCCTGTACTGTTCACAAGGTTCAAGGCATTTCTGTTGATAGTGCGGTCGTGTCCCTCGACAAAATTTTCACAGCCGGTCAGGCTTATGTCACGTTGAGCAGAGTTAGAACATTATCCGGGCTCATAATCCAAAAGTTTGATCAAAAATCCATTTATTGCAATGATCATGTTAAATTTGCACTCCATTATATGCCATCCTTCATGACAGATTACATATCTAGGCCCATCACTAGTGTACAAGACTTTACATTATTTTTGATGAATGTGCATGGATTACACAGACATGTGTCAGATTTGGCATTCGCTACACAGCCTTGGCAGCCTAACTGCATCGCTGTAACAGAGACGTGGCTAAGGGGTGACTCTTGTTTAGACACTGTTCAGATAGATGGATTTCAGTTTCATAGTCGTCCCCGTAGTGATAGTTATAAATGTAGTACTGACCCAGCACTTGTGGATTTATGTACGCAACAACACGGCGGAGTTGGTGTGTACTGTGATGTAAATGTAGCTTATGAAGTCACAGTACCTAATGTTGATCTAGAATGTGTAGCATACAACTGTTTAGCTTACAATATTTTAGTTGTTGTAATTTATCGTCCCCCATCTTATCCCATGTCATTGTTCATCAAAAATATGAAAAAGTTATTTAATTGGATACATTATAAAAGTGAAACAATTGTTATTGTGGGAGACTTTAATGACAATATACAGAAAGCCTCAAAATGGTCTAAATTTATGCTTGATCAAGGGTATAGTCAGCATGTTGAATGTCCTACAACAGAGAGAGGAACATTAATTGACCATGTATTTGTTAAAACGACAACCTTTGAGGTTCACTCTGTGGTGGTGCCAACATATTTCTCTGATCATGAAGGGATTGCGTGTTTTTTTAAGTATTTGAATAGTTAAATTATGTATCGCTGTTGGTCATTTATTTATTATACTATGTATTTATATTTTTTTCTGTGTATCTAATCATGTAATAATCAATAATATAATCCAAAAATATATATAATAATCATGTGATTATGCTAATGTGATTGAAGCTTTGTACTTTTCTTTACTTAAATATTGGTTCTGTGTTTGATCTTTAATTTGGTCCAAGTCTGATGCTAGTTTTGTTCTGCATCAGTCCTTGTGTGATCCTGCTTTAGTCCTAGTGTGGTCATGGTTTAGTTCTGTTTTAGTCCTGGTGTTGTGCTGGTTTAGTCCTGCTTTAGACCCGGTGTGGTCGTGGTTTAGTTCTGTTTTAGACCTGGAGTGGTTTGGTCCGGCTTTAGTCCTGATGTGGTTTGACTTGGTCCTGATTTAGTCCTAGAGTGGGGCTGGTTTAGACCTGCTTGTAGACCTGCTTTAGTCCTGCTTTAGACCCGGTGTGGTTGTGGTTTAGTTCTGTTTTAGACCTGGTGTGCCGGATGAGTATGGTCCTTAGTGATGCTGTGTGCCTTACGCAGACCCCTGCTGTGGTAAATGTCCTGGATGGAGGGGAGACTGCTGCAATGATGACCTCTGCTGCTCGCACCACCCTTTGTAGTGCTTTGCGGCTCTGAGCAGTGCAGTTCCCATACCACACAGTGATGCAGCCCGTCAGCAGGCTCTCGATGGTGCACCTGTAGAAGTTTGTGAGGATGCTGGTGTTCATACCAAACTTCCTCAACTTCCTCAGGAAGTAGAGTCTTTGTCTTTCTTAACCACAGTGTCTGTATGTAGTGTCCAGGACAGATCCTCAGTGATGTGTACCCCAAGGAAGGCTTTAGTCCTGATGTGGTTTGACTTGGTCCTGATTTAGTCCTAGAGTGGGGCTGGTTTAGACCTGCTTGTAGACCTGGCGTGGTTTGGTCCAGCTTTAGTCCTGATGTGGTTTGACTTGGTTCTGATTTAGTCCTCCAAGTAGGTTTTTGAGTTCCTGACTAGGGGGAATACCCAGAAGGTTATACCAAGTCTCAGAAGTTGAGCTCAAGGAGGCATTCTCAGAAGTTTACACTAAAGGGTAAGTAGGCAAAGGTGTGTTCAAATATATCCATGTCTCGGAAAATGTTGTTGTTTATCACTTTGTGATTGTTCACTGCAGATGGACAGCTCTTCTGATACTAGATACTAGAAGAGTGATCCAAATAAGGGATGAAGCCAGATCACTGTTCATTGAATTCCATTCATCACCAATTGAGGGACATGCAGCAATATGCTCCAGATTTTACAGGGTTGGCATCTCAGTGGATATTGACAGATGGGTATGTGATTTATTTCTGTGTTATGTTATGGACTCATTTTGTTCAGCCAATTAGATTAGGACATTATTCATTTGTTTATCATGACAATTTTCTTAAAGGTCTCGGAGTGTGGCAGATGCCAGAGAACTGGAAGATCTTTGGCTGTTGCACAGCCATTGCAAAGCAAAAGGTAAATGTATAGATGTAGTGTAATTGTAGTGTAAGCAAAAAAAAAATGTTGAGATTCCCTTGTTTACAAGATGTATTAATCATTTTTTGCATTGGTGAATAAAAGTAGCCATCTTCACTAAACTACATTCACATATAATGTTTAATGACATTTGTCCTCATGTAAATGTACTAGGATTATAATGCAGTCAAGCCTTTCAGTCTCTGACAACTTTTTTGTTACTTGTGATGGCCGTCACACCACAGCCACCTCCCCAGATAAGGTTACCAACTTAAAAGATACAAAGTGTGGTCTTCACATTCTCAAGCGATAGCTGTGTGATGGAAGGAGACTGCATTTTAAGATTAAAAATCAAGGTATTATCCCAAGACCCAGTTTTGACTTTCCCTAGTTAATAACAGAAGGTACTGTTCCAGACGTATATTTGAGAGAGTGTATTCACACCCCTTTGTCTCCAGTCTTTGTCTCCAGGCCCAGGCTCCAGGAACACGTTCATCAGCTCAGTGCTCTGATAGCTGGATGTTTCTTCAATGGAACATTTCAGCATCTTAGAAAAGTAATGTATTTGTTTTGTTATTATCTCGCCTTGGTGTTTTGTATGTGATAATAGTGCTGTCTTATTTCTTTTCCATGCACACTTCAAATGCGGCCTGAAAACCGCCCTCGTTTCCATGGAGATTGGGCCGTGAATGAAGGGCACATCCAAGCACATTTCGTCATATATCCCATCATGCACCACGCGGCGGCAGACAGATGTTCGAAAATACAAAGCAAAAAGACCGTCCAGAGAGCGGAGAAAACGTGTGAGTACACGCTTTTAACTTCAGGAAATCATCACTAACACAACTGTAAACGAAAAAATACGTCCATAAACCACAAAACTATCAAATTAATTTGTTTTAATTTGTGTGAATCTCTGAGCTTTGAGCTAAAAGTTTTGCTAATAATCTACAGGTAACGTGATAAAAAGTCTGCTCAAACCTTCGTATTTGGACAGATTTACATCAAACACTAATAATGTTTTTCCTGTCAGAGGAAAAGAAGACCACGGAGGGAATAATGAAGCTTCGAGGAGGACGTTTTCATGGACACACATAAACACTTGGCCATGTAGCACGGAGGTAAGATAAAAACACATTATTTCATACATTAAACTTAAAAGACACAGTTTGACTATATCAAAGTTTATATTTACTTGTAAATCATGTAATATAAGCCTCCATCATATGCAGATAATAGATTATCTGTTTTTTACAATCTGTAAATAACACTGGACAGGTCAGATTTCAGATGGACATTATGCTCATTGAACAGGTGCAGACACTGGTGTAGATACTAGACACTGTGTCTGTTATGTCCATCACATCTAATATAACAATGAGAAAAATGTTTGAAATGTTTTATATGAATTTTCTTTTCTCATTTGCAGCCTCCACTGCTGGGGCCACAGAAGTGTTGGCTGATAAGATGCTCATGATTCATGAAATGGGTCAAATTCAGATGACAAAGTAAAGCCAACACTGCGCTGGAGCTGTGCTGGCCCAGACTCCTGCCCCTGATTAGGTATGTTACATGTTGCTTTATTACTCCAGTTATAATAAGGACTGCAAATGAATCATGCTCATATTGAATTCATTATTTAAATGGTGAAAATACACCTTTCCCAAATGTGTGGGATTCCTCTATTAATTTATCTGTTTGATTTATATAAACGGCCTTTGGATCTGAATGTACATGTGAACATAGTTTTGTAGTTTTCTTTATGTGTGTGTCATTACAGGTTTTCACTGTGCAGGACAGGACTTTGAACCAATCAGACGTAAAGCCCATTCTGTCCACCTCTTCCAGAAGACGAGGGATACATCACACTGAGTGGTCCAAGTACTTTGGGTCATCTCTCCACTGTACACGCTGACTGTACAAGACCTGTGGGGTTTCCACTGACTGTACAAGACCTGTGGGTTCTTTGGTTGCATCAGGCCTCCCTCCTGCTCGTGCGGTCTGCTGCTGTCCCTAATGTGTCCTAATAGTGATGTTTAGGTTTAACTTTTAATTTTCTGAAATAGTAAAATGGTAGTTTTTCATCTTAGCTGAGGAGCACCTAAACAGCTGAGGAAATGTCCCATGATAAATGTGGCCTTATATGACCTTAACAAGTGTGTGAGACAAAACTGAAAACATATCATTTGCTCATAAGTTTATTTGAATGTTTTTCTGTCTATTCAAACATTTGAATCATGGTGAAATGTGCCACTTATTTGGGTCTCTTGATAACACTGCGCTGGAGCTGTATATAGTAATTACATGTACTATGAGAATATACTATTGTACTGCAGTAAAGCAACGGTATTCCACCATATTTTGCAAAGATAATTTGTTCATTTTGGATTGTCACCTGCTTCAGCAAAAAGGGAACATAATTTGAGAGTACACTGACAGCTGTTTTTACTCACCTATAATTGCCTTGTATATGTGTAATGGTTTAATGTTTGACTCTTCACATTATGATAAAGTATTTCCACAAGTTCCTTTAATTGTTTAATAAACCATTGTTTCTCAAAGGAGAGATGTCTTTATAAACTGACTTAAATGCATTCCCTGTATAAATGCTTTAGATGTGGTGTGGTTTGGACTGGCTTTCGTCCTGATGTCCTGGTTTAGACCTGGTTTAGTCCTGCGTTAGACCTGGTGTGGCGCTGGTCCTTTTGCTCTCTCTCCCTATCTCTCTCTCTCTCGCACTCTCTATCTCTCTCCCTGTCACTCACTTATTTATTTAGACATCATCAATTTCTTAAGATGCAAAATGTTTACGGGTGCATATTCAAGGGAGAATGTGATCAATCCAAGGGGCATTACTGTTTGTCACAAATCATAATGTCATGTAATGTAATTTTGTGCTTCCAAACATGTTGATAAATATGTGCACCAAATTCAGTTTGTTGACAACACATTTGGTGTTGGCGCATGGATGTGTATTTCTGCCAACATAATCAGACATGGGATGTGGCAATGATTTACTTTTTCCATCAAGAGTCAATTTTTCCATCATGATGTGACAAAGTATGTGCAAATTATGATTATAACACAAAAACTTGCATTACAGGAGACATGAATGGTGCATCTATGACAAAATGGCGTATGGTCAAAAGCACAGTATATTTTGATTTTATAGGGGTGCTATCACGGTCTTCTGGTTTGGGAGGGGGGTGGGGCGTATTTTGCTTTGTTCCTATTGGTGGTTTGCAGATTCTAGAGTGTCATGATGTCATATTCCCAGGTGGGGAGCAAAAGCCAGTTTTTCCTGTTAATTATATTGCATTTTCTTATGAAATATCCATAAGCAGGGTTTCTGCTGGACATTAAAAAGCATTAACAGTCATTTAATGTTTTTAATAGGCATTAATTTCGACAGAATCCAATCGAAATTAAGGCCTTATTAAAAAACATTAAATAAAATTTCAAGCAGGATTAAAAAATATATAGTATTGATAACCGGGGTTAATTGTGTTGTGTGCCTTTAAGGGGTTTGCTGGTGTGCGCGTGTGTGTGGCACATGTGGGTTAGAAGTTAATAACTAAGAAAGAGTTGAGTTGCTGGGGTGTTGCACTGTGAAAGTTTCGGAGTACATGACTACAAAAAGTTTGGGACCCATTTCTCCAAGAGGAGTATTTTAAAGGTATCCTTTAGTTATACACTGGCTGAATGTGTGTCTTCATTTGTTTGTTGTGTATGTCCCAGCAACATTATAGTGAGTCTGGGGCAGTAATTTTGGCAGGAAACATTTTCAATAAATGCATTGATCCCTAACACAAAATATATTAGGTTCAAAACACCCAATGATATTACAGTAAATAAGCTTTAGAAATGATTTGCCTTATAATAACTATAGGTTCTTGTCATTTTGCTGAATTGTCACAAAATGATCACAGTTGACAAGATGAAAGCTTAAAAGCACTCTGCAAGTGTTCTGGTGCAGGGTCCGTCACCTGCTTGTTGTCTACTATCATTGCTCTGACTGGAAAGTTCCATAGTATGACAATAAACAGCTCGAACTTACATGTATTAAATCACAGGTGGTTTTATTTTGTGTGTGTGTGTGTGTGTGTGTGAGCTGGGTGCACGTGTGAGTTTGTGTGTTATCTGGATGCATGTGTGTGTTGAATGTCAATTTTAAGAGGAGGGTCACTCAAGCCTTTCTTCCACTGTTCTGTTTTTTTTTTTTTTTTAGTTTATGTGTATTTTTGTCCTTTTAAATGCTGGGTGCAAACAATAAATAAATTGAATAAATAAAAATATGAGGACAGGAAATGGCGCCTTCGCCACCAGGTCACATGGTCTATCCAATATGGCTGACATCCTGTTGGTTGCCTAGCAACGGCGTAATATACCGTATTGGCCTGAATATAAGACGACCCTGATTATAAGACGACCCCCTCTTTTTCAAGACTCAAGTTTGAAAAAAGACTTTTTGAACACCAAATTTAATTTTTATACAGAAAATAATGACAGTACATCTGAAACAAATGATTATAACAATATATTCGAGAAAAAAAGCCTGTTATTTTGCCTCATTCAAATCATGTAAAAACTGTCTATCACATCTTAATATCTGAACATTTAAATATGTAAACTAAAGTGCAATCACATTTGTAAATGAATGGCTTCTGGTTTTTGAAATGTAAATAAACCAATCTACTGTGATAAAACAAGAGGAGAGACTGCTGTGTGTGTCTGCCTGCCTGTGAGTGAAGCGACAGTCCACGCTGTTCTCAACTCCGCCCCGCCCCTCTCTGCCTGTGTCTCTCTGTCTCTTTCTCTGAACGGGGAAAGAGAGAAAACGGCGCAATTATTTTTTCCCCCTCCCGCGATCTTGGAGCCTCTGATCACCAAAAAAAGTTGCTAGATTTGTCGCTAGTCGCTTTTGTCTAATTTTCTCACTAGGGGGGTCCAGAAAGTAGCTAAAAATAGCGACAAAGTCGCTAAATTGGCAACACTGCCGCTAGCAGCATTCGCTTTAAAGATATCTGGCGCCATCTAGTGTTGGAATGGCTAGACCTCGAATGTAAGACGACCCCCGCTTTTTCAGTGTTGTTTCAATGCAAAAAACATCGTCTTATATTCGGGCCAATACGGTACTTTTTTGTTCCTATTCTCATGATGCATATAAACCAAATGTGGTGGTGGTGATGTTTGGCCTGTTGCCATGGCAACAGAATGGGAGATGGCGTGGGGGCGTCATTGAGTTTTTTTTTTATCAAGACCCTGTCACAAATATGTGTACCTAATTTGGTATGTCTACGACAAAGTAAAATTTTGCACTTCCATGCAATCTCCCTAGGGGGCGCTATAGTGTCCATTTCCGATTTTCTTATATCAATCTGGTCAGGGCCGCGGTGTCCACCAATGATTGAAGTTTGAGTGAAATGGGCCAAAGTATGAGTGAATTATCACTTGTCAAAGTTTGATGGCGAACCGCAAAAACTAACCCAAAATTTGTGGCGTTGTCACGGAAACACCATTCACTCTTTTAGAACGCTTTTAATAACTTCTAATGCCCCACTTGTCTAGATGATACAGCACGATTCTGGTGAGTCTGGGTCAAAAACCCAAGGAGAAGTTCGTTAAAATACGAGGACAAGAAATGACGCATTTGCCACCAGGTCACATGGTCAATCCAATATGGCCAACTTCCTGTTGGTCGCCTAGCAACCGCTTAATATACTTTTTGTTCCTATTCCCATGATGCATCTGTGTACCAAATTTGGTTTGGCTACGACAAAGTTTTTGCCTGGCGTCCCATTGGTGACGACAGATGTTTGGCCTGTTGCCATGGCAACACGATGGGGCATGGCGTGTTGGCGTCATTGAGTTTTTTTATCAAGACCCCGTCACGAATGTGTGTACCAAATTTGGTATGTCTACGACAAAGTAAAATTTTGCACTTCCAGGCAATCTCCCTAGGTGGCGCTATAGTGTCCATTTCCGATTTTCTTATATTAATCTGTTCAGGGCCGGGGTGTCCACCAACGATTAAAATTTGAGAGAAATTGGCCAAAGTATGCGCGAATTATCGCTCATCGAAATTTGATGGCGAGCCGCAAAAACGAACCCGAAATTTGTGGCGTTGTCACGGAAACACCGTTCACTCTTTTAGAACGCGTTTAACAACTTTTAATGTCCCACTTGTCTAGATGATACAGCACGATTCTGGTGAGTCTGGGTCAAGAACCCTAGGAGGAGTTCGTTAAAATACGTGGACAGGAAAATGCGCCCTCGGGGCCAGGTCACGTGCTCGGTCCAAAATGGCCGACTTCCTGTTGGTCGCCTAGCAACCGCTTAATATACTTTTTTGTTCCTCTTCCCATGATGCATCTGTGTACCAAATTTGGTTTGGCTACGACAAAGTTTTTGCCTGACATCCCATTGGCAAGGAGAGAAGTTTGGCCTGTTGCCATGGCAACACGATGGGACATGGCGTGTTGACGTCATTGAGTTTTTTGATCGATACCCCATCACGAATATGTGTACCAAATTTGGTATGTCTACGACAAAGTAAAATTTTGCGCTTCCATGCAATCTCCCTAGGTGGCGCTATAGCACCCATTTCAGATTTTCTTATATCAATCTATTCAGGGCCGGGGTGTCCACCAACGCTTAAAGTTTGAGTGAAATCGGCCAATGTATGCGCGAATTATCGCTCGTCGAAGTTTGATGGCGAGCCGCAAAAACGAACACGAAATTTGTGGCGTTGTCATGGAAACACCGTTCACTCTTTTAGAACGGTTTTAACAACTTTTAATGCCCCACTTGTCTAGATGATACAGCACAATTCTGGTGAGTCTGGGTCAAAAACCCTAGGAGGAGTTCGTTAAAATACGAAGACAGGAAATTGCGCCTTCGGCGCCGGGTCGCATGCTCGGGTCAATATGGCCGACTTCCTGTTGGTTGCCTAGCAACAGCGTAATATATTTTTTGGTTCGTAACGACATGACCTATCCACCACCCGAATTTCTTTTGTCTACGACAAAGTTCATTTTTCGGATATAGCCATAGGCGCAATGTATTTTGATTTTCCAGGGGGCGCTGTCGAGCCATTTTTAAAGATTTTTTAATACAGATTATTTGTAAATTCCTTTTTTGGCGTTCTTGAATTTTGTGCAAAATTTCGTGAGTTTTCGTCCGTGGGAAGTACCCGAACCTTGAAAAAAGTGGTCGTAAAAATAATAATAATAATAATAATAAATATAGCCGCAAGCGGCGATGATCGGCCCTCGCTTGCACTCACTGGGGGGGTGGCGCTAACGCGCCATTTTCCTATTCCCATGAACCATCTATGTGCCAAATTAGGTGTGTCTACACCAAAGCTTTTGCGTTATCCTAATGGCATGCAGATGTTTGACCTGTTACCATGGCAACATGATGTGAGATGGAGTGGGGAGTGTCACTGTGTTTTTTGATCGAGACCATGTCACAAATGTGTGGTCCAATTATTTTAAGAGGTGTGTCTACGACAAAGTAAAATTTTTCTGTTCCATGCAATCTCCCTAGGGGGCGCTATTACGGCCAATTGAGATTTTCTTATATCAATCTGTGTAGGGCCGGGGTGTTCACCAACGATTAAAGTTTGAATAAAATCGGCCAAAGTATGTGAGAATTATCACTCGTCGAAGTTTGACAGGAAATGGCGCCTTCGCCACCAGGTCACATGGTCTATCCAAAATGGCTGGTTGGTTGCCTAGCAACGGTATAGTACACTTTTTGTTTATCTTCCCATGATGCATCTGTGTACCAAACTTTGTTTGACTACACCAAAGTTTTTCCAGAGAATCCTAATGACAAGGACAGATGTTTGGCCTGTTGCCATGGCAACACGATGGGAGATGCCCGGGGTCATCATTGAGATTTTTGATCGAGACCCTGTCACGAATGTGTGTACCAAATTTGGTATGTCTACGACAAAATACAATTTTTCTGTTCCACACAATCTCCCTAGGGGGCGCTATATCGTCCATTTCAGATTTTCTTATATCCATCTGTTCAGGGCCGGGGTGTCCACCAACGATTAAAGTTTGAGTGAAATCGGCCAAAGTATGCGTGAATTATTACTCATCGAAGTTTGATGGCGAGCCGCAAAAACAAACCCGAAATTTGTGGCGTTGTCACGGAAACACCGTTCACTCTTTTAGAACGCTTTTAACAACTTTTAATGTCCCACTTGTCTAGATGATACAGCACGATTCTGGTGAGTCTGGGTCAAAAACCCTAGGAGGAGTTCGTTAAAATACGAGGACAGGAAAATGCGCTCTCGGTGCCAGGTCACGTGCTCGGTCCAAAATGGCCGACTTCCTGTTGGTCGCTTAGCAACCGCATAATATACTTTTTTGTTCCTTATCCCATGATGCATCTGTGTACCAAATTTGGTATGGCTACGACAAAGTTTATGCTGGGCGTCCCATTGGCGACGACAGATGTTTGGCCTGTTGCCATGGCAACACGATGGGACATGGCGTGTTGACGTCATTAAGTTTTTTGATCGATACCCTGTCACGAATATGTGTACCAAATTTGGTATGTCTACGACAAAGTAAAATTTTGCGCTTCCATGCAATCTCCCTAGGTGGCGCTATAGCACCTATTTCAGATTTTCTCATATCAATCTGTTCAGGGCTGGGGTGTCAACGAACGATTAAAGTTTGAGTGATATCGGCCAAAGTATGCGCGAATTATCGCTCATTGAAATTTGATGGCGAGCCGCAAAAACGAACCCGAAATTTCTGGCGTTGTCACGGAAACACCGTTCACTCTTTTAGAACGCTTTTAACAACTTTTAATGTCCCACTTGTCTAGATGATACAGCACGATTCTGGTGAGTCTGGGTCAAAAACCCTAGGAGGAGTTCGTTAAAATACGAAGACAGGAAAATGCACCCTCGGTGACGGGTCGCGTGCTCGGCCCAATATAGCTGACTTCCTGTTGGTCGCCTAGCAACGCCATAATATATTTTTTGGTTCGTAACGACATGACCTATCCACCACCCGAATTTCGTTTATCTACGACAAAGTTCATTTATCGGGTATAGCCATAGGCGCAATGTATTTTGATTTTTGAGGTGGCGCTGTGGAGCCATTTTTAAAGATTTTTTAATACAGATTATTTGTAAATTCCTTTTTTGGCGTTCTTGAATTTTGCGCAAAATTTCGTGAGTTTTCGTCCGTGGGAAGTACCCGAAACCTGAAAAAGTGGTCGGGAAAATAATAATAATAATAATAAGAAATATAGCCGCAAGCGGCGATGATCGGCCCTCGCTTGCACTCGCAGCCCCCTGCTAACGCGCCATTTTCCTATTCCCATGAACCATCTATGTACCAAATTAGGTGTGGCTACACCAAAGCTTTTGCCGGGCGTCCTAATGGCAGGGACAGATGTTTGACCTGTTACCATGGCAACATGATGTGCGATGGAGTGGGGGTGTCACTGTGTTTTTTGATCGAGACCATGTCACGAATGTGTGGTCCAAATTTGGTGTGTCTACGGCAAAGTAAAATTTTTCTGTTCCATGCAATCTCCCTAGGGGGCGCTATTACGGCCAATTGAGATTTTCTTATATCAATCTGTGTAGGGCCGGGGTGTTCACCAACGATTAAAGTTTGAGTAAAATTGGCCAAAGTATGTGCGAATTATCACACGTGGAAGTTTGACAGGAAATGGCGCCTTCGCCACCAGGTCACATGGTCTATCCAAAATGGCTGGTTGGTTGCCTAGCAACGGTATAATATACTTTTTGTTTATCTTCCCATGATGCATCTGTGTACCAAATTTTGTTTGACTACGCCAAAGTTTTTCCAGAGAATCCTAATGACAAGGACAGATGTTTGGCCTGTTGCCATGGCAACACGATGGGACATGGCGTGTTGACGTCATTGAGATTTTTGATCGAGACCCTGTCACGAATGTGTGTACCAAATTTGGTATGTCTACGACAAAGTAAAATTTTGCACTTCCATGCAATCTCCCTAGGGGGCGCTATAGTGTCCATTTCAGATTTTCTTATATCAATCTGTTCAGGGCCGGGGTGTCCACCAACGATTAAAGTTTGAGTGAAATCGGCCAAAGTATGTGCGAATGATCACTCGTCGAATTTGATGGCGAGCCACAAAAACGAACCTGAAATTTGTGGCGTTGTCACGGAAACACCGTTCACTCTTTTAGAACGCTTTTAACAACTTTTAATGTCCCACTTGTCTAGATGATACAGCACGATTCTGGTGAGTCTGGGTCAAAAACCCTAGGAGGAGTTCGTTAAAATACCAGGACAGGAAAATGCGCCCTCGGTGCCAGGTCACGTGCTCGGTCCAAAATGGCCGACTTCCTGTTGGTCGCTTAGAAACCGCAAAATATACTTTTTTGTTCCTTATCCCATGATGCATCTGTGTACCAAATTTGGTATGGCTACGACAAAGTTTATGCTGGGAGTCCCATTGGCGACGACAGATGTTTGGCCTGTTGCCATGGCAACACGATGGGACATGGCGTGTTGACGTCATTAAGTTTTTTGATCGATACCCCGTCACGAATATGTGTACCAAATTTGGTATGTCTACGACAAAGTAAAATTTTGCGCTTCCATGCAATCTCCCTAGGTGGCGCTATAGCACCTATTTCAGATTTTCTTATATCAATCTGTTCAGGGCCGGGGTGTCAACGAACGATTAAAGTTTGAGTGATATCGGCCAAAGTATGCGCAAATTATCGCTCGTTGAAATTTGATGACGAGCCGCAAAAACGAACCCGAAATTTGTGGCGTTGTCACGGAAACACCGTTCACTCTTTTAGAACGCTTTTAACAACTTTTAATGTCCCACTTGTCTAGATGATACAGCACGATTCTGGTGAGTCTGGGTCAAAAACCCTAGGAGGAGTTCGTTAAAATACGAGGACAGGAAAATGCACCCTCGGTGCCGGGTCGCGTGCTCGGCCCAATATAGCTGACTTCCTGTTGGTCGCCTAGCAACGCCATAATATATTTTTTGGTTCGTAACGACATGACCTATCCACCACCCGAATTTCGTTTATCTACGACAAAGTTCATTTATCGGGTATAGCCATAGGCGCAATGTATTTTGATTTTTGAGGTGGCGCTGTGGAGCCATTTTTAAAGATTTTTTAATACAGATTATTTGTAAATTCCTTTTTTGGCGTTCTTGAATTTTGCGCAAAATTTCGTGAGTTTTCGTCCGTGGGAAGTACCCGAAACCTGAAAAAAGTGGTCGGGAAAATAATAATAATAATAAATATAGCCGCAAGCGGCGATGATCGGCCCTCGCTTGCACTCGCAGCCCCCTGCTAACGCGCCATTTTCCTATTCCCATGAACCATCTATGTACTAAATTAGGTGTGGCTACACCAAAGTTTTTGCCGGGCGTCCTAATGGCAGGGACAGCTGTTTGACCTGTTACCATGGCAACATGATGGGAGATGCCGTGGGGTCATCATTGTGTTTTTTGATCGAGACCATGTCACGAATGTGTGGTCCAAATTTGGTGTGTCTACGGCAAAGTACAATTTTTCTGTTCCATGCAATCTCCCTAGGGGGCGCTATTACGGCCAATTGAGATTTTCTTATATCAATCTGTGTAGGGCCGGGGTGTTCACCAACGATTAAAGTTTGAGTAAAATCGGCCAAAGTATGTGCAAATTATCACTCGTCGAAGTTTGACAGGAAATGGCGCCTTCGCCACCAGGTCACATGGTCTATCCAAAATGGCTGGTTGGTTGCCTAGCAACGGTATAATATACTTTTTGTTTATCTTCCCATGATGCATCTGTGTACCAAATTTTGTTTGACTACACCAAAGTTTTTCCAGAGAATCCTAATGACAAGAACAGATGTTTGGCGTGTTGCCATGGCAACACGATGGGAGATGCCCTGGGGTCATCATTGAGATTTTTGATCGAGACCCTGTCACGAATGTGTGTACCAAATTTGGTATGTCTACGACAAAGTAAAATTTTGCACTTCCATGCAATCTCCCTAGGGGGCGCTATAGTGTCCATTTCAGATTTTCTTATATCAATCTGTTCAGGGCCGGGGTGTCCACAAACGATTGAAGTTTGAGTGAAATCGGCCAAAGTGTGTGCGAATTATCACTCGTTGAAATTTGATGGCGAGCCACAAAAACGAACCTGAAATTTGTGGCGTTGTCACGGAAACACCGTTCACTCTTTTAGAACGCTTTTAACAACTTTTAATGTCCCACTTGTCTAGATGATACAGCACGATTCTGGTGAGTCTGGGTCAAAAACCCTAGGAGGAGTTCGTTAAAATACGAGGACAGGAAAATGCTCCCTCGGTGCCAGGTCACGTGCTCGGTCCAAAATAGCCGACTTCCTGTTGGTCGCTTAGCAACCGCATAATATACTTTTTTGTTCCTTATCCCATGATGCATCTGTGTACCAAATTTGGTATGGCTACGACAAAGTTTATGCTGGGCGTCCATTTGGCGATGACAAATGTTTGGCCTGTTGCCATGGCAACACGATGGGACATGGCGTGTTGACGTCATTAAGTTTTTTGATCGATACCCCGTCCCGAATATGTGTACCAAATTTGGTATGTTTAGGACAAAGTAAAATTTTGCGCTTCCATGCAATCTCCCTAGGTGGCGCTATAGCACCTATTTCAGATTTTCTTATATCAATCTGTTCAGGGCCGAGGTGTCCACCAACGATTAAAGTTTGAGTGATATCGGCCAAAGTATGCGCGAATTATCGCTCATTGAAATTTGATGGCGAGACGCAAAAACGAACCCGAAATTTGTGGCGTTGTCACGGAAACACCGTTCACTCTTTTAGAACGCTTTTAACAACTTTTAATGTCCCACTTGTCTAGATGATACAGCACGATTCTGGTGAGTCTGGGTCAAAAACCCTAGGAGGAGTTCGTTAAAATACGAGGACAGGAAAATGCTCCCTCGGTGCCAGGTCGCGTGCTCGGCCCAATATGGCTGACTTCCTGTTGGTCGCCTAGCAATGCTATAATATATTTTTTGGTTCGTAACGACATGACCTATCCACCACCCGAATTTCGTTTATCTACGACAAAGTTCATTTATCGGGTATAGCCATTTTTTGATTTTTGAGGTGGCGCTGTGGAGCCATTTTTAAAGATTTTTTAATACAGATTATTTGTAAATTCCTTTTTTGGCGTTCTTGAATTTTTGCGCAAAATTTCGTGAGTTTTCGTCAGTGGGAAGTACCCGAAACCTGAAAAAGTGGTCGGGAAAATAATAATAATAATAATAATAATAATAATAATAAAAATAAAAAAAACGAGAAGAGTAATAATATAGTTGCACGAATGGTAACACAAAATATATCAATGGAAAGGGTGCACGTCCAGTAACCCACCCGTGGGGTCCATTGACACCTACCAGCGCGTTTCACACGTTCCACGCTGGTTCTGCAGTGCTTCGCACCGCAGAACAGTTACAAAAGGCCCTATGCGCTCTTCAGCGCTCGGGCCTAATAAGAAGAAAACCAGAACAGTAACAATATAGTGCCACGAATGGTAACACTAAATATATCAATGGAAAGGGCGCGCGTCCAGTAACCCACCCGTGGGGTCCATTGACACCTACCAGCGCGTTTCACACGTTCCACGCTGGTTCTGCAGTGCTTCGCACCGCAGAACAGTTACAAAAGGCCCTATGCGCTCTTCAGCGCTCGGGCCTAATAAGAAAAACCAGAACAGTAACAATATAGTGCCACGAATGGTGGCACAAAATATATCAATGGAAAGGGCGCACGTCCAGTAACCCACCCGTGGGGTCCATTGACACCTACCAGCGCGTTGCACACGTTCCACGCTGGTTCTGCAGTGCTTCGCACCGCAGAACAGTTACAAAAGGCCCTATGCGCTCTTCAGCGCTCGGGCCTAATAAGAAATATAGCCGCAAGCGGCGATGATCGGCCCTCGCTTGCACTCGCAGCCCCCTGCTAACGCGCCATTTTCCTATTCCCATGAACCATCTGTGTACCAAATTAGGTGTGGCTACACCAAAGTTTTTGCCGGCGTCCTAATGGCAGGGACAGCTGTTTGACCTGTTACCATGGCAACATGATGCAAGATGGAGTGGGGTCATCACTGTGTTTTTTGATCGAGACCATGTCCTGAATGTGTGGTCCAAATTTGGTGTGTCTACGGCAAAGTAAAATCTTTCTGTTCCATGCAATCTCCTTAGGGGGCGCTATTATGGCCAATTGAGATTTTCTTATATCAATCTGTGTAGGGCCGGGGTGTCCACCAACGATTAAAGTTTGAGTAAAATCGGCCAAAGTATGTGTGAATTATCATTCGTCGAAGTTTGACAGGAAATGACGCCTTTGCCACCAGGTCACATGGTCTATCCAATATGGCTGGTTGGTTGCCTAGCAACGATGTAATATACTTTTTTGTTTCTATTCCCATGATGCATCTGTGTACCAAATTTTGTTTGACTATGACAAAGTTTTTGCAGAGGATCCTAATGGCGAGTACAGATGTTTGGCCTGTTGCCATGGCAACACGATGGGAGATGGCGTGGGGTCATCATTGAGTTTTTTTATCGAGACCCTATCACAAATGTGTGTACCAAATTTGGTACGTCTACGACAAAGTAAAATTTTACACTTCCATGTAATCTCCCTAGGGGGCGCTATAGTGTCCATTTCCGATTTTCTTATATCAATCTGGTCAGGGCCGCGGTGTCCACCAATGATTGAAGTTTGAGTGAAATCAGCCAAAGTATGCGTGAATTAACACTTGTCGAAGTTTGACAAGAAATGACGCATTTGCCACCAGGTCACATGGTCTATCCAATATGGCTGGTTGGTCGCCTAGCAACCGCTTAATATACTTTTTTGTTCCTATTCCCATGATGCATCTGTGTACCAAATTTGGTTTGGCTACGACAGTTTTTGCCTGGCGTCCCATTGGTGACGACAGATGTTTGGCCTGTTGCCATGGCAACACGATGGGACATGGCGTGTTGGTGTCATTGAGTTTTTTTATCAAGACCCCGTCACGAATGTCTGTACCAAATTTGGTATGTGTACGACAAAGTAAAATGTTGCACTTCCATGCAATCTCCCTAGGGGGCGCTATAGTGTCCATTTCCGATTTTCTTATATCAATCTGTTCAGGGCCGGGGTGTCCACCAACGATTAAAGTTTGAGTAAAATCGGCCAAAGTATGTGCAAATTATCGCTCATCAAAATGGCGAGCGATGGCGAGCTGCAAAAACGAACCCGAAATTTGTGGCGTTGTCACGGAAACACCGTTCACTCTTTTAGAACGCTTTTAACAACTTTTAATGTCCCACTTGTCTAGATGATACAGCACGATTCTGGTGAGTCTGGGTCAAAAACCCTAGGAGGAGTTCGTTAAAATACGAGGACAGGAAAATGCGCCCTCGGTGCCGGGTCACGTGCTCGTTCCAATATGGCCGACTTCCTGTTGGTCGCCTAGCAACGGTGTAATATAGTTTTTTGTTCCTCTTCCCATGATGCATCTGTGTACCAAATTTGGTTTGGCTACGACAAAGTTTTTCCTGGGCGTCCCATTGGCAAGGAGAGAAGTTTGGCCTGTTGCCATGGCAACACGATGGGACATGGCGTGTTGGTGTCATTGAGTTTTTTGATCGAGACCCCGTCATGAATATGTGTACCAAATTTGGTATGTCTACGACAAAGTAAAATTTTGCGCTTCCATGCAATCTCCCTAGGTGGCGCTATAGCACCCATTTCAGATTTTCTTATATTAATCTGTTCAGGGCCGGGGTGTCCACCAACGATTAAAGTTTGAGTGAAATCGGCCAAAGTATGCGCGAATTATCGCTCGTCGAAGGTTGATGGCGAATCGCAAAAACGAACCCGAAATTTGTGGCGTTGTCACGGAAACACCGTTCACTCTTTTAGAACGCTTTTAACAACTTTTAATGTCCCACTTGTCTAGATGATACAGCACGATTCTGGTGAGTCTGGGTCAAAAACCCTAGGAGGAGTTCGTTAAAATACGAGGACAGGAAACTGCGCCTTCGGCGCCGGGTCACGTGCTCGGGTCAATATGGCCGACTTCCTGTTGGTCGCCTAGCAACGGCATAATATATTTTTTGGTTTGTAACGACATGACCTATCCACCACCCGAATTTCATTTGTCTACGACAAAGTTCATTTTTCGGGTATAGCCATTGGCGCAATGTATTTTGATTTTCCAGGTGGCGCTGTCGAGCCATTTTTAAAGATTTTTTAATACAGATTATTTGTAAATTCCTTTTTTGGCGTTCTTGAATTTTGTGCAAAATTTCGTGAGTTTTCGTCGGTGGGAAGTACCCGAAACCTGAAAAAAGTGTATAGGAAAATAATAAGAATAAATAATAAATATAGCCGCAAGCGGCGATGATCGGCCCTCGCTTGCACTCGCAGGGGGGGTGGCGCTAACGTGCCATTTTCCTATTCCCATGAGCCATATATGTACTAAATTAGGTGTGGCTACACCAAAGCTTTTGCCGGCATTCTAATGGCAGGGACAGCTGTTTGACCTGTTACCATGGCAACATGACAGGAGATGCTGCGGGGTCATCATTGAGATTTTTGATCGAGACCCTGTCACGAATGTGTGGTCCAAATTTGGTGTGTCTACGGCAAAGTAAAATCTTTCTGTTCCATGCAATCTCCCTAGGGGGCGCTATTACGGCCAATTGAGATTTTCTTATATCAATCTGTGTAGGGCCGGGGTGTTCAGCAACGATTAAAGTTTGAGTAAAATCGGCCAAAGTATGTGCGAATTATCACTCGTCGAAGTTTGACAGGAAATGACGCCTTCGCCACCAGGTCACATGGTCTATCCAATATGGCTGGTTGGTTGCCTAGCAATGGTGTAATATAATTTTTTGTTCCTCTTCCCATGATGCATCTGTGTACCAAATTTGGTTTGACTAGGACAAAGTTTTTGCCTAGCGTCCCATTGATGACGACAGATGTTTGGCCTGTTGCCATGGCAACACGATGGGACATGGCATGTTGGCGTCATTGAGTTTTTTGATCAAGACCCCGTCACGAATATGTGTACCAAATTTGGTATGTCTACGACAAAGTAAAATTTTGCACTTCCATGCAATCTCCCTAGGTGGCGCTATAGCACCCATTTCAGATTTTCTTATATCAATCTGTTCAGGGCCGGGGTGTCCACCAACGATTGAAGTTTGAGTGAAATCGGCCAAAGTATGCGCGAATTATCGCTCATCGAAATTTGATGGCGAGCCACAAAAACGAACCTGAAATTTGTGGCGTTGTCACGGAAACACCGTTCACTCTTTTAGAACGCTTTTAACAACTTTTAATGTCCCACTTGTCTAGATGATACAGCACGATTCTGGTGAGTCTGGGTCAAAAACCCTAGGAGGAGTTCGTTAAAATACGAGGACAGGAAAATGCGCTCTCGGTGCCGGGTCACGTGCTCGTTCCAATATGGCCGACTTCCTGTTGGTCGCCTAGCAACGGTGTAATATAGTTTTTTGTTCCTATTCCCATGATGCATCTGTGTACCAAATTTGGTTTGGCTACGACAAAGTTTTTCCTGGGTGTCCCATTGGCAAGGAGAGAAGTTTGGCCTGTTGCCATGGCAACACGATGGGACATGGCGTGTTGGTGTCATTGAGTTTTTTGATCGAGACCCCGTCATGAATATATGTACTAAATTTGGTATGTCTACGACAAAGTAAAATTTTGCGCTTCCATGCAATCTCCCTAGGTGGCGCTATAGCACCCATTTCAGATTTTCTTATATTAATCTGTTCAGGGCCGGGGTGTCCACCAACGATTAAAGTTTGGTGAAATCGGCCAAAGTATGCGCGAATTATCGCTCGTCGAAGGTTGATGGCGAATCGCAAAAACGAACCCGAAATTTTTTGTGGCGTTGTCACGGAAACACCGTTCACTCTTTTAGAACGCTTTTAACAACTTTTAATGTCCCACTTGTCTAGGATGATACAGCACGATTCTGGTGAGTCTGGGTCAAAAACCCTAGGAGGAGTTCGTTAAAATACGAGGACAGGAAACTCCGCCTTCGGCGCCGGGTCACGTGCTCGTGTCCAGTAACGCACCCGTGGGGTCCATTGTTAATGACGAGCGCAACGCGCTCGTCATTGACCTCATCGATTACTCACTTGCCCAATACACATTTTTGGTGTTTACGATGGTTAACAATTACAATTATGCCACTTTCGTGGCAATGGGCAGTGCCAGTCTGTGCTATTGGATCCTATGAGTGTCACTATAGTGTGGCATTGAGTGTTTGGAAAAGGGAGAGCGCTTCGCGCTCTGGTTTTGTGGGTGCACATGACATCGTGCACTGCGTGCACGATGTCATGTGTGCCCACAAAACAATTACAATTTTGCCGCCACGGGCGGTGCCACCGTGCCAGGTCAGCGGGCACCAGTCGTTGACATGAGTGCTAGGTGCTTAAAAAGGGGAGAGCGCTTCGCGCTCTGCTGCGTGCACAAAACAAAGCGCTTCGCGCTTTGTTTTGCGCACGCTGGTGGGCCGAGAATGTTTTGGGGTGAACAATTACAATTTGGCCGCTATCGCGGCCACGGGCGATGCCACCGTGCCATGTCAGCGGGCACCAGTCGTTGACATGAGTGCTAGGTGTTTAAAAAGGGGAGAGCGCTTCGCGCTCTGCTGCGTGCACAAAACAAAGCGCTTCGCGCTTTGTTTTGTGCACGCTGGTTCTGCAGTGCTTCGCACTGCAGAACAATTACAAAAGGCCCTACGCTTTAGCGCTCGGGCCTAATAATAAGAATAAGAAAAACCAGAACAATAACAATATGGTGCCACCTATGGTGGCAATATATATATCAATGGAAAGGGCTCGTGTCCAGTAACGCACCCGTGGGGTCCATTGTCAATGACGAGCGCGTTGCGCTCGTCATTGACCTCATCGATTACTCACTTGCCCAATACATATTTTTGACGTTTACGATGGTTAACGATTACAATTATGCCGCTTTCGCGGCAATGGGCAGTGCCAGTCTGTGCTATTGGATCCTATGAGTGTCACTATAGTGTGGCATTGAGTGTTTGGAAAAGGGAGAGCGCTTCGCGCTCTGGTTTTGTGGGCACACATGACATCGTGCACTGCGTGCACGATGTCATGTGTGCCCACAAAACAATTACAATTTTGCCGCCACGGGCGGTGCCACCGTGCCAGGTCAGCGGGCACCAGTCGTTGACATGAGTGCTAGGTGCTTAAAAAGGGGAGAGCGCTTCGCGCTCTGCTGCGTGCGCAAAACAAAGCGCTTCGCGCTTTGTTTTGCGCACGTTGGTGGGCCGAGAATGTTTTGGGGTGAACAATTACAATTTGGCCGCTATCGCGGCCACGGGCGATGCCACCGTGCCAAGTCAGCGGGCACCAGTCGTTGACATGAGTGCTAGGTGTTTAAAAAGGGGAGAGCGCTTCGCGCTCTGCTGCGTGCGCAAAACAAAGCGCTTCGCGCTTTGTTTTGCGCACGCTGGTGGGCCGAGAATGTTTTGGGGTGAACAATTACAATTTGGCCGCTATCGCGGCCACGGGCGATGCCACCATGCCAAGTCAGCGGGCACCAGTCGTTGACATGAGTGCTAGGTGTTTAAAAAGGGGAGAGCGCTTCGCGCTCTGCTGCGTGCACAAAACAAAGCGCTTCGCGCTTTGTTTTGCGCACGCTGGTTCTGCAGTGCTTCGCACTGCAGAACAGTAACAAAAGGCCCTACGCTTTAGCGCTCGGGCCTAATAAGAAAAACCAGAACAATAACAATATGGTGCCACCTATGGTGGCAATATATATATCAATGGAAAGGGCTCGTGTCCAGTAACGCACCCGTGGGGTCCATTGTCAATGACGAGCGCGTTGCGCTCGTCATTGACCTCATTGATTACTCACTTGCCCAATACATA
Organism: Paratrypauchen microcephalus; assembly: GCA_036785185.1. NCBI lineage: Eukaryota > Metazoa > Chordata > Actinopteri > Gobiiformes > Gobiidae > Paratrypauchen > Paratrypauchen microcephalus. The sequence continues at coordinate 26,153 of JAVJIX010000196.1, forward strand.
TTTTTGACGTTTACGATGGTTAACGATTACAATTATGCCGCTTTCGCGGCAATGGGCAGTGCCAGTCTGTGCTATTGGATCCTATGAGTGTCACTATAGTGTGGCATTGAGTGTTTGGAAAAGGGAGAGCGCTTCGCGCTCTGGTTTTGTGGGCACTCATGACATCGTGCACTGCGTGCACGATGTCATGTGTGCCCACAAAACGATTACAATTTTGCCGCCACGGGCGGTGCCACCGTGCCAGGTCAGCGGGCACAAGTCACTGATATGATTGCCACTATGCTTGGAAACAGGAGAGCGCTTCGCGCTCTGTTGCGTGAGCTGAGACAGAGCGCTTCGCGCTCTGTCTCAGCTCACGCGTTCCGGCAATGTTTTGGGGTGAACAATTACAATTTGGCCGCTATCGCGGCCACGGGCGATGCCACCATGCCATGTCAGCGGGCACCAGTTGTTGACATGAGTGCTAGGTGCTTAAAAAGGTGAGAGCGCTTCGCGCTCTGCTGCGTGCACAAAACAAAGCGCTTCGCGCTTTGTTTTGCGCACGCTGGTGGGCCGAGAATGTTTTGGGGTGAACAATTACAATTTGGCCGCTATCGCGGCCACGGGCGATGCCACCATGCCAGGTCAGCGGGCACCAGTCGTTGACATGACTGCTAGGTGTTTAAAAAGGGGAGAGCGCTTCGCGCTCTGCTGCGTGCGCAAAACAAAGCGCTTCGCGCTTTGTTTTGCGCACGCTGGTTCTGCAGTGCTTCGCACTGCAGAACAATTACAATAGGCCCTACGCTTTAGCGCTCGGGCCTAATAAGAATAAGAAAAACCAGAACAATAACAATATGGTGCCACCTATGGTGGCAATATATATATCAATGGAAAGGGCTCGTGTCCAGTAACGCACCCGTGGGGTCCATTGTCAATGACGAGCGCGTTGCGCTCGTCATTGACCTCATCGATTACTCACTTGCCCAATACATATTTTTGGCGTTTACGATGGTTAACGATTACAATTATGCCGCTTTCGCGGCAATGGGCAGTGCCAGTCTGTGCCATTGGATGCTATGAGTGTCACTATAGTGTGGCATTGAGTGTTTGGAAAAGGGAGAGCGCTTCGCGCTCTGGTTTTGTGGGCACACATGACATCGTGCACTGCGTGCACGATGTCATGTGTGCCCACAAAACAATTACAATTTTGCCACCACGGGCGGTGCCACCATGCCAGGTCAGCGGGCACAAGTCACTGACATGAGTGCCACTATGCTTGGAAACAGGAGAGCGCTTCGCGCTCTGTTGCATGAGCAGCGCTCTGTCTCAGCTCACACGGGCCGACAATGTTTTGGGGTGAACAATTACAATTTGGCCGCTATCGCGGCCACGGGCGATGCCACCGTGCCAAGTCAGCGGGCACCAGTCGTTGACATGAGTGCTAGGTGCTTAAAAGGGGAGAGCGCTTCGCGCTCTGCTGCGTGCGCAAAACAAAGCGCTTCGCGCTTTGTTTTGCGCACGCTGGTGGGCCGAGAATGTTTTGGGGTGAACAATTACAATTTGGCCGCTATCGCGGCCACGGGCGATGCCACCGTGCCATGTCAGCGGGCACCAGTCGTTGACATGAGTGCTAGGTGCTTAAAAGGGGAGAGCGCTTCGCGCTCTGCTGCGTGCACAAAACAAAGCGCTTCGCGCTTTGTTTTGCGCACGCTGGTGGGCCGAGAATGTTTTGGGGTGAACAATTACAATTTGGCCGCTATCGCGGCCACGGGCGATGCCACCATGCCAGGTCAGCGGGCACCAGTCGTTGACATGACTGCTAGGTGTTTAAAAAGGGAGAGCGCTTCGCGCTCTGCTGCGTGCGCAAAACAAAGCGCTTCGCGCTTTGTTTTGCGCACGCTGGTTCTGCAGTGCTTCGCACTGCAGAACAATTACAATAGGCCCTACGCTTTAGCGCTCGGGCCTAATAAGAAAAACCAGAACAATAACAATATGGTGCCACCTATGGTGGCAATATATATATCAATGGAAAGGGCTCGTGTCCAGTAACGCACCCGTGGGGTCCATTGTCAATGACGAGCGCGTTGCGCTCGTCATTGACCTCATCGATTACTCACTTGCCCAATACATATTTTTGGCGTTTACGATGGTTAACGATTACAATTATGCCGCTTTCGCGGCAATGGGCAGTGCCAGTCTGTGCCATTGGATGCTATGAGTGTCACTATAGTGTGGCATTGAGTGTTTGGAAAAGGGAGAGCGCTTCGCGCTCTGGTTTTGTGGGCACACATGACATCGTGCACTGCGTGCACGATGTCATGTGTGCCCACAAAACAATTACAATTTTGCCACCACGGGCGGTGCCACCATGCCAGGTCAGCGGGCACAAGTCACTGACATGAGTGCCACTATGCTTGGAAACAGGAGAGCGCTTCGCGCTCTGTTGCATGAGCAGCGCTCTGTCTCAGCTCACACGGGCCGACAATGTTTTGGGGTGAACAATTACAATTTGGCCGCTATCGCGGCCACGGGCGATGCCACCGTGCCAAGTCAGCGGGCACCAGTCGTTGACATGAGTGCTAGGTGCTTAAAAAGGGGAGAGCGCTTCGCGCTCTGCTGCGTGCGCAAAACAAAGCGCTTCGCGCTTTGTTTTGCGCACGCTGGTGGGCCGAGAATGTTTTGGGGTGAACAATTACAATTTGGCCGCTATCGCGGCCACGGGCGATGCCACCGTGCCATGTCAGCGGGCACCAGTCGTTGACATGAGTGCTAGGTGCTTAAAAAGGGGAGAGCGCTTCGCGCTCTGCTGCGTGCACAAAACAAAGCGCTTCGCGCTTTGTTTTGCGCACGCTGGTGGGCCGAGAATGTTTTGGGGTGAACAATTACAATTTGGCCGCTATCGCGGCCACGGGCGATGCCACCATGCCAGGTCAGCGGGCACCAGTCGTTGACATGACTGCTAGGTGTTTAAAAAGGGGAGAGCGCTTCGCGCTCTGCTGCGTGCGCAAAACAAAGCGCTTCGCGCTTTGTTTTGCGCACGCTGGTTCTGCAGTGCTTCGCACTGCAGAACAATTACAATAGGCCCTACGCTTTAGCGCTCGGGCCTAACAATGGAATATATTTGAACATAATCTTATAATTTCTTTAAAGATCCCATGACATGGTACTTCTTAATGCTTTTATATGGCACCTTAATGTTTCTCTAATACTGTAAATGAATCCTTCTTCAAAATCAAGACTCAGTGCATGAGAAAGCCTCGTGAACACAGCCAGAGCCAAAAACATCCCTCTCAAACAGTGCATTATGGGTGTTGTTGCTTGAACGCAAATGAGGAGGACAGAGACAGGCCAAGGCAGCGGGTGGGGCGTGGCCAAACTCTCCACTCTTTCCTCTTTAGCGGTGCGCTGGTGCGCTGGCTCCACTTCCGTGTTTAAGCGCAGAAGAAGATATGAGATGATTTCCATTGAAAAATAAACACATTTCCACAGAAAATAAAATTAAACCACTGCTGTTTCAGAGGTTCGGAGGCTCGGATAAAGGACATCTGAGTGGAAACACTCTCACGTGCCTCCAGGCAAATAAAAAAACACATCTCGCATTGTGTAGCTCGTTTGCGGTCCAAACTCTATGGCCAAGCCCGTGTCTGGAGCCGCGGACCGCAACAGTCTTTCGCAACAGCCTGTACCATTGCGTGTGCACAGGTTAAACTTTATAAAACATCCTATACCTCATCCTACCTGCCCGTGCCTCACGCGTCGCTCCTCGCTTTTTCACCTGCGCCTTTTAGCGCGCATAAGCTCCTCCTCAATGCGCTCTGATTAGACAAAGTGCAGGGGGGGGGACTTTCCGCTTTTTTCATGATTGGCCACTTTCATCCCTGAATGTCTTTCTTTAACAACGAAATACACAAGATTCATGATCAAATAACCCTCAATGCAAGTAGTTCAACATTCATTACAGTCCCATGCACCCCTCCTCCCTCCACTTTTTCACAGTTTACTCTTCCCTCAGTTAGTGAAATATCAGCCCTGGTCCATAAATCCAAACCCTCAACCTGTAGATTAGACCCCCTTCCCACTTCTCTGGTTAAAGCCTGTCTTCCTTCTCTCATCTCCTTAATAACCTCTATCCTACATTCCTCTCTGACCACTGGCATTGTACCTTCCTCATTCAAAATTTCAGAAATCACTCCTATCATCAAAAAACCCGGTACAGACCCAACCGATTTTAATAACCTGCGCCCCATATCCAATCTCCCATTTCTTTCTAAAATACTTGAAAAAATTGTTGCCTCTCAACTTGACTCTCACCTCATTGAAAATAACCTGTATGAACAATTTCAATCTGGCTTCAGACCCCTCCATAGTCCCGAATCAGCCTTAATTAAAATCACAAATTATCTCCTACTTGCAGCTGACAATGGACTCGTAACAATACTCATTTTACTGGATTTAAGTGCAGCTTTTGACACAATCACTCACACCATCCTCATTGATAGACTTATCTCTATTGACATCTCACACACACCTCTCCACTGGCTCATTTCATATCTTTCATTCCGCTCTCAGTACATCTAACTTGGTTCATACTCCTCCCAGCACTACCCTCTTTCCTCAGGTGTCCCCCAAAGCTCAGTCCTTGGCCCCCTCCTATTCATTATCTACCTCCTTCCCCTTGGTCACATTTTCAGAAAACATAACATACACTTCCACTGTTATGATAAGATAAGATAAGATAAGATAAGATAAGACTTTATTGATCTCACACAGGAGAAATTTACTTGCCACAGTCGCTCCAGGACAGTATGGACAAGAAAGAAAAGTGCATGCAGGCAATGATGGAATAAAGTAAGTAATAATAAAATAGTAATAAGTAATAATAATAAGTAATAATAATAATAATAATAATAATAATAATAATAATAATAATAATAATAATAATAATAATACAAAGAAAAGAGGATATTGCACGTCTGGCCTATATAGTAGAATTGTACAGTCTGATGGCGGTGGGGATGAAGGATCTGTGGTAGCGCTCCTTCTTGCACTGGGGGTGCCTCAGTCGGCTGCTGAAGGAGCTGCTCAGCTCTTCTACCGTCCGGTGCAGAGGGTGAGAGGTGTCGTCCATGATGGACGTGAATTTGGCCAGTACCCTCCTCTCAGCTACCTCCTCTACAGAGTCCAGAGGACAGCCCAGGACAGAGCTGGCCCTCCTGACCAGCTTATTGAGTCTCTTCCTGGCCCGTTCTGTGCTGCTTGGGGCCCAGCAGACGACAGCATAGAGGAGAGCAGAGGCCACCACAGAGTCATAAAAAGTCTTGAGCAGAGGCCTGCACACTCCAAAGGACCTCAGTCTCCTCAGGAGGTGGAGGCGACTTTGGCCCTGCTTCTACAGGGCGTCGGTGTTGTGGGACCAGTTCAGTTTATTGTTGAGGTGAACACCCAGGTACTTGAAACTGTCCACAGTCTCTATGTCCTGCCCCTGGATGTTCACCGGTGAGTAAGGTAGTGGTCTCCTCCTGAAGTCGATCACCAGCTCCTTTGTCTTAGTGGTGTTAAGGCACAGGTGGTTGCGCCCACACCAGTCCACAAAGTCACTGATGACTGAGCGGTACTCCAGCTCGTTCCCCTCAGACACACAGCCCACAATGGCCGAGTCATCAGAGAACTTCTGGAGATGGTAGCTGTCTGTGTTGTATGTGAAGTCCGAGGTGTAGATGGTGAAGAGGAAGGGTGAGAGGACAGTTCCCTGGGGGACCCCAGTGCTGCAGACTACCACCTCTGACTCACAGCCGCGCAGCCGCACGTACTGTGGACGGTCAGTGAGGTAGTCGATGGTCCAGGCAGCGAGATGTCCATCAAGTCCAGCTTCCCCCGCAGCACCGCTGGCATGATGGTGTTGAAGGCGCTGTAGAAGTCAAAGAACATGACTCTCCCAGCACTCCTGGCAGTCTCCAGGTGGGTGAAGTAGATGACAGTGTCCTCTACTCCTACGTTTGGCTTGTAGGCAAACTTCAGCAGGTCCAAGGTGGGGCTCACCACAGAGCGGAGGTGGCTGAGGATCACCCTCTCCATGGTCTTCAGGAGGGGGGAGGTCAAGGTGACTGGTCTGTAGTGAGCCAGTTCCCTGGCATTTGTTGTTTTGGGAACCGGGACCACACAGGAGGTCTTCCACAGGACGGGGACTCTCACCAGGCTGAGGCTTAGGTTGAAGATGTAGCAGAGAACCTCACAGAGTTGGTCCGCGCAGGTCCTCAGCAGTCTGGGGCAGATACCATCAGGTCCTGCAGACTTCCTCTTTTTCAGCCGCCTTAGCTCCCTCCTCATCTCGTCCGGTGTGATGGAGAGGGTGGACTGGGGTGGACTGCAGGGGGTGGTGGTGCGGGGCAGAGGGGGGCTGGTGCTGGGTTGGATAGTTGTGAAATGGGCTGGAGGCATGAGTGTGGGAGCGCGGGGAGCAGGTGAAGTCAGTTCAGTGAGGAGGGATGTGTCCACTGGCCTGGGGAGGTGTGAAGAGTGGGGAGTCGGAAAAGGGGCAGAGGGGGTGAGGGGCGAATCATATCTGTTAAAGTAACAATTTAAGTCATCTGCCCAGCGCTGGTCACCATCAGCTGTCCCTCTGGCACTCTGTCCCACCCATATATATGTGCCCCGGCACGTGAAAAACCACTACAACTCGCCATTTGTAAAACTGAGAAAATTACGTTTGTAGTTTTGTTTTGTTTTTCAAAATTTGTGATTTTCGTTTTTTTGCAGAATGTGCTAGTTGAGATCATGAAGAAGCCACTCCATGTTTCAGATAACAGCATTAGTTGCGTTAAAAACATGTTTTTTTAAAATTTATTTCAAATTGACTTGTTTTTCGCAAAGAAACGGGGCATTTATAAATCACCATAATTTCTCATGCTCGCGCTCCCACCAATCATCTTCCGAGTAGCGTCATTGTGCTTTTGCCTGTTCGCCTATCAGCTGTGAGGAGCTCATGAACATGTATGCAGCATTTCAAGAGAATAAGGACAGTGAAAATGGACTTTTAACTTCTACTTGGACTAGGGATGTCAACAATTAATCGATTAACAATTAATTGTCGATTAAGACGTTGGTCGAACAAAATGCATTAATTGTAATTAATCGCTAATCGCGGACACGCGCACCCGCGTGGTCACGAAACAAGGCAACCGCGCACTGCGCTGCGCCAAGCTCGACTCACAGCCGGCCGCAGGCGCCAACGGCACTGCTCAGCAGCCCTGGGTGTACGCGCAAGGCGAGATCGAACCGCGGCGCCCAGGAATGCGCTGAAACGTGCCGCTGCTGGTTTCGTGCGGCTGGTTTGTAGCTCGGGCCCCGAGTTTCCCGAGCCACAAACCAGCCGCACGAAACCAGCAGCGGCACGTGGTGGTTTAATGGTTCTGTCCTGATTGGCTAAAAGACTAAACCAGGACTAAACTGGAACCAAACCGGGACTAAACTGGGACTAAACCAGGACTAAAACAGGACTAAACCAGGACTAATGTGTGTACATGTGTGTGTGTGTGTGTAGTGTCTTATACTATTTTGTATTGTATTAAATTGACAATACTATTGACAATTAGGTGCTTTTGACTTAATATATTATCCTGTGTATTATGGAAATATTTTGTTCTAAAAGCATTTCAATTTTATCAAAGTACCTTCTAATTCTGACAAGCCCTGAAACACCACAGTAATGTCAGTGATGGGGGAGGGCTTAGCTTAATGTCATGCAAATAGGCTCCTTTCTGCTTTACAAGCAGATCTTTAACGCAGAATTTCTCAGCTTGTCATGGTCAAAGGAGAAATTTAATATGTCAACTGGACAAAGTTTATTTGGTCGAAAACATTTCGCAGCTCATCCGCGCTGCTTCGTCAGTTCTGGTTAAGGGTGCTGATGGACACTGCTTATATCTAGGGAGGAGCTAAATACACTGAAATTACTGTGAAACTATCACACCTATTTGTTTTCAGCTTTCTGTCTTTTGTTTTACAGTTTAGCATACCCATTCAAAGCCCTAATGGCTGTTTTCACACCTCTGGACCTGACCTGGCTGCCCTAGTGTTTCCTTTGTTTGTTTTGATTTAGGTTTTGAGAATGGAATTATATATGGGAGACAAATTCTGTCTGACTCTCCCATTCCTGTTCAAAGAAGGATTATTTTTTTTGACAAAAATAGCCTCTTTAACTCCCCTCTCAAACCAGTTCTTTTCCCTGGCTAAGATCTGAACCTCACTGTCCTCAAAGGAGTGGCCCGTGGCTTCTAGGTGGAGATGTACGGCAGATGAAGCGATTCCTTATCTGGCCGGCGTTTCTGAAAAACTACAGTGGATTTTCAGACAATATGAAATCCCAGTTTATTTTAAATGAAGAAAAACTGTAAAACAAAAGACAGAAAACTGAAAACAAATAGGTGTGATAGTTTCAGAGTAATTTCAGTGTACTTAGCTCCTCCCTGCAGCTAGATATTAGCAGTGTCCATCAGCACCCTTAACCAGAACTGACGAAGTAGCGCGGATGAGCTGCGAAACATTTTTGACAAATTGAATTTCTCCTTTTACCATGGATTCTACCTGGACGACTGAGGGATTCTTCACACATCTCAGCTTGTCGTTTTTCAGAATGTGCTGCTTTCAAATGGCATCGTTGGAAAGCTTAGAATCTACACTTTCAGAATCTGTGAATCTGTGAACTTAAAACGCCTCCGGGACAACTTGTGTCGTATATATATATATATAAAAAATTTAAAAAATGTGCTCCTCACCTTCCACGGTGGTTGGCCTCTCACTCTCATCCAGCTCGGGTGGAAGGCCTCCAGTGACTTACCAGTTGAGCTAACCAGCTGGTATACATACACATATGTATATATATATATATATATATATATATATATATATATATATATATATATATATATATATATATATATATATATATATGAGACTGTACATAAGCCGAAAGGAAGGAGGCCGTGGACTAGTGAGTGTGGAAACCACTGTCCAAAATCCATAAGTACATCAAGGACAAAGCCACGACAGATGATGTGCTCAGAGAATGTCTCAGACAGTGGAGTGCAGAGGAAGAGGTGCTGGAAGGACCATCATGGCAGGACAATCCCCTACATGGGGCATACCACTGAAACATAACTGAAGTGGCTGATATCAAGAAATCCTACCAATGGCTGGAGAGGGCTGGTCTAAAGGACAGCACAGAGGCCCTCAACCTCCATACATGGAGCGACACAACGAAGTGGCGGGCATAGTGTTCAGAAACATCTGTGTAGAGTACGGGCTGGAGACTCCAAGGTCAAGGTGGGAAACACCTCCAAAGGTTGCAGAGAATGACCGAGCCAAGATCCTGTGGCACTTCCAAATACAGACTGAGAGAATGGTCATGGTGAACCAACCAAACATAGTGTTGGTGGATAAGCAAAAGAACAAAGCTGTGGTGGTGGACATTGCAATACCAAGCGATGGTAACATCAGGAAAAAGGAAAACGAGAAACTAGAGAAATACCAGGGGCCCAAGGAAGAGCTGGAGAAGGCCTGGAATGTGAAGAGATCAGTGGTCCCCCAAATTGGAGGAGTGGTTACAGTAGATCCCAGGAAAAACATTAGATATCTCAGTCCAGAAAAGTGCAGTACTAGGAACAGCAAAGACACTGCACAGAACTCCCAAGCTCCCGGGCCTCTGGTACCCAAGCTGGATGAGGGTAAGGGAGACCAACCACTATGCAAGGTGAGGAACACATTTTAAATATATATATATATATATGGAACTCCCTTCAGAACTTTTAAAACTGCATGGAATTTGAATAGAATCCAATAATATATTGGATAGAGGGATATCGCTTCCATCATCTGTGGCTACAAGAGTAACTTATCACCACCAAGTGTGGACTGAATGAATAATGCACTGTAAAGGGCTTCGGGTGTCTTGAAAGGCACCATATAAATCCAATACTTCGTTAATTTAAATCAAATCAAATTTTTCTTACCTCAGATGAACAGGATAGTGTTTCAACCATTGATTCCACAGAAATGAGCTATTTTTTTCAGTCCAATGTGATATTTTTTCTTTCTTTTTTAATCATAAGCAAGCATATTTGTTTTGATATGAACCATGTGAGTCCCTGATTGGCCAATCCACCTGTCAATCATGCCATCTGAATTCAGTAAAATGCAGTGATCAGACTCATATCTGCATGAAGTATTGGCAAAGTGTGTATTCTGGATTCCAGCCAATAAAAATGCACCAAGAGAATTTCGAAAAGTTTGAAAGAGATGTTATGATGATGAGCTGTCAACCATGTACCTTACTCTGAGTTTTATTTGGATTAATTGAGATTTGCCAGGAATAACCCACAGTACTGACATTAAACTCAAGCAGGTGACACTACCAGGCTAATTTGCAGGTCTGATGTGTGGAAAGACAGTAAGAATGCAAGTATTTTTGAGCAATAAAACACACACCTGTAAGGTTAATAGTGTGGCCATAGTGTGGAACATTACAGCCAAAGCAGTAACAATAATGGAGACAAGCAGGTGGCTAAACTTTGCCAGAAAAGTTACATAGTGCACTTTAAAACTATCTGGAAGTCAAAATTGTGCAAAATCTACTTTTTTAAAAATAAGTTTCTATGTTATAATGGCTGAAGCAGACAAAATCTGCAGGACCTGATGGTACCTGCCCCAGGCTGCTGAGAACCTGCGCGGACCAGCTCTGTGAGTTTCTCTGCTAGATCTTCAACCTGAGCCTCAGCCTGGAGAGGGTCCCAGTCCTGTGGAAGACCTCCTGTATGGTGCCAAAACAACAAACGCCAGGGAACCGGCCCACTACAGACCAGTCGCCTTGACCTTGCACCTCATGAAGACCATGGAGAGAGTGATCCTCAGTCACCTCCGCTCTGTGGTGAGCAACACCTTGGACCCGCTGCAGTTTGCCTACAAGCCAAATGCAGGAGTAGAGGATGCCGTCATCTACTTGCTGCAGCGGGCACTCACCCACCTAGAGACCGCCGGGAGTGCTGTGAGAGTCATGTTCTTTGACTTCTCCAGAGCCTTCAACACCATCAGGCTGGCGATGCTGTGGGGGAAGCTGAATGGTGCAGGAGTTGATGGACATCTCGCTGCCTGGACTATCGACTACCTCACTGACCGTCCACAGTACGTGCGACTGCACGGCTGTGAGTCAGAGGTGGTAGTCTGCAGCACTGGGGCCACCCAGCGAACTGTCCTTTCATCCTTCCTCTTCACCATCTACACCTCGGACTTCACATACAACACGGACAGCTGCCATCTCCAGAAGTTCCAGACGACTCAGCCATTGTGGGCTGTGTGTCTGAGGGCAGCGAGCTGGAGTACCGCTCGGTCATCAGTGACTTTGTGGACTGGTGTGGGCGAAACCACCTGAGCCTTAACACCAGTAAGACAAAGGAAATGGTGATTGATTTCAGGAGAAAACCACTACCTCACTCACCGGTGAACATCCAGGGGCAGTACATAGAGACTGTGGACAGTTTCAAGTACCTGGTTGTTCATCTCAACAATAAACTGGACTGGTCTCACAACACCGACGCCCTGTACAAGAAGGGCCAAAGTCGCCTCCACCTCCTGAGGAAAGAGTGGGGCAGAAAAAGACTTAATAAGCTGGTCAGGAGGGCCAGCTCTGTCCTGGGCTGTCCACTGAACTCTGTAGAGGAGGTGGCTGAGAGGAGGATGCTGGCCAAACTTACGTCATGAACGACACCTCTCACCCTCTGCACCGGACTGTAGAGAAGCTGAGCAGCTCCTTCAGCAGCTGACTGAGGCACCCCCAGTGCCCAGTCCTTCATCCCCACCGCTATCAGACTGTATAACTCCACTGTATAGTCCAGACGTGCAATATCTTCTATACTCTTTTTACTTATTTTTGTTATTATTACTATTTGTCTGCATGCACTTTCTGTTCAAACTTTCTTTTGCACTAAACTGCCTGGAGCTAATGTGGCAAGTGAATTTCTCCTGTGTGAGATCAATAAAGTCTTATCTTATCTTATCTTATCTTATAATGCTGTTGCCTCATCAAAAACATGCTTGAAGGGTTTTCCTATGTCATCCATGCGTATTTGAGTAATCTACCATTCTCTCCTGGGCACTATATAAACCCTTCTCAAGGTTAGCAGTATGAGCCCGCACCTCTTGTACAAGACTCCACAGCCATTAAACAATGGCACTTAACAGTACACTACAACTTCACAAACCTGATGCAATGTGCAGTAGTTTCATTAAAGAGATTGACGCTGAACTGAAACTAATTACAAGTAAGGTAAGGAAAGTTAACATGATGAACGAAACACATTAACTGTCAACAATGAATACCTCATAGCAGTGTAATGGCCCATCTTTAATGACTGGAAACGTATTTAATTAGTATTGCATGTCTGCCAGGTCCTGTACTAACCCTGGAGACCTATAGCTAGTTTGAATCATTTGCTCCATTGATTACCCATTTTCCTCCACCCGGTGCCTCTTACTTCAGGTAGAAAAATGGCCTCCACAACCTTGCCCATTTGCGAATGGGCTCTTCAAACCTCCTCCACTTGCCACCTTTTCATTACAGCTCCATTGAAAGCCCTGTATTGACCAAAAGGCACATAAAACGCTCATGTTTGTGTGTTGGTAAGAAGGTAGGTAGTGCTCCTCTTCTTCTGCAGAATTTCTCCCGGGTGCTGGAGCAACACAAAGCAGCATCCGGGATTGATCGAGAGATAATAAGGCAGGTCTGGGAGACTTTCGATCAATGCAGCGAAGACCATTTTTCGGAAACCTGGATTATTCACTCCCTAGGAAAATCTGTCTACCTCTACGGCTCATTTTTGCATTGAATTTGGGAATAAATAGCGTGTTTGAAAAGTAATTGATTCAGCACCATAAGCTTCTAATAATATGCCTTTCAGAATGTATTTACTTTCACAGAGGCACAGAGCAGCGAGGGGAAGGGGAGTCGGTGAAGATTTACAGTCCCCCTTACGACACGCTAAGCAGATTTTTATTGCAAGTTCCACAAGGTCCCACTTGTTTGAAGCAAAATGAGTGTTCCTGGTAAAAGCATTTGTAAAACAGCCAATTTAATGTCTCCCACTTGGAACCACTATTTATCATTTAAGAATTTAATTTTGTTCATATTGCTAGGGTGTGAAAAGTGTTTGAGTATGACTGCATATTGCAATCAACGGAGCTAGTGTACTGTTGTGTCCAAAGGCAAGACACTTAAAACACAGGTTGGACACTTATCATACACTATGACTATTACTCTCAATAGTATTAAATGTCTTTCCAGGAACAACACTAGAAAATATGGAAATGATTACCATGCACTTTTTTTTTTTTTTACAATAACATCATATTCTTAAAGTCACAGTATGTCACTTTCTGAAGAGGACACGCCACCTGCATGATTCCAGATAAAACTATACTTCAGAACATTCTACATCAGGGGTCACCAAGGCGGTGCCTGCGGGCGACTATGCGACCCTAGGACCCCTTTACAGTGAATTAATGCTTACATTATGGAGATTTTTTAAATCACGTTATATAAAATTAAAAAATTCAAGTAGAAATATTTGATATCGAACTTTTCACTTTCTGTGCCTTATTTGCGGGACGACTGTTCCAGTACCAAAGCGGCTCAATGTGGAGGGGCACTTCAAAACCTGCCACGAAAACTTCGATGTGAACTACCCACCTGGCAGCGCATTACGGACGGTGGGTTAAAGGCAGCTTTAGACAAACAACGGACTTTTTTCATGAGGCCGGTGAAAAAAATCACAGAACGCAACCGAAGCCTCGTTTAGAGCTGCGCATTTCGGATGGGGAGGTTTTTAACAAAGCTATGATGCTTGTCACTAACACATTATTCAAAGATGGAAACATGGTCCCCATGTCATCTCTGCACTCTCCGATATCCAGCTTGGAGCAAGTACGATGGCTAGACGAGTGTCATCTTTGTCTGAGAACTTAACAGAGCAGCTGGACCGGGATCTCGCTGCGTGCAGGTGGTTAGTTTCCAATGTGACGAGTCGGTAGACAGCGCCAGCACGGCTCAGCTGATCATATTTATCCGAATGGTGTTTAATGATTTTTTTTACAAAAGAAGAACTGCTCACACTTCTGCCACTGAAGACAATGCGGGGAGTTGACATATACACCGCGGTCAAAATTATTGCTGTGTAAATTACTGGTAATTGTGGAAAATAAATATTATTGATATGTGAGCAATAACTTCACATAGTGTTATAATAACTACTGCTATTTTAATATCACTATTATAACATTAGTTATCATGCAGTTTTGTTATTTAGGAAGTTTGTAGCAAACAGGTCCTGTGTAGCCCTTCATACATACAGTGCCCATGAAGTAGCCCTCAGCCTCAAAAAGGTTGGTGACCCCTGTGCTACATGGAGATAGATACGTTTTATGCTATACCGAGGACTAATAAAGCCAAAAAAACAACTTTTCCATGGAAACAAGCAGGAGGAGGCCCTCATTCAGGTCAAAAAAGAGTCAGATTTGTGGACATGCAAGCCCCCTAGAGTAAGAAGTAAGTTGTTTAGTGCAGTAAACAAAACAAACATGAAAACAATGCTTTTTATTTAATTAATTTAACTCATTTTTGGCTAAAACGTTCCATACTGTGGTTTTAAGATAAACAGCATTTAATGGGACACCAACGAGGACCTTTATTTTGTTTTATAATCTTTAAAAAAAATATTTTTTAATATCTATCTTTTCTGTGGAATATTCCATATAAAGCAATAACATCTCCATGGAAATAAGCAGGTAATGTACGTTCCTTTTGAAAACATACTTAGTTGCTCCAAGATGTGGACAAAACATTTGTAGGAATTTGGAGAATTAGTGTGCTACATATGGACAATTCTTCATTTGTCAATAGCACAGTGGCATTTTTCCCAATATGAACACAGAGATGTCCAAAATGTGAAGACAGTACATTTGTAAGCTAATGTTGTAGTCAAACATGGACAGTCCACTTTCCAGACACATTTATTGGGCTGATAACATTACTCAAACACAGTGTATGACCATTGTAAACAAGAAAACAGAAAAAAGGCATCAGCTCTCCAGCAGTCAGTGCGCCAAGCTTTTTAAAATTATTTTTTTTAAATCCTCTTTAAATATCTTTTTGTTACTTTGTTACTTTTCTTTACATTTTATGCAGTATTCATAATTATAATATGTACAAATGAGGCCAAGACACTGGTAGCTCCGAGGCTGTTGAAAAGCCGATAAATATTATACCCAAGTGTTTTTTGGTAAAATGGAAGGTAAGGCTGTGTCCCGCTAGCATGCCTCTTTGAGAATGAATTATCATGTGATCCGTCATGGCCATCAAAAATTTGGGGCAGTGACTTGTAGTTCATGATAGGTCTATTTACAAAGTCCCAGCTTGGTCCAAGATGGCTATCAAATAAATGCTTGTTGCTTAGCCAAGTTCTCCCAGAAAATGTATCAAAATGTCCTTATATATATCAAGGAGAGGTTGTTAGCAGGTGAAAGCATCAAGGGTTCTTCTCAATGTATGAAAACAGTAGTCCCTCTTTGCCTCCAGAGCAAAGTTCATTGGTTTAAAGTTCTTGTTTTTCTATACAATGAAAATTCATGGGTGAGCAGATGCGCAGTGGAGTGGCCAAGTCCCTCGCGGATCTTCTCCTGGTTGGATAGCCGTGGATGGTGAAGTCTGTGAGATGCTACTTCAGCAACCACTCGTTCACTAGAAGAGAAGAGAGGAAAAGGGTTCAAATGAGTGATTTAAAGGTCCTATATTAAGCAAAACAGTCTTTTGTGAGCTTTAAGCCACAAACAGAACATTGTTACCTCCTCAGAAACATACCTGGAGTTGTTAACAGAATGTTGCCCTTACTGTAAACTGTAGAAATGGGTAAGATACAAACCTGAGGCACACCAACTGAATATATTAAAAGTAATTTATTACGTAGAGGGACGTCAACACGTTTCAACCAGCAAAATGGTCTTAGTCAGGGCATTGTTGGGGCAAAGCACCGAAGGTGCGAGGCACCATAGTGTTTCTACTGATTCTTATACATTATTCTTCTACCCATGGGAGTCTATGGCAACCCCTAGAACCGTCTGGTAAAAAGTTGTGAAATTTTGCATGCACATTCCAGCCAGTCTCCTCATTTATAGGCCCCCTCCCCCAACCGTCTAGTGCCACCAGCAGGTCAAAGTTGCAGGAATTTTCAGGAACAAATGTACCTTTGATCTGTCTTTAATGTGTCTTTGATCTAGCCGAAGTGAGCTCATATCTCGGGAACCCTTCATAGGAAGCCTGGGAGCCTGAGAAGCCTGGCTAACAGACCCTCTTAGACCCTGCTAAACCCTGTTAGACCCTGTTAAACCCTGTTAGACCCTGTCAGACCCTGTCAAACTCTGTTAGACCCTGTCAGACTCTGTCAGACTCTGTTAGACCCTGTCAGATTCTGTTAGACCCTGTCAGACCCTGTTAGACCCTGTATAACTTTTCTGCTTATAACGTAGCATTTGATTGTCTGTCATGACAAAACGATAATACATGCTGAGGCCTACATGCACCTTCAGTGCTTGGCCCCACATTGCTGCTTGGAGCTATATTTAGGGGCCAAGCACCATAGGTGCTAGGCAGGCTTGGGGAGTAACGGATTACATGGAACGGCGTTAAGTAAAAGGATACAAAAAAAAGGTAACTGTATTCCCCTACAGTTACAAAGAAAAAGACGTACTCAGATTACAGGTACATTTAGTGAAAATGGGGATTACTTAGCAGGATTACAATTTGAAAGCATTTTATGTTATTTCATTTTTTCTTTTAAAGCCGGAGGTCATATGTAGGGAAAACAGAACGTACAGACTCGCGCCGTGCGCCGTGCGCGCTCTGTGAAACAAACTTGCAGCGGCTCGCACTGAACTTCACGCAGGTCGCGTAATACGGATTAAACTTGCAGCGGGCATGGTTTCAAAAAACGCATTTAAAACGGGTGGAAATTTAGGGAGGATTTTATTTTTAAAGAAGACAAAGGGAACAACATCACAGTAGAGTGCAAATTGTGCCTTCCAGCAGTTAAACACCTGTCACTGTCCAAGGATTCTACTTCCAATCTCAAGAAACATTTACAGGTAAGATCGCTAATATTAACACTTTGATACTGACAGGCCCTAAATGTCCTGCTTCAGTCATGTTATGTGTGAATATGAGTCATTTCTTTGTCTTGATTCATTGGTAGGAGCCAGTTTCGAGTTAGCTATCGACTTTGCCCGGACATGTCCTCTTTTCAGAGGCTGTCCGGGCTGTCCGGCCGGAGTTTATAAAATCCTTCAAATGTCCGGGTTTTTGATTCCCTTGGAAACGCGCTCTGAGAGGCGGAGTTCGAGTCGAACCCCGGAACGTGTATTCATTCATTTACAAACAAGCGCGCCACGCTCCGCACACACACACACACACACACACACACACACACACACACACACACACACACACACACACACACACACACACACATACACACACACACACACACACAGGCAGGTAGGCGCGCGCACTGCGAAGATACAGAAAATGCCGAAACGCAAATGCAGTTTCACGGATGAATTGCAAAAAAAGTACCCCTGTTTTCGCCCCGGGGCGTGACAAGTGGGAGGCAGAATGACCAGGGAGAGGAGGAAGGCAAGGAAGACTGAAGAAAAGGAAAAAGAAGGAAAAAGGGACTGTTGACTTGAGGCATTATTTGTATTTTTTTTTTAATTAGCCATTAGACACATTATTTTGAAGAATGGGCTTACTGAACATTGAAGAATAGGCTAACTCTCTTTTTATTTTTGTTTTTTATTTTTTCTTAACTAAGGTGTAAGTGTCAGCCTTAAGATTGCTTATATTAATAAATATATTATTTATAAAGCAACTGTTTGTGAGTGTTTTGGGCTATTTTTTAGTATATCCAGGTAAAGTGTTCTTTTCTGGGGAATTCAGAAGCACAAGTACGGTCACAAGTACTCTTTGTGCATTTGTAGAACGATATTACAATATTTAAACATTATCTAGGCAACATAGTCATGTTAACTGATCCATGAAGACCCTTTAGACAATTCCGAGCAAAGCTGTCGTTAGATGTAGGCCAGCACGCAAGCTGGACGAACATCCTGTCCAGCTGCGGAGATCGGGCAAGATGACTGTCCCGGTAAAACTAAAACTTTAACTGAAAATATAATTTCGTTGAAGTCATAGGTGTTTAGGTGTTTGGTTTAGTGAGTGACCGTGTTTACTAGTGACTTGGCTTATAGTGATAACAGTTGTTAAAACTACACATAGAACTGTATTTGTCCTCCTAAAAACTTAATTGTATTGTAATTTTCTTGTTTTCTTGTTATTATAGGATATTTGGTGTTAAAGTAATCCAAAAGTAACTGAAAGTAATCAAGTTACATTACTTTAATATTATAGTAGCGGGATTACGTTACTGAATACATATTTTAAGGAGTAACTAGTAACTGGACCGGATTACATTTCTAAAGTAACCCTCCCAACCCTGGTGCTAGGCATCCTATAGTGTTTGTACTGCGTTGCCTAGCAGTGTTTCCTAGCAACCCTTTGATCTTTCCTTTGATGTGTCTGGTCTCCTGATTCTTAGTATTTATTCTTTTCACCATGGGAGTCTATGGCAACCCCTAGAACCGTCTAGTAAAAAGTTGTGAAATTTTGCATGCCCATTCCAGCCAGTCTCCTCATTACCCACAGCAATTTATAGGCCCCCACCCCCAACTAGAGGTAAGATCTTAAGCCCGAGCCCGAGCCCGACCTAACCCGACCCGAATTTCGGGTCGGGTTCGGGCCTAAAATGTCAATCATTGCTTCGGGTCGGGCTCGGGCCGGGCTTCTCTCTCGCTGACTTTTTTTTAAAATAAATATATGTTTATAAAAATGTATAATAAAACGATGTGTGGATACTAAACTAAGGAATACTTGTTTTAAAATAAATAATTTGGATAAAACAGAGAAGGCGCTGTAAGGTAATTGCTATTTAACTATTAAACAGGAGCCGCTCTTAATAATCTTCCCCTCCGCAAGTCCGCATCTATTTTGACCTGGTATCCCCAATATGGAGGAGCAAGAAGTTAAGGATAAACTAAAGACAGGAGAACTGAAAAGACAAACACGCACCGGTAAGAGTGAGGTGTGGAAAAGCTTCAAATTGATTGTTGAAAATGCTACAGAAACTTGCGTTGGCTTCGCTGAATGTAGTCAATGTGGCGCTTTGCTTTCATACGAGAGCAAAAAGACTGGCACCTCGACGTTCCCTCTACGCTGCGCGCCTGTGCAGTTGCGCACTGCTCACACATTCTCAGCGCACAAGAAAACCTATGCAGCGCAGAGATGAAAGAGTTCCGCTTTTTTTTTTTCAGCCGCGGGGTCATCTGAATGCGGGGGAATTGTCCAGTATTCAGAAACAAAAGTATGTGTCTCGTATTAAACTTCTACCGGTGTAAGCCACGAGCACGCGCAAGCCGCGAGCACGCGCAGCTCTTTCCGCGTGTAGCGCGGGGGGGGGGGGGGGGGGGGGCATGTCGGATGTCGCGCACAGGAGTCCAAGGAGCGCTCAGGGAGTTAGTGCGTTTGCTCAGACACATAAAACATTAGGGGGAACATTCGACGCTGAGCAGGCATTTAAACAGCTGTACTAGCAAAATTGATGATCGTCAAACATCTATATTATCATTTGTTTCAAAAAACGCCCCTCACAAATAAAATATGAAATTTCGGGTTTGCTTCGGGCTCGGGCCTGCAAATCAAGTTAATTGGTCGGGCTCGGGCCGGGTCGGGCTTTAATACCCGCGGGCCGAGTCGGGTCGGGCTGGATTTTTTAGGCCCGATCTTACCTCTACCCCCAACCGTCTAGTGCCACCAGCAGGTCAAAGTTGCAGGAATTTTCAGGAATTGCCTAGCAACGCACCTAGCAACCGATGTGTCTTTGATGTGTCTTTGATCTGTTAGACTCTGTTAGACCCTGTCAGACTCTGTTAGACCCTGTCAGACCCTGTTAGACCCTGTCAGACTCTGTTAGACCCTGTCAGACCCTGTTAGATCCTGTCAGACTCTGTTAGATCCTGTCAGACCTTGTTAGACCCTGTCAAACCTTGTTAGACCCTGTTAAACCCTGTTTCTGAGTCTGACAGGGTCTACCTACCCTGTCAGTCTCTGTTAGACCCTGTCAGACCCTGTTAGACCCTGTCAGACCCTGTTAAACCCTGTTAGACCCTGTTAAACCCTGTCAGACTGTCTATCTAAACCCCAGCACCTGCAACAAGGTTATTATAGTTTATGAAAACTGTCAGACACTGTTAGACCCTGTCAGACCCTGTCAGACCCTGTTAGACCCTGTCAGATTCTGTTAGACTCTGTTAGACCCTGTCAGACTCTGTTAGACCCTGTCAGACCTTGTTAGACCCTGTCAGACCTTGTTAGACCCTGTCAGACCCTGCATGCGGCCTACATGCTGAGGCCTACATGCACCTTCGGTGCTTGGCCCCACATTGCTGCTTGCAGCTATATTTATTGATTGTATCTGCATTTCTTACTATGTTCATGTTCTTGTATCGCTGATGAGAGAGGGGGACGTTAGCGCCCCATCATGGCTGCTTTAAGGTCTGTCTTGTCCTGACAGGAGGAAGATGTGACCCGTCCATTTCCATCTCATCTTGTTTACAATGACAATAAAGCTTCCATTATTCCATTATTTTGCTAAAGATACTGTCAAAAAAAAAAAAAAAAAAACTACCACAAATTGATTCCTGGAGAGACATTCTAAAAAATTCTAATATTATGAGAGTACACTGAGAGTAATGTTTTTCCAATGTCACAACATCTTCACAATCACCTTGAGCATGCCCAAACTCAGGAGCTTGGCAAGGTTGGATCTGTTAAGAACTTGAATTGAAGACTGCTGGGTGTCACTGATGGAAAGTAAATAAGTACAAAAGTAAAAGTAAGCATTGTGTATATAGGGCATGCAACATGGTGATGGACTTCTCTCACCCTGGACACAGACTATTCTCCCTCCTGTCTTCTGGATGGCGCTACAGGAGCTTTCGTACTACAGCTAGCAGACTGACGGAGAGTTTCTTTCCCAGGATTGTCATGCTCCTAAACTTAAAATGATGCACTTTAGTTTATGTAAATGTAATGAATGCCAAACTGCAATTTTTATACCTAATATCTGCCACATAATATTCTGTTTATGTATTTTTTCATCTAGTTCAAGTCCAAAAAGGGGGTATTGTGCAACATCAGCTTTTTGTAACTTTCCACCATGTTATAATGGTGTTCCCTCATCAAAAAGATGCTTTAAGTGTTCATCCATGTATGTTTGAGTTATCTAGTGATCTCTCCTAGGCACTATATGAACCCTCCTTATAGTTAGCAGTACATATCCATGTAACTTGTTCAAGGCTCCACCAACAAGCCTATGTCACCCATGCTCCCGCACAGCTATTTTTCATAACCAACAGCACAAAGCATACACTACAACTTCACAAACCTGATGGCTGATGCAATGTGCAATCATTTCATTAGAGAGATGCACACTGAACTGAAACTTATTACAGGTTTAAATGATGTACTGTAAATGTATTAAACGGCAAACTGCTAATTTTATATACATATAAATATCTGTTACGCAATTTTCTGTTTATGTACATTTTGATCTAGTACTTGCTGATTACACACTGGTTACAAAACTGCATTCTGTTGCACTGTACTGTGCAGTGATATAAATGGGATTCTGAATCTGAGTCTAAAAGTATTTCTCCTCATTTCTTATTTAGTTTGAGACCTGCTAAAATGTACAGACATCATTTTTTTTTGGGCTGGAAATGTAATAATATCTAAGAACAGAGAAAATGCTTGTGCTTAAATGGATAGTAGCATGGTGAAAAGAAGGAAACAGCATGCAATCACAGTCTTGTTTTCTGTTTCCAAGAAAATACCAACCATTTCTTTGGGAGGTTTATAATTTTCACACTGAGTTACTGACTTTAAAGCTCTTGTATTACACAAAATTGACTCTTGTGAACTTTAAGCCGTGTTATAATTTCCTCAAAAACATACTCGGAGTTGTGTTTTGTTTCATTCACACATGTTTGAGTAACAATGTATTATTAGTCTGTCTATATCTCCAAAGATAATACTCAAAATACTCTGTTGATGATGCAGTACTTTTCAAGTTAACAGCTACCTCTTACATTCTGTTTAGTGGAGATTGAAAATTGTAGGTCTGGAATTATCCAAATCATTCTGTATGGTGTGTTAAAACACAGTGGAGAGCCTCCTATACAACCACGTGAAGTCTGAATATGTTTGTTATAAGGAATCATATTTGTTATAATATAGATCAGAAGATAGTGTAATATAGGTCCTTCAGAGGAGCCTAACTAAAATGGATTTTCTTCTCTTACTGTTGAGTTAAGTAAAAAAAGACTGCAGGACTTTGATGATGAAACCCAATGCAAAGTTTACTCACAGACATGAGGGAACATCAACTACAAACTTAACCACAGAAATAACAGAAAAATAAAACCTAGAAAACAGTTAAGGGAGCAGTCGCAGTGGGGCAAAGCTGCAGACGTGGATGTAATAATGAACTGTGCGCCCTCTGGACAGCCTGTTTTTATGCTTCAGGGCGACTTTGAGCAGTTTGTGCTCTGTCAGTCCTGGACATATCGTAAACTGGGGAGATGATGACGAAAATACCTCCCCTTTGTACAATAAACTAGATTTGTGTAGGCTGCAAGAGCCAGAGCCAATTTAATGTTTTCTCAACGTAACATATGATTTAAAGGTCTTATATTATGCAAAAATGACTCAAGTGAGCTTTAAGCCAAGTTAGAATGTTGTTACCTCCTCAAAAACATAACTGGAGTTGTGTTATGTTTCCTTCACACATGTTTGAGTAACCCTTTATTATTATACTCTCTGCATCTCCAAAGCTACAATTCCTCTGTTCCGCCTTGTGATATCAAGTAATAGTTTTCAAATTATCATCTACCTTTTACCTTAAGTTCAGCCGAGATGGAAAATTCCAGGGCTGAAATGATTCAAATGGTTATAGTGCTGGTGTATGGAGTTTAAAAAAAACACAGTGAAGTACTTCTTTTATTACCACATGGCATCACAATGTGGAACAGAATGTTTTCTGTTTGAGAGAAGAAAATATGCATGGTTTGTGTGTTAACTGTGTGATTTAAACAAAACACAATTGTGGGTATGTTTTTGATGAGGAAACAGCATTATACTATAAGTCAGAGATTAGTGTAATGCACGTAGGTCCTTTAAAATCTTCTTTATTAACCCTCTAGGCACCACTGTCGACTTAAGTCAACAATATGCCGGTCTGAATAAAATGTCAGATTTTGTCAAATAGGGTTTAAAATTTCATTGAAGCTCTCCTTCACTAGCTGGCAGACATATAATACTACATCCCCGACTCAGCATCACATCATGCTTCTATATAAAATAGTCAAGTTAGAGCTCATTGAATTAGTACAAGTGTGGCTATTGTACTAGCAGACTTTGTTTACTATTTACTATTTACCTGAGCATTCACTAATGAGCAATACAGCATACACGAGGTGGGGGGCATTTTGGGGGAAAGAAGTACTGCAGTTTATCATTCAAACATATGCCATTTCATGAAAATTCTATAATCCAAGATGGCCACTACCATATGACATCTTAAAGGTCCCATGCCTCACTTTCTGAGGTTTTTGAACGTTAATGTGAGCTCCCCTACCCTGTTTAGGCCCCCCCATGATTAAAAGTTGCGAAATGTCTAAACTGAGCATTTGCGGTACAAAAAATCGGAGCTCAAACGGGCGATTTTGAACAAGGCACCTTATTGACGTCAGATCGAAAAAAGAAATGCAAATGCAGTTCCACCCCCGTCTGTCTGAACTCAGCGTCTCTGTAAATCACGCCCAGAGAGTTTGGACTGCGAATGCGCTAGGCAATGCGAAATGCATTTTTTAATTTGCCTGGAGGCACGTCCGAGTGTTTCTAGGCTCGGAAGTCCTTTATCTGAGCCTCTGGACCTTTGAACAGCAGTGGTTTAATTTTATTTTCTGTGGAAATGTGTTTATTTTTCAATGGAATGCTTCAAATCTCTCCCCCCGTGCAAAAACACGGAAATGGATCAGCTGAGAGCTCAGAGCCGAGAGCGGAGAGTTTAGCCACGCCCCCACCCTCTACTATAGGCCAGCTCTTTTCTCCTCATTTGCATTCAAGCAACAACGCCCATTATGGAGTGTTCAGAGAGAGAAAAATTACTCTTTCTCATCTTATCTCTGTTTCTCATGCACTGAGTGTTGATTTTGAAGAAGGATTCATTTACAGTATTGGGGAACCATTAAGGAGCCATATAAAAGGATCAAGAAGTACCATGTCATGGGATCTTTAATATGTGAATTAGGTGGGTAAAGTGAATTCCTACATAGACTTTGGGTCATCCTTAAAGGACAAGTAACGTTTTTACAGTCTGGACCTTATTTTGGACCTTATTTTAAAACGTCATTTACTCACCCATCGTACTTTGGTGTAATTTGGAGTATTTCCTGAGATTTCGGACTTTGCCTATATCCATTTAACGTGAGTGGTCGGGGCACACTGTTGCAGTCACCAAATAACACAAACTTTATCACTTTTCAAATGAGAAAAGTTGAATATGTTAGTCTACACTTTCGTTTGAGTCAAAAGTGGCCTGTAACCAGAGATCCATTCATGGTTCCGATTGGATGATGTCATCAACGAGGACCGCGCGCATTCACACCCGATTTGCAGATAAGGCAACACTCTCAGCTCTTGGTTACAGTCATAAAGAAGCTAAGGAATAATAATAATAAAACATCTCCGCTTGGGAAAACCCAAGTTGTTCCAGTTGTGAAAACAAAATGACACCTTGGACGAAGTTGAGTTTTCACAGGCTTCCTCATCACAATCCGGAGTTATTGAAGCCGTGGCTAATGGATCCAAACATGAAAAGCAAAGCTGTAAGACATTTGGACCATCGTGTGTGCAGTACCCACTTCAGTCTGGATAATTTTTTTATCTCGCTTGCAACAGAAAAGTTCTGAGCATCTTCTAAGCAAAGTAGCGGAATGAATGCTCATGCACGGCCCTCAGTGATGACGTCATCCAATCGGAACCATGACTGGATCTCTGGTTACAGGCCAGTTTTGACTCAAATGAAAGTGTAAACTAACACACTGAACTTTTGTCATTTGAAAAGTGATAAAGTTTGTGTTATTTGGTGACTGCAACTGCGTGCCCCGACCACTCACGTTAAATGGATATAGCCCAACTCAGAAATCTTCAGAAATACTCCAGATTACACTAAAGTACAGTGGGTGAGTAAATGACCAAAATAAGGTTCAGATTGTAAAAACGTTACTTGTCCTTTAATATTTCTTCTTATCACGTTTAAGTTATAGTCTTTTGAAAAATAAAATGTCAAAATCAAACATTAAAAAAAAAAAACTCACACCTACAGGGTTAATAATAAAAATGCATTCAATTTATATAGAGCTTTGGTGGACACTTGAAAAAGAAGAAGATGAAGAAGTGACTTTATTGATCTCACACAGGAGAAATTCTCCTCTGCATTTAACCCATCCTGTTATTAGGAGCAGTGGGCAGCACATTACTGTGCCCGTGCGCCGTTGTCAGGACCTAAGATAGAGGATTTTACCTATGGTGCATGTTTTGGGTTGATGGGGGAGGAAACCCACCCAGACACGGAGAGAACATGCAAACTCCACACAGAAAGGCCTGGTCGAACCCGGAACCTTCTTGCTGTGAAGCATGAGCGCTAGCAACTCAGCCGCCGTCCCGCCAAGATGCTTTATTCATTCACTCCATTCTCAAAGGTGGTAAGATGCTACTATAGCCTCAGCTTCCCTGAGACAGACCATCAGCAAAAAAGCTGAGGGAGTATTGGTATCCAGTGGTATCTTTGACCACTGCCAATCACTCACTCTCACACCACATTCATACTCAGCAAACTGGGTGGAGTGTCTTGCCTAAGTCACAGTGTGCACAGGGGCTAGAGTACACTAAAGCAGGGCTATTCAATGGAACTTTCTTTAGAGCCAGATCACCATCACCCTTTCACTGGGTGACGGTTTCTGGGCCGGATAGGTGCACGATACCACATCACTTTTAAGACAATTTGGAGTCACACTAAATATCTCAAGATTTTAACAACCACTGATTTCCCTGAAAAATAATTTACAAAAGCAGCAAAATGCCAGACTGAACTGGAATTAAACCAGGACTAAACCAGGATTAAACTAGGATTAAACCATGTCTATCATTAAACCAGATGCAGATAAGTATGCAAGAGAACAAATATTGTTTCATATTTGGGAGCTGGGCCAAGGGCCAAATCAGAGTGTTTCAGGGTCAGATTTAGCCTGTGGGCCACAAGTTGAATAGGCCTGCACACGAGGCATTCTCAAGGTGGTATGGCTGTGATGTTCTCTGATCTCTTATATAATGATAAATCAAAATGTTAGCGGGATTTATGACATAGTCATAGTCAAGTTACTGAATTCTTATCAGTGTTTACCTGGAAATGTGTCATGTTTTATTTACACATGTAGAGTACTCAAGCATATTAAGGTTGTTTCCATTTCCAACACTCAAAATATCAGTTCCTCCTTGTGTGGCAGTCCCGGAAGTGCTATTCTGCATTCACATAATTTCACTTGACTCATCCCAATCATGTAATGGCATCTCAGTTAGAAGCTATAGTATTTGATCCACATATGCCCAGTGCTTAAAGATCCCATGACATGGTACTTCTTGATGCTTTTATATGGCTCCTTAATGGTTCCCTAATACTGTAAATGAATCCTTCTTCAAAATCAACACTCAGTGCATGAGAAACAGAGATAAGATGAGAAAGAGTATTTTTTCTCTCTCTGGAACACTCCATAATGGGCGTTGTTGCTTGAATGCAAATGAGGAGAAAAGAGATGGCCAATAGTAGAGGGTGGGGGCGTGGCCAAACTCTCCGCTCTGGGCTCTGAGCGCTCAGCTGATCCATTTCCGTGTTTTTGCACGGGGGGAGAGATTTGAAGCGTTCCATTGAAAAATAAACACATTTCCACATAAAATAAAATTAAACCACTGCTGTTCAAAGGTCCAGAGGCTCAGATAAAGGACTTCCGAGCCTAGAAACACTCGGACGTGCCTCCAGGCAAATAAAAAAAAACACATTTCGCATTGCCTAGCGCATTCGCAGTCCAAACTCTCTGGGCGTGATTTACAGAGACGCTGAGTACAGACAGACGGGGGTGGAACTGCATTTGCATTTCTTTTTTCGATCTGACGTCAATAAGGTGCCTTGTTCAAAATCGCCCGTTTGAGCTCCGATTTTTTGTAACGCAGAAAAGGATCGCAAATGCTCTGTTTAGACATTTTGCAACTTTTAACCATGGGGGGGGGGGCTAAACAGGGTAGGGGAGCTCACATTAACGTTCAAAAACCTCAGAAAGTGAAAATTTCATGCCATGGGACCTTTAATTTAGTATAAATAACAAATCAATGTAACAAGAATTAGTCTAAGGATTGATAAGGAAAGGCATGCAGTATAAAAAAAAGTGAGCAAAATTAATAATTATATTACATTGTAATTCCCCTGTGAATTTACTCAAAGTTCTCATCCTTTCATATTTGCCTGCATATCACATATCTGCCTGCTTTATCAGCCCTTGACGACTCCCTGCATTCTATTTCAAGTTTATTAATTATGGCAATGCATGCAGATCGCACAATAAATCCTGTAGAATATATTGGATGTCATATCTAAAACAAATTATAGCAGGGCCAATATTCTCACCTCAAGATAACAGCCAGATGAGGTGAGGCAAGGAATCAAATGTACAAAAAAGTGCAGAATTTTGATGAGATAGGGAAGGGTTTAATGGGACTGGGCACACATTAAAACTAAATACAAAGGTTTAGTCAGCGTATTGCCTTTTAAAGGAGAACTGCATAACCTTTCTTGTGGAATCTCTGTGTTTACTTGTATATATATATATATATATATATATATATATATATATATATATATATATATATATATATATATATATATATATATATATATATATATATATATATATATATATATATATATATATATATATATATATATATATATATATATATATATATATATAAAATAAACACCTTGAAATACAGTGGTACCTCACCTTACAAAATTAATTTGTTCCAGAAGTGGTTTCGTAACGTGAATTTTTCGTAAGTTGAGTAGCTATTTCAATGGAAAAGGCCTGATTCGTTCCAAGTTTTTTAAATTTTTTTTATAGTGTAACTTTTTTTTTTATAGTGTAACATTGGTTCTGCGTCCTGATTGGCTAAGAGACTAGACCAGGACTAAACGTGGACTAAACCAGGTCTAGACCAGAACTAAAACAGGTCTAGACCAGGTCTAAACCTGGACTGGACCTGGACTAAACCAGGACTGGACCAGGTCTAGACCTGGACTAAACCAGGATTAAACTACCACGTGCCACTCTTTGCTGGTTTCGTGCGACTGGTTTGTGGCTCGGGCTCGCTCCGGGCGCCGCGGTTCTATCTCATGCTCGCAGCCCCGGTGCCGGTCGTGCAGACCAGGACGAGGGGTGCTCCTCGCACGGTGCCGTGCTCCTCGCACGGTGCGTGCTCCTCGCGCGGTGCCGTGCTCCTCGCGCGGTGCCTTGCTCCTCGCGCGGTGCCGTGCTCCTCGCGCGGTGCCGTGCTCCTCGCGCGGTGCCGTGCTCCTCGCGCGGTGCGTTCATGTCTCCGCGCTGCTTCCGGAGTCGTGTCTCCCCCCACGCTTCACTATTTAATACATTTTGTTGAAAATCTTGAGTGTTCGGCGCTAGAGCTAAGAGGCCGAGAAAGGTGCTCTTTGAGCGGGGATAACAGCGGGGCGTGCATCTGAGCGCGCATTATTCGAATTTTTGAGATTTCACGTTTCGTAACTTGAATTTTCTTTCGTAAATTTACTTGGATTTTTCGTATGTAGGGTCTTTCGTAAGGTGAGGTACCACTGTATATGCATTTTTTTACTTATTCTATACTGTGGAACATTGCAGGAAAAGCTTTAACATATCCATGGAAACAAGCAGGCGGTAGTCTCTCTACCAGAAAAGTTACAGTGTGCACCTTTAAAGGATCCACATTACATTATTTTCTGATAAATGTAGTTTCTTTATCAAAAAAACATACCTGAAGTTGTGTTTTGTTTCATTCACACATGTTTAACACACAAAACCCTACACATTTAAGCTGAGTTCTTCTCTCAAACAGAAAACATTCTGTTCTTGATTTAGTTGGATAACTTCTGACTAGCTTTGGCTGTAGACAGACTAATAATAAAGGGTTACTCAAACATGTGTGAATGAAACAAAACACAACTCTGAGTATGTTCCTGAGAAGGTAACAATGTTCTAACATGGCTTAAACCTCAAGAGTCCATTTTTGCATAATAGAGGACATTTAAAATTAAATAGCGTGCTGCTTTGTATGAGTTGGGAGAAGCAGAAAGTGTCCTTTTTATGATCAATTTAAATGGTCACATCTTTATATAGTGCTTTTCCACCTTCAAGGCACCCAATGTGCTTTATAACAAGGAACCACTCACCCATTCACACAGGTGGGTTAAGTGTCTTACACTTGCACAATGGCAGCATTCATCTGTGGGAGGTGGAATCATACCGCCAACCTGTGTGTCAGTGGATCTGACCGCTCAACCGATGATTTATTTTTTTTAACGCTCTACCAACTGAGCTACTGCCGACCATTTGAAAATCATTGGTTTGATGAAAAGTTTACCCAGTGCCCTGAGATGGTCTGGTGTAGTGATGGGAAGATGAAATGGCTGTTTAATTTTAATATTTATAAGTTGGCATTATTTCTGTGTAAATCCTGGGAGACACCGCATTCACGCCCTGAGCGCCTGTTTTTTTTCCCCTGAAAGCAACTAACTTTTTAAGTTACTCTTGTTTGCAAAGTTCAAATAATTTCCCTTGTGGATCAATAAAGTTTGTCTAAATGTTTAAATCTAAGTCTAAATGGCACACTAGATTGTTTAAATGAATTATAAGCCAATCTGTATGCAAGACACAGTACAGTTCATTCATTCATTCATTCATTCATTCATTCATGCTCACCCCGGTACTGGAGCTTCTGGGCCCTGTTGTTGGGGCAGTCCTTCCCCTGGACACTGAAGTTGATGTTGGTCCGGATGCAGCGGTTGTTGAGGGGTTGGACGGGTCTCACGTTGTCGCTCATACTCAAGAAGATCTGAGAGGGCTGGTTCTGACTCAACAAGCGCAGGGAGTGCATCTACAGAGAGGGACACAGGGTCAAACTTACAACGATACAGAGATGATTTTCACTTTGTATTTAGTTAGTTGCATTAAAGGCAGTGGTGGAATAAGTACAAAATGTTGCTGCTTAAGTAAAAGTACTCAAGTAAAAGTTTTAAAGTACCCATACTGTACTTTAAGAGTAAAATGTAAGTATTTTATCTTATAAAGCTTCAAAAGTATTGATTATGATACACAAATGTGCTGAAATGTTCAGAAACAACTGAAATAATTGTTTTATTCTAGCTGTTTTAAAGTGTATATTTGTGTTACAAACTACAAACCTGTTAAAAGTAAACCCTCAGCATTTTCAGTAGGTCTCATACAATAATAAAACATACTTTTCAGTCCTGTTCAAAAATGCAATGGAGTTGAAAGTAGATACCTGCTGTCAAATGTAGTGAAGTAAAATTAAAACGTACAGCACAGATACCTAAAAATTGTACTTAAGCACAGTACTTCATTATATTTACGTTGTTACCTTCCATCACTGATTAAAGGTGTATTGTTAACTTTTCTGGTGGAGGGTCCGCCACCTACTTGTATCTATGGAGATGTTATTGTTTTGTCTGGAATATCCCAGTATAGCATGTAGAATCCCTCAGTCGTCCAGGTGGAATCCATGGCAAAAGAAGAAATTCAATTTGTCAAATGGACAAACGTTTATTTGGTTGTCGTTTTCGCAGCTATGATTAGACGTTGGTGGACACTGCCTTATATCTGCCCGAAGGGCGGAGCTAACTACAATGAAATTACTTTGAAACTACTAGTTGACAAATTGAATTTCTCCTTTTGCCATTCCAGTCTGGCATTAAACACACTTATTTACACACGTATTTATGTATTTATGAGTGTTCTATTTCTCTCATTGATTATGCAGTTTGAAGTGTGGCTTTTCATACTGTATACTTTTTTTTTTTTTTTTTCAACTTTTTAAAGTGCGTTATAAATAAAGTTGCAGTTGAACTAAATTGTTTGACCAAGTATTGCTGAATCTATATTCCTTTGATTATAGAAAAGTAACTGTATTGTGAATAGCAACAAATAAAAGAGTAACAATATCAAAATACAGTTACCCATTATCAGTATCAGTTCAGTTATATTATAGTAATATTACAGATGATATCTTTAATACTGAAATGTAAGATGTTTTTAATGAAAAGGTCCATATTAAGCTTATGTTATAATGTTTCCTTTTTAAAGATCCCATGACATGGTATTTCTTGATGCTTTTATATGGCTCCTTAATGGTTCCCTAATACTGTAAATGAATCCTTCTTCAAAATCAACACTCAGTGCATGAGAAACAGAGATAAGATGAGAAAGAGTTTTTTTTTCTCTCTGAACAGGCCATAATGGGCGTTGTTGCTTGAATGCAAATGAGGAGAAAAGAGCTGGCCAATAGTAGAGGGTGGGGACGTGGCCAAACGCTCCGGTCTCCCTCAGAGCCCTCAGCTGATCCATTTCCGTGTTTTTGCACGGGGGAGAGATTTGAAGCGTTTCATTGAAAAATAAACACATTTCCACAGAAAATAAAATTAAACCACTGCTGTTCAAAGGTCCAGAGGCTCAGATAAAGGACTTCTAGGAGCCTAGAAACACTCGGACGTGCCTCCAGGCAAATAAAAAAACGCATTTCGCATTGCCTAGCACATTCGCAGTCCAAACTCTCTGGGCGTGATTTACAGAGACGCTGAGTACAGACAGACGGGGGTGGAACTGCATTTGCATTTCTTTTTTCGATCTGATGTCAATCAGGTGCCTTGTTCAAAATCGCCCGTTTGAGCTCCGATTTTTTGTAACGCAGAAAAGGATCGCAAATGCTTAGTTTAGACATTTCACAACTAAACAGGGTAGGGGAGCTCACATTAACGTTCAAAAACCTCAGAAAGTGAAAATTTCATGCCATGGGACCTTTAAAAAAATACATACCCGGAGTAGTGTTTTATTTTATCCACACGTTTAACACAAAAATTCTGCATATTTAGGTTGAGTTCTTCTCTCACAGACAAAAACTCCTTGCTGTGAACTTGAAAATGACTGCTTCATGACATCATAAGGTGGAACAGAGAATTTTGGTGATGTATACAGGCTAATAATAAAGGATTACTCAAACATGTGTGAATGAAACAAAAGACAATTCCAGGACAATTCTTTGAGGTAACAGCATTATAGCATGGCTTAAAGCTCATAATAGGTAATTTTGCATAATATAGGACCTTTAAAAGAAAATTACATTTAAATAGCAGGACTTTTGAACCTAAAAGGGGTGCTGGAACAGGAGGAATCATGGGAAACGTAGTGTTTATGGAGGTGAAGCTTTACCTGCATGCGAGTGAGGTACACTGGCTTGTTCATGAGGATCCAGGTGGCCGTTTCGAAACATGGAGGTATGGTCATAGATCCGTCGTACGTGATGAAGCTGTGGGTCTCTGGGTAGATCTCCTCGATATTCAGGCCCGTCAGTAGGTACGCGTCGTCTGAAACAACACAGAGCAACAGATGTGAGAGACACAGTCCAGTTATATAAGTTCAGAGGAGAAGAGATTCTGAGAAGGAGGGTGACAGTAGCTCAGTTGGTAATGTTTGCCCACTGATCTGATGGTTGGAGGTTCCAATCTTGCTCTCAACACAAACATCATTGACTGAGCAGGCAGATCCACTGACCCACAGGTTGGAGGTGTGATTCCAGATCCCACAGATGAATGCTCTCATTGTGTCCTTCGGCAAGACAATTAACCCTCCTCGCCCCCAGTGCCTGTGTACACTGGTGTATGACTGTATCTGTGGGTGAGTGGTTCCTTGACATAATGAGCTTTGAGTGCCTTGAAGGTGGAAAAAAACAAACAATTGACCAAACTTGTGTAAATGAAAATAACAACATTATATGAGATTGTTACAAACTTGAAAAACAGAATGTGTTTTGAAAATTTGTCAAGTTAGAATATCTACTGCAATTTACTGATGGAACAGCATTGCCTTAAAGCTAATACTCGTAACTTTATTCGATTTTTTTACAAGCCTCAGATGTGAAATCGCCTCCTTTGCACAGGCTCATATGTGCTCTCTGGGCTTCTTCTGTCAGACCAAAGCCAGCACAATATCACACAGAAGTAATGTAGATAGCAACTATTATTGTTATATGAGAATACAACAGGGGCAGGTCTGACAGTCTAATTACAAATGTAGGTTTAAAATAGTTTCTAACTACACCTACCGTACTGGTTACCCTGGAATGTTCCATACTATGGCATTAGACTTAGACCAACATCCACCCGAAATTATATATAATGCAACATTAATATGTAAACCAACAGTAATCAGACTTCAATTATTGATGTTATAGTACTACCTAGTTGACCCAGGACTATACTGCTTAGCCTGGAATGTTCCAAAACATGGCATTAAACGTAGACAACCAGATGGCTGTCCCTCTTCCAAGAAACATTACATAGTGCACTTATAGCTGTAATCAAAGCTTCACTTATTACAACATTGCCCTAAACTAAAGAGTCAACCTAGGATTATACTGCTTTAGTAATTTTCCATAGTATGGCATTAAACTTGGACAGGTGGGCAACTCTCTATCAGAAATGTGATATAGTGCATTTTAGCACAATTCAAATATTCAGTTATTAATAAAACAGCATCACTCTAAAGCTATTTCTAACAGTTGACCTAGGACTACATTATGACTAATATTTCTTAAAAAGCTTGGATATATACATCCAGAAACCCCTTCTCACATATGAACCATAATGAGCAGAGATTATATAGACAATCGTCTTTTTGTGAGGAATACACCGGCTCCATCTCCATGTGCCGAGAGCTGCTCTTTGATGAATTATTCCCTTTGCCGGAGCCTGTGCTTGTGTGGACTGGATGT
Source organism: Paratrypauchen microcephalus (assembly GCA_036785185.1). Classification (NCBI taxonomy): domain Eukaryota; kingdom Metazoa; phylum Chordata; class Actinopteri; order Gobiiformes; family Gobiidae; genus Paratrypauchen; species Paratrypauchen microcephalus. The sequence continues at coordinate 60,504 of JAVJIX010000196.1, forward strand.
ATGGATGGGAGAGGGGAGGGGGGGAAGTCAGTATAGCCTGGGGCCTGAAAGCCCCGGAGGCTTTAACCAAGCGCACATATGCAGCCTCTGACAGCACCTCTGCCTCAGCACAGCCACTAGGGGGCAGTGTGCTTACTGTGGTGTGAGCCGCTCCATCTTTAATACAATTACGATAGGCTTTTTTCAAACAGTGTAGCTGTCTGTAGCTCACCTCCACGGATTCTCCTCTCCTCACCTCCTTACTTTGGCTCTCAACCAAAGTAAAAATGTAACCTTGTTATTGGGAGCTGACCAGAAGATATGAATGAGTCATGTTGCTTGACAGAAGTGAAATAGTCAATGGCTTTTTACATGCTCACTCACCAAAGATCTGATCATTATCTGATTTCTAATGCGAATAGCAGGGATGTAACAATATCCAACTCTCTCAATAGGATATTTTCAAGATATGCATCTCATGAACGATTTATTGTGATATTTTGTAGAGGCAAACCAAATTGTGAAAATGCTACTTTTTCCAATTAAAATGTCTGGAGAAGGGCTTTGGTTCTGTCATAATCCAAGATTTAAAAGTGCTTAATTAATCATCTCATCATGTAAGTGATCACAATTTTTTGTGGGGCCGAGCGGGAGCATGCACAGCACAGAGAAGGCAAGTGAATCAGAAATATAAACATTATATTGATATTTATACGATATGTCAAAATCCATATCGAGTTTAAAAAAATATCTCACACTACACAGAGCGATCGTTTCGGTATGTGGGCTAATGCAGCATCTTGGTCCGCCCCTTTCCCCATCTACACTTTTGATTGGCTGCTGTGGCTTGGTGACAGCCAGACTGCCAATCAGCTGCACTGGTGGCTGTGGTGGTGTGACACAGCCAGAACAGGGCGCTGAAAGTCTATGGTTTTTTTCCGTGGCACTTTCTCATCTGTGACTTGAGTGAATTCCTTTTTTGGATGATCCAAGTAGCCTTTACAACTCTCTCTCAGATTTTACATCTGTATCTTTTGTGACGATAGCATTCTGGAGCTAGCAAAGAGGCATTCGCGCTCTGTTTCAGCACATGCGGGTTGTTACATTTACAATAGGCCCTACGCTTTAGCGCTCGGGCCTAATAATATTAAATGTTGGACTCCGCCAGGGCTGCCTTTGTTACCGGTTCTGTTCATTATATTTATGGACAGAATTTCTAGGCGCAGTCAGGGGCCGGAGGGGATCCGGTTTGGGAACCACAGGATCTCATCTCTGCTGTTTGCAGATGATGTTGTCCTGATGGCTTCATCGAACCGGGACCTCCAGTGTGCACTGGGGCGGTTTGCAGCCGAGTGTGAAGCGGCTGGGATGAGGATCAGCTCCTCCAAATCCGAGGCCATGGTTCTCGACCGGAAAAAGGTGGCTTGCCCTCTCCAGGTGGGTGGGGAGTCCTTGTCTCAGGTGGAGGAGTTCAAGTATCTCGGGGTCTTGTTCACGAGTGAGCGGAGGATGGAGCGTGAGATTGACAGGCGGTCCGGTGCAGCGTCGGCAGTAATGCGGCCCTGGCCTTTAAAAGTTGTGAAAAGAGCTGATAAAGTCACTGTGGTAATAATAAAATAAAATGGATGACAGGAATAATAAAGTGAGTAAGAAGTGATTAATTTTTTTTTAAAAAAGATGCATTGTGCAACTGCTGGTGGAGGGCCCATCAAACGCTATTCTCCATAGAGATGTTATTGGTTTGTCTGGAATGGCTCACAGTATGGCATTAAACTTTCCTATCTTCATGGAGACCAAATCAGACCAAGTTACAGGTCAGATCCAGCTAACTGTCTGGATACTTATTTTTCTAGGTCTTTTTGCGCTATAAAACCATCTGTAAAGGTAAAGGTAGAGCTGATTAATGTCACACTGTGGAGCATTCCAGACAGAGCATTATCCTTAGAACAAATGAATTGACAGACCATCTACCAGGAAATTTACACAACACACCTTTATAATCAATATATAATTTTGTTCTGTACTAAACTGCACTTACTTTTATATGTTATTCTTGTGATGGTGTCTCTGTTCAGCATCCGGTTAAGGAAGGAGTTGGACGATTCAGCAATCTGCAAAAAACAACAGAACAACACAATGAAGAAAAGCAAATGTACAAATCTAAGTGACTTAAAAACTGCACAGGAGAAGTCCAGTTTTATCTATGATGCAACTAAACTGGCCAAACCCAAACAGAGCATTTTTGAGTGATCAGACAGTATGATTTAGGAATAATTGATTAATGACACAAGTGTGAATGAAACAAAAATAAAACATAAATTGTCAATATAATTCTCTACAAAGAGAATGAAATCCTCTTTGTATTTACTTTTTGTCTCTCAGGTGTGGGTAGATTTGTAAACAAAATTTGCTCAAGTAATCCTACTATACTACTAACAGACTAGTGAAACTACAAAGTATGAGGGAAAAAATGAACATAAAATAAAGTTAAGAGTACTGTTACACTATACAATATATTACTCAAATATTAATATGGTATCTACCTAGAGAAGTACAATAACTCAGGTACACTGAAGACTTTCCAAATATGCAGGTAGCATAGACCCCCCACAGAGCTAGAAAGAGCCCTATAAACAGTATGTCTAAAATTACATCACAAACTATCTGGAGTCTTTGAAAATATCATCTTTTTGAATCTATTATCTTTGCTGCGCTCCCTGCCGATTTCATTTACCTTTTTGTAAAAACAAAACAATTACAATGTGCTCCCGGACACGCTGCTGTCATGACACCACCACAGGTCTTTTAAATAGCACCACACAGCGCTGTATTTTTAACCACACGGCACTTGATAATGGATCACAAATAAGGTGACGTGTGCATGACCTTGAAAAGAGTGAGACTAAAGATGCTGGCTCTGTGTGAGCCACTGGAACAATGACACTAATGAGAAGACTGAGAAAATACAAGCATTAAGAACAACAGATTTGTATTTCTGTTGGGTTTTAAAATTTGATTACGATCAAGAACTTTACTATACACAGATGTGTGAATAAGTGTGTGAATAATACATGTAGATACATAATTAAACAATGTTGAATGAACTGTCTGAGTTTTATTAGGGTTGCTATGGAAATAATGTATTTTTTTAGCCACAAAATAGTCACAAATAAAAGCCTTTTTTTCATTTTGAGTCTGTTTGTTACAATGGAAAACCTAGAAAACAATTGTCCTTTGTCGACAGACTTGCATATCCACAAATGTGACTCTATTTGACATGGAGAAGGTCCTCATCTGGCATGTTTCTATGGAAATGTTGTACCTTTGACTATAATATTCCATAGAAGAGGATGACTGATGGATTCCACACATATGGCATATCAAACATATGTCCATGGAGAATGATTCGAAATATGGATTAAAATCTATTTCCATGAAATCATGCAGGTTCTCCAGAAAGATACATACTGTACCTAATAATACTTAATAATTAATAATTATCATCTGAACTACACAGAACCCAAAGGTCTGAGTAGTTCGAAGGTAAGGGTTTTTTGTGCGCAGCCAAAGCAGTAAAGACTCAAAATGACAGAGAATATGTAAATGTTGTGTTTTGATGAAAAAATATTGTGTCTGTATGTGCACTCTATAAAGATGATCATTTTTTATCACTGAAAAAATTCATTTTAACTGGGCGCCTGCAATCTAATTCAATAAATCTGGTTAATATTATGGCCCCTTTGCTGCAGCAAAACTTGAATTTTTAATTTCCCTCGGGATCAATAAAGTATCTCTCGCTCTCTCTCTGAAAAATCTGATATTAGCAAAGACCGCAAAAAGTAGTACTTGATTGAAAAGTGTACATTACTATCACAATTAACCTGTTTTGCCACAGCCTTAATATCTCATTGTCAGTATAGGAGGCTGCAGATGCTGGGTTTTAGGTAGTGACCATTCAGATCATAGAGAGGCAATTTGGTTTAAACACACTTGGTTTCACAAACACAGTTAGGTCATGTGTATAGTATTCAAAATCCTACCACTCACAAACCCTCAGTCAGGAAAATTTGAACCATTCAAATGTTGCTTATGCTTCCAGGTTTTAATAGATACAATAATTACAGTATGCAGTCTGTGGTCTGATTTTGTCACATGGAGAAGCTTTTACAATAATATATGTAATAATAAAAAAATTGAGTAATTTATAAGAATAAAGTGGTATACCGTAGCTTTAAAAGTTATTCCTCACGCACCTTATGCATTCAGAGGATCCTAATTATTTACCTCGATGAGTTTATAACTCTCAGAAACCACTGTGGAGTTTTGCCACCAGAGTAATACTAACAACAACTACTAGCATGTTAACGGTGCACTTCCTGATTTTCAGACACTAACGTGCTTTGAACTCAAATCTAGGCAGTACTCTGCTCAAGAGCTGTTTATACAATATATATATGAACTGGTGCATGACGCATGACACATTTTGCTGAAATACATAAAATAAAAATAAAAAATACAGGCATTTAACAGTCAAAAATATGTAAGCTGATTCCTGTGGTGAGGACCATATTGCTCTCAAACCCATAAGAGTCCAAATACTCCTCTTTCCAGTTGTTTCAGTTGTTTATTAGATGTGACTGCTGAGGAGTAAAATGTTTAACATGGAACATCTGCTGCATGCAAATGTAAACACCTTAGCATTTCACAAATCAGGCCATGGCATCACCGTGACAACAGACTTCAACATCTGCAAGATAGTATATATAGAGTGCACAGCCTTCACTCCAGCTGATGCCGCATCCTGCCTCGCAATTGTCAGATGCGGCCTGTGCTTTTCCATTAGTTGCCATGGAAGCGGCTGATGATGAATAGGGAAAGCAATGGCGGTCATTGACAAAACATTCACAAATGCAAAAGTTTTATAGATTTAAATGTATTAAGGAATGCAATAAAAAAAAAAAAAAGTGAAGACGTCTTACCTGCTACAACAGGTTGATTAAAGTCAAAAAAGCTGCCCCTCACAAAATCACCATGTCTCTCATTTTGATTGTTGATTGCCTTAAAAAAGTGTGTGGGGAGGCTTGCATCTACACAAACCTGACTCTTATTTGGCTTGGAGAAGGGCCTTTTCTTGTGCTTCATTTATCTATAATCATCCACAGTATAGCATTTATCTACTTCCATGGAGACTTTCAAGCAGAGGTGGGTAGTAGCAAAAATGTTTACTCAAATAAAAGAGTACCATTACTAACAACTAATATTACTCAGATAGAAGTACTTAGTAAAAAAAAAAATCTCATATGGAATACTGTACTGTCCTAAGTGCAGAACCATCCATCTACGTTCCTACCTAGGGTACCTATGGTCCCTAGGTTAGTCCTGGTTTAGTCCTGATTTAGATCTCCGTTCCTACAATCATCTATGGTCCCTGATTTAGTCCTGGTTTATGTCTTTGCTGCTACTCTCACCTATCATCATGGGTTTTGAGTAATGACTGAAAGGATAAGATGGCGATTATGATTATGATACGTTCGAAAATAGTTTCCTCTGCAGAGTGGCTTGGTGCTCCCTAAGAGATAGCGTGAGGAGCTCAGTCACATGGGAGGAGCTTGGAGTAGAGCTGCTGCTCCTCCAAACCAAATTCATGCCACAAATGGAGGGCCGTAAGGGATTAAACAAACATGCCTGAATCACTCAAAATGTACATTTGGGTGAACTATGAAGGATCATTGTTATACCATGGTTAAAAGCTCACTTTCACATAATACATTCCATTTATGAAACTCACATTTTTAGATTTTCAAAGCATCTAAGAAGTAGTAGTTGAAGTAGTAGTTGTATTAAGAAGTTACTCAAATCATTGTGACTGTGTGTAACCCACCTCTGAACTTACAGATACAAATAAGTGACACTGACACAAGAGTTTGCCCAAGTAGTGTTTAGCTTCATTCATGTTTGAGTCATCTATCAGCTATTGTTTTAAACCTCATATGAACTGGTTCACCCCTCACTTCTCACATTAGTGTGACATTTTGTACACCCAGAAATCAGTATGGAATTATTGTCATGAAATTCAGATATGTCACAGTAGTTGTTGAGGTTCCACTGAAGGTAGTTGGACAGTTTAGAATGTAAATAAATTCACTCTATATTAACCCCAGGCTCGCTGCCAACAGCAACAACAAAGAAATGGGTTTTATGAGTGATGAATAAATTAGGCTGCAAAATAAATATGTAAATTTGTTTTGTTGAAAAAACTCAAATTAAACCCAGAAAATTAGTTTTTCAGTTAGAATGTAATATATTATTATCATACTGAATTTAGGCATGTAAAGCTGTGTTTTTACTTCATTGGTCAAATTATATCGTGGCCAAACAGAAGCTAGGCAGCAGAGAATACCACAGAGGGCACAAATAGTAGAAAACTGTTGTTGGGTTCTTAGGCAAGCACTTCACCCACATTTCCTAGAATAAAAGGTAGTGGTGGTTGGAGGGGCTGATGGTGCATACTGGCTGCCTCGTTTTCTTCAGTCTGTCCCAGGGCAGGAGTAGCTACAATAGTATGTTACCACCACCAAGTGAGGAGTGAATGAATAATCTGTCAAATTGTAAAGTGACTTTGGGCGTCAGGAAAAGCTATATGAGACTAATGCATTATATTTACTCTGATTAACTTTTACACTATAGGAGACTATAGGCACTATTGCATTCGCGCTAGCCTTGAGAGAGTGCAGACGTGTCTGTCTCTTCCTCCTGATCTTGCTGCTCTGTGTGTGTGTGTGCCTCTCTGTTTTTCATAATTTTTTCTCCCTTTTGGAGCAGATTTTCCAAATTCCTAAAATATGGATTTGATCAGCTGGACCCTCAGCGCAATTGATACTCCTTTTTCACGTAGGAGTGCCGCTCCGGGAGAAGCGGTGTGTCTGGATGGTACTTTTGCTGCTGGATATGCGAGGGACTCGTATTGTGCATGGCAAGTCGTATGTTTGGCACCAATGTACCTGGAGGATGTGGAGGATATTTACGTATTCGGATTTCTGATAGCTGGACATCTGTTGATTGGCCTGAGATTGTCCATGATCTATCGCAAAATTTGTAAGCTGGCAGCAAGTAAAGAGCCCCCCAAGCTGTCTGCAGTAATTTCAAGCCACTGTGAAGCCGTGGGAGATCTCGTGAAAGGATTACATCAGAAAGTGGCACAGGTTGAGGACCTTTTGGAAGGGTTTCAACCGAAGGAAACATCTCGACGTTTGGATATCATCACGGGAATTACAGAACTGAGCAAAGGCAACGCAGCGCAGTCTGTACGCCAAAAGGAACTAATGAGATCTTTGACAAATCTTCATGGGAATATGAAGATGGGGGTTTGGCAGAACCAGGGGCCCAGCTAAATTGCTCACTCACCTGGGTCTCTAAAAATGTATTTCATGATGCTAAATTAATGCCTTGTAAATCTGTCCTGTCTCCTGTGAAAATCTGTGTCTCCAACAGTTATCTTTGTTTTGACTTGGCTTCCTTGCAAGAACACTCCCAAGGCCACAGATGTGGCTTATCATGAACTCTACAAAAACATTGGCACACACTATTCGGACTATTCACACTGACATGATTAAGTAAACATTGCCCTGTTTTTTTTTTTTTTTTTTAGAAAGGTCTGCTCTCTGCTCTCGGTTTCAATCAATTTAATTGATTTCTGATCTGATCCCTGCCCCACCCTTCCTTCTTGTTGCCAAAGAAAAAAACACCGTATGTTACCTATCCAATTGTTTTTCTGTCATTACATGTTGTGAATAATTGTCATTGATTGTAATTGCATCTTTTCCACTCGGCATCTCCCAGTCGGCGGCGCACGCAAGTGCAGCGGCCCCTCCCCTAGCCACTCTATCACTGTCCTGCCTGGTTAGTGGGGAATGAAATTTCACTCTATGTACATGTACATATGGTTGATTTTTGACAATAAAGCAAACTATGATTACTACGACTATGACTAACTGGTGTGATCACCTTTTTCAAATGGTGAAACATCATTGGTTGCACATGTTAAAGACCAAAAGTTTTGATCAGGGATGAACTGATCTGATACTGGTAGTGGCACCAATCCTGAAAAATTAGCTGGCTCAGATATCAGCTTCCAAATATCGGTTATACTAATATTGTGGTTGGACACACCAGATCCACACTAGGAAATGTGGGTAATTCTCCACTAGAGCCACTGCTGTCCACTGTTCCACCTGGTATTGTGAGGAAAATAATCTTTGTTATGTAATACGTCAAAGGTCGCTGATGTTCTGTTCTTGTGTTATCAATCTTCTAGTTACCAATACATTGAGGTTTACGACAACTATGGCTGATTTATGCTGATTCAGTGCTAAACCTAGAAGACGTGGTCTTTTAAACTGGACTTTGCCTGTGTTTTACTACTATGTTATGTACCACCATGACATAAAGTTCCTTCTTGAGGGTCCTAGTTTGAGTTAATGGTTAACTACTCTGTAGGTTAAATTTAGCTCAGTTCTGTACCAAGACAGGAGACGATGGGAGACGACAAGGATCTGAAGGATCATACCTGTGTATCCTCTGCTGTTCAACATTAAAGTGCCTGCATTTTTTCTACGAGGTCGAGAGAATTTCTTCCACAATTTGGTGACACCGCGACGTGAAAGAACTATGCAGAAAGGACCAGGCCGTCGTCTCCCCAAAGGCCCCTTTGAGAAACAACGCATCCAGAGCGCTCTACAAAAACGGTATGGCAGTGCCTTTTTCAAAGAATATCTGTCACATTGGCCAAAACCAAGATTATATGTGATGTTTTGTGAGGGACCTTTGTAATAAATTAAGTGGTAATTTTAAAACAATATAAAATCAGTAATTAAAAAAGTCCGTGTTTGTACGCCAACACGTGAGAAAAGAAGGAGCGTAGAATCAAAATAATAATGAGCGTTTAAGCTTTAAATTTGATAAAGCGTGATTAAAAACAAAGTTATTAATTAAGTTCCGTGTTTATTGCTTTGCACGAAGAGAGAAAAAAAGCGGATTTTGTAAAAAAACACTTTTGTGGTTAAACTTTACACAAAAAGAAAAAACAAAAACTCCTAATTTGAGTTTACAAAAAAAGGAATTCCAAAAGTAACATTATTGGTGTTTTTGATTGCCTTAAGCTCTCAAGACACCCAAGATGCAGAAGTAACAGTTCGAAGAACATGACGTCACTTGCTTCTGTAAAATTGGCCGAAGGTCAATAGTCCAACTAAACGCAACTGATACAAATTGACAGACACTCGTAGCATACTCAATTTTATATGGGATGCGCAATTTTGTTACGAGAGCGTCATCAAAAGTTTGTGAAAAAGAAATACACTTGAAACTAAAAGCTGAGCTTGTAAAGGAGATTACAGAAAAAGCTGAAAATATAACGAAAAGTCTGTGTTCGGTTAATTCCACCAAAATTACGCAGATACTGAAAGAATTAAAAGACGAGTATGACACATTTAGAATTACCTGGGAGATTTGTTTCTTGGTGTCGATTTAAAGAGGAAGACAGTATAAATAAATTGTTCAAATTGATGGCACTTTGTAAATTTGAATTTTTTATTAAGAAGCACTTATTTGAGCAAGCATGAGATGAGGTGTTCAGAGTTGTTTATGATGGATAAAATCCAGTTTTTGATTTGAGTTAAATATTGGCTATGGTGGTTTATGTAAAGTTTTGTTGAAAGCTTTGATTATAAATAAAATGTGATAGAAGAATGTTGAAAGATAAGAATTATGGCATTTATTGGAGAGATGTTTGTGGAAATTCTGGTTGTGTGAGTGTCATGATCTTACAAATGATACTTGGATCAAATAATTCTGTATTTATTGAGTAATTTAAAATTGCATGTTCTTAGAAATAAATTGCATGTTCTTAAAATTCGGAATAAATCTCTGAAATTATTGCATGTCCTGGAATATTTGGAGAATAATCTGAAATGGTAGATTTTTTTATTTACTGAAAATTGTCTTGTTTTGGCGAATCTCAATTAAAAGTCTTGTATTGTGTAATTTACTTAAACCAATAAATTCTAAATTTAATACAATTGTAAATATTTTAAATTCAGTTCTCAAAGATTTGCTAGCTTAATCAATTTCATGGGAATAATAAATTTTGTTACGGGTGTTTTGTTTATTTGCCTGCGGTCTTTCTGAGTGTGTGTGTGTGAGTGTATGAGCGGCAGTGAGCAGAGAGGTCAAGAGGTCACAGGGAAAGATATGTCAGCCCGTAACTTAGCTCTATTAATGTTGTTGTTCTTGTTAATGTTGTAAGAGTTGAGAAAAAGGAATTAGAAAAATTAGGGACAAGGATAGAATAGTGTTAATCTGTATTTTGAGTGTTATGTGGGAATTAAAGAAAGCGCTTTGTTGCTTCAGGCTCGGAGCGCCTTTGGTCTGTATGTTTGCTCAGTACGAGTTGGACTAGTTTGAGTTTAAAGGAGCAGTGTGAGAATTACTCTTTGCACGGTGCCATCAATGAACGAAATAATAAATAAATAAGAAACAGTTTAAGCTATTGAGACAGCATTGCAATTATTAAAGTAAATATTTTATCGGCAATCAGGTCCTAAAACAATTGAGGAGGTAGATACATTTAAAAATTTAAAACAAATAATTGGAGTATAGAGGTTTAAATTGCTCAAAGTTATTTTTAATTTATTACAGTTCATTTTTTCGGGTACAATTCAAAAATATAAAAGGTTATATCACCTGTCATATTAAAGGAGGTACTGGATAAACTAATTGCTTTTATAAATAACTTAAGATTGGGAGTTTTATTGTTTTATCTAAATTAAATATTAATAAAATAATTATTTTCAAAATTCTATGTTTACTCCTGCGCTACTTCTCTCTCTTTGTTGCAGAAGCTTAAAACTTAATAGCTGCAATTCGGACCGTCCCGCAGACAACAAAACGTGATAGACACATATTCTAATTAAGGAAAAAAAACTGTGCGTAAATCAGGTTATTAAAATTTCAAATTAAATATTTTAAACTAATTATAACCTGAAGTTACAATTATCTAAATCAAATTTCTTCTCCCTTCTAGAGAACTGTCTATAGAACGGAGAAGCCCCCAAGAATTAAATTTTTAGAGCCAAAGGTAGAATCAAAAGTATACAGTACTCAAAATAGCGATACATTCACTAAAAAGCCATAAACTGGACGTTGTGCCCAAAATTTGTATAATAAATAAATAATTCAACTTTAAAAAACAAATTACCACAAAATGTCCTCACACTTTATCATGGTTGGCCAGTTGACAGAATATTGGTTGAATAAAGCACTCCAGGATGAAGCGGACCCCAAACAAGCCCGAGCAAATCAAAAGTCCTGAAAGTCCTACAAGATAGCAAAGAACTGTCTTCTATCTTGGTCCTAAAGAAAACCGGAAAAGAAGTGAAAATAAAGGAAGATTCAGTGCTAACTCATAGACAATTCAGAGACTCTTGTTGTGACACTGAAGATGAAAAAGGGTCTGCTGAGAGAAGAGGAAGGTCACACAGAAGAAGTAGAAGGGCATGGGATGAGGACACTGACAGAGAGATTTCTCTATTTGATAACATGTACCAACCACTGTCCGATCCATCTATTGAACGAAGAGATTATTACCACAAGTCACCAAGACCATACCATCCCTCACCCTACGCCAGCGGCAAGCTGAGAAGCCCCGATACTAAAGCTGCTACATCCTCGAAGCCCTCCCAATTTGGAGAAGACTCATCCTCCAGGGCAGCACAAAGTACTGACAGGAGAGTTGCGGAAGGAACGAGAGCCAAAAGCAAGTGTGTATCCAGTGAGAACAGATGGTCAAACTGTGGTCTATCAGCCATTTTCAATCAAAGACTGGAGTGCTTTGATGTTGACACTTCCAAGACTTACCAAAGGTGGCTTACCATGGCTAAGAGCTCTTTTCAAACAAACCGCAGGAGACCAACTTTGCTGGGGTGATATTCAGGCTGCTCTGACCAAAGCTGCTGACGAAACTGTTGCCAGAAACATCAAAAAAGCTATCGAAAGGAGCTTGAGATATGCGCTGTGTGATCAAGAAGGCGTATACAACTATCGTGATGTGCTGGAGAGAGAACTCAGTCAACGCTATCCTTCTGTCGTGACTGAAGAATTGTTGTCAATGCAAATGAAAGACAACGAAGACTACTACAGTTACAAACAACGTGCCACTAATCTATACCATGATGCCACAGGAGAGCGGATCGATGCCAGAGCAGGAATGTCAATCATCTATCGCTCAGCTCTGGTGAAAGGTATGCCAAAAGCAGTGAAAGACGCTTTGGACGATGTGATGGGCATATACACTAAATCTGATGATGAGTTCGATGCATACTGCAGCCATAAAATAAACAAGTACCAGAGGAGGAAAAAGAGGCCGAGGAGAAGAAGCAAGAGCTGGAACTGGCCACTATGAAACTCCAACTGCAGAAATACCAAAATGAACTCAAAGAAGAACAAGCAGCAGGAATTTAAGAAACCATCAATGGACTACTGGAACCAGGATGAAGCTGCCTATGCAGAACCGGATGCTGAAACCGATGAACAGCTTGATGACCCCATCCGACCCTGCGTCGCTGAGGCTCCAGAAGGGGAGGAAAAAGGGAGGAGATCGAGGAGATCGAGGAGATAGAGAAGAAAAAGGACAGTATAGGCCATATTATGATAATTTGTTAAATTTACAATGTGTAATCTTGACTACGCTGATTATATTATTCTCTGTTGTTATAGTATGGGAATATATTCTACTGACTGAGACTGATCTCGGACGGCTGGCAAACAACACGACAACCACAACGACCACTCACGGCACGACCAACTCAGCCAACTATATGGGTAAGACACAAGGAGCACTAAAAAGGGCAAAATGAGAACTTCCTAAAATTTCCAGAATTGAAAATATTGCTATGAAGGCCAAATATGTAATGTTTTATTCGACGTAAGTGAAATATTGGACTGTAGGTCAAACATACCCGCTATAGATTATGTTTTTAATACCCAAATTGTTTGTAAAAGACACTTGTCTGACCAGAGTTAATAATTATGAGGACCACAGGGTCACAAACAATGCCAGAGCAATTTCTAGTACGGACGATCATCATAATACAGACCAAGGTGATTTTAGAACTGATCAACAGCAGAGAATTACCTTGACAAAGATCAGGAAAGATGAGGCATCTTATCAAGCAGATCTAAAGCATTGCAGAGGGAGTAAATCCCCTACTCAGCGATGCAACTATCAATTCAAAATCCAGCAGTTAGTGACTTAGGAATATATGCTATAGGTTTCCAGTGCTCAAAAAATCACTACTGTTTCATGTAATCGGAAAATCAATTTAAATTTTGAAGGCTATATCCACATAACCATATTAGTAATTAATAAGATTGCTCCAGTGAATGAAATAAATTCTTTGACTGAAGCAATAAAAATAGAGACAGGATTGGAAATGATAGAAAACACTTGGTTAAAATTATGACAATATACGGTCCATACTCTGACCACAGAAGATTGTATTGTATGTTCGGCTGCCAGACCACAACTAACTACTGCATCCATACCATATTCCAATAACAAGGACTTGCCGAGTATACTTAAGCTTTATTAGAAAATCATTTGAATGGACTGATGAGTGTTATCAACTCCATGACAAGTTACCGGTTGTAACTTTAAAGGACATACCCACCATTTGGAAAATGGGAACTGCAATGTATACATGTTTTCTCAGAGATATGATCACAAACGCAGACATAAGGACTGACAACAGAGTTGATATTGAGGGTTTCACTAATAATTTTTGTAATCAGACTTTTTACTTCTGACAATTATGACAATTTTTGCACTTTTGACTAACCAATCCATTTCATGAGCAGATATTTGGTGGTTATGTGCAGACTTCCGTCTATATGCAATACTATCTCCAACATGGTGAGGTGTGTGTGTGCCAATTATGCTAATTATCCCATTCACTATAGGTCCTATAGATTCATTGAATTTAAAACCGACTCAAGTTCTATATAAAACGGGACCGGACCATGTCCATAAGAGGTCCTTGTCCTCACAGCCTAAAGAAACTCTGGTGTACTTGAATATGCCTGGACAAGTTGGTTTCATAAAATGTTTGGCCCATGGGCTGCGACAATTGTCTCTATTATCACTTTCATAGTGACTGCAATTGCTATTTTAATTGTAATTGGCTGTTGCGTTGTCCTTGCCTCAGAGGTTTAATAGAGTAATTTTGACTTACTGATACATTAATCTAGTCTGATCAAAATTGAACGAATTAAGTTCTGGCTGAATAAATGAATGATCTAAATTTTAAGCCCTAAGGTGTTGCTCCTTGTGACTTATTCTGCCGTCCGAGTTTTGTACAATGATTTACATGATATATTGACATAAAGACATTGAGATGTGTTATGCTCTATGAATGCTAAGGTTAAAATTGTTATGTTTAGATGATTAATTTTATTTGTAGAGGGAGCATCTTGCCACTCTACTATGTAAGTGTGATCACATGTGTTTATGTGATCAAAGGAGGGAACTGTGAGGAAAATAATCTTTGTTATGTAATACGTCAAAGGTCGCTGATGTTCTGTTCTTGTGTTATCAATCTTCTAGTTACCAATACATTGAGGTTTACGACAACTATGGCTGATTTATGCTGATTCAGTGCTAAACCTAGAAGACGTGGTCTTTTAAACTGGACTTTGCCTGTGTTTTACTACTATGTTATGTACCACCATGACATAAAGTTCCTTCTTGAGGGTCCTAGTTTGAGTTAATGGTTAACTACTCTGTAGGTTAAATTTAGCTCAGTTCTGTACCAAGACAGGAGACGATGGGAGACGACAAGGATCTGAAGGATCATACCTGTGTATCCTCTGCTGTTCAACATTAAAGTGCCTGCATTTTTTCTACGAGGTCGAGAGAATTTCTTCCACAGTATTCCCAGTGGTCTCTCATCCACTACTAACCATGCCAGGCTTTGCTTATCTTCTGAGATGTGACGAAGTCCGTTCTCATCTATTGTGTAATACTAATCGGCTCTAATAATAATAGCCATTATTTACTTAAGTAAATACAAAAAAACAGATAAAGAGGAGTCAGTGTGCATCAATCATGTATTGTTTAAGTCAGCATCTCATACTTTTCACACTTTTATTTAGTTCAGTGCAGTGATTCATCTGCACCGTCACTATATTTGAAATGTAATCTTTGACTATCCGTCTTGATTCATGTAGTTGTTGAGCAGAAGGTGATAGACAGCTCTTCTGCATCAGTGTGAAAAGCTTGTGTATTTTGTTCCTCAAAAAGGTGTTCCAGCATATTATGGACATCCACACAGTTACATCTATGAAGCATTACGAGATGGTCTTTTTCTGTATAGAAAACAAAGATGTCCATGGTCAGGCTGGACAATGCACTAATGATGTCCATACCCTATTTTTAACACATATTTTGCATTATTGTGGCTTTAATTCCCTTATGAACATGCTTTTGGTCACCTTTGTATTAGTATTTCCCATTTTCTAACTTAAATCAGACCTATTCTGTATTCCTATACCTTGTTATAGTTTAGTTATAGCTATAGTTTCCTTCTCATTTACCTTCTCAAAGTTGTATTTAGAGTGCTCAATTTTCAGTGCCCCCTGTGCATGCCAACTGATCTGTACTTTGTTCTCCAATTTTATTTTCTTAATAGGTGATGAGGTAGCGTAATCCTTCATTCATCCGGGAGTGGATCATTGTAGAGAAGACCTTTTGCAATCACTTTTTGGCTCCATCTAGGAGCTATTTTATATTGATAAATCAGGCTTAAAGCACTGGGATTTGTTCTATTCTAAATACCTAAGTTGTAGGTTTGGACTTACAAGCTGAAAGAGTCCAGATGACCACTGATGACCCCTGATGTAAACTTCTCTACACTGAACCAGTGCTGGGTGAAAGAAGGATTATATCGTCTCGTCAATTATTAAAGGGATATGCCACCCCCAGGTCAAATTTGGGCATCTCCCCACAGTCCAGAGACTAAAATAAGTGGTGGAAAGCGTTTTCCTGGTCACCCAGCCATTGTCCGAGTCTGTCAGCACTGACCGCCGCGGTATCTGCTGCTCCTCCGCGTTAGACTGGAGTCTAACGTCGCCAGAGAAAGATTTCGGCCAAAAGGAATTAATTTGCTCGATGCGTTTCCCAATTACTTTCTGTGTAGTGCGCATTCATATCGAGTGCAAATAAATGTACAAATCAACACGGAGAGCTTGCCTTGGTAATTTTGGGTGGGAACTATTTTTCAGTGCGGAAAAAGAAAGCCGAAGCACGCACCACGCTGCGCAACAGGGGAACTCCCTTCCTGGTGCGTAACAGGGATTCCCCTGGCAGCGTGCTGTGTGCTTCGGCTTTCTTTTTCCGCACTGAAAAATAGTTCCCACCCAAAATGACCAAGTCAAGCTCTCCGTGTTGATTTGCACATTTATTTGCACTCGATATGAATGCGCACTACACAGAAAGTAATTGGGAAACGCATCGAGCAAATTAATTCCTTTTGGCCGAAATCTTTCTCTGGCGACGTTAGACTCCAGTCTAACGCGGAGGAGCAGCAGATACCGTGGCGGTCAGTGCTGACAGACTCGGACAATGGCTGGGTGACCAGGAAAACGCTTTCCACCACTTATTTTAGTCTCTGGACTGTGGGGAGATGCCCAAATTTGACCTGGGGGTGGCATATCCCTTTAAGAAAATAAAATGGAACAACAAAGTAAGTACATATCAGTGGGCATGTACTGTTGGCACTGAAAATGGAGCAATGTTATGAATACAGGAGAATAAAGATAAGTCAAACATGGTTGAACCACTCTAAATAATATGCATATGATTTGTTATTTATGTTATGTAGTCATACATCATAAAGTTATGGCAGAAAAAAACATACACAACACCTTTGAAATCTTTAAAATAATGTCCATATTTGAAAAAAAAAAACACAAAACAAAACACTTAAACAATATAAACAATGATATGAGCTCATGGCTGGAGCTCTCTCTTTTTTCAGTAATAGGAATGAACAATCAAAAAGTAAACAGCTGAACTGAAGTCATTATCCCCTGTGAATGTTATGCTAACAGAGCCATACATTCATAGTTTTATCTATATTGCAACTAAACAATCCAATCCAATCCAATCCAATCCAACTTTATTTATAAAGCACTTTAAAAACAACACAGTCGACCAAAGTGCTGTACACAGGTTAAAACACAAAACATGACACACAGTAACATTAAAAACAGAACATGATAAAAGTCAACTACTCACACTGAGTTAAAAGCCAATCTAAAAAAATGAGTTTTAAGAAGGGATTTAAAAACCGGAAATGAGTCGGCCTGTCTAACACTCAGTGGAAGTGCATTCCAGAGTCTTGGAGCAGCCACTGAAAAAGCCCGATCACCCCGAAGTTTCCTTTTTGTCTTCGGGACAACAAGGAGAACCTGACCTGCAGACCTGAGAGAGCGGGAGGGTGTGTAGGGCACCAGCAGGTCAGACACATACTGTGGGGCCAGGCCATGGAGACAATTAAAAACAAATAAAAGAATCTTAAAATCAATTCGAAACTGAACAGGTAGCCAATGGAGAGATTGAAGAATGGGAGTTATGTGGTCGAATTTGCGAGAACCAGTTAAAAGACCCAGCAGCAGCATTTTGGACTAGCTGAAGACGGGAAAGCAAGGTTTTGTTGAGACCTGAGTATAAGGCGTTGCAATAATCTAACCGTGTGGAGATAAAAGCATGGATTAAAATTTCAAAATGATGACGAGATAAAAGCGATTTTTACCTTGGCAAGTTGCCTCAGCTGATAAAAACTGGTCTTTATGACTGCTCTTATTTGGGCATCAAGTTTCAAACCAGAGTCAAGTTTAACACCCAGGTTTGTGACAACAGGGTTTATTGCCTTGGTCAAGGAGCCCAACTCAGGAGGAATAACAGCAGTTGAATCACCAGGAGTAAGCAACACAACTTCAGTTTTATTCTCATTAAAATGGAGAAAATTACAAGCCATCCATGCTTTCACCTCATTAAAACAATCTAAAAGGTCCTTTAACTGCTTCAGAGGCACATAAATTTGGCAGTCATCTGCATAAAAATGGAAAGACACCTTGTATTTACGTAGAATTGACCCCAGAGGTAGTAGGTAAAGGGAAAATAACAAAGGTCCGAGAACTGACCCCTGAGGAACTCCACATGTCAATGGAGCAGAAGACGACACAGCCTCCCCAACTTGAATTGAAAATCTTCTGTTGGACAAGTAGGATCTAAACCAGGACAGAGCCAAGTCCCTAATGCCCACCCAGTTTTCCAAGCGAGACAGGAGAATCTGGTGGTCCACTGTATCAAATGCTGCAGTAAGGTCTAATAACAGCAGAGCAACAGTGTCTCCAGAGTCTGAGGCCAGAAGAATGTCATTAAAAACTCTCAGCAGAGCAGTCTCTGTACTATGGCCTTTTTTGAATCCAGACTGGAAAACTTCAGAAATTGAATTTTCATTTAAGAAAGAGCTCAGCTGTAGGTAAACAATTTTCTCAAGTAATTTTGATATCAGAGGCAGCTTAGAAATTGGCCTGTAGTTTGAGAGCTCAGTGTGATCCAGACCAGGCTTCTTTATCAATGGCTGAACAACTGCATGTTTAAAACTAGAAGGTACAAGTCCATTGAGAAGGCAAGCATTAATAATGTCTAGGACATAAGGGGCCAATGTGGGGAACACTTCTTTAAAAAGACGAGGGGGAATAACATCGGTGGGAGAGCCAGTAGGCTTGATCTGATCAACCACTTTTTCTACAAATGACAAAGTAACAGGCTCAAACTGATGAAAGACAGCAGTACAGGTTACAGCTATATCAGGCTCGTTTAGAGGAGGACTAATAAGGGCCCTAGTAGTCTGCACCTTATTAATAAAAAATTGTAAAAACTCCTCACACAATTTGGATGGGTCATCAGGACTGGGTTGTGGGACAGTGAGAATTGATTTAACAGTTTTAAAAAGCACACGAGGGTTGTGGCTGTTAGAATCAATTATCTCTGAAAAGTAACTGGCCCTAGCTGATTTCACTAGTTTTTGATACCGATGCCAACTGTCTCTCAACATCTGAAAGGAAATGTGCAACTTATCCCCTTTCCACTTTCTCTCCGCCCTCCTGCACTCGCGCCTGGCAGCACGCGTAACGTCAGTCAGCCAGGGCTCTGATTTAGGTTTAGACAACCTGGATTTTATAGGGGCTACAGAATCTAACGCAGCTTTACACGCAGAGGTAAACGCATCACAAAGTACATCAACAGATGGATCATTACCTGTGAAATCATTTACATTAAAAGCAGAAGAGAATTGCACAGCAGTAGATGAATTAATCACGCGGCTACTGCGCACAGAGCCGCACGGTTTGTTCAAGGTACAAGACAGAGGGATCTCAAACAGAACCGGCAAATGATCAGAGAAAGATGCATCACAAATCTCAACATTGGCAACAGTAAAACCATAGGTCAGAACAAGATCGAGAGTGTGCCCAAGCTCGTGCGTGGGGCCGGTTACACACTGAACAAAATTAAAACAGTCAATCAAACTTAAAAAGTCTTTTGACAGTGGCTTTTCAGGACAACAAACGTGAATGTTTATGTCCCCTGCAATAAGGATACGATCATAGATCGCCACAAATTCAGTCAGGAACTCTGAAAAGTCATTAATAAAATCCTTGTTGTATTTGGGTGGGCGATAAACTATTGCGCACAACAACGGAGGCGCAGCGCTCACTTCAAACAGGATCACCTCAAAGCTGCTGAATGACACAGTGGGTACGAGCTCCTTACACTTAAAAGTATTCTTAAAAATAGTTGCTAGACCTCCTCCACGGCCTGATATCCGAGGGGAGTTAAAGTACAAACAATCCGAGGGAAATAGTTCACAAATGGCACTCGACTCACCCACAGTCATCCATGTTTCTGTTACGCACAAGAAGTCCAATCCGCGCGACTCAAATAAATCCTTAAGTATAAAAGTTTTGTTTGCTAGCGATCTAGCATTCACCAGGGCAAACCGAGCAGGAGCCAGTGTGTTAGCTGCTAGAGCGGTAGCCCGAGCTAGCGGCCGGAGATTGCGCCGATTCACCCCGCGCAAACCGAGGTGAGGAGCCGGGACACGAAGGGAGCGAGGCCCATCGCCGGTGCCAGCCAAAGGCACCAAATGGGGGCCGATCGGGTCCAAAGAACGCCACGGACAGGAGCGGTGATAATCCGAGAATATCCCAGGAGATGTCAGTGCAGAACGTGCCAGCCAAGCCTTCAGCTTCACCAGCCTGCCCCCGCGCTTTCCCCGGCGTCTGCGGCGCGCTCTGCGCGCAGGAGGAGCTGGCACACGGCGCAGGTAAGCCGGTATCGCCGAAAGGAGTGGAGGGCAGAATGTTCCTCCTCCATCATGATTAAAGTCCACCAAATTCACAAATTTGGGTCGGAGATCCAGAAGTGTTTGGCGATTATACACCAGCAGAGATTTGACATTTACCATGACAATTGACAGAACCACCAAAAACACAAGCAGAGTACGCAGAGACAGACGGCAGGCCACACACACCGGCGCCATCTTGCATCTCTAATCAAGATTTACAAGCAATATGTAAACTGAGCATTTTTGAGTGCTCAGAGAAGAGAACTTTGGATTCTATTCATGGATGAAACTAGCGTGAATTAAACAAAATACAATAGACATCCACCACGCACCAGAAAATTTGCGTAATAATAATAATAATTCATACCATTTATATAGCGCCCTTCATGACACCCAAAGCGCTTTAAAGTTCATTGCTCATTAACTCCACAATTGGGGGTGGAAAGCTACTTTCCGTAGCCACAGCTGCCCTGGGGCAGACTGACGGATGCAAGGCTGCCAATCTGCACCATCGGCCCCTCCGACCACCAATAACACTCACACATTCCACTTTCATACTAGGCAATGTGGGTGAAGTGTCTTGCCTAAGGAGACAACAGTTTTTTTTGCGACTGGGACCCCACTGTGGCACCTGGAATTCCCAGTGGTCTCCCATCCGAGTACTAACCAGGCCCTGCCTTGCTTAGCTTCTGAGATCTGACAGGATCAGGCTTTAACAAGCAGGTATGGCCACATGGTAATGGGTCTTTAAAATCAATCCAGATAAACTATGAAATCTCACTTATATTTATTTATTTCCTTTCATTATTCAAGGCAAGAGATGTGTTTATTCTGCTCTCTTTTATGTGGGAAAGAGAAGTGGTGCACAGTCCATTTATTCTGAGTCATATTTAATGGCAGCATTTTCTCTCTGCTTCTCAATTGCTGTTGTTCGCCCACGTCTGATGAGCTAGTGCTGAGAGGAGCAGGTCTGTACTGAACTAACAATAAACTAACCAAGCAAAAAATAAATAAATAAAAAATCATACAATTTTTCCTCGTCAAAAACATTGGAACATTGATTTTGCATCATTTGCAATTGTTTCATTAATCCATCAATCTAAAATGGTCTTCTCTGAGCACTCAAAAATGCTAAATTTGTATTCTGCCTGGATTGTTGTGTCACAGGTAAAAATCAAGACTTTCCACAGTAAGTTATGATATGTAAAATGCCAGTCCCAAGGTGAGCAAAAAATTGTTTAAATAGAATGAAACAGGACTGCATAATATGTGTTCTTTAAAGGTACTATGCATGATATCACTGACTTAAAAAGATGAAAAACAGAACAAATTAATTTCAGTTACAGTTTACAGTTTGCAGTGCTCCAACATTATTCCTCATTTACCTTATGCATTTAGAGCATAATAATAATAATAATAATAATAATAATAATAATAATAATAATAATAATAATGTCCCATTTGTCTAGATGATACAGCACAATTCTGGTGAGTCTGGGTCAAAAACCCTAGGAGGAGTTCGTTAAAATACGAGGACAGGAAAATTTGCCTTCGGTGCCGAGTCCGGCTGGGTCCAATATGGCTGACTTCCTGTTGGTCGCCTAGCAACGGTGTATATACTTTTTTGTTCCTATTCCCATGATGCATCTGTGTACCAAATTTGGTTTGGCTACGAAAAAGTTTTTGCCGGGCGACCCATTGGTGAGGACAGATGTTTGGCCTGTTGTCATGGCAACACGAGTATAGCCATTGGCGCAATGTATTTTGATTTTCCAGGGGGCGCTGTCGAGACATTTTTAAAAGATTTTTTAATACAGATTATTTGTAAATTCATTTTTTGGTGTTCTTGAATTTTGTGCAAAATTTCGTGAGTTTTCGTCGGTGGGAAGCACCCGAAACCTGAAAAAAGGGGGGGAGGAAAATAATAAGAATAAGAATAAATAATAATAATAAGAAAAACCAGAACAATAAAAATAGGCCATACGCTTTAGCGCTCGGGCCTAATAAATAATAAGAAAAAAACAGAACAATAACAATAGGCCCTACGCTTTAGCATTCGGGCCTAATAATAAGAATAAATAATAAGAAACCCAGAACAATAACAATAGGCCCAACGCTTTAGCGCTCGGGCCTAATAATAAGAATAAATAATAAGAAAAAACAGAACAATAACAATAGGCCCTACGCTTTAGCGCTCGGGCCTAATAATAAATATATGTTATAGGCACTTTATTGTACAGGTCTTGCTCCAAAAGGCAACCAGAGAATATCATTGGTGGATTGAAAAGCTCTATTGTAAGAAACCTTGGAGTTTTATTTTTATCTCTTTCACTTTTTTTTTTTCAACCGGCAAAATAAAAAGCGAAATCAGACATATCACTGTCTAGATGATACAGCACAATTCTGGTGAGTCTGGGTCAAAAACCCTAGGAGGAGTTCGTTAAAATACGAGGACAGGAAAATTTGCCTTTGGCGCCGAGTCCGGCTGGGTCCAATATGGCTGACTTCCTGTTGGTCGCCTAGCAAAGGTGTATATACTTTTTTGTTCCTATTCCCATGATGCATCTGTGTACCAAATTTGGTTTGGTTACGAAAAAGTTTTTGCTGGGCGTCCCATTGGTGAGGACAGATGTTTGGCCTGTTGCCATGGCAACACGGGTATAGCCATTGGCGCAATGTATTTTGATTTTCCAGGGGGCGCCGAGACATTTTTAAAATTTTAAAAGCCAAATCAGACATATCATCCAAAAGTGATACTGAAAAACGGATCCATACCTTCATTTACATCAAGGCTAGACCATTGTAACTCCCTGTTGGCTGTGTGCCTTAAAAGCGCTATAAAAAGTTTTCAGCAGCCAGGCTATTAACAGGAACTAAAATAAGAGAACACATCACTCCAGTGCTGGAGTCCCTTCATTGGCTTCCTCTCCACTTTACATTTAAACATTAGAAAGGGTCTGTACTAGGGATGCAATTTATCGATTAATTCATTAATCTATAGTTGATTGACCTTATCGATCGACTTACGATTAACTGATAAGCGGCGTTTTTCACCTGAATTTTAGTGTTTCAATAGGTTCTTTAAGAATATAAGCTATAGTATACATAACACTGAGTCAAAAATATATCATAGTATTATTATATTGTATATTCCTCAATTAATTATTCCTTAGTAAAAAGCAGACAAATGTATTGATGCTGAATAACAAAATACATTCTTTATTTAAAATAAATTGAGGACTGGCTCAGTTGTTGCACTTGCAGCATGGAAATCTTGAAATTAAAAGGAACAGAAGAAATTAAATAACAGAATGTTATTTAGTCTACATATTATGATGAAATCAGTGAATTCAGGCTATTTTTAGGACATTCTCAACATTTATTTTGAACTAAGGCATCAACAATATTTCTCTCCCTTAATCTGTGAAGGGTTACAGTACAAAATATAAATTTCAAAGGGCCCCTGAACACAGCATAAAACATTACAGGGCCTCAAACCAGAACAATCAAGAAATTATAAAAGCATGTAAGTTACATGCTTTTATCATTTCAAAAATATATGGTTCTAGGTCCAGCTCTACTGTGAGTTGTATGGCAACATCCAGAGAGGAAAGGGTTACATGATGTAACCAGGCCCGGATCTAGACGGCACAGATTGGGGGGGCATTTCAAAATTTTGGTGGGGCATAGTGTGTAGTTTCATGTGGAACATTTTTCTTCTAATGCAGGGGTTCTTAACCTGTTTGACGTTGAGGCCCAGTTTTCCCAGTGCAGAGCGGCTCTCGCAGCCCACTAGTGCAAAACAGAAAGTTTTTTGCGGCCCTCAAGGTGGCACTTACGGCCTAATTTGGGCCACGGCCCTGTAGTGTGAGCTGTTCTAATGTATGGCCAACAGAGCATTAAAGGAGAATTTACGATTTATACAATCTGAGCCTTATTTCGGTAATAAAACAAGTTGTTTTACTCACCCATAGCACTTTGGTGTCATATGGAGCACTTCCAGAGATGTTTTAGATTAGCGATAGCCGTAGCGGGAGTTCTCGGGGCATATATTATATGCCCCAAGCATGTAACATATGCCCCGAGCAGCCTCCAAATAACACAAACTTTAGCACTTTTCAAATCATAGAAGCTCGATGTCTTAGTCTACGCTTTCGTTTGAGTCAAAAGTGGCCTGTAATCCGAGATTTATCCATAATTTCGAGTAGATGAGGACGCCAGTGCACATGTGCAGAGTCATCTTATTTCACTCTCAGCTCCCGGGACCCAAACATGAAACGCAAAGCTGTAAATTATGGATAACATTTTCTCACATTTCTCTTTTGTTTAAACACTCAAACCTTCGTAGATTTTCAACAAAATGAATTAATAGTGCACCGAATGAGTGCACGTGGACACTCATCGTGGTCAAATCCGTGATTGAGCAGCATGACCGGCGTCCCACCCGGGGCTGTGATCACGAGACCGAGGCAGTGTCCGGACCGTCCTCATGTCTTAGTCCCGGTCTGGTCCTGGTCTGGTCCTGGTCTAGTTCCAGTCTGGTCCTGGTCTGATCCTCATGTCTTAGTCCCGGTCTACTCTCGGTCTGGTCCTGGTCTAGTTCCAGCCTGGTCCCGGTCTGATCCTCATGTCTTAGTCCCGGTCTACTCCTGGTCTGGTCCTGGTCTAGTTCCAGTCTGGTCCCGGTCTGGTCCTCATGTCTTAGTCCCGGTCTGGACTTCCTACGGATCCAGTGACCCCCCTCTGCCCCTCTATAACATCTATATAAATGTGTCAAACTGAACACATTCTGTACTGTACAGGAGACACAGCACGGAGGAGAAGCCAATCAGGATGCAGAACACAATGTTGATACACTATTAAAAAAATAGAAATAGAAATAAAAATAAATCCGTGAAACAGCGAGGCCGCGAAAAGTGAACCGCGATAGAGCAAGGGACCACTGTACTCAAGTCAGAGTACTATTACACTGTACAATATATTGAGTATTTATATGCTGAACAAAATACTACTAAGTAAGAGTACTATTACGCTCTCCAATATATTACTCAAATGTATTCAAAGAAATACAACTCACTTTTGGCCACCGATCTTAGGCATTTTTTTGGCTAACTTTGAGCCTTTTTAAACTGTTAGCCTCCACATAGCTGCCAGGGTCCCTGTGCAGACAGACTGTGAACACGCCGACACACAAAAGACCCTGTGATCCGCGAGCAACATCACTAATTACAGCCTGTCTGCCCATTGATTTCATCCATGTTTGTTTGAGCTCCATCCCCAACCAAACCAAACACTTCACATGCCTTTATGCCACATGCCACAAGTACATGCGCCGATTTCAAATGTAAGCCACTTGGTTACATCAGCGGAGAGTGCCAGGGAATTATCACAAAAACAAGTGATCAAAGGAGACGGGTTAAGAGGCATTATGGATTACGGAATATGCTTAGCTAGAATAAGAAGAAAATAAATAAATAAATAAGTAGATTAAAAAAAATGTTTTCAAGCACTATTTCTGAAAGCAAATTTGGAGATCTGTCCCCTGGTTGGTTTCTAATGGGTGCTGGTGTAAATGCGCTTGTTTACAGTGGCGCCGCCAGGCGTACAGCCGTACGCACTAGGCGTACCTTGGAGAGATTTTTTTTTTTTTTTTTTAATTCCTGTTTGGCACTTTTGCAAGACAACATTAAGCGAATAAAAACACATTTTTATAGAAACTGAATGTTTTAATATAAATAGAATGTGTGAGATGGAGAGCCCAAGCGAACTGGGTCCGATCAGACTGGAAGTGCGATAAGCACCAAATTCACAGCCCTACAGCACACTCCTCACGCCCCCTCACAAAAATGATACATCCAACATTCCATCGCAGCAGGTCACCTCCTCAGTATACACACAACGAAGTTCGAGTCCTCTTTACTGAAATAGTGATATTGCTCGAATTCAATGATATGATTGGCTGGAAAGACGTAATTAAAGTGTTGCAAATGCAATATTAAACTGTAGCCTACAACGTCCGTGGACTAGCAGACAACGGATCAAACTTAAGGTAAACCGGCTTTTACTTTATTTGCCCCCCGATGGCTCTTTGCTGTGCTTACGGATGCTGTGCTTACGGATGCTTACGGATGTGTGGCCCATGTAGGCTACTATGCACGAATTTGAGTTTTAAAATATGTTCCAATGTTTATTGTTCGTGTGTTGTTCACATATTACGTTCATATTGTTCACATTGTTCAATTTCAAGTTCTTTTGTTGTATTGTAGCCTACAGATTTGGGACAGTAGGCCTATATGCACCGTGTAATTTTATTTTATTTTTTATTTTTTGGAGGGGGGGTTGTACCTTACATTTCAATCCTGCAGGCGCCCCTGCTTGTTTACACAGAGTATTGCATCATGGGCTTTTCCTTTGAGCCGACATTTGTTTGTTGGATTCCATTTTTCAAGTGCCCGCTCCTTTTTGTGGTGACTGGAGAATTTGTCAAGGGTAAAAGGGATCATTTAGAGAGTTGCCGGTGTTCTGATGAAAGTGGAGTGCGCATGAGTGTTGGAGGTGGTCGGAGGGGCCGATGGCGCAGATTGGCAGCCTCGCTTCCGTCAGTCTGCTCCAGGGCAGCTGTGGCTACAGAAAGTAGCTTACCACCACCAAGTGTGGAGTGAATGAACAATGAACTGTAAAGCGCTTTGGGTGTCATGAAAGGCGCTACATAAATGCAATGAATTATTATTATTATTATGAAATGTCCTACCTTCGAGAAACATCCTACCCTCTCAGAAAATCCTGCCGTGTGCATCCGATGTCATTTTTTTTTTCATTGTTGTTTTAATGTTTGTTTCTATGCAGTTAGGACATTCTGATAGGTAAAATTACCCCATCAGAACACGGCTTCTACATTAGTAAGTGCAGGTATGAAGTTCTGATAAAATTACCCGTTACGAGCGGCTGCCAAGCCGTGCGCATGCGCAGAACATTACGTAACTTCTTGAGAGTTCGTACTACGTCACTCCTTCAGAGATATGCTTCCACATTAGTAAGAGCAGGTAGGACGTTCTGCTATGCAGGTAGGACATTCTGCTATGCAGGTATGACGTTCTAATATGCAGGTAGGACGTTCTGCTATGCAGGTAGGACGTTCTGCTATGCAGGTAGGACGCTCTGCTGTACAGGTAGGATGTTCTGCTATGCAGGTAGGACATTCTGCTGTACAGGTAGGACGTTCTGCTATGCAGGTAGGACGTTCTGCTATGCGGGTAGGACATTCTAATATGCAGGTAGGACGTTCTGCTATGCAGGTAGGACGTTCTGCTGTACAGGTAGGATGTTCTGCTGTACAGGTAGGACGTTCTAATATGCAGGTAGGACGTTCTGCTGTACAGGTAGGACGTTCTGCTGCATAGGTAGGACGTCGTACCTGCATTGCAGAACATCCTACCTGCATATTAGAACGTCCTACCTGTATAGCAGAACATCCTACCTGTATAGCAGAATGTCCTACCTGTACAGCAGAATGTCCTACGTGTATAGCAGAATGTCCTACCTGCATAGCAGAACGTCCTACGTGTATAGCAGAACGTCCTACCTGTACAGCAGAATGTCCTAGTTCACTCTGTTCTCAGGCTCTTTCTCATTACATTGCATAGCTCTCATTCACAAACACATATGATTAGTGAATTCAGCCTGTTTTTTCATTATTACTGCTCTGCTCTCAATGTAATTTGTAATATGTCAGGATAAATATGGTATATTTTTATTATAAAAAAGCAGTCCCATCAGCCTCTGATTCATATTGTCACCCCCATTTACAGACTGCACTCAGTGCTTCTCTGTGGCTCCTCAGAGCAGGACTGAGGCTCTGAGAGCACAGAAAACACAACACTTTATTTATTTATTTATTTATTTATTTAAATGGGAAAACTGCTTTTGGAAGATGATCGAAAACTCCTTTTGGACAAAGATCGGCTTTGAATAAATGGTCACATACATTTATGTATCGCTTTTCCACCTTCAAGGCACCCAAAGCGCTTTACAACAAGGAACCACTCACTCATTCACACACCAGTGTATGCAGACACTGGGGGCGAGGTGGGTTAAGTGTCTTGCCCAAGGACAAGACACTTAACCCACCTCAGTGGGTTAAGTGTCATCTGCTGTGGGTCAGATGAATGCTGACCCACAGCATTCATCTGTGGGTCAGTAGATCTGACCGCTCAACCACTTTGGATCAGTGGACAAACGCTCTACCAACTGAGCTACTGCCACCCCAATAAAACACTGCATTTTGCTGAGATTAAATTTTGTTTAGGAAAACTGTAACCCTGTTTGGGATTTTGTGTGAGCTGCTTTGCAAATGTCAATTTTCAATAGAAAAGCGTGTCAGAGCCTTTGAAAAAAGTGTAAGACTTGTGAGCTGCTCTGTCAAATTAATGAAAGAAAGTTCTGATGGTAAAACTTGCTTTTGAAGGGTGACTGATCAATTTTTAATATAGAACTGCATTTTGCTGAGATAACATTTTGTGTAGAAAACACATTTGGAATTGTATGTGTATTTGGAATTTGCTGCTTTGCAAATGTGTGTTTGAAAGTTGATGCACAACTTCTTAAAAAGTCATAACAAAATACTGAGTGTATTAGTTTTTTTTTCAACTCATAAGAGGAGCAGATTGCATTTTGTATTTTTACATAAATTTATCATTATTGTGCATCACTGTCATTTGCTATTAAGAGAAGAACCACCAGGGGGTACCCAAACTGCACATTGAAATACCAGTAAGTTCACAGTAGGGTAAATTGAAATGGTTACATGGACACTAATTCTAAGCACTATGGATCATTTTGTTGGCCATTTTGTCTTTTCTTGCAGCACTCGTGCTCATCATCTCTCCATCTCTTGATGTGAGATGTTGCTCAGATGGTTCACATGTGCTATCTCCACCATTAAGAAGTGTTGACATAACAATTACAATGACAAACACATTTCCGCTGGCTCTTTGGCAGCTTGTCTTCTTCACATGCTGTTTGAGACGTTCATGTAGCCTGCTTTTGTCTATGCCATTGATCAATTGAATATTGTGTCATTTCCCCTAAAGATGGGTGAAAAAGACATGTTTCATTGCGATAGGATCCTCTCACAATCTGCAATCAGCAAAGGGCTAGATTCAGTTTAAGTTTCCAAGTATATGTAGCAATTTAAGGCAATTTCCAGTGAAAAGAGGCAATACATTTTGGTTAATCACTATGGCAACAGTCCAGATTTTTCACCATTCTGAAATCCATGGATGTACTGTATGTGCAACTGTAGAAACAACTCACTCCTATTGGTCATCCTCCATCAAGCCCGTGGTGCACCCTCTACCAGAAAAATTATTATTAGAACTGTAATGAAAAAGAAGTACACTTAAAAAGCATCATGGGCTTCAGAAAAAAATAATTCCTTCAGATTTTAAGTATTAAAAACTGTCCTCCAGAAATAATGAAATTCAGTTCCAAAATATTCATTTTGGAATGTGGAAAGGTCCTCACAAAATCCTTCAAATCAAATTATTTGCCTGGAACAAATGAATATGGAAAGCTTCTTTTAGCTTCTGAGAGACAGAGATACTTTATTGTTCCTGAGGGATGTTGATGTATAATATTGTTTCTCTGATCAAAACAAAATATGTTTTTTTAAATGTATATTTAGCTATGTTTTTTCCCATGTATTTCAGAAAAATTTGCCCCTGTACAGATGTGTTGGATAAGCAGCTCTTGAGATCAAAACTGTCTGTGAACTGTCTGGATCTAATTATAAAGTGTTGTAGTGTATGTTAACATGCTAGTTGTAAGTTAGTTTTAATGTCACAGCAAAATTCTGCTCTGGTCTCTGAAAGTTGTGGAAAGCAATTACAAATGTATCGTTTTGAATAATTAGGATGCTCTGAATACATAATGTAAGTGAAAAATACCCCTGGACCACTGCAAACTGTTTAAAATGAACTTCTATGGGGTATTAACTGCTGACACATAACATATTTAGACCACTCCACTTTCAGAGCACTATCTCAACAGAATCAGTGTGCATCCCACTAATTCATTACTTAATGAATTAATTAACCATTGCATTTATATTGTACCTTTCAAGAAAATTACTCAAACATGCATGGATGACATCTAAAACCTTTTCAAACATGTTGATGAGGCTTACAACATGCTTATAACATACTAACATATTACACCTTATAATAGAAAGTTCCAAAAAATCTATTTCACAAAATATCCCCACTTTAAGATGCCTAAAGTGTCAAAAAGAATCAGTCCCTCTCCCCCACTCTCTGTCAGCAGAGCAGGCTTGACACAGCTCTGTTCTCACCCTTCCATCTCCACCGCTAACCGACCCCTCTGACGACTGGGAGCTAATTAGCAGTTAGCGCACGGCCCTCTCTGTCTCCCTCTGTGATCTGCGAGCCGTTTCATGTTCAAGATGGTTGCCTCTCTCCCCCTCTCTCCTCGGGCCCTGCGTCCGCCCATTGTTTGGCTGAGTGGTGGAAGTGCTTCTCTAATTGAGCTCCACAAACACTTAAGCCAGTGGTGGAGCAGAGGGGCTGTCTCTCCACATCTAAGGCAGGAGGGAGGGAGGGCTGGAACAAGGGGCAGATGGACATGCCACTATCCTCAAATATGTATATGGCACTGACAGAATTTCTGAGAAAAAAAGTCACTATTCCCCCTTGTCAAAGCCTGATGTTGTCAGATCTCAGAAGCTAAGCAGTTCTGGGCCTTGTTTGTACTTGGATGGGCGACCGCTGTCAAAACAGGTGCCACAGTGGTCCTTTTATTCGTAGGCAAGACACTTCATCTTTGTAAAGTATTGAAGAAGTGAGTGTTCTGCAGGCATCTTTTATCACTACCATTGTTCAGACCTGTCCTGATGTATAGATTAGCATTCCAGTAGCTCCTCTGTACATAAACTATTACCAGACGTAATCACAGCAGCTGTGGGGTCAGGGAATGGGCAGGAAAAATCCCATTAGATGTCCACCCGTGTTGTAAATGCACACGTACCTTCATGAATATGGACACGATGACGAGGCCATTGGGACTCTTAGCAGCTTCTGTGTAATTTGCATACAGCTCATGGTTGTAGTGGATCAACTGCACCTGGAACACAGAAGGAAGAGGAACTTCAGAAAACAACATTATCGAAGTTTAAAAATGAGCTAAAGGACAGGTGAGAATTCTGTGGAGGGATTTGCTGTTTAAAGAAGAGGAATTACACTTCTATGGGGTATTAATTACTAACACAATGTAGCAATTAATACCGCTAATGAAACTACTGCACATCACATAAGATTTGTGAAGTTGTAGTGAAGTCCCCATGAGATGTTGTCTATGTTCATGTGTTTTTATCTCAGAAAGTCTGACATCACATTACATCACTGTTTAAAGGAAAATTAACGTTTTTTTACAATCCTTCTTTTGGCAATAAAACAAGTAGTTTTACTCACCCATAGCAGTTTGGTGTCAATTGGAGCAGTATCGCAGAACTTATGTTGAGCTGTTCTGTTCTATTAATGATCCCGTATCCGTTAGTGTGAGTGCTCGGGGCACTGATTTGCGGTGTCCAAATAACACAAACTTTAGCACTTTTCAAATCACAGAAGATCGCTGTGTCAGGGTAGACTTTTAGTAGATTCCAAAACGGCCTGAAACCCGATATCGCAACAGAAAAGTAAAGTTCAGAGCGGTGTTAGCTTCTTTCGGACTAGCGGTGTTTACAAAACAGCTGAGTTCACGCATGCGCACTGTCCTCTCTGATGACGTCATCAAATGAAACTATAGCTGGATATCGGGTTTCAGGCCGTTTTGGAATCCACTGAAAGTCTACCCTGACACAGCGATATTCTGTGATTTGAAAAGTGCTAAAGTTTGTGTTATTTGGACACCGCAAAGTAATGCCCCGAGCACTCACGCTAACGGATACGGGATCATTGGTAGAACAGAACGGCTCAACATAAGTTCTGCGATACTGCTCCAATTGACACCAAACTGCTATGGGTGAGTAAAACTACTTGTTTTATTGCCGAAAGAAGGCTCAGATTGTAAAAAAAACATTAATTTTCCTTTAAGAGCAGCCTAAATCAGCCTAAATATGCAGGGTTTGAGTGTTGTGTGATTGAAACAAAACACAACTCTAGGTCTACTACATTATAACATATATCAGAAAATAGTGCAACTTTGGCCCTTTACATTGGTAATTAATTAAACAGTTGTAGTATCAGATCGTTCTTGTGGAAGGTACAATGTGACTGGTCTAACAGGTATGCACACTTCAAACTCCACCACTGCATCCTGGTGTTTGTATCAGAAAAACCTGGCTGTGATCAGGGCAATCTTGAATGATGTCACCAATTACTGGAAATTACAGAGGCCACTGAAGGCCGCATTTAGATTTAGGCCTTTTAGACTAGAAAGCTGCAATTTTTCTAAAATAACTAAAAACAATACATAATGCTATTACAACACCATATCATGCACAGCTAAGTACCAAAAAAAAGTTGATTTAGTGTTTAGTTCCACTTTAAGCCAGGAGATTAGGATGACATTTTTTTAGGACAGCAGTTCTGGTGTCAGCACTATCTCATTACCGGGACTCCTTTTAGCTGCTCACCTCATCGTCTTCATAACACTTTTGTACCTATGAAGCGTGTCTGATCTTGTTCTCTGAGAGAGGCATTTAAACTCACCCCCCCCCGTGTTCCATTTATACCCAGAGTGTGAGAGTGCCGCAGACAGTCCTGATCCTGAATCGATTTTCCTGCTCCCAAACTCCCCGCAAACACCAGCCCAGTGACGGATTAGAAGCACTGTGCCTCTGACATGATACCTCTATGTCAGGTATTGATTCTGTAGGTGATATGTAATATGATGTGCACACAGACAAGTTTGAAAATGCATACTTTTTGATTAATTTTACATAACATCGATCTGGCTGTCAAAGAATTTCGTTAAGACAGTTTTGTTGATGGGTTCATGGATGATTACACTGTACAGTCTTTTAACCTTTGGATCTGCAAACTTAGGCCCACTCTTAACCTTGAATCATTCTATCATATCATTTACAGGTGTTTTTTATCTCTCAAAAAACACCTTTAAAAAACGGCTTTAAATTTTAATATTACTAATAGATTTGGAGATTTTGGACAACTAAGAAGTGCTGCTTGTGCAGGTCAAAGGACAGACGTTAAGGGAGTGTGAGTTGAATAATTTATTTTTCGTGTATCAATGCTGACCCTTCTTGGCAATAGCTATGAAAACAAGCTAGCTCTGAAAGGCTACAAACAGGATCTGATGACTCTGATTAGGCTTTCTATTATTATTGTATTTTACTGCTGAATGTGCCTGAACTGCCCCTCCAGGACAAATAAAGTGATTTGATTTGATTACCGGCTTGTTCCCAAGGAGATAGATCAGTTAAATGTTTGCCTGGAAGAATCCATGACTCATCGCTGTACCAGTGGCGAGTCTGGTAATGCTTGGTCCAGAATGCGCTGCCGTTGCGCGTAGACAGACAGCTAAGTGAACCAATCAGAGAACAATTAACGGACAGCGACGTGAACCAATCAAACAAAAGAAAAGAAAGAAAAGAAAGGCCTCTAGAGCTGTCAGCTGCTGTGGTTTTAAGGAATCGATGTGTTTTAGGTCATTTAAGACCAATTTTCCAGCTGAATGGAAGGGACGTTCAGTTCTCTGATGCGCCATCTTGATTCAAAACTGAGGAGGAACTTCCGCTGCCTAAGAGTGACGTTGCGGGCAAAGGCGGGTGCACTGACGTCACCATCTTTGAACAAATCAGAATCGCGGAGTCCGTTGTTAACCGGGGGAGCGAGGGTGGAGCGAGGGTGTCCAAATCGTATCTCGCTGTATAGCAAATACAGAGAGATATCATTTGGCTGGCCAGGTAAGTTAAATGTCCTATTAAAGAAAGGAATATATCTCCCTGGAGACAGTGGCAGATCCTCCACCAAAAAAGTTAAGTGGTTACAAATTTATATTAAGCAAACAATTCTCCCTGTGCATACATATTTTTTGTATTTAGGATTAAAAAAAAAAAAGTTAAAAAACATTGTACCACCATATAGAACAGTTGGAGGGTCTGCCGTGAGCAGAGTGAGTATAAATGGACATAGTTAGAAAAAAAAAAAAAATCTTTATCCCTCTTTCTGTAACAATTGCTGTCAGATGCATCATTTGCGTCTTAAATTGTTCGGACTAACCCGCTTTACATAATTGTGGAGTTTTTATTTAGCTCTTTTTGGCTAAGTCACTCCCACTAGGGTTGGCAACAAATTTGATTGACAGTGTTGCTAAGAGCCCACCCCTTGCTAAACCAGCGGTGGGAAGAAAGCATAGAACTATAATAAAATCTGGAAGGTGAACCCAAGATGGCGCCATATTGTTTTCAGTGGCCTGTGGTTATTGGCGCATGGGCCCAAAAATAATATTCTCTTCCGCATTAATTCCTCAATACAGGCGAGCTCCTCCCACCCGTGTAACGTCTATAATGCGCATGCTGTGATGCGTTATGATCAATGAGGGCACTAGCTGCTAGAGTGGGCTCAGAATGGGCTCAGAGCGGTGCTAGACTAAGTCATACAAAGCTAACTTTTAGCCGCTTTGAGGATCCATCCATCCATTTTCTTCCACGTATCCAGGGCCGGGTCGCGGGGGCAACAGTCTAAGCAGGGACTCCCACACTTCCTCCAGCTTCTCCGGGGGGACCCCAAGGCGTTCCCAGGCCAGCCGGGAGACATAGGCCGTTTCCCAATCCACCGACGGCACACTTGTGAGCGTCCTTGGAAGGGGATATGCGTCATATCCGGCGCGACAAGCGCCGTTCCATTCGTTTTTTTCCCCCTGCACCGTCGAGACGAGCCCTGAACGGCGCCGTCGTTTCCATGGAAATCGGGGCGTGGACCAAGCGTGCAAACATGCACGCTTCGCACACTTAAAAGCCCCAGCATGCACAGCGCGGGACTACAAAGACCGACTCTCCAGCGACATCCACAAGTGAGAGTTGCGACGTCACTATAAAATATACGCACTGGTTCACCTCACCTACAACTATGCTACATGAAACTCTTCATAAACTACGCTAAACATGTGTGACGGTAGCTGTAACGGCATAGTTCGCGGCACCTGTATTACCGTTCACATGCTTTTCCCCTTACACTTATATTTCCTTTGCTGTTGTAATGCTGGATATTCTACAGTATCGCCATGTCCAGCGTTTACTCTAAGCTGCGCACTGTTCGCACATTCTCAGCGCACAAGAAAACTTGTGCAGCGCCCTGTAAATCAGGGATGAAAGATTTCGGATGTGGAGTTAGTGTGTTTGCTCAGAAACATTAAAAATTAGGGGGAACATTGGCCATGTCCCAATTCCAAGTATTACTAGTCGCAATAGAATAATATTTTTGTCTTTAGGGAACAAGGAGCAGACCACCCGGCTCATTGAGCTGAGGCGGGACCTGTTCAATTTCGCAGATGGCCATGTGAGAAACGTAGTGCACTAAGGACAGAGCGAGTGTGCGCCGTCTCGACGACAGCCCGAGTGCACACTCACAAGCGTGCCGTCGGTGAATTGGGAAACGGCCATAGTCCCTCCAGCGTGTCCTGGGTCTTCTCCAGGGCCTCCTCCCAGTGGGACATGCCTGGAACACCTCCCGAGGTAGGCGTCCAGGAGGCATCTGGAGCAGATTCCCGAGCCACCTCAGCTGGCTCCTCTTGATGTGGAGGAGCAGCTTTGACAATTAATTTTTTTTTTTAAAGTTTACGTTGTGAAAAGAGAAAAGAATCCTACAAAATCTGACCTTTGCGAAAGTTGTCGATGCCCTGTCAGCTGAACATGGGCAGTTTGAATTCCCCCCCAAAATTCCATTACGCTTTATGGGAGAATTATTTCTGGGCCTAAGCTTCTGAGAGCTGCAGTACCAATGGAGCAGCCACTAGTCGGTCTGGAGTCGGGACAGATGCCTTATCCAGTTTTCATTATAGATTCATGGTGGGAAGGGGCTTTATCTTTAACAGCCTTGCTCTCGAATGGCTGTTTGTATAAGCAGCTCTTGATTGAGGTCAATATAAGTCCGCTATGTACTGTCTGCCTAACCCTAATCATTATAAAGTGTTGTACTGTCAGAAAATCACAAAGTGTCTGTTAGCAAGCTAGTTGTTGTTAGCTTTACCATGATGGCAAAACTCATGCTTGGAATCCATGCAAAATGAACTAGTTCTATTTTTCAGACTATCAAGTCCCCTCTTTTGAAACTGTACCTTCACTCTCTCTGTAACTTCACCTCTGGCACTTGTAGAACATAAATAAACAAATCTACGAGGACACAAATTATGTAATGGTGGATGGAGGCGACAGATTGTCTATAAATGCAATCAAGACAGCAGAGGAGGCCATTAGGAGAGCTATTAGATAAGCCAGGAGGAGTCACGGCCAGTGCCCTGACTGACGAATGGAACAAAGTCTGCGGTCGGTACTGGGCAATAAGAGGCTGAGGAGGGGGTAATAAAGTGCTTGATAAAACGGAGGGATGAAAGAGAAGGAGGAGGTGGAGAGAAGAGGAGAAGTAATTTGATCAAGATGGAGCCAAAATAATGGATTGGTTGGAAAGAATTGGAAAGAAATGGTTAGAAGAATTACATCTGACAGTCAGATCAATGCTTTTGTGATTAGGGTAACTCTCTGTGTGTTAATTGGTGGTTGATGTACTTACAGAAGATATATTGTGCATTTGTCTGCTACTTATAATCTCTGACACCCGTGGATCATTATGTTATAATGTGGACATTTTAAATCACGCTAATGATCTAAAACGATTTAATACAAGAAACATGTCCGCTGACTTCCAGGTTGGGAATTATGCCCAACAGAAGCTGATGACGTTGATGAAGTGCTGTGCACCTATCTGTTCCTCCTATGGATAGCTGCACGTGAAGTTGTTTTATTTTTATTTTTTTGTGTGCCAAAATGACTTCTGAGACTGTAAGACAGTTGCGGTACATCCAGAACTCTGCAGCTGGGGTCCTGACTCGAACCAGGAAGTATGAGTACATAAGTCTGTGCTCAGGTCTCTGCACTGCCCCCTGTGGCTCAGAGAATAGACTTTAAAGCAGCTCTGCTTGTGTCTCTCCATGGCCGAGCACCAAGGTACATCTCTGACATGTTAGTGCCATATGAACCATCTGCACTCCGAGGACCTCAGGGCCCGTCCTCCTGCTGGTGCCCAGAGTCAGGACTAAACACAGGGAGTCAGTGTTTCAGATTCATGCAGCTAAATCCTGGAAAAGTCTTCCTGAACATGTGAGACAGGATTCTACTTGAACTCTGTTTAAATCCAGGCTCAAACCACTTCTGTTTAGCTCTACTCTTCTATCTCATTGAATGTCTCTCTCTCTTTTTTAATTTTATGATGATTATGTATGTTTGATGTGATTGCATTGTGATTTTAATGTATTTGTTATTCTGTAAAGCACTTTGAATTACTTTGTGTACAACTTGTGCCATACAAATAAACTTGCCCTGCCTGAATTCTACGTGTATCACTGATTGAGAAAATAAAACTGGAGAACGGTGTGCATATGTGACTCGCCACGGTAAAAGCCGCTGCAACTCAGGCCGGGGGAACACAAGAAAATCGCGTTAGAAGCCTTTTTTTTTTTTTTTTTTTTTTTTTCAAAATTTGTGATTTTGGGGGTTTTTTTGCAAAATGTTGAGATAATGAAGAAGCCACTCTATGTTTCAAATAACAGCATTGGTTGCATTAAAAGCATACATTTTGTCTTTGAAATTGGCTAGTTTGTCGGAAAGAATCGAGCCGTGTATAAATTACCATAATTACCATACTGGCGCTGCTGACCATTCACGTGACAATTAGTGCTCTTTTGTTTTCTTTTTCCACCAGTCAGCTGTGAGCTAACCTCAGGAATATTTACGCTGCATGTAAAGATATAATGTTTTGCAGATGAGCTGAATTGTGGCTGTTTTAGTGGACACCGGAAGGAGGAAGAAGGAAGGAGAACTCGGGACTCGTTCAGCCAGAGACTTTCTCCGGAGCTCATGTACAGAATGCGATCGGATTCTTTAGCTGCCCAAAGACAGTGGATACATGAATAATTGGACAACGAGGCAAACAGTAGTTCCATCGGAGGTGACCATATCCAGCAGAAAGACCCCTGTGTCCCTGATTATGTTTGCAGGAACACATTTCTCTTTCTTATGGCGTGAGTAAAGTGCTTCTAAACTTTGATACAACATACTTTAGGACATGTTACTCATTCAGCTTCCATGTGGTTTATTATTTCTGCATCAAAGGGAGATATTTAGCTGAAAGCAGGGGGCTTGTGTAATTGTCAACATTAGCATCATATTACTAGCCTAAACTGCCCATTACAGCGTGTTTTTGATTTGCAATGGGTGATTAATGTGAATAACGCTTGAATTGCTAGACTAGTGTGTGAAGTGCTACTGTATTGTACTGCATAATGTAGTATTATGCAGTATTATGTAGTACTTTTTTTTTTTTTTTGAGGTGAGGAACAGAAAACATCCAGTATGTGTGTGTGTGTGAGTGTGTGGAGTGTCCTATACTATATTTATCTATATACTGCTATTTTTTTTAAATGTATTTTTTCACTTTTATCTTTATTCTTTCACTTTACGTTGTATAATACATTTCATATTGTATTGTATTAAACTGACAATACATGTGACTTTGACCTACCATATTATCCTGTGTATTATTGAATTATTGAGTGATTATATGGACTCTTTGTTATAAAAGCATTTCCATTTTAACAAAGTACAGTGGTACCTCACCTTACGAAATTAATTCGTTTCAGAAGTGGTTTCATAACGTGAATTTTTCGTAAGTTGAGTAGCTATTTCAATGGAAAAAGCCTGATTCGTTCCAAGGCCCCGTTCCAAGTTTTTTTTTTATAGTGTAACTTTTTTTTATAGTGTAACACTGTGTTCTGCGTCCTGAGACTGTAGACCCAGGACTAAACGTGGACTATACCAGGTCTAGACCAGGTCTAAACCTGGACTGGACCAGGACTAAACCAGGTGGATTAAAGCCTCGCGTGCGGGTCTATTTCCTGGTTTCGTGCTAGCTCTGCTATTAGCAGCAGCACCGGTGTACCTCACGAGTCACGGCTGAGGCGAGCAGCGACTGTGGGGGGAAGGGGGAGGACAGAGAAGTGTGCGCACACATGTGTGATAGCGCAGCATGACCCGGCGCGGGGCTGCGAGCCCGAGACCCGTGCTCAAACCGTGACCTGTTCTAGAGGAGGCATGGTTTGAGCACGTCTCGTGCTCACAGCCCCGCGCCGGGTCAGGCTGCGCTATCACACGTGTCCCCGCGCACACTTCTCCGCCCTCCCCTTCCCCCCACGCTTCACTATTAATACATTTTGTTGAAAATCTGTTTAAACGAGAGACAAATGTGAGAAAAGTTTAAATCCAGTTTGAGAAAAGCGTATAATGTGTGTGGCTGAACGCGCATCTGAGCACGCATTATTTGAATTTTTGAGATTTCGCGTTTCGTAACTTGAATTTTCTTTCGTATCTAGAGACTAAAATTTAACGTGAAGGCATTTCGTAACTTGGAATTTTGGTTTGTTGGGTCTTTCGTAAGGTGCGGTACCACTGTACCTTTTCATTCTAACCTGCACAGTGATAGTCAGTGATGATCTGCAGGGGGGGGGCTTATCGTAATGTCATGCAAATGAGCTCCTTTCTGCTAGTCTGGTTAACACCTGACCATATCACAAGTGAGATATGGGTCTGGGAGCTCGCTTCGAAAAATCCCGTAGCGGAGGTGTGGTTAGCGATTGCCAACGGCCGTTTATTGGGCATTAGGAATGTCTATCATTGAGCGTATACGTAAGTCCATAGCCAATCATGTCAGTTGTCAGTTCAAACTACAAGCTTCCGTTTGTCATGTAGTACGCGTCACCGTCTTTCCACCCCTCCCCCGCTCTCTGATTGGGGCCCTAAATCTGGGACTCTCGCTTGGACGAGCTGCCAGGCCGCCTTCCAGTTCGAAACGAACGGAAGCGGCCTGGGAATTCCCAGGCTACCTTTCTGCTCCTTTCTGGTAGTTTTTTAACAGCATTTTTAAAAAAATCTTATTTATTTTGGGATTAAATGCTCCAAATGATTCTAATGAAGATGTATATGTTGTTTAAAAAGTGCAGCACTTCCACATGATATCACAAGGTGGAACAGAGTATTTTCTGTTTGAGAGAAGAACTCAACCTAAATATGCAAGGTTTGTGTGTTAAAGGTGTGAATGAAGACACAATTCTAGGTATGTTTTTGATGAAGAAACTACATTATAACATAGATCAAAAAGTAGTAAAATATGGGTAGGAAGGATAGCCATTGTGAAGACACTGGCTAATGGGGATCCAAATAGACAAACTGTGTCATCTGGTGTTGCCTACAGTCTCTCATCTGGAATCTAACTAAGCCCGGGCCTGCTTAGCTTCAGAGATTTGACACAATGGGACTATAATAAGGATGTCTGACCACATTATAAACTTTATGACACTGGTCTGAGCACTCAAGCACTCAGGTCTCAAGACAATAAATCAAATATGGTTCAATCACTTCCTTTTCAATATTTCTTTCTGTCTCTTCACTTCATTGTTATTGGGGCAAAGGGAATGTAAAGGTGCACTGTTCAACTTTTCTGGTCCTCATGGAGATGTTTCTGCTTTAACTGGAATGTTCCACAGCAAGACATAAAACTTAGCAACCCTATCTTGCATTTATTAAGTTACAAATGCTTTTTAGTGCTCAGAAATACCATGAAAATAATTTCTGACCTGTCACTTGGTCTATTGGTGCAACCTTCTTGTCTCAGTGGAAATAGATAAGTTAAATGGTGTATGGTGAAACGTTCCAGGCAAAGCAATAGGGTGATTTTTCTAGTCTTGTGTTAAGGCTTTTCAAGAAATGGGTACACCAAAGGATTTCAAATAAGCTAAAGTACCTGGCACAAAAGGATTAGTCCAATATGCTGCTGGAGAGGGTTTGACACAAAACAATGAAGAAATGTCCCTAATATCTAAAATTTAGTTTTAGAATTTGCATCATCCTTGGTGTGTTGTACATGTATCCCTATGGTAGAATGTACAGTTCAATGGTCTCACATTTTAAATTTGGCGTGCGGGGCCTTTGAATGGCAAGTTTATTTATAAAAATGTGACGGAGCAGGTCCGTCCCTAAGCCCGTTGTCCTCGAGGAGAGCACGTGAAGACGCACACGCCCGTTTCCGTATCTGCTGCGCGTGCCGAAGCCTTTCCAATTCCCCATAAACTCTCCAGCGTGTTCTGTCATGACTAAGGCTGCACACTTAAGAAGCGCCAGTTTTGCCCATCCGAATCGCTAAACCTCATCATTTACTTACCCGCACCGCCTTCTCCCTCCTCCCGTGGTGCGATCTGGTGCGATCTGGCAAACCCGCGGGTTCCGGGGGTCATGTGAGCCATGAGTAATTTGCACGGGCAATTATTTCGGGCAGTTATTTGTATTCTCTGTATATCTGAAGCTTTGTATATTATTTATTGACATTGCATGAAAGCTACTGTACGTGCTCACCTTTTGGCACCAGAAATATTCGCCATTTAATAGTGGAATGGTGTAAATGAGCTTTCAAATGAATGTTATGTAATGTGAGAGTGGGAATGGGGGTCTGTCAGCAGTTTTGTCTTGTGTGCACGGAAAGAAAGAGAGCGAGCCAAAGATTGAAAAACTTAAAGACTTAAAGGGGAAGTCTGCAGTCTTTTCACTGTACCACTATAAATCACACGTTTGACACCTTTTTTGCACTGTGGGAGAGCACAATAAACCACCTAAAAATGTATTAAAATTAAATTAATTAGATTCATTACAAATCCTGTATTTAATTAGATTAATTTTTTAAATCGCCTGACAGCACTAAAAAAAAAACATAAACACAAACGTCGATATGAACGTAAGAGCCGCACGAAACCAGGCAAAGAGCCACATGCAGCTCGAGAGTCGCGAGTTGGCCACTCCTGGGGTTAGGCAAACAGGAGGCGTCTGGGGCTTGCTTTCATAACTGTGTGGATGGGTGAAAAGCAGCGAGCAGCAGATCAATTGCACATTTCATCAGGGACTGGCAGGGAACAGAACTCAATGCGCTCTCATTGGTTTGTAAAGATTTTTGTGCAAAGCAGATTCAGTCAGAGCAGAATATATCTGATCAGGGTTTTCACACAAGAAGATGGAATTTGGGAAATTTATTGAGATGGGTGAAATGTGAGTTCTATTTGTAGAGATGGGTAGAATAAGAATGTCTTATGTCTATTAATTTTTTATGCCTGTGCACTTTTTTTGCATGTTAAATCGCACATTTGGTGTCTGGTGGAACGCAATTTCAGTCCTCTGTGTAATGTCTGTTACATAGTGAACTGACAAAAAAGTACATTTTGAACTTGTTTCTAGAGAGGCTTTTCCTGGCTGTAGTAAGAATTATTATTCAGTTAACAAGCCCCACATAAAGTTAGCAACTTAAAAATCCAGGGTTTTATGAGGCTTAGAGGGAGCAGACTTAACAAGGAGCATTCATCAAATGCCAAAGTGTGAATACAGCAAAATACAACTCCAGGTATGTTTTTGATGAAGGGACAAAAATATGGTTATAAGCTCAAAATCTAATCAGCTCACCTGTTGTTGTTGTTTGTGATTGTGTTGAAATAAAGGTCATATTAAAGTCTCACAAAGCCTCAAACAGAGCAGAGCCTCTAGTTAGCATCACACTCCAAGGGAATGCTAATGACATCAGCTGCAAAGCATCAGTTTATCTAGTATTCTAGTATTATCACAGACATCTAAACAGGGTCCCGGGAGATGTTTGTGAGGAATATAACGTAAAATCACTGTGCCTATAATGTTTTACTGTACGGACAGTTCAAATGAACCTGATAGAATAGTGACCACATGTAGTACTGTAACTAAAGTGGTGCTGTTGTACATGTCAGCGGCTATGCCAATGTAATAAACATACAAAATCATTTATTTTTTCCACCATCAATATTTCAAAACAGTCAATTTTGCAAACTGTTTTGCTAAAAGCATTTGGAATAAACTATTCTCTCTTACAAAATTAATAAACCAATGGGAAATCACCAAAATACAGGTTTTGAATCATGATGAGACAAACCTCAATTCATTGCACAAATACATGCATAGCTT
This sequence comes from Paratrypauchen microcephalus, assembly GCA_036785185.1. Lineage (NCBI taxonomy): Eukaryota > Metazoa > Chordata > Actinopteri > Gobiiformes > Gobiidae > Paratrypauchen > Paratrypauchen microcephalus. Next base: position 104,217 of record JAVJIX010000196.1, read on the forward strand.
AATTAATGTAAAACTTAATAAATCTAATTTGAGTATTTTTGACCAGTACTTTGTACTTCTACTAAAGTAATGTTATGTAGTTTTGACTTACAATTCTCTTACTTGTTCCACAGCATGGCATTAAATATGGAGACAGCTGCCTGCTAACTATGTTACATGTAAGATCTGTGGACAGGCGACCCTGCTCACAGTAACAATGCCTGTTTTTCAAGATGTTAAAATTGTTAAATTTAATATTTAGCTCTTAAACACTTTATAACATTGTTCGCTCAAAAAACATAAAAAAAAAAAAAAAACATACCAGGAGAAATCCCAGTCTATTTTCAAACCCACAAACACTTTAAGACAAACACTAAGCCACAACTGGAGCCACTACTCCAGACTGCAGTGAAGACTGCAGTGAGCACTACATTGGAGAAACAAAACACCCACTTTACAAGAGAATGTACCAACACAGACGAGAGAGCCCTAGTGAACCTCAGTCTGCTGTACATTTCCACCTAAAAGCCATGGTGCACTCCTTTGAGGACAGTGAGGTACAGATCTTAGCCACAGAAAAGAACTGGTTTGAGAGGGGAGTTAAAGAGGCTATTTTTGTCAAGAAAGAGAATCATTCCTTGAACAGAAATGGAGGTCTCAGACAATTTGTCACCCATTTATAACTGTATCTTCCAACCTTAAGAAAACAATAGGGCAGCAGGTCAGGTCCAGAGGTGTGAAAACACCCATTATGGCCCTGAATAGTTACGCTACAAGACCCCACACTCCACTCCCACTGCATATTTAATAGGCCCACCTAACTAACAGAAACTGTAAACAAATAGGTGTGGTAGTCACAGAGTAATTTCATTATAGTTAGCTCCTCCCTTCAGGCAGATATAGGCAGTGTCCACCAGCACTCTGACCAGAACTGAAGAAGTAGCTTGGATGAGCTGTGGAATGTATTCGACTAAATACACTTTTGTCCAGTTGACAAATTGTATTTCTCCTTTTGCAATACCAGTAGTTATCTTTAGCTTTGTTCACACTGGTGTCAGTAGTCCTTGCAAAAAGTCTTGAGTCCTGAGTTGCATCTGAGGACATGCTTTGAATTTTCCCAGGATTGCTGCATCACAGTTGCAGCTGGTAAGTCCATAAATCATATCCCACTACTGCTCACTTACACTAACGTGTGGGAGCATGTTGTTTATCACCTAATTTGATAGTTTTCAGCATGACAATTCCCTCTGTTGTCAGTAAATGGAGCCCGACCAGATTCTAGTATGGGGTGTGCCCATAGACTCTAAAGAACTGGATAAAGGGAGTGTGACATCACCTATAGCATTCAGCTCTAGCCAAATAAAACTGTTTGTGGCTAGCAGTTATAGGTTTGTAAGTTAAAAAAGGATACTTTTTTGACACTTCTATGGGATATTAACTGCATAACATATTTAGATTTGTTGTTATATTTTATGGTTTTGAAAATGCTATATTGGCTGAAAATGTCTTAACATGCTTTGAGTTCTCCCCTTCCTTTGCTCTCCGTGCTAAACCATTCCCCTCCTTCAGAGCGCTACTGCACATCACATCGGGTTTAAAACGTTGTTGTATGTGTGTAGAATCCCTCAGTCGTCCAGGTAGAATCCATGGCAAAAGGAGAAACTGAATTTGTCAACTGGACAAAAGTTGATTTGGTTAAATGCTGCGAAACATATTCGACCATATAAACTTTTGTCCAGTTGACAAATTAAATTTCTCCTTTTGCATGCATCATGTTTTTTCTATATTTATCGAGAACTGTCACTGGGAGCATGAATGACGTAGACTTGTGGGCGAAGCATTGAACAGAATCTTACAGCAAACCGTAAGGAGGGTTCGAATAGCACCTGAGAGAAATACAGTTTAATTGCTAAATGACTCAAACAAGCACATATGAAACCACTCCAGACATGTTTTTGATGAAGGAAATGTATAATACCCAATCTTTAATGCCATGCTGCGTAACTTTTCAACCAAACCAAAAACAATCTCCATGGAGGGAAAAGTTAACAAAGAGCACTTAAATCAGCTTCCCCTCTGCGCTTGTCCATCAGACTTTGTGGAGCAGGCTGGTGGGTGACGTGAGCCTATTGTTTCCTCTGGCCTGTCAGCGTTTCTCCTTCTCTTCTGCCTGTGCTTGTCTCTGCAGCAGATTGTCATTTGGTTGCAAGCACAGATGGGACTATATATTGTCAGTGTGTACATAAACATACACCAGGTGTCCACGCTTCTGCTGCGGCGTTTCAAGTGCCGTTTTACACCTGATGGCACAGAACGTCTCCCACACCCACTCCGCTCCCCACAGGCACATTTAACTTTAATTTATTGTTCATTTTCCACTTGCAGGTTTTGGTATGGATCACATGACCTCAAAAGTGGGTGTTTAAAAGGTTATATATATATATATATATATATATATATATATATATATATATATATATATATATATATATATATATATATATATATATATATATATATATATATATATATATGCGCTCCTCACCTTCCACAGTGGTTGGTCTCTCACTCTCATCCAGCTTGGGTCCTCTACCAGAGGCCTGGGAGCTTGAGAGTTCTGCGCAGTATCTTTGCTGTTCTTAGTACTGCACTTTTCTGGACTGAGATGTCTGATGTTTTTCCTGGGATCTGTTGTAGCCACTCCTCCAGTTTGGGGGTTACAGCCCCGAGTGCTCCGACCACCACGGGCACCACTGATGCCTTCACTTTCCAGGCCTTCTCCAGCTCTTCCTTGAGCCCCTGGTATTTCTCTAGTTTCTCGTGTTCATTTTTCCTGATGTTACCATCACTTGGTATTGCAATGTCCACCACCACGGCTCTGTTTTGTTGCTTACCCACCACCACTATGTCTGGTTGGTCCGCCATCACCATTCTGTCAGTCTGTATCTGGAAGTCCCACAGGATCTTGGCTCGGTCATTCTCCACAACCTTCGGAGGTGTTTCCCACCTTGACCTTGGGGTCTCCAGCCCGTACTCTGCACAGATGTTTCTGTACACTATGCCCGCCACTTGGTTGTGTCGCTCCATGTATGCTTTCCCTGCCAGCATCTTACACCCTGCAATTATGTGCTGGACTGTCTCAGGAGCCTCTTTGCACAGCCTACACCTTGGGTCTTATCTGGTGTGGTAGATCTGGGCCTCTATTGCTTGGGTGCTCAAGGCCTGCTCCTGTGCAGCCACGATGAGGGCCTCTGTGCTGTCCTTCAGACCAGCCCTCTCCAGCCATTGGTAGGATTTCTTGATATCAGCCACTTCAGTTATGTTTTGGTGGTACGCCCCATGTAGGGGCTTGTCCTACCATGATGGTCCCTCCAGCACCTCTTCCTCTGCACTCCACTGTCTGAGGCATTCCTTGAGCACATCATCTGTTGGGGCCTTGTCCTTGATGTACTTATGGATTTTGGATGTTTCATCCTGGACAGTGGTTCCCACACTCACTAGTCCTCAGCCTCCTTCCTTCCGGCTCGTGTACAGTCTCAGGGTGCTGGATTTGGGATAGAACCCTCCATGCATGGTCAGGAGCTTTCGTGTCTTAACATCTGTGGTCTGTATCTCCTCCTTTGGCCAGCTTATGATTCCTGCTGGGTATCTGATCACAGGCAGGGCATAGCTGTTTATTGCCTGGGCCTTGTTCTTGCCATTGAGCTGACTTCTTAGGACTTGCCTTACTCGTTGCAGGTATTTGGCCATAGCCGCTTTCCTTGTTGCCTCTTCAAGGTTGCCATTTGCTTGTGGGATACCAAGGTACTTGTAACTGTCCTCAATGTCTGCTATTGTTCCCTCTGGGAGTGAGACCCCCCTTTGTGTGGACTACCTTCCCTCTCTTTGTCACCATCCTACTACATTTCTCAAGCCCGAATGACATTCCAATGTCTGTGCTGTAGATTCTGGTGGTGTGGATCAGCGAGTCGATGTCTCGCTCACTCTTAGCGTACAGCTTGATGTCATCCATGTAGAGGAGGTGACTGATTGTGGCCCCATTTCTGAGTCGGTATCCGTAGCCAGTGCTTTCAATGATTTGGCTGAGGGGGTTCAGACCTATGCAGAACAGCAGTGGGGACAGTGTGTCTCCTTGGTATTTGCCACATTTGACGGAAACTTGCGCAAGTGGCTTGCCATTGGCTTCAATGGTGGTTTTCCACAACCGCATCGCTTTTGCAATGAATGCCCTTAGAGTCTTATTGATATTGTACAGCTCCAAGCACTCAGTGATCCATGAGTGTGGCATTGAGTCATAGGCTTTCTTGTAATCAATCCAGGCAGTGCACAGGTTGGTCTGATGGGTTCTGCAGTCACGGGCGACTGTTTGGTCAACCAGGAGTTGGTGTTTGGCTCCCCTGGAGTTTTTGCCAATGCCCTTCTGTGCTGCGCTCATGTATTGATCCATGTGCACACTTATCTTAGCCGCCATGATGCCTGACATGAGCTTCCATGTTGTGGAGAGACAGGTTATTGGCCGATAGTTGGATGGGACTGTACCCTTCGAGGGATCCTTCAGGATCAGGATCGTACACCCTTGGGTTAGCCATTCAGGGTGAGTCCCATCCCTTAGCAGCTGGTTCATTTGTGCTGCCAGGCGCTCATGGAGAGCAGTGAGCTTCTTTAGCCAGTATGCGTGGATCATGTCAGGGCCCGGTGCTGTCCAATTTTTCATGCCTAAGACTCTTTCCTGAATGTCTGCCACTGTGATGGTGACTGGATCTTGTTCAGGGAGGTTGCTGTGGTCTTTCCTCAGAGCCACCAGCCACTGTGCATCAGTGTTATGTGATGCCTCCCTTTCCCATATGCCTTTCCATATATATATATATATATATATATATATATATATATATATATATATATATATATATATATATATATATATATATATATATATTCTCAGTCATACTAAATACCTTGCATTTTGATGTTATTATTAATAAACATACATTCTTACTGTATGTGGGCTTGCCTTTCTACAGATCTGACTGTAACTTGATCTCCACAAAGCTGACTTCCGCTTGGTTTCTTGGAAATATTGTTACTTTAGCTCTAACATTTCACATTGACCAAGCCTAAATAACAAAATCATGGGGATGGTCCCCGAGCCAAATGTAGAAACAACCTCTCCTGTGTGAGATCAATAAAAGTCAATCTTCTAATCCTTAACCACTGTAAGGCACTTTGTGTTACATTTTTGTATGAAAAGCACTTTATAAATATTGTTTATTGATTGATTGATTGATTGTAGCATATCTCCATGGAGAATGTTCCAAAGTATGGTTTTAAAGTGGAATTACGCTTACTAATTTTATTAGTAATTCTAATCTAAGTAGAGGTAGAGAAGTAGAGGTTTGTTCTAAATTGCATAAGTAGTAGTGTAGTTACATTAGTAGCAGCAGCAGCAATGGCAGCAGTGGCAGCAGCAGTAGTAGTAGCAGTAGTAGCAGTTTGTGGAAAAAGTTGAAAGGAAAAGAAAATACAAAACTATAGGAAGCAGCAGTGAACAACAGAACACCTCTATCTATATCCATCAATCCAAGTCTCATTTTCTTTCTCATATAAATGCCTTTCCATTACACTGAATAAAATGAAGGGCATTAACCTGAACTAGAGAAAATACATACAGGTACTGGCCCTTTAAATGACACAAGAACACTGTATAAACACTGATATGATTGGCCTGTTTACCATCTCAACCTCAGGTCAGTGTGAGAGAATGCAGTGCTGCTTGTCACACTGGGAGCATTGTAGCAGGGTTAACACATTGTAATGAGTGAAGCGTGCAGTCACCGCACACTGCCGGAGATGTTTATGCAGAATATTTTAGCGCTTATTACCAATCCAAGGTGTTTCATTTTCAGATTAGTCTAAAGCTGCCTGAAGGACGTGCATTAGGGAGGTCCCGATCCAATCACGTGGTCGGATATATATATATATATATATATATATATATATATATATATATATATATATATATATATATATATATATATATATATATATATATATATATATATATACACACACACACATAATTTTTCCATTTCCATCAGCACTCCCAGAAATGGAAAAGCGGAAGAAGATGGATGGATGGATGGATATACAAATGGGACTTGTGAGCTTTAAGGCATGTTAGAATGTTGTTACCTCATCAAAAACATCTGGAGTTGTGTTTTGTTTCATTTACACATTTGAGTAACCCTTTATTATGTCTGTCTACATCTCCAAAGCTCAAAATACTCTGTTCCACCTTGTGATGTCATGAAGTGGTAGTTTTCAAGTTAACAGCTCCTTTTATTCTAGTAGAGACTAGCAATTCCAGGGCTGAAATTATCTAAATGATTCTAGTGAAGGTGTGTGGAGTTTAAAAACACATTGGAGCACTTCCTGTATCATGACATACATGACATCACAAGGTAGAACAGAATGTTTTCTGTTTGCAAGAAGAACTCTAAATCTGCAGGGTTAAACATGCGTGAATAAAACAAAACATAACTCCAGTTATGTTTGTGATGAGGAAACTACATTATAACAGAGATCAAAATCTAGTGTAGTATGCCCCACTGTGACTTCATGAACATTTTAAACTTGATTTTAATACTAAGGAATACCTCAGCCCACAGGTTCAACAATGCAGTGAAGGTGGAGACAATATGGCTGCCTTGAGAACATTTTATTTATTTATTTTAACAATGAATCCTCCTCGCCATGTTTGCTCTCACAGATGTTTAATATACTGTATGCCCCGCTGTGACTTCTGCTTGGGTTTAATTAGACTGTTGTTGCATGTAAATGAATGCTAATATATTCTATCCTTTGTGAAGGAAAGATATACTGTACATTTCATGAAAGACCTATTTCTGGTGGAGTCAACAGAATGACTAAATATGCAACTGAATATTTATATGAATTGGCCCCAACTCAGTGCAAGGAACAATGAAGATATTGCATGAGTAGCAGAGTTACAGTAGAGTTGAAGTAGTGATAGAAGTAGTAATAGTAGTGTGTAGCCACAGCTGCCCTGGGACAGATTGACAGGAAAGGCTGCCAGTCTTACAATTCTGTAAGCAAGTGTAGTAGTAGTAGTAAGCCAAGTGAGAGCAGAGATAGAGCAGATCTAACTCAGGAGCAAGCCAGGACTGGCTGATTGCAGTACCAGAGGGAGAGTGGGTGTCATTCCCAACCCTGAACATTGTCTATTATTGTTGTGTCCTTGAGCAAGACACTTCACCTGCTTTGCTTTTGTGAATGTGGTGTGAAATGGTAGCTACGTCTAACACCAATGAAAGTGAAATTGTAGGTGACTAGAGTAGCAGCTCTGCGGAAAGGCGAGGAAGGGCTCTGGATGCACTGGTCCCCATGCACCTTGATCAAACCAGTTGGAAGAGGACTCAGGACCCACCGACTTATTGAATCATAGCCAAGAAATACCAGCTTCAAGTTATGGGCAGCCTTGGGGCCCCACATAAGACTGTGTATAGAAGTGGACTAAGAGAGTGTAATGTCACCTATAGTGTCAAATGAAGCTCACAATGCTAGTGGTTATGGAGCAAGTTCCGTATTACAAATAGGACAAATGATCAAAATAGTGAAACAAACACCACAATCATGTACAATGGATTAATATGAACCTGCGCCCAACTGATATGGATTTTAAAAAATCTGATATGATATTGATAAAAGGGGCTTTGAAGCTGCCGATAGCCGACATAATAGCCAAATTTTGTGATGTTAAAATTCACTGCAAATCTTCAACTTATCATAAAACAGGTTTGGCTCTATTGGATTTTAAGTTGGGTTTGTTTAGGTTACATTTACTGCCTCTTTACAGTCATATTTAAAGACAGTAGGTCGGCCTAATGGCATTATTGCATGACATTCTACCCTGTAAACAAAGTAAGTAAACTATCACTATTAGCCTTTAGCAGTAAATGCGTGCACGTCGCTGAAATAAATTATGCGTAAATGCTGATCATTTGCACCTCAATTCACAGCTCACCTACATATCAAGGCATGTCCAGTAACATGTATACAGCCACTACAGTCCCTTAAATGTAAGGGAAAACAGGCTGTTTATGTGTGGTATCTTACAGAAACTAAGCGCTAACCAATAAGAAAGCATGAAAAGTAGCTTCAAAACCAACACATTTGCAACACTCACCACTCATACAGGCACCTCTCGAATAGTAAATCTTCAAAAATAAGTGTAATTTTAATTCTGACTCAAAATGATCATCCATAAAAAGAATAGAATCCAGCATGTTGACAGCAGCTGTGTGTGTCACTGGTACTTTGATAAAAACAAGCAATAATTTTGTTGCTGGCCGAAACTGCACTGAAGTTCACTTTTATTTACAGTCAGTATCATGGATCAGACACAAGAGCATTTAAAGCCAGCACCTCAGTGCTGTCTCAGATCGCACTGGTGTAAACAAGAGCACGTGAGTCACATGATGTAAATCTGGGGGTGCATTTGTGTCGTAAAAACACAAAAACACCCCCAGAGACAAATTACTCATTGGATAAATACTGATGCTGCGCCACATATTAGGACATTTAGCTGTCTGTAAATAGGATTAAATAGACATAATATAGAGAGTCTAAGATTTATAACGAGGTATAACGTGGACTATTGGCCTATATCGGCTAGATTTAGGCCGATAGCTGAGATGTCTCCAAGTGCCCATATCGGCTGATAATATCGGCTAACCAATATATTGGTTGGGCTCTAATATGAACATTTTAAGACCAAAATAATGAGTCTCACTGCAGCAGTTACAGAGGAAGGGGTGACAATTTTCAATGTGAAATCAAGTGGAGTCAATTTTGCAGCAAACAATTACTGCTGATGTCTGTAGGGAGTCCAAGGTAGGATCCTCTTGAGAAGGTATATAGATGGCTGGATGATGGAGAGATGACATCTAAGACTGGACCAAAATATCTACTTTTGTCCCTTATTGCCGTGCTTGTAATGTTGCACAGTAAAGCATTAAAAGGAAATTTACGTTTTTACAATCTGGACCTTATTTCGGTGATAAAACAGCGTCATTTACTCACCCATTGTACTTTGGTGTCATTTGGAGTAATTCCTGAGATTTTGGAGTTTAATGTGAGTTGTTGGGGCATACGGTTGCGGTCACCAAATAACACAAACTTTAGCACTTTTCAAATGACAAAAGTTCAATGTGTTAGTCTACACGTTCATTTGAGTCAGAAGTGGCCTGTAATCCGATATCCAGCCATGGTTCCGATTAGATGACGTCATCAATGAGGACCGCGCGCATGTGCGCATTCACAGCTGATTTGCAGAAAAGACGATGCTCTCGGCTCTCGGTTACAGTCATAAAGAAGCAAAGGAATAATAATAAGAAAACATCTCCGCTTGGGAAAACCCAAAATGGTGCGAACATGCATTTCAGCATGCGAAAACAAAATGACACCTTGGACGAAGTTGAGTTTTCACAGGCTTCCTCATCACAATCCAGAGTTACTGAAGCTGTGGCTAGTTGCCTTGAGAATGGACCTAAACATGAAAAGCAAAGCTGTAAGACGTTTGGACCATCACGTTTGCAGTACCCACTTCAGTCTGGACGATTTTTTACCAGCAAAGGAAAAGAAAGAAGGCCAGCGGATTCAGCACACGATTCTGAGAAGTAATCCAATACCGATTGCTGTTCTCTGTTCCGCAGCTCCTCAAACTGTTTCCGCTTCCTTCTTTCTAATACCTCCTCATCCATATACTCAGGCTCAAAAAGGTATCGACGACCATCATACTCAAATAAGTTCTCTTCATGTCTCACTCGCAACAGAAAAGTTATGAGCGTCTTCTAAGCAGTCCTTGATGACGTCATCCAATCGGAACCATGGCTGGATATCAGATTACAGGCCACTTTTGACTCAAACGAAAGTGTAGACTAACACATTGAACTTTTGTCATTTGAAAAGTGCTAAAGTTTGTGTTATTTAGTGTCCGCAACCGTATGCCCCGACAACTCATGTTAAACAGATATCGCTAAACTCCAAAATCTCCAGAAATACTCCAAATGACACCAAAGTACAATGGGTGAGTAAATGATGTTGTTTTATCACCGAAATAAGGTCCAGATTGTAAAACTATCTTTCATTTGTTGAATTAAGACTGAATTGGCTGCTAAAGACATCCTTTTAAATAATAATAAGTCTACTATATGTGGGCTCACCTCTCCACAGATGACCTACAACTCGGCCTTGTGGTGTCACCTTGAGATAGGTGTGTAAATGCTGCACTGTGGAACATTACATTCAAAGCAATAGCATCTCCATGGAGACAAGCAGGTGGCAGATCTTCTGCCAGAAATGCTCCCCTTTAAATTGAGTGTGGAGTGTAAGTTGAGGCAGTTGGAGAGCTGTGTTGTGTTGGATTTCAAAGGTCTAGTAGAAAAGTTCCACGTGGAGTGCAGTAGTGTGTAAATTAAATGCTAATGTGCCTGTCGCGCTCGTACTCACTTTGTGCTAAGGTGCTAAGTGCAGTGTAATATATTTAAGGCCCAAACTAGCAGCTGTAAAGTACCAAAGTACCAAGAGGTAAAACCAATCTCTCTCTGCAAATTTTGTCGAGCTTTTAAAAATGACTAAAATATATTTAACACAATTCTATAATTTAAAGGTCTTGTATTAAACAAAACGAATTCTTGTGAGCTTTAAGCCATTCTAAAATGTTGTTACCTTCCTAAAAACATACCTGCAGTTATTTTTTGTTTCATTCACATGTTTGAGTAATCTGATACTATAACCAAAAAATGGCCCTGGACAAATCGGCCCACATCTACCTTTTATCTTGAGTTCAGCTGAGGTTGACAGTTCCAGGGCTGAAATCATCCATCTGATTCTAGTGAAGGTGTATAGAGTTTAAAAACACTTCCTGTATTACCACATGACATCACAAGGTGGAACAATTGTTTTTTCAGTTTGAGAGGAGAACTCAGCCTAAAAATACAGGGTTTGTGTGTTAAACATGTGTGAATGAAACAAAACACATCTCCAGGTCTGTTTGTGACGATCATTATATGAATGAACATTATAATCATATATACTTAAAAATATCAGAAAGTAGTGTAATACTGGCCCTTTAAATAATTATGGAAGTTTGATTTTATTCAAGTTTGAGTAATTCTGCACATTTAGGTTCTATCTTAAAGGGGGATGTTATGCTAAATTTACTTTTTGGAACATTAGTTCCCTCATCAAAAACATGCCTGAAGAGGTTTTAAATGTCACCCGTGCATGTTTGAGTAATTTTGCAATCTCTCCTTGGCCATATTCAATCTATCAAATACTCTATCACTCTAAATACAACTTTGGGTGAGTAAATGGTGAGGGAAACAACTATGAGAAGAAAATAATCCTGCACTCCGTTTTACTTGCAAAATGTAAGATTTATTAATACATGCAGCGTTTTGGCACTAGGCTTCATCAGGCAAAATAGGATAGCTATTTTGAAACAAAATTAGGTATCCTATTTTGCCTGATAAAGGCCTAGTGCCAAAACGCTGCACGTCTTAATAAATCTTACATTTTGCAAGTAAAACGGAGTGCAGGATTATTTTCTTCTCGTATGTTCTGGGGCTGCTCCCTCTCCTCCAACACACCCGTTTGAAGAAATTGAAGTGCTCAATGTTCTCAATCTTGTATATAAGAAGGTTAAAAGCTGGATTTAGCAGAATAGGTCTGCTGGATGTCAAATTCTTAACACATGCTTCAATCAATTAATGTAAAAACAACATTTTAAATGATTATCTAATTATTATCAGCCTATTATCTAGTAATAATAGTAATGTTAATGATAATAAAGTTTGATATCAAACTTCTGCAATGGATGCAAGGCCAAGTTTTTATAATGGTAAACATTTTATTTTCTATAATCTAATTCCACAAAACTATTGACATGCCACGTACTGGCGGCACGGTGGGTGAGTGTGTTCTGTGTGGAGTTTGCATGCATGGTCTGGGTTCGATCCCCAGGTCGCCTGGGCCTTTCTGTGTGGAGTTTGCATGTTCTCCCCGTGTCTGGGTGGCTTTCCTCCGGGCACTCCGGTTTCCCCCACCAACCCAAAACATGCACCATAGGTAAATCCTCCAGCTTCGGTCCTGCCCAAGCTGAAGCAAGAAGATGGAGATGGTCCCCGGGCGCAGTAATGTGCTGCTCACTGCTCCTAATAACAGGATGGGTTAAATGCAGAAATGGAATTTCCCCACTGTGGGACTAATAAAGGCATAGCTTTCTTTCTTTCTATTAATAAAAAGTGCAGAATGCATGCTAATACACAGATGATAGCCATCCCCAGTGTCAGTTTGCGTGTATTTTTCCACACACATGGACTTATTTCTCATTTATTGGTTTATTAGCCTGATAGCTCTTTTGAACATTTGAACTTGCCATCTTCTACCATCAATCAACCAGCTCACGTCATCAGGTTTAACCCACTATCAAATGCATGCATACGCTGAGTTAGCTATATGCGCTATGTATAGATGGTCTTCTGTAGAACTAATTTATGGAGATATGCTTTGGTGTGGTAACGCTCTCACCCATATCCATTTGGCTGCTTTTCAGAATGAGCTATGCTTTTCAGATATGAAGGATAGGAAATATGGAGGACTTTGTTCAAATCTCAAGGACTTGAAAGCATCAATAGCTCCACTATTTTTTTTATTATTATTTTTTTTGTCTTTCTTGTAGTGCACAGATGGATTGGAGTTTCTTGGTAGCGGGGTTGATGGGGTGGAGGGTACAAGGTTGTTTATTCTGATTGGGGGGGAAAAAGCTCTGGTAGTGATATTTGCTGATAGAGTAGAGTACAAGATAAGAAAGGTGGAGGGGATGTAATTTTTTTTTTATGCAGGACCAAAATGGAATGAATAATAGGGAATATAAGGATAAAGTATGAAATTGAAGGCAAGACATTGCCAGTGATTATGGAATTAAAGAGAGGGCATTTTCCTTCTATGGGGTATTAACTATTAACACATTACCTTTTATGTTTTATAAGATTCACTTTTGCTCTGATTCCCCCCTCCCTTAGCTCCCCACACTAAATCACTCCAGCTTCAGAGCGCTATCACATCAAAAACTACATCACATCAGGTTTGTCAAGTTGTAGTGTATTATGCCTTTGTACGTTTATGGAGAATTGTCATGTGGAAGCATGGGTAATGTAAGCTTGTGGGCGGAGCCTTGGACAAATCTTACACCTATCCATAGGAAGGGTTTGAATAGGACCCAGGAGAGATCACACAATTACACAAACGTACATGTATGATATTCAAAACCTTATGGTAGAACATCATAGAAAGGAATTTTTGAAATTAAAATTCAATCTAAAGCTGATTCTGGATAATATTCCCTCTTACATGTATAAATGTTCTCTTCAAAAATATCTACACAACCTGTACTCACATCTAGATTTTGAACAAATTTATCATTATTTAATTTACATATTTACTTGTGCTACTTCATTTATTTCACTGTTTGATTTAAATTCAACAGGGTTATATAATACTCCTATTATTTATTTAATATAATTTGTAATCAGTAAGAAAAGGTATAATTTAGTTCTTAAATTAACTCAACTCAGGGGGGCGAGTACCGAAGTACTTGGGCGAGTGCTCCAAGTACCGAATCAATTTCCTAATGTTGTGAACTTGTTCAAACATATGGCATTAAAACCCTTCTGATTCTGATTCTGAGGTGAGCAAATCTTTGCTAGGGCCTTTGAACGGCAAGTTTATTTATAAAAAAGAACAAAGACGGGACTATCAAGAAGAATGCCGTGATTTGTAGCTTTTGTAAAAAAGAATTTTCCGATCACCAAAGCTGCTCCAGCCTGGATCATTTGAACATAAGACACGTCCGGACAAGTTCCATCATTACCAGTGATAGTGCTAGCGTGTGCACTTCACTAAACGACGCTTGCAGAATTTTTTTTTTCTCTCTTTCTCTCTGTCTCTCTCTCTCTCTCTCTCTTGCTCTCTCTCTCTCAAAATGTGATTAATTAGATTAATTAATTACAAATCCTGTAATTGATTATTATTATTATTTTTAATTGCCTGACAGCACTACTTTTTTCATCTTATCTTTCTCTTAGTATTGATTAGTATATGACTTTCAAAACTTTTCACAACCGTATTCCCTTTTGAACAAACATTTCAGATTCACTCATATTGTTCTGCTTACACCCCTCCTGCTTTTGCTCCCTCTCAGATCCAGTTCTCTCAGAGAGTGGACAGTGAAAGTAGACACAGGGGTTACGGTTGACCTGACCTCTTCGTACTCTCCAGGACCAATCAAATGCGCTGTTTAATTCCGCTGCGCTCTGTCTCCATGGCGCATCTGAGAGGACGTCAAAACCAGCTCTCAGACTCACGGCCGGTACATCATTAACATTAATTAGAATAAATTTGCCTGTCGAGAGCGCAATTATTTTGTTACCACACAAACTGGTTATAGGCCTAATTGCAGATTACAGCCGAATGAGTGACTCGCGGCTCTGTCGAACAATGGGCTAATACTTAAGCTCATGACATGTTTGAGTAACTGCGAGGGCGCGTGGGATGCTAATCTCTAAAGCTTCCACATTATGAATCATTCAGCCTTTCAGCGCTCTGGGACCACTTCCATTTTGGAGATCACAGATAGAAGTGGGTACTACTTATTTTTATTTACTCAGTTACAGGGATTTGAGTAACTTTTTGAAAAATATTATACTTGCACTGTAGTTTCCAGACACTGTACTCTTACTTGAGTACAGGTTTTGGTTCCTCTTCCCACTGTGAGTATGTTTACAAGTGACACGCTTTATGTTGACAATATTAAAGACTTTGATTTGTTTAAAAACAAATGTAGTATAAAGTTAAGAAGTTGAAGGTTCACTATGTAACTTTTACGTTGGGGGTCCGTCACCTGCTTGTTTCTATGGATGTCATTGTTCTGCCTGGAATGTTCCACAGTATGACATTAAACAGCTCTACTTTACCACTTTATTACTTTACATTTATCAATTACAGATGGTTTTATAGCTCAAAAAAACTAGAAAAACAGGCATTCTGACTGTGAGCAGGGTCACCTCTCCACATATCTCACCTATAACTTGGTCTGGTTTGGTCTCCATGATGATAGAAAGACTTAATACCATACTGTGAAACTTTCTAGACAAAGCAATAACATCTCCATGGAGAAAAGCATTTGCCAGACCCTGCACCAGGAAAGTTACACAATGCACCTTTAAAGGACACTTGCTATATACTGTAAGTTAGCTTTCTGATTGCAATTAAGTTAGCGATTTATGTTTTAATGAAAGGAGTCTGTTCAAAGTTCATATTTTAAATGCATCCAGAAAAAAAAGACAAAAAGACTGAACTCTAAAATGACAAACAAACACAAGAATCACATTTCAGATCATGTTTGTACAGATCTAAACTACAGGGGTTGTGTTTGTATGCAGAATAAGACAGGAGATTTTTTGGTTTTTGGTGGACATTACGGTGGCCTATTTTAGAAAAACGCAGTCTTTGTAATTGGCCAACTTTTTTGATTCAAATTGCTCCTCTATAATGCCTGCTGCCCTACCTCTCCAGAGAAGGCTTGACCATTGAGCAGGTGTTCTGAGCCCTGGCCATCCTCACTGCCGAAGTGTAGCCGGATCTCCTCCAGACGATGGCTGTACGTCATTGGTCCTCCTGAGATGTTCACCAGGTGCTCTTTGTCCAATCGCAGGGACACGTGGCGGCCCGTGTTGTACATGGTCCCGCCAACCTGGATAAAGATGAATGACCTCCAGTTAGTAAGATAGACATTTAGTGAGGAAGTGTAGTTTGTGGGTTGTGTTTTCAATTGTTTCACAGTACTGTATGTGAAACATCAAACTGAATGCAAAACATCAAACAGGAAGTCATATATTATCAACCATATTCGTAATTTTGAATTTTGTTTATGTCAACCACTCTGCTACCATTGCCTCTCAACCAACCAGCTCCAACAAATGCACTCCCACATCTTCAAATTGCAACCCTAAAACCACAGAGAGGGAAACTGCTGATATTAAATACGTCACATTTTACTAAATATTTAATGTTAAATGGACATATTTATTTTAAATTAAAATTAAAATTATTTGTTATGGATCAAGATGAAACAATTATAAATCAAAGATAAGGTGGAGATAGATTTGCTTATTGTCAGTATATGGACTGACCATGCCTCATGTGAATGCTTAGGACCTCCACAATCCCCTCCCTGAGCTGCAGAGGCTGCACTAGCACTGACTCATGATTGGCTGCAGGGGCTGGGGCTGGGGTTTAGGGAGTGACAGAATTAATCAGAAAGAGTCATTTTAGGTTTAAACCAACTGCTTTTTGATTGGATAATCATCATGAGAACCAAAATACCAAATCATAATTAATTGTGTAATTAAGAATAAATTAGCATTACAGTTATTAGTAAAAGCTATATTTGAAAATGTTAAAGGTCCCATGGCATGAAATTTTCACTTTCTGAGGTTTTTGAACGTTAATGTGAGCTCCCCTACCCTGTTTAGCCCCCCATGGCTAAAAGTTGCGAAATGTCTAAACTGAGCATTTGCGGTCCTTTTCTGCGTTAGAAAAAAACACAGCTCAAACGGGCGATTCTCAACAAGGCACCTTATTGATGTCAGCTCGAAAAATGCAGCTCCACCCCCCGTCTGCGTCTACTCAGCGCCTCTGTAAATCACGCCCAGAGAGTTTGGACCGCGAATGCGCTAGGCAATGCGAAATGCGTTTTTTTATTTGCCTGGAGGCACGTCCGAGTGTTTCTAGGCTCGGAAGTCCTTTATCTGAGCCTCTGGACCTTTGAACAGCAGTGGTTTAATTTTATTTTCTGTGGAAATGTGTTTATTTTTCAATGGAACGCTTCAAATCTCTTCCGCGCAAAAACACGGAAATGGATCAGAGCGGACAGCTGAGAGCTGAGAGCGGAGAGTTTGGCCACGCCCCCACCCTCTACTATAGGCCATCTCTGTCCTCCTCATTTGCATTCAAGCAACAAGTCCCATAATGGACTGTTCAGAGAGAGAAAAATTAGTCTTTCTCATCTTATCTCTGTTTCTCATGCACTGAGTCTTGATTTTGAAGGATTCATTTACAGTATTAGGGAACCATTAAGGAGCCATATAAAAGCATCAAGAAGTACCATGTCATGGGACCTTTAAACCTAGTATCTATGGACACAGTTAGATCATGTTTATGAAATTTAAACACAAAATCTTACATTCAGTTCCTTTAACCTACTATATTCCACAGTAGAGTAGAATCATCTGTCTCTTCAGCTTCTCCATCTCCTTCTCTTCACCATCACAACCAATGTTGACTATGATGTTTTTTTCCAATCTAAATCTACACACAAAACATGCACTTCTTCAGAAACTTTTTTAATCAAGGAGAAATCTCTTTAAAAAGTGCTTACTCTGAACAGATTGACTTCTAAATCAAAACCAACACTATTTCCATGTATGAATACTCAACCCGCACTGACATGTCTACTGGAGACCACCAGCTTTGCATAACTCCACTCAGCAAATTGAGAAAAATGATCTTTGGAGTGTAGCAATTAGTTTTTAATGTAAGCTAAGCTGCATACATATGTGCTATTACATGCTGATATTAGCTTCTCTATATTCCACGTATGGTGTGGGTATAACAGAGGTGGCAGAGGTCCTGCACTGAGCTGAGTCACACTGCACAAGTTTAATGGAAAACAAGTCAGACCATGTATTTGGTTCATCAGCCTGCAGCTTAATATGATGGATATAATTTTGGATGGATCATTTTAATTCTACTTTTCATTTATATTAATTTAATTACGGGTTCGATCCCCAGGCCCAGGCCCTTTCTGTGTGGCGTTTACATGTTCTCCCCGTGTGTGGGTGGGTTTCCTCCGGGCACTCCGGTTTCCCCCATCACCCCAAAAACATGCTCCATAGGTAAAATCCTCCAGCTAAGGTCCTGACCAAGCCTAGCAACAAGATCATGGAGATGGGTTCCCGGGCGCCTGAAAGATGAGCTGCCCAGTGCTCCTGAAAGGATGGGTCAAATACAGAGAAATAATTTCCCTACAGGGAAAATAAAAGGATAATAAACAAAACAAAATAAATAAATTCATTTTTGGGTGGCAAAAATATAAAATAAAAGTTACTACTCGTATTCCTATGAGCACTTTGAAATTCCCAATCACACCTATGAAAGTATCAGTTTGGTAATGTAGCTGAAAATGCATGGAATAGTCTAGTCTTGAGAGTAAAGGATACATGTATATCATTGTCAGAATGAAATAGTAATGATTCATAGTAATAATTGCGCTTTACAGTGTATTATTCATTTACTCCACACTCTGAGGTGGTAAGATTCTATTGTTGCCACAGCTGCCCTGGTACAGACTGACAGAAGTGACAGTCTGCACCATCAGCCCCTGCGATCACCACCAACACTCAAGCTCACATCACATTCATATTAGGCAACATGGATGAAGTGTCCTGCCTAAGGACACAACCACAATTACCACTAGTGCCACTGCTTAGCTTCTGAGATCAGGCTTTGAATGGAACCCAAAATAAGTAAAGCATGTCTTTTGTTTTAAAGAGTAACAGTAACTGAGAGCAAGCAGATCAGATCACAGCTGACCCTTCTCACTGGATACAGACTCCTATAATTTCCGGACTATTGAGCACACTTGAATATAATTTTATTTTTGTACATATATATGCCACACCTGTCTATAAGCCATAGGTGTCCACATCTTCAAGAACATTTTCAAGTGCCAAGCATCTGCTTTTATTGCTTCTGAAAGCTTCCGTCGTCTTTTTGCATTGAGTCAGTTCATCACGCTGCTGTCGCCAACGTCTCACCATCGACTCATTGATGCCAAGCTCACATGCAGCAGCTCTATTTCCTTCAGCGACAGCCAGATCGATTGCCTTTAGCTCAAAAGCTGCATCGTATGCATTTCTTCATGTGTTTCAATGAGGAGGGTGTGTCCATGAAGCGCAAAATAACTGTTCAAAACAAAATCAAACTACCAGCTTCCTTGGCGCTTTCTTTTCACCTGTCTGTCTTGCTCTTGTACCCCCGTCACTTAGCATTCTACTGCGCATGTCTCCTGCAGAAAGAGCCGCTGTCCTGTCTGGGATCATGCCAGTGTCTTGTAGGATTTCAGCAGATTTCAGGCTCTCCCGTGGGGCGGGGATAGGTATCAATCAGGTATGAGTGGATGTCCAGCTACTGGAGTTTGAGACGTTTCTTCGCGTCAATTACACAGTCACCTGCATTTAACACATACAGGTTATTAACTCACTAATGTTCATTCAGCATCATAATTTATTTTATCACATGGCGATAAACTGTTTCAGTGCGCTGACAACAGTGCTAGCTAGTGTTGTAAGCCGCAGGGTTCAAAGTGTGAGAAAAAAGTAGCGGCTTATAGTTCGGAAATTACAGTATTTGAGCCACTCTCCTCCAGCAGGAGGCTACAGTCCATTTGGACCAGATCCTTTTGCTACAACAGGAACTAATGTTGAACTTTACTTTCACTTTATAAGACCTGTCACTTTAAAGAGGGGGTATTTTACTTCTATACCCCATACCGTCATAACATATTCAGATCACTATGTTACCTTTAATTGTTTTTAAAATGCTATATTGTCTGAAAGTAATTTCATTATATGTTTTATAAGTTTCATTTTCAATTTTGACTCTGAGTCTCACCTCCCTTTGCTCTCCGCATAAATCACTCCCCATTCAGAGTGCTATCACAACACAATCATCATGACAAACCTGATGTGCTCTGCAGTATTTTCAAGTTGTTCTGCACGGTTTTGTATCATATTTTTGAATATCTATGGAGAATTGGTCTTGTGGGAGCATGGATGACGTTGGCTTGTGGACGGCATATTGCACAGAATCTTACACCTAACTGTAAGAAGGGCTCGAACAGGGCCCAGGAGAGATGTCAAAATGACTGAAACATGCATGGATGACACCTAAAACTTTTTCAGGCATGTTTATGATGAAAAAACATATAGAGATTTTGCATAATAGACAACTCAGCCAAAACCAGAGCCCAAACCTCTTGATTTCATCAACAGTGTGCGGATATTGTTGTCCTACAGTAGTCCAGATATTGACTTGATTTGCATATCTGCCCTCTGATTCCATGTGCCTCTTTGTGTGTCCAGTGTAATGGACTGGATATGGGCATCACAGACATTTCGCCTAATAATAAAATCCTCTTGTAAAGTCCACTCACAACAATAACTTATCAAGGCAAGATACAACCAGTGGTTTGACCATGCTATTTCAAGATACATTTTTACAATTCCTATGAGCACTTTGAAATGTAAATCCAAAGTACCAATATTGCAAGCAGATGACAGCTTGTATCTTTGTTATTGTTCTTTATTTCTCTCCACTGAATTGTCACTATTACAAGTTCATCCTTAAAAGTACATTTGGAGCTGCCATGTGAAGCTTGTGCACCTTTTAGTTTCCTTTGTTGACAGTTATGGAACAATCCTCCAGGCTTTATTTAATTAGCCTGCTAACTTCACTTCTTCAAACAGTACTGACAGGAACAGTGATAAAAGACCACGGCGCTATTCGTGTTAGCATTATTAGCTAGACTCATGATGGTTTTTATCTTCGCCATTTTTCATTATCTAGATTAAGTTGTTTGAAAGCGAAATCCTAGCGAGGTAATGATTTGACTTTATAACGTTCCCCATGTATAGGAGCAAAATTTGTCTTGGCCCAGTACAGATATGTTGTATAAGCAGATCTTGTTAGCATGTAAGTGATTAAGTATTTATTTATAGAGCATTTTTCATACAATAAATGCAACACAAAGTGCTTTGCAGTGATTAAAAAGAACATGAACAGAATGGAAAAGGCAGGTAAAAATCACATGAACAGAATAGAAAATGCAGATAAAATCAATAACAATAGACACAAACACATACAACAAAACAATGGGACAGTTTAACATGAGGCGTCTTTTTTGTTTGGTTTACAATATGGGAGGGTAGGGAGGGGGCAAGAGCAAGAGTGAAATATAGAGAATACTGATGAACTGAACTGAGGTGGAAGGCTATGTAGGCAGGGCAGAATGTTTACAGATACGTGTCATTGTGTTCTAGCCAATTGATATGGAGTGTCCAGTGCAGCAGAACATAGTCAAAACACAGCAATCCTGTAATTGCAGATTCTCTGGGAGAGTAACTTAACCAGGGGTAAAAATGCATATAATCAAAACACTTCAGAACTCAGGTGAATGGACAATTAGTCAGAACCCTGGTACTGCCAGGCCCCCAACTTCATGTCACCATGCAGGGCCATGTGATCTCTAGACAACTCCTCCTGGCATATAGCAATGACTGTGGACTGCTCCGCGTTGTTTCTACACAGATCCGTAAGCATGCTCATGATGGCATCCAAGTGTCAGGGGTTATCCACAGATTGGAGATGGTCCTCAATCTGTGTCACCTTCTGATGTAATACCTTCACCAGGTCAGCAACAGCTCCGCTGTGGTGTGAGATTACAGCTGACAGCTTTGGGGACTCTTTGCTTGCTGCCAGTTTTCCAATAGATCAGGAACATCCCCAAGTCAATCATCAGATGTCCTGCCATCAAAAATCCAAATATGTAGATATCTTCAACATCCTCTAGGAACAGAGGTGCCAGACACACAATGGTCCACTTGTCCCAAGCGTCCCTCCCAGCAACAAAAGTTCCATCTGGACAAATTGGCTCTCCCGGACCCACATTCCTTTGTGAAAAAAGAATGTCAGTTGCGTTGAAGGGACCAGCTTATCAATTCCATAATTTAAGATTCGAAAATCTACTCCAACAGGAGAAACAGAGACAAGACGAGAGAGGCACAGCAGACACAGAGTAGCAGATAAGAGAGGAGGAAAAAAGTGTCCACATTCAGCAAGAGTCAGGAAAGAAAAAAACTAACTAAGCTAAAACTAACTAAGCATGCTAGCTGTTACTATTACCATGGCGGCAAAACTGTGCATTGGTTTGTTGTTGTGAAAAGCACGTATATTACATATATTGGTGAATAATGAGGATGCTCTGAATGCATAAGGTAAGTGAGAAATAACTTTGGACCAATGCAAACTGTTTAAAATGAAGGTGCAGGTTTCATTTGAATGCTTGTATGAAGACGCTCTTGCCTTCCCTAAATTGTTCCACAGTATGGCATTACATGTGTCTATATTGAATTAATTGGGAAAACATGTATTCTTACTGAAAGTGAGCTTGTCTCTCAACAGTGCCGGCACCTGCTTGTCTCCAAGAATGTAGATGTAATGTAATGTAAAATAAAGGAAGAAATAATACATATTGCCTCATTTTTATTCAAAAATAAAACAACTCAGCTCAGTCTCATCTTTGCATTAACTTAACATGAGCTCCTTTAGCACAGGAAGCACGGGAGGTTCCTTATTTTAATAGATCCATTTTCCGGGCGCCTGAAAGATGAGCTGCCCTCTGCTCCTGAAAAAGGATGGGTCAAATGCAGAGAAATAATTTCCCTACGGGGATAAATAAAGGATGTCTTCTTCTAAGCAGTGATAAGGGGCTCTGAGGTATCCCACAAGCCACATCAAACCAAATGTTTCCAAATACAATTGTACAAGTTATACACTGCAGCAGATTATTAATTAAAGTCTTCTGCATAAATAAACTTTACATTACTTAACTTTACATCATATAAACCATAGTGACATATGGTTGCCTGTGACTGGAATCTTCTGAGTGGTGTGTGGGCGGAGTCTGCTGGGAGCACCTGCATGCAATCTTCAATCAACCCTCTGCTTTAAAGGGGCAGCTCTCCAGTCAGACTCTGCCAGATCGTTCAGTCTACTAGATGAACCTGTGAAGACTCAGTATCCCGGCTGCCAGCTCCTCCCTACAAACTACCTATTTCTCCTTGGACAATAAATCTTGGTTATTTTTTGCATCTTTTGCTGTGAGTCTCTTATTTGGGTCCACACTTGCATAACCTTAACACCATAACTCCTATAGAGCCACTTCAGCCTGTCTGAGATTATAATGTGTTTAATGCTGCTTTGCACACATTTGTTTGTTTTATAAAAACAATACTTGAACACCACATGGCTCATTTACACAAAAATAAACGAGGAAAAAAAACCCCCAGCTCTGTCTTTGTGCTGCTGATGCAGTCAGCTCCTGTCGGACTAAGGGATGTGACTCAATGGTAGGGCTGGGCGATATACCGGTTCATACTGTATACCGGTGTTTTTTTTGTTTTTTTTTTATTATACGAATTTTTCATTTACTGCAATACCGGTGAGTATGTGCATACAAAACGTCGGGAACACAGAGCAGTGGAACATCGTGCTGGGGAACTGTTTTGTAGTGGCATGAGAGTGGTGAAAGCGTAAGCTGTGTCCTAATTCGAGGGCTGTTGCCGAAATGGGACGGAGCCTCACAGCGCCCAGACACGCTGCTAACGCAAATGCTAACAACACGCACCACACAAATTATGCACACAGATCAATAACAGAGGAACTTATACTGAAAAGAGGAGCCATGTCAGTTGTGTGGAAGTACTTTGGCTTTAAAAAATCTGACGCTGATCAAACAAACATATTCTGTAATGTTGTCGCGACTCAGATGTCACTCAAAGACACGTTTGCTAAGGGGACTGCCTACGTCAAGAAAAGCAAACGGTGGAACGATATTACCAACGCTATTACTCTCCATTTAGACATGGTACCACTTAGTCCTGTTGAGAAAGGTGCTTCAAGGAGATGATTAAAGTACTGGACCCAGATATGTTTTACCAAGTCAAATTTACTGCAGTAATTCTTCTCTAAATTATTAGGAAATGGGGTTAACACCTAGTCATGCATGGAGGGGGGATGTGTGTTCTCTCTGTGACAGAGGATGTGCTGCTGATGGTGAGTCTGTAAATGGTGGAAAAGGTTTGTGGTGGTAGTAACTTTGGCACCAACTTTTCAGCATCCTGCTGTGCATTTAAGGTCTTAAAACCATATAGTCCTTTTTTTTCTGAGACGAGTCCTGTATCCTCCGGGCTGGTTGTGGCACCGCCGCATTGAACGAGACAACATGCAAGGGGGAGGGGTCACAAAAACAAGTAGCAGGGGTCACGCGGGGGTACGCACACCACATATGACAAAATCCATATCGAGTTTAAAAAAATCTCGATATATTTCAAATATCAAGATATTGCCCAGCCCTAGTCCATAGTGATACAGGAAGGTCTATGTCATTAAAACCAACCAAATACTTTCCCACAAGGAAGGCATTAATAAAATCTTACATATGTTATCTTAGCTATGTTTTAGTGAAATGAAGAGTCTTATCTGTCTTAATAATGCATTGCTTTAAACTCTGACACACATCCATTCTTTCTGTGAGTGAGATAGCTAAGCACATAATCACACATAATCAAACCTAAGATCTAAAAGTTCCCCCGTGGGAATGTAAATGACATTAGCCATCATTACATCTCCCTGGTTGGAGAGCTCTTCACTCTGAGCCTGTAACGATGCAGCTGGTGGGAGCAGACGCTGTGGGTGAGTGCAAAAGTCGCTGGTCATTAGTCATGTTTCCTCAATGCGATCACCAGGCAAAGTCAATGCTCTGGAAAGGTTGCAAACAAAGCACACACACTGACTGCAATGTGGCATCCCATTCATCTGCGTTGTTCAACAGTTGTGCTAAAGTAATTATTACAATTCACATTCAAAGAGAAAAATTGAGAATTCTGTCTGCTATTTATTAAACAAAACCTCAGCTTGTCGGATAAGTAAATGTGGAAGGAAATGGTGTGGGGCACATCTCACAACAATCACTGTAACCTAAATAGTATTATTTGGTAGTAAAATTGTTATGTAAAATAATGTAGAGCAAACTTCAAGATGCAGTGTGTTATTTATTTTTTTTAAGTCCAATACTGGATGGGTATTCATTTTATCCATCTCCATGGAGGAAAGCAGTTGATATCACCAGGTTAATTACAGGTTAGATCTGTGGAGAGGTGAAACTGCTAACAGAAATAAAGTGTGTGTGCGTGTGTGTTTTTCTCAATAAAAACTCGCAAAAATGTGTGCACTTTTAAAGTCAATGGACCAGATTTGTGGGTGTGACAGTGGCACAGTTTGAGTGTTTCTCCACTGATCTGAAGGTTGGTAGTTAGAATCCCACTTTCATCATAAACATCATTGGTAGTGCGATTCCAGCTCCCACTTTCTCATTGTCCATGTAGTTGCCTCTTCTTAGATCTGTCCTGTTGTGAGTGGACGTGTCTTCTTTCCCTCCCTTATCAGCTGCTCTGTGTCTGGTGTTTTTTCTCTTGTCTTGTCTCTTCTTCTCCTATTGGAAGAGATTTTTCAAAATCCTAAATTATGGAATTGATAAGCTGGTCCTTCAATGCAATTGACACACTTTTTTTCACGTAGGAATGCCGCGACCTCCCCCTTGCATTGCAGCGCCACAACATCCCGGAGGATACAGAACTCCTCTTATAAAAAAAAAACCCACACAGCTCCATACTTTTTTAAGACACGTCTGTTTCTCCAAAGCTCATGTACGGAGTGCGATTTGGCTCCGAAACACACAATATGCGTTTACATTTGGAGATACGCCGAAAACACTGGGGTGAGTCATAATTATGATCATATTTCTGCATTAAGATTAAGCCTTTATTAGTCTCACACAATGGCACACGGGAGAAATTTTACTTCTGCATTTGACCCATCCTTTCCAGGAGCAGTGAGCAGCCATCTTTCGGCACCCGGGGGGCAGTACCATGAAGGGTCTTAAATGTTCTCTTTTTGTAACTTTTTTGAATGAATTAGGCTGCAATGCCAGTACTAAATGATTTATTTAATAGAACTTTGAAAGTGCACTTTACTTTGTTTTTGGAATTAAAGCTAGCTTGGTGAAATCATTGAATTGTTATTAAAGTCCATTTTGATGTGACCAAAAGTTTATTTATAGATATATGGCATGTATTTATTAATTGTTATTTATTTATTTAAAGCATAGTATATTATACTGTGCTATATTATAATATAGTATTGTATAATACATTGTATAATACGTGCAGTACAATATATATATATATATATATATATATATATATATATATATATATATATATATATATATATATGTACAATACGAAATTCATATGAGCAGTATTACCTCCTGTGAAATACTCCTTAAAGGGATATGCCACCCCCAGGTCAAATTTGGGCATCTCCCCACAGTCCAGAGACTAAAATAAGTGGTGGAAAGCGTTTTCCTGCTCACCCAGCCATTGTCCGAGTCTGTCAGCACTGACCGCCGCGGTATCTGCAGCTCCTCCGCCTTAGACTGGAGTCTAACGTCGCCAGAGAAAGATTTCGGCCAAAAGGAATTAATTTGCTCGATGCGTTTCCCAATTACTTTCTGTGTAGTGCGCATTCATATCGAGTGCAAATAAATGTGCAAATCAACACGGAGAGCTTGCCTTGGTCATTTTGGGTGGGAACTATTTTCCAGTGCGGAAGAATAAAGCCGTATCACGCACCACGCTGTGCAACAGGGGAACTCCCTTCCTGGTGCGTAACAGGGATTCCCCTGGCAGCGTGCTGCGTGATACGGCTTTATTCTTCTGCACTGGAAAATAGTTCCCACCCAAAATGACCAAGGCAAGCTCTCCGTGTTGATTTGCACATTTATTTGCACTCGATATGAATGCGCACTACACAGAAAGTAATTGGGAAAAGCATCGAGCAAATTAATTCCTTTTGGCTGAAATCTTTCTCTGGCGACGTTAGACTCCAGTCTAAGGCGGAGGAGCTGCAGATACCGCGGCGGTCAGTGGCGACAGACTCGGACAATGGCTGGGTGAGCAGGAAAACGCTTTCCACCACTTATTTTAGTCTCTGGACTGTGGGGAGATGCCCAAATTTGACCTGGGGGTGGCATATCCCTTTAAATACCTGTACTGGGATTCGAACCGCCAACCCCGGGATCACTAGGCAAATGCTCTAACAACTGAGCTTCTGCCGCCCCAAACTTCGAGAGGGATTGTCTCGAAACTAGAAAATGTGGTATGGCTGCATTTAAATAGAGACAACGTTTTTAAATATGGTCCGAATTTCACATGTAAGACATCATTGGAAAGCTTAGAACCTGTACTTTCAGAATATGTGAATAACTCAAAACGCCTCCGTGACGACTTGGTATTGGTTTTCCTGCGGTTAGACACATTTGAATAAAAAAGACCTTGTGGAATTTGGCATACAGTGGTACCTCACCTTACGAAAGACCCAACAAACGAAAATTTCAAGTTACGAAATGCCTTCACGTTAAATTTTGGTCTCTAGATACCAAAGATACCAAAGAAACACTCAAACTTTCATAGATTTTCAACAAAATGTATTAATAGTGAGGTGTGGGGGGAAGGCGGAGGGGGAAGAAGACTGCGCGCGGACACGTGTGTGATAGCGCAGCATGACCCGGTGTACTCACGAGACCCGTGCTCAAACCGTGCCAGGTCTAAACCAGGATTAGACCACCGCGGCTCTTGCATGAGTTCGTTCATGCGCTCAGACTGCGTGCGGTCCCGAGGGGAGTCCTCGCTGCTCGCCTCAGCCGTGACTCGAAACGAAACCAGGAAATAGACCCGCACACGGCGCTTTAATCCACCTGGTTTAGTCCAGGTTTAGTCCTGGTCCAGTCCTGGTTTAGACCTTGGTCTAGACCTGGTATAGTCCACATTTAGTCCTGGGTCCACAGTCTCTACGCAGGATACAGTGTTACACTATAAAAAAAATGTTACACTATAAAAAAAAAAAAAAACTTGGAACAAATCAGGCCTTTTCCATTGAAATAGCTACTCAACTTACGAAATGTTCACGTTACGAAACCACTTCTGGAACGAATTAATTTCGTAAGGTGAGGTACCACTGTATTTGTTTTTGCAGTAGTTTTTAAAGGGTTATTTTTCCTGTACAGATATCGAAATATAAGAAAATATATTGAGATATATTTTTTGCTCCATATCACCCAGCCCTATACGTCTGACCACCATCATGAGGATGCTTACAGAACTGTGCAGAAACAGCGCCGCACAGTCTGTGGCCACTGCTGTACGCCAGGAGGAACTATCTAGCACTCTAGCGACTCTGCAAGGTGACATGAAGTTAGGGGCCTGGCAGAACCAGGGTTCTGGCTAATTGCCCGTTGGCCTGGGTTCTAAAAATCTAGTGATCATGTTAAATTATCCCCTTTGGTGTAATTAATCAGTCTCCTTGAAATCTCTGAATCAACAAGACTCTTTGTTTT
The DNA here is from genome assembly GCA_036785185.1 of Paratrypauchen microcephalus. NCBI lineage: Eukaryota > Metazoa > Chordata > Actinopteri > Gobiiformes > Gobiidae > Paratrypauchen > Paratrypauchen microcephalus. The sequence continues at coordinate 132,631 of JAVJIX010000196.1, forward strand.
GACTTTGCTCTCCGGCACTCAACACACCCCCAAAAACACAGCTGTGGTTATCACAGCACACTATACACAAAAGGACATGTTATCAAATTCGGCTGGGACACTCTGAACATGTATTCTGTAAACACTCTGGCCTGCCTATTTAGTAATGTCCGCCTCAGCTTCAGTTTCAATCAATTTCATCAATATTCTGTTCTGCTCCCCCTCCCCACCCTCCTGTTTGTTCACCACACATGTGTTACCTGTCCCATTGTTTTTGTCGTAATATGTTTGTTGTGAATATTGTTATTGATTGTACTTACATCTTTTTCTATTCTGTTATCTCCAAGATGGTGGTGCACACATGCACTGTGGCCCCTTCCCTGGCCCTCACTATAGCCGTGTCCCAATTCTCAGTGTGCACAGTTCGGAGTGTGGTTTTAAGGGCACTCCGAAGTGCACTCTGGACTGTGCATACTTGCACACTCCGGAGCCGCTGACTCCATTTTCTCCCGTAGAAGAAGTAGCACGGGGTGCATGCTGGGATATACAGTATGAGTGTGCGAAGTGTGCATGGATGCACAGTTGGTTCATGCCTTGTTTTCCATGGAAACGATTGCGGTTTTCAGGGTGCATTTTAATTGAGCATGGGACAAAAAGAAATAGGAAGGGACATATGCACCCTTAAAATCACACTCCGAACTGTACACACTGAGAATTGGGACATGGCTTATCTGTCTCGCTTGGCCAGGGAGAAACGAAATTTTGATTGTATGTCGTGTACATATGGCAGAATTGACAATAAAGCTAACTATGAACTAGAACTTGTTGCATCACTTTCTTGTTTCTTTGGAAATTGATACATTTAATGCTGTACAGAACTCCAGGCAAAGCAAAGATGCCTCCAACAAGCAACTGGAAACAAGCAGCTGGTGGACTCTCCACCAAAAAAGTTACAGTCCCCCTTTAAATAATCAGCCAGTCAGTATTGTCTGTTTCACTCTATGCAGAAAGGAGACTGAATGCCATATCTTATGACATTCCAGACAATATAATAACATCTCAAAAAAACTCACAGTTGGATGGAACCTTTAACTGTAACTTCTGACAGGCCTATCACGATGTACATCTCTACACCACACGCTGCCAGTGGTCTCCATTTAGATACAAACTTTAATCAAACCCCAACTATTGTTATTTTGAACCCTGTCACAGCATTGCACTGATACTGTTCCAGTGATTAGACAGCACCGAGATGACTGCTAGCAATGTACTCTGCTCACGTGGACATAGATAAAAAGACATATTAAAAAAATCCATACCACATCTCCACCAACGCACCTTATAGTCAATTTGAAAAGGACACTGGCGTTGGTGTCTTAACGGATTGCACATTAGCGGTAATATCTTTCTGAGTGTAAACAAGCCATAAAATGAGATTGTTTCGGAGGAGGACAAGGGAGCGGTGGGGGTCAGGTACACGCGCTAATAGAAGGCATCCGTATGCCGTAGCTAATGAGAAAACACTATAGGGTCATCATCATCATTATCGGAGCGCGGAGATCGATGCCTCAAATTAGCCTGGTTACAGCGGAGATGTGTTGTCTAACTACTGTACATGTTCACTTATTAGGCTGAGCTCGTACGGAACAGAGGAAGGGGAAAAAAGTGGAACAAGATAAAAAGTCAGTTAGGGCAGTTTGGGAAATTACACTCTATAAAAATAATTAGTGTTATGATAAATTACTCTGCCTACCAAATCTCAAATAGGCAGAATTATTCTAACAAATTTATTTCTATGGAAATTTCATATTATCTACTGGAAGAATTCTAACGCTTGTGCTAGTTCATTGGGGTCAAGGTTGCCAGGTACAAACTGAGTGGCTCTTGAGTTGCCATGCATGAAAGAAATGGGTTGGGAGAGGATTACTTTATAATGAAACAGATATAATAAGACAATAGAATATAGTTAATGGTGCAGTATGCAACTTTTCTCTGGTGGGATGCCCACAGTCTGCTTGTCTCCATGGAGATGCTTTTGCTGTGTCTGTAATATTCCACAGTATGACATTCATCATATCTCTCTTGCATTTATTCAATTACAGGTGATTTTATTGCTCAAAAAAATAAAAAAATACTCTTCTTACAAGTGTGATCACCATAGATTTGACCCATAAATTTGATGAATCGACTTCGGCTTCCAAATATCGATTCAGTTGATATCGTGGTTGGATATAATGTCAACGTTCCTGCCAAAGCAATAACTTCTCCATAGAAACAAACAGGTACCAAAAATGTTGCATTTATAGTTACAGTGCACTTTAATCTTTACTAAATTTTTTGGAATGATAACTCTCAGAATCAAATCTATTAGAACAGTTCAAGGACTTGACATTTTTTATTGCACAATATGTTCTATGAGTTTAGATGGGGTTTCAGATGCCGTTTAGTGGGTTTTGCTGTTACATCCTGGCAACAAATTGTACTCACACCAAAATCTGTAGCTGAGATACGTATATAGACTATACACTACTAGTCACTACATTTTCATTTAATGTTTATTACATTGTGCATTTTCCCAGACGGCATCAAACTATGAATGGCACATATGGAATGTGGTAAACAATGTAGAAAGTACAGTGATTTCAATACTAAAAATGTACTCAGTGCTGGTTCCAACACAATGATCATAATAATAATTTAAAAAAAAAACTCTTTAAACAATAGAATGTGATTTACATTAAACAGTAGTACGCTCTTTTCGATGTGGCCTTATATCTGTGTCAGTGGCCCACATAGGGTCCATAGTGGTCCATGGGCGTATACTAGTCTATATGCTCTAAGATCATTCTAAAGCTATTCAGGAAAGGTTAATTTCTGTCCTGCAAATACAACTTTTTAGCATCAATGCTTGCTCAAATCTAGTTTTAGAATCAATTAGTATCTGATTTTCAATACTTTTGACAGCCCTAGTAGAAAGTAGTCAACATTGTATGAGAGGGTGTTTCCAGATATTATAGACAGGAGCCAAAGTATGATAAACAATGAAGAAATAAAATACGGTAGTCCGGCCCTCCAGGCTTTGTGCAGCGCCAGTCTTTAGCCTCAAACAGCATGTATGTACAGAGTGGAGCACTGGAGGCTAGCGGGATGGCACTCTAGAGAATGTGTGGGCTGCGCTGTTCAGCTACTGGAAATGCAAAGAAGGTTCTGAAGTGTGTAATCAAGAAGGAAAAAAAAACACCAGAGGAGAGATTTCAAACGAACCAGCGTCCTCGCAAGACCCAAGCAGGGGCCCAAGCAGCATCAAGAAGCCTTCAATAAATGTGAGATTACCATAAAGCTCATGTAACTGGATACGTATAGCCCTGTATTCAAAAGGGACTGAATACACTGATCAATCATAATGCCATGTTTAAAGATGCTGTAAGTTATTTTCACTGTACAAATGTGGAAAAAAAACAGAACTAGTTCATTCTTTAGGGCTCATATTATGCTACTTTCTTATCTCTGCTAATGTAGTTTTCTCATCAAAAACATATCTGGAGTTCTTCTCTCAAACAGAAAATACTCTGTTCCATCTTGTGATGTAATTTGGTAATACAGAAGTGCTTCACTGTGTTTTTAACCTCTATACACCTTTAGTAGAATCATTTGGATAATTTAAACCCTGGAATTGCAATCTCTACTAAACAAAAGGTAAAAAAGGTCGCTGTTTAATTGAAAATTACAGCTTCATGACATCACAAAGTGGGACAGAGCATTTTGAGCTTTGCAAATGTAGACAGACAAATAATAAAGGGTTACTCAAACATGTCAAACATGTCAAACATGTGTGAATGAAAGAAAACAAAACTCCTGGTATATATTATAGCATTATAGCATGGCTTAAAGCTCAAATAGTTAATTTTGTATAACATATGACTTTAAAGAGTTTGCAGTGGTTTGCACTTTGCTGTGGTTCCTCACTTACTTCATGCATTTCAAGCACTCACCGCAATGAGTTTATAAGTACTTTTCACAACTCTCAGCAGAGTTTTGCCATCACAGTAATGTTAACAATAACTAGCATGCTAGCACCTAAAAACTCATACCTCAATAGCTGCTCAGACAATATTTATGTACTGGGGAAAGAACGATTTTGCTAAAATACACGGTAAACCATATCTGCATAACATGCCTGGAGTTGCATTCACTGGTTTCAGCAATCTTCTGCAAAAAGTCCATAAATCAAGTCAAGTACTGCTGCATGTTTACATTAATGTAATGAGGACATGCTCCTCATTACACGTTGCTGTTTGTTTTGTTACATGGTAGTTCCCTCTGCATGATGCACCAGATCAGAGTATGGGGACTGTTGATGCTAGTTAATTATGTTAAAGAACGGGTGCTATGCAAAATCAACATTTTTTTTTTTTTTTTTTTGGTATACCAAGTTATAATTTTCCCTTAATCAGACCCCCCAGGATTTCGCGGGCATTTTTTGTGATTGTTGGGGGCTAAAATGCCTGAATTTGCGGGAGCTTTTCCAAAAAGTTGCGATGAAAGTTGCGGTGCTTTTAAGGTTTTTGTTGCGATTTTGTTGTGGGAGGAAGTGAAAGTTGCGATAAATAGTTGCGATTTTCGCTTTTTGTAATTAAAATTGAGTAATTGAATACTGAGTTATTACTGACAAAGAATAATACAAAGACACAGAGATCACAGATATGGTCCTAAAACAACCTTACCAACATCGAAAATAAATGACTACTAGGAGGGGAACTGTTTCGCCCGGTCTTTTGCTGTTATTTTAGAGGGCAAATGGCTGGCCGCAAATATGTTTCTTTGCCATTAGAAGCCGTGTCTCAATTCCCAGAGCGCGCGGCTCGGAGCGTGGCCCGAAGGGCATGTGCGTCACACATTTCGACTGTACACCTGCGCGACGACAGCTGTCCCACTTTTTTTTTGTCCCATGTGCAGTTAACACGCGGTCCGAAGACCGCAGTCGTTAAGCGGTCCGCGGACTGCAGTCGGGGCTGAGCAAGTGTGCACCGACTTGACTGCAGTTTGAGCCCCCTTCGGGCCGCGCTCCGAGCTGTGCGCTCTGGGAACTGGGACACGGCCGCAGTTTTGTTTTGTCACACGGAAGTAAGGCAGAATGTTGCGGCTTCCAAACTCAAACCTTTTAGCCGCCGAGAATATGAGGTTGGGTCCTATGGCTCGCAGATTTGTGACGTGCAAAGAGGAAGCTATGGTGACAGATACACTGAGATCCACATATGCGTTTTGTGCATTTATTACAAAAAGAGCGCACACACCTATGACAGCGCAGCAGGATGAAATGGAACTCATGAAAACCAGCAGGATGAACAGATTAACGTGAAAGATGAATGAATGGTTTGCGGTCAACAAAAAATACGGCTACACCCCAACCCGGACTCTCCTCTGTGTGACAGGTGAGCGCGCGCTTTTACACGCACACACTTCCGTACGTGCACACACCCACACTCACGTGAACCACCACCTCTGCCGCATACACACACACAAACGCACCGTGCACCTCATCTCAGTTATCATCTCAACTGCTCTGAAGTCATCAAGTCGAGATGGGATAGGCTTCTTGGGCACTGACACAATGCAGGAGGATACGGTGAAGCCGACAGAGCGTCCTGCAGGGGGTGACACTCATGGTCCAGCATAGACATGAGTTTAGCCAGGACCTTCTTGTCCCCCACCTGCTGCACCGAGTCTAGAGGACAGCCCAGGACTGAGCTGGACTTCCTGATGACCTTGTCCAGTTTCTTCTTCTCCCTGTCTGTGATGCTGCTGCTCCAGCAGACCACACCGTACAAGATGGCTGATGCCACCACAGAGTCATAGAAGGTCATCAGGAGTGGCCCTCTCACTCCAAAGGACCACAGTCTCCTCAGGAGATAGAGCCGACTCTGGCCCTTCCTGTACTGTGCATCTGTGTTATGAGTCCAGTCCAGTTTATTCTTCAGATGAACACCCAGGTACTTGTAAGAGTCCACTCTCTCAATGTCCCTTCCCTGGATGTTCACTGGTGGGGGGGCAGTAGAATGGCATCTGCCGAAGTCCACCACCATCTCCTTGGTCTTACCCGCGTTGATGAGAAGGTGGTTCCGCTGACACCAGTCCACAAAGTCCTGCGTTAGTCCTCTGTACTCCGCGTCATCATCGTCTGTGATGAGACCAATGATGGCGGAGTCATCAGAGAACTTCTGCAGGACACAGCTGACTGTGTTGTGTCTGAAGTCTGCAGTGAGACGTCAAAGCAACTGCTCTGAAGTCATCAAGTCGAGATGGGATAGGCTTCTTGGGCACTGGCACAATGCAGGAGGTCTTCCATAGCTCCGGTATCCTTTCAAGTTTCAGAGTCAATGTGAAGAGAAAGTGCATTGTCCCAGTGAGCTGTGCTTCACATGTCCTCAGCAAATAGGGTTGACTTGGTCTGGTCCAGGAGACTTGTATTGGTGAACTTTCTCCCACTCCCTACTCACCGTGGGGGTGGGAGTATGCGTGGGAGCAGAGGTGATGGGCTGATGAATGGTGGTCTGTGGTGAGGTGTGGGTTGGGCATCTGTGTGGTGTACTAGGGTGCCAGGAGATGATAAATGATTAAAATGCAAATTGAGTAGGTTTGATCTGTCTGATCTATTGTCCTGCTGTTTAATTTTGGAAAAAAACTGTGATGGCCTTCATTCCCCCTCTGGTGTTGTTCTGTTGGAGTTTAACCCCCAATTTCCTTCCATAGACCTCCTGGCCCTGATTTAGCTGGACCTTCAGCTGCCATTGCACCTTCTTCACCTTGTCCTTGTCACCAGAGATGAAGGCCCGCTTCTTCTTAATAAATAGATCCTTCAGCTGGCTGGTGATCCAGGGCTTGTTGTTGGGGTAACAGCGGACAGTGCTTGTAGGGATGGTTGTATCCTCACAGAAGTTGATGTAATCTGTTATAGTCCGTCATGCTGTCCATGTTGTCCCCATGCAGCAGGCAGGTTACATTCCATTGTTGGTTTGTTGTCCACACTGCTGTTGTGCGCCTGCAGGCACTTGTGTTGTGTGTGCTCTGTTTGAACCGGAGAGAACACAACAATCACACCACAGCACTGCAGCCCATCACAGCTCTTATTGACCCAAGTGAGGAATGTTTTCCACAAGCAATCTTCACTTCAGTGTGGACGTGCCCAAACATTTATGGTAAAGGAGTAGAGAGAATAGAATCATTAGCAATATTTAGAAAAATAGCTGATGCAAAAGTTGATACATAGTTTGCAAAATTTACTTTTTGAGCTTTTAAAGGTCCAATGTTATATAAAACTGACTCATGTGAACTGTGAGACATGTTATAATGTTGTTACCTCCCAAAAAAAGCTTGGAGTTGTGTTCTGTTTCATTCACACATGTTTGAGTAACTCTTTATTATTAGTCTGTCTACAAAGCTACAAAGCATGACATCCACCTTGTGATGTCATGAAGTGGTAGTTTTCAGGACTGAAATTATCCAAAAGGATTCTAAAGAAGGTGTATGGAGTTTAAAAACACAGTAAAGTACTTCCTGTATTGCCATAGGACATCACAAGATGGAGCAGAGTGTTTTCAGATAGAGAGAAAAACTCTAAATATGTACAGTTTGTTGGTTAAACATGTGTGAATCAGAAAATAATGTTTTATGGGCCTTTTATACATATTATATTGTCTCCTCATCAAAAACATATCTGGAGTGGTATACATGGTTGTTTTATTAATCGACAAATTCATATTTTTTTGAACGCTCAAAAATCTTCTTTATGCATTTTGCCTGGATTGTTGTGTCACAGGTAAAAAACTGGTCTGGTTCTGCCCAGTTTTTAAGGCCATGAACCATCTTCAGAGACATTCTATGTTAAAAGTTTTAGCAGGGCTCTCAAGTTTTGAGCGGGGTCGTGCGTGAGACTGTAATTTCTGAGGACCGGGGGGGCCCTTGAATTGCGTGAGAAATGCCGTGTGAGCGTGTGAATTGCGTCGAATTGCGTGTTGAGAGCCCTGTTTGTCTAAAGAGCAAACTTAAACTACAAAGCAACTAATGAGAGTTATATAAATGAAGTAATTACCTGAAGGTTCTCAGTTTGTTTTATCATCACCGCACTTTGTCAGTGCGCGCTGAGAGGGGCGGGGAGGAGGGAGCGGGGCGGGGGGGGGGGGGGGGCGGGACATTTTTAACGGATTCATGTAAGAGTCTGGTTAATGCACCGGGCCCGCGTCTCACCATGGCTCACCATGGGCAGTTCGGCTCTGGGCCGCGCGTAAGCCGTCGGGGGGGACACGTTACGCACAGACGGAGACACCGGGACCGGAGTCGGTGCGTCTCAGAGGAGACGTGGCACCGGGACTGAGGCTCAGGACGTGCCCGGGGGACGGCGCGTCTGCTCCATCCTCCGCTCGGACCGTGCGCCCGGAGCAGGGGGAGTTTTTTTCACTGAAAACGCGCGGAGCCTGCATAAACTAAGCCACACAGACCGATTTTCTGGGCACAAAAAAAAAAAAAAAGAAATCAGCGTGAGAAATACCATGTGTGGCGTGTGAGCGTGTGAACACGTCGAATTGCGTGTGTCACACTCTCAATGCGTGAGACTTGAGAGCCCTGAGTTTTAGCATCAGCATATCAGTATCAGCATAGCATTCACATTTTGGCTTCTCTTCTAATTGGCTAAAAAAAAAAAAGTCAGTATCTCAAAGAGTTTTTTTTTTTTTTTAATTCTATGGGGTATTAATTGTAAAACATAACATATTTAGATCGCTATGTTACCTTTTGTTTTGAAAATACTATGTTCACCAAAAACAATGCATTAACATGTTTAAGTAGTTTTGTTTTTAATTCCCCCTTCGGAGCGCTATCGCATTACAATCAGTGTGCATTCTGCTTTTGAAACTACTGCACATTATATCAGGTTTGTGAAGCTGTAAGTGTATTGTTTTGTATCATGTTTTTGTATAAGTACGAAAAATGGCCGTGCGGGAGCATGACTGACGTAGGCTTGTGGGCGGAGCATTAGACAGAATCTTACTGCTAACCATAAAGAGGGTTCAAATAGACCTGGGAGGGATAGCAAAACACTCAAACATGACTTCTAAAACCTTTTCACCTTTTTTGATGACTGAAAGTTATTACATGGGAGAAAGCTCCAAAAAGTAAATATTGCATAATACCCCCGCTCTAATATCTGTCCTTAAAAAGTGTATAGTAACTTTATAATTGAGAGACAGATGTTGATAAACTTTCATAACAATCTGTGATATATCTGTTACCAGGCAGAACAAACCCACAGACGCTAGCTTGAGACCTTACTCTCTTTTCGAGTTGTGACTAATCTGACTTGGACTTCCTGGTTTAGCATTCAGCAGGAGTACAACACTCCGTGAACATCTACAAGGTCATTCACATCTCCACAAGAGCCAACGCTGGATTAAAATAATAGACTGTTCTCTGCATGCTATCCATGTAGCGCTTACCTCAAAGCAAGCACTTTGATGGAGCCAGGTACGCCATAAATATTTGATGGTATTGACTAAGAAAAACCAACATTTCAGAATCATTGCTACAACCTCTACTCGAAAGTGCAATCAGAGTGGAGCAAGGTGGAATTCAGAACGCTGGGTAAAGGGTAAAATTGGCAAATTGTGTGAAAATTTTAAATTATTCCAAAAAAAACATCACAGATTTTTAAATGTGAGTATAACGTTTTAATCAATGCTAATTCATTTGGGGAAGAGAATGTTAATGATGACATCTGTGTGCTAACCAGTAGGGTTAAACCAGCTGGAAGTTCAAAGGTGAAGCTTTGAATTTCAAATCTGAAATTGCTACATTTTAGGGAAATTATAGTTTTACATTTTATGTTAATTATGTAAGCGCTAAATCTGTGGCTATCGTTTAACTGTATTCATACATTTGGATATGATATTCTTTCTGTAATGTCTTAAATTTATTTGACTAGATGTTGACAACTTTGGATGGTTTGGGTAAAATAAACAAACACATTTCTATCTTCAATTTATTGACACATTAGATACAAAAAAAACATTTACTGAGAGGTTTTGGCAATATCTTATGTGTTGTGTAAACTAAATCTTACTCAGACTTGGCATAAAAGTTCAAATGTTGCTCATATTTAGAGTAATGGTCAGATTTTGATATAGCGTTTTTTTTCCACCCTCAAGGCACTCACAGCACTTTACATCAACAAACCACTCACCCATACACACCAGTGTACACAAGTTAATCTTGACGTCAAGAGCGCAATTCAAATCGTCAACCAGTGGACAAACACTACTGTCACGCAGAGCAATAAATCAGGCTTAGAATTAGACACATCTTTCTGCACACTTAAAATGAGTCTGCCTGTGATTTCTCAACTTAAAGGAAAAGTAATGTTTTTTTTTTTACAATCTGAGCCTTCTTTCGGCAATAAAACAAGTAGTTTTACTCACCCATAGCAGTTTGGTGTCAATTGGAGCAGTTTTGAAGAAGTTATGTTGAGCCGTTCTGTTCTACTAATGATCCCGTATCCGTTAGCATGAGTGCTCGGGGCACTGATTTGCGGTCTCCAAATAACACAAACTTTAGCACTTTTCAAATCACAGAAGATCACTGTGTCAGGGTAGACTTTTAGTAGATTCCAAAACGGCCTGAAACCCGATATCGCAACAGAAAAGTAAAGTTCAGAGCGGCGTTAGCTTCTTTCGGACTAGCGGTGTTTACAAAACAGCTGAGTTCACGCATGTGCACTGTCCTCTCTGATGACGTCATCAAATGAAACTATAGCTGGATATCGGGTTTCAGGCCGTTTTGGAATCCACTAAAAGTCTACCCTGACACAGCGATTTTCTGTGATTTGAAAAGTGCTAAAGTTTGTGTTATTTGGACACTGCAAAGTAATGCCCCGAGCATATGATACGAGCACCATGTTAACGGATACAGGATCATTAGTAGAACAGAACGGCTACAACATAACTTCTGCGATACTGCTCCAATTGACACCAGACTGCTATGGGTGAGTATGGGTGATGCAACAATCCTGGGAAATTTCAACCTATGTGATTTGTCAATGAGGATTACCAGTGTGAATGAAGTACACCTCCAGGTATCTCTTCTCATTCGGTTTAAAGCTTAAAATTTTTGCATAATGAGTTTTTGAAGAGAAAATTGGCATATAAATATAAATCTATGTATGGATGCAAGTGCAATAATAAAACGTCTTTAAGAGCAGATTGGACAGTGTTGTTGTTTCCACATAAATAACCAGAAAGAGCAAACTGAACTGACCAAAATGCTTTATAATGTGGGCCTATTCATTCACTGTGCAGTTGGGGAAAACCTGGTTCTGTAGCCACGACTGCCCTGATGACAGCATGGCAGTGGCATGGCTATCACTCACAAACATGCCACATGGATTCACAGACATCGTGGGTGAAGTATCTTGCTTATGGACACAACAACAGCATACCATGAGTAAAGTAACCTCTAGAGACTTCTCCATGGCCCAGCAGACAGACACAGGACCTGGGTCACGGCCCTGTGATGATGGCTCTATTTTTGAACAGTGGAGGCGTCTGACATGATATTATTTTATTAGTCTGCCTACCAATCTCCAAAGCCCAAAAATACTTTGCCATATTATCCTGTTATGTCATGTAGTATTAGTTTTTAAGCTAAGAGACACAATGGCTTTTGTCCCACACCAGACCACGACCCCACTATGACTTATTCAGATCAACAATCTATATTCAGTCAGGAAATCTATCTCAGAAAGGCAAATCTATTATCTATTGTTTTTGGGTGCACAGATCAACTGCATGTGACTGCATGTTTCTTTAGCTAACTCTTTGTGTTTTTTTGTCCCCCCCCCAAATGTAATTCTTGCCATTGGCTGCAACATAACCCCAATTCCCAGTATTATAGAAAAATGGGAAACATGGTATCTACTGTCTAAAAATAGAGATTATTTTAACTTGTAAAACATGAAAGTCCAAAGCAAATGTACTCAAGAGTAGGGTTGTGTGAATGATCTTGAGCTATATCAGAACAAGTATAAGAGCACATAGACTAGTATATGCTCATGGACCAATATGGAACCTACAGAACCACTGAGGGATTACACAGATATAAGGACACATAGGAATAGAAAAGAGTACTATGATTTAATGTTAAAAATCACAATGTTTTTTTTTTTTTTAATTATTATCATCGTGCTATCAGAATCAGCACTGATCATCAAGTCTGTTCTACTCTTAATATTGAAATCAAGTTTGCAATTGTAGCATCATGACAGCACTACTCAAGAGCATGTTTAAAGGCCAATTATAAGCCTAAAATTAGTTGATTCTGTTAAATGCACGTTGTAATCAAATGAGTAGTCTAACCTGCCTTTAAGTTACTCCATACACCAGGGGTGTCAAAATGTTCCACAAAGGGGCCGGTGTGGCTGCAGGTTTTCTTTTCAACCAAGACCACGCCTTCAACTGTCTGAAGACTGAGATCAGTCTGGTGTGGTGCTGCTTGGTTGGAAAGAAAACCTGCAGTCACACTGGCCCCTTTGTGGAACAGTTTGATATGCCTGCCATACACTCTATGTAACCTGCGAATGAAAAACCAGAACGAGTCCTTCACATGAAACAGTGGAAAGAAAGCATTCAGTGCGATGCTCAGTGTGTCAAGGAAGAAGAGCGAGTCATTACGCTCCTCAGAATAGAGCAGCCTCCCACACACACACACACACACACACACAGCACTATCACTAATTTATTTAGGCAGAGGTGAGGAACACCTGTGGGACTGTGGAAGCCTTGTGCTGGCCTGGAGGATCCAATTACGCACACCAATGTGAAGAGACACCTATTAGCATACAGGCTATTACTACTGTTATCTTTCTTTTTGATTTAAGTCTGAAGTGGAGTTATAAATAAAAGATAAATGGTGTCTAAGCCCTAATAATATCTGAGATCTCCCATTGGGGGCCTGGACGATTATGCAAATATGACTCAGGCACAGCTAAAAATTAGTGTAGTTAAATAAAGCTAGCTAACAGACAGAAAGTGTAAAGACAAAAGTGGGTTAGTTTCAGACTAGTTTCAGCGTAGTCAGCTCCTCCTTTCAGGCAAATGTGAAGCAGTGTCTGAACAGAACTGAAGAAGCAGCTTGGATGAGCAGCCAGATGCCTTCAATCTAAAACGTTTGTCCCGTTACAGAACAGAATTTTTTTCTTAGCCTGAATCCTATCTGGATGACTGAGGGTTACAGATATTTGAAAGTGTGTGTAAAATCCCTACCTGGACATTTGAAGTTGATGAATAAATCCACAAAATCTTTTATTTTCATATAGACCACTCAAATGTGAACACTGCAGGCAAAACAGCTTTATTAAAGGACCTATATTATACTATTTTCTCTTCTATGCTTGTTTTCCTCATCACAAACATGAGTTGTATTTAACATACAAACACTGCATATTTAGGCTGAGTTCTTCTCTCAAACAGAAAACACTCTGTTCCACCTTGGGATGTCATGTGGTAATACAGAAAGTGCTCCACTGTGTTTTTAAATTTGATACGCCTTCAGTTGAATCATTTGGATGATCTCAGCCATGGAATTTCCAGTCACTATTAAATTATTCAAGTGAATTAAAGGTAAAAGGTAGCTGTTAATTTGAAAAGTACCCCTTGATGGACTACTACAAGTTGGAACAGAGCACTTTGAGCTTTGGAGATGTAGACAGACAAATAATAAAGGGTTAGTCAAACATGTGAACGAAAAAACACAACTCCAGTTATGTTTTCGATGATGTAACAACACTCTAACCTGGCTTAAAACTCCATTTTGTGTAACGTAGGTCCTTTAAATCAAAATTCAGCGCCCTAATCTTATCTCAGACCCCACTTTTCCCCTCACTCTTCTCATCTTTTCTGCAGCTCAATAAAAGGAGGTACAATAAAAACAGTGCTCAGAGCCACACACTAAACAAACAACAATAATCATTCTCGATCTCCACAGGTCCCTCTCCCCGGCCCCCGCCTCTGCACCAGGATCTTACAGCTCAGCGCGTGGGTGTCGCTCCAAAAACGCTGCCTGGGATTCAACCATGTGAACGCCGGATCCACACACCTCATCCGCACATAGAGGGCTTCAGGCACAATAATTGCGGTGTATCACATTCTAATAGAAGCTACAGAGGGTTTATGGAATATGAGGGGGCACTGTTCTTGCACACAGAGGAGTAATCACAAGAGCTGTCAGCGTGAATGCAACTCTTTCATATTTAATCAGGAGAATATCAAAATATATTTTGCTGTTCTCTATGCAGATAGTAGTAGACCTATGGGTTAAATGTATCGTAGGATCCATAGAGATTAAAGTGCATATGACAGGTTTTCATGTTTTTTTAATGCTCAGACTGATCAGAGGCTCCTGAAAATGTGCTCTTTAAATCCATTTTGTATTTTTTTCTTGAACTTTTGTGGCTATGTTTTTTAACGTGTGTATTGTGTCACCATGGTAACTGATGAACCTTCCACCATAGCGATAAGTGTATGATATGTAGAACCTCAGCGTGATGTGAAGTATCAGTTACCTCTATGTATTTAATATCAGCTACCAGGACGTAAAATCATTCAAATAAATACATAAATAAAGATGAAAAAGATTTTAATCTGTAAATCCTTCCATTTTGTTAACTGTAAATCTCAATATTGATCTAAAATCACTTATAATAGAATGTGAACCACTGACGTCCTGATCCTGAACTGATTCTTTGCTAATGCCTCCGTCTCTTCATAGACGTGTTTCATTGTAACAAGTAGGGGATTTTAAATGATTTGTTGTTATGTTTTTGTTTTTGAAAAATGATTTTGCCCAGTTGAACCCAAGGTGTATGACGGAGTGTTTATTTTTGCAAGAATTCCAAGAAGAGCTCTAAAGTTTGGGTGAAAGCGTAACTTTTCTGAGCACTCAACCCTCAAATACAGGTTTACTCCAACAATTATGAAGCACTCAATAAACAAATGTGTTTATGATGGAAAACCATTATAATATGATTTATTTCTTTTTTTAGATAACTTGTTGCCTTTAATAACTGCTTTTGAGATTTTCAAATGCAAATGTAATTGTGTCCAAAATAATTTAACGATATATGTTTTATAAAAACAATTTAGGAACACATTATTTTTATTTTTTTATTTTTTTTTTACAGGGCCAGCGGAGAATGGGTGCCTTGTAAAGAGAAATAAACAGTATTTATTCATCAGGGAGCAACTAAGCTATCTTCCATTTCCAATTAGACTGTTACAACTTCTGTCAGGCATACAGTGCCGTGAAAAAGTATTTGCCCCCTTCCTGATTTCTGTGTTTTTTGCATATTTATCACTCAAAACATTGTCAGATCATCAAACCAATTTTAATATCACACAGAAACAACCCAAGGAAAGACAAAATTCAGTTTTTGAATGATGATTCCATTTATTAGTGCACAAAAAAAATCTAAACCTATCTGGCCCTATGTGAAAAAGTAATTGCCCCCCCTTGTTAAATCACAAACTAACTGTGACTAACCACAGTTTTGAGAAAACTTAGTTCAGTTCTACATGCCACACCCACACCTGATTGTCACCACCTGTGTTGAATCAAGAAATCACTTAAATAGTTCCTGTCAAACAAAGTGAAGTTGGCTACAACATCTCAAGAACAAACACATCATGCCACGATCCAAAGAAATTCAAGAACAAATGAGAAAAAAAGTGATAGAAGTCTATAATTCAGGAAAAGGTTACAAAGCCATTGCCAAAGCTCTGGGGCTCCAGCGAACCACTGTCAGAGCCATTATTCAAAAATGGAGGAAACTGGGAACAGTTGCAACCCTTCCCAGGAGTGGTCGACCAACTAAGATTACTCCAAGAGTGCGACGACGGCTCATTCAGGAAGTCACAAAAGAACCTAGACGCACATCGAAAGAACTACAGGCCTCGTTGGCCTCAGTTAAGGTCAGTGTTCATGACTCCACCATTAGAAAAACACTGGCCAAAAATGGCATCCATGGAAGAGTTCCCAGGAGAAAACCACTGCTTTCACAAAAGAACACAAAGGCTCGTCTCACCTTTGCCAAAAAGCACCTTGATGACCCTCAAGACTTTTGGAGAAACATTTTGTGGACCGATGAGTCTAAAATTGAACTTTTTGGAAGGTCTGCAGCCCGTTTCATCTGGCGTAAAAATGGCACAGCATTTGATAAAAAGAGCATGGTGCCCACAGTAAAGCATGGTGGTGGCAGTGTGATGGTCTGGGCCTGCTTTGCTGCCTCAGGACCAGGACAACTTGCTGTGATTGACGGAAAAATGAATTCTGCTGTTTACCAGAAGATCCTGAAGGAGAATGTCCGGCCATCAGTTCGTGCCCTCAAACTCAAGCGCTCTTGGATCATGCAACAGGACAATGATCCAAAACACACCAGCAAGTCCACCTCTGAATGGCTCAAAGAAAACAAAATTAAGGTTTTGGAGTGGCCAAGTCAAAGTCCGGATTTAAATCCGATTGAGATGCTGTGGTGTGACCTTAAACGGGCAGTTCATACAAGAAAACCCTCCAATATGGCAGAATTGAAACAATTCTGCATAGAAGAGTGGGCCAAAATCCTTCCCCAGCGGTGTGAAAGACTCATCACCAATTATCGCAAACGTTTGGTTACAGTTATTGCTGTCAAAGGAGGCTCAACTGGCTATTAGATTAAGGGGGCAATTACTTTTTCACATAGGGCCAGATAGGTTTAGATTTTTTTTGTGCACTAATAAATGGAATCATCATTCAAAAACTGAATTTTGTCTTTCCTTGGGTTGTTTCTGTGTGATATTAAAATTGGTTTGATGATCTGACAATGTTTTGAGTGATAAATATGCAAAAAACACAGAAATCAGGAAGGGGGCAAATACTTTTTCACGGCACTGTATGCTGCCAGTGCTCATCCTAATGCTACACCAATATCCAGAGCCATCCCGGACATCCTGAGGGGCAGGGCTGATCAATGCTAACAGTACAGCAAAGAAAACAGCTCCAGCTCGTGGGGACCACATGGTGGACAGGATTACAAAGACTTTAACATGCGTAATGTGGAGAGGATGGTTTGTCAGTGAGTGCTCGGCCGAGAGAGTGACGGATGCTAGTAATAAACAGAGGTGCTAATGTGAAAGAAGTGCCACCCAGCTAGAATGTCAAGGAGCGGAGTTAGGGAGATTATGCACTTAATTTTATTCAACCGACCTAGTGAGAAGAGAGACGAGAGTTGAGAAGTGAGTGTGTTGCTAATGGGTGTTAATATTATTGAGGAAGTGCTAATAACCATGCTAGTTAATTAGCATGAGCTAAACGTTTACAGATGAGAGAAAAAGAGCATTGATTGATTGAACACGTTTGTTCACAAACTCTTAACTGGATGATGTTGAAGATGTTGCTTTAAATTATGACCTTAAAAGGCCCATTTTACAAAAAATATCTAAGCTATGTTATATTTCCTCATGACAAACAGACCTGGAGTGTTTTGTGTCATTCACACATTTTTAACATACAAACCCTACAGATTTAGGCTGAGTTCTTCTCTTCTAGTAAATATGTACTCTCTTACTCACCAAGTGAGTGTAATGCATTCAGCTCCAGTCAAATTATGCGGGGTTTGGAGTTACTATAGGAGGCAATTTGGAGCAGAATTTCATATTTGGAATTCCGACTGTGAGCATCATAGCAACCAACCAAGAGCCAATTCGGAGAGAAGCATTTGAAGGTAAAATCCCTTCATAGCAACGCTCTCAATCAAAACTGTCCCTGATGTTAGTGAAAGCAACCTATGGGAAAGAAGGCCTCTGATTTGTCTGTTATTATGTTCATATATTGATTGACGGATAAAATATTGAAATAAAATAAATAAATAAAAAAGGCTGGAAAAACTGGCTAATGGCTAATAATATTTTAAGACCAAACTTTGGAGCCTGATAGCAGCATTTACATTTTTTTTCAGTAGTGCCAGAAGTGCACCCATGCCAGTGTTCCCTCTAGGGTACGCACGTGCCCAATCGCACACTGCCCAAACAATCAGCACGCATATAAAATTCTTTGCAGAGCATAAAATAAAATTTATCCTGAACTGATAAACACAGCACTGGTTTGACACACAAAACGACCAATCTGATAGATTCAGTTTGCACACGTGAATGTGCACGCGCGTTACGAACAAGCCAACTACAAACCGATACATTTCTGCTGCATTTCACTCGCTTCCTTCAGTATGACTGTAGTTGTAGTGCACATCTCCTCAGAGCGGCAGGTCCACATGAGCCGACGGGAGCGCCGCCCGCACACATTCCATGGAGGGAAGAACACATGAAGAGGAAACAGGTACAGTAGATCCATAATGTAATCCTCGCCTGTTTGCTTTGTTGTCTGTCCAAGTCATAGTTTTTTGTGAGCCAAAAACACAGGATTTTCTCAAAATGTGAAGCCTCTCCCCAGAGCGTTATACTACATAGCTCTGCCACTCACACACAATTGCTAAAATAGGCTCATGATTAAAAAGCAAAATATAAAGAGACAATAATTTATACTTATTTTGGAGATCATTATTTTGGAAGATTACCCGGTGCAGCGTCTACAGTGTTGTGGTTGCTGTACCGGACCATTGTGTACCCTCATCTATGGTCATGAGCTTTGGGTAATGACCGAAAGGACAAGATCACAGATGCAAGTGGCCAAAATGAGTATCCTCTGCAGAGTAGCTGGGTGCTCCCTTAGCGATAGGGTGAGGAGCTTAGTCACACGGGAGGAGGTCGGCGTAGAGCTGCTGCTCGTCCACGACGTGAGGAGCCAACGGAGGTGGCTCGGGCATCTGCTCCGGATGAATCCTGGACGTCTCCCTAGGGAGATTCCGGACATTTATGAGGTTGTTTTTCCAAATATTGTA
Source organism: Paratrypauchen microcephalus (assembly GCA_036785185.1). NCBI lineage: Eukaryota > Metazoa > Chordata > Actinopteri > Gobiiformes > Gobiidae > Paratrypauchen > Paratrypauchen microcephalus. The sequence continues at coordinate 151,577 of JAVJIX010000196.1, forward strand.
ATGTTCAATGTTTCACTGACCACAGCAGAACCCTCACACTGACATACATGTACAAAGCTCATGAATAAGATTTTTGCTTTGTCATTCTAAGTGGGACAAAAAAATATGTTATATTAAAAGTAATCCAACAGAAATATCTGCAGTAATTAGATTAATAAGCTATGTAATTTGCAATGATCTCAGGTGTGATACTGGTGTGGCCACAGTGTGTATGTCAGATGATGCTCACGGGGGTCCAGGGAATGCTCAGGGAGTTAATGTTTGCTCTGACACATGAAAAATTAGGGGGAACATTGGGTGTATCCTCTACTAGTATACTAATAGCATACCACCAGCCTTCAGCATTACAAATATACATCTACTGCAAAGTATTAGCATTATCCTCACAGACAGTGTCTCTTGAAAATGAAAATGCAATTAACTGTCTCAATATTTTATCATTTGAAAAGGAACTATGACAGAAAAAAAAAACAAACATTCCAGAACTAATATTTTGGCACAGATTTCTGCTTTCTTCCTTTACCTAAACTCACAGACAGCTGCACCCACTGGCATTATTCTGTCAGCCTACTCCCTGCTCAATGTTCTCCCAAACTGAGAGCGCTATCGTGCCCGCTCTCTGCCGGCTCGTCTGCCCATCCTCTCATATCCATTAAGATAAAACTAACGTGCTCCATTGACATTCTGATGGAGCATCCTTTTTTAGTGCACCATCTTTTTTTTTTTTTTTTTTTTGCTTCACATTGAAAACTCAAACATCAGTGTGTTGTCTTTGAAAAGTGAAGCTTTGAACCTTAAAAAAATAAAATAAAATTATGCAGGAAAGTGGAGTAAAATGACACCAACCAGTATAATGATGGAAAGTCCCATTGACAGGACAGAGATAAACATTTCCTGAATAGCTTTAAAATGATCTTGAGCTATATCAGAAAACTATAAAAGCACATAGACTAGTATACGCCCATGGGCCACTATGGAACCTACAGGCCCACTGAGGGATTACATGGATCACGTACCCTAATCCCAAATTTTGTTATGACTAGTGATGTCAGGTGATAATTTTTTTTAAATCTAATTAATTACAGGATTTGTAATTAATTAATCTAATTAATCGCATTTTAATATATTTTTTTAGGTGGTTTATTGTGCTCTCCCACAGTGCAAAAAAGGTGTCAAACGTGTGATTTATAGTGGTACAGTGAAAAGACTGCAGACTTCCCCTTTAAGTCTTTAATTTTTTCAGTCTTTGGCTCGCTCTCTTTCTCAAGACAAGACTGCTGACAGACGTGCACCAATATACCCCCACCCCACCCCCTCCCAGGACTGGACTGAGACAAAAAAAAACGGCCCTGGCATTTTTGGCTCCTGAACGGCTCCTCATAATTAGTTGAGCACAACAGACTAATTTAAGTTTGTGTTCCCCAAAGTACGTAATGTATTTTACTATTGTTTACGTCTTGGCCAAGGGGAAACGCCTTCTTCACTACAGGGTTTGCAGCATCTTGCTTTGGGTGGTGATTTAGAAATTCTTGCATTCTAGCAGGCTCTGGACAGGAAAAGTAGTCTACTCTCTCTTCTCTCTCCTCAACAGCTTGGTTTGACCAGACAGGAAGAGGGACAGATTATAGATAAATAGAGTGATAAATAGAAATCCTAAAAACCTAAATTAAAAATAAAAATATTGGGAACTACCTGGAAAAGCTGTGAATCTAACTAATCTAAATCTAAACCATCAAAACATTTAGTATCTTTAGGTTACATTTTTATTTTTTGATAATGATCAGTTAAATCTCAAACTAAGGCAGCACGAGACAAGGCAAGGCAAGATGTCTGATGCTCTAATGATGCTCTCACTTAAATCAGCCTATTCAATGTATGATGTGTATGGAATTTGTTGTTTATCAAAAAAGTCTGACCAATATGGATGCCACCAGTGGAGTCAGTAGTGTGGAAACATTTCCATGATTAAAAGGTTTCTTGTTAACCTAAAGTGTATTCTTAGACTTAGACAAACTTTATTGATCCACAAGGTTATTGTTTTGGGTACGGTAACTCACTCATCAAATATAATATATGATATATAACAGAGGGTAAAAGAACAAAAAGAAAAATAGATGGAAAAGCAACCAAAGAGCAATAGACCTGTGTCAGATGAGACATAATTATATACGTAAGATAATGATAGTAAATATATATATGTAGAATCAGATTTAAATAGAAAAGTAGTAGTCAAATATAAAATACAGTATCAAATATGATGTACAGTACCAGCTGTATACAGTTGTAGGGAGTATTATCTATTCAATCAACATGGTTTGTTGTTTAGACGCAATGTAAATATAATCAAACAAATAGACCACTGTAGATTGCCATCTAAACCTTTTTTTTTTTTTTTTTTTAGCTGCCCACTAGATAGTTAACAACGTCTCCAATCCATTTACTGTATGCTGAAGTGGGCTAATATCATGAGGGAAACAATAAATGATTAAATGATTTAGGGTGACCTTGTTGTAACCATGAACATGGATTCTTGTTAATATGAATTATGTTCTTACTAGAGGCAAATAATCACTAGAGCTTACACAACATAGTCCGGGCTAGTACACCACTGCAGATATTTTGAGCACTCAAACTTTAGAGCTAGCTGACCGGCTACTGCATCGCAACCACTTGCTACCACAGGATTCATTTATTATTCATGCCGTTTTGCGACCACACCCCCAGGCGAAATTCGCCTATCACTTGGATTTCGCCCTGCGGAAACTAAACGTTTTTCTCATTGAATCTACATTCACGTAGGTCACCTATTTTGGCTTCAAAACAACAAATTTTGCCGGAAAAACTCGCCGTCTTCTATCCATGCGGCATGCCTGTCCATCACCTAAAAGTCCTGGTATTATCCTAACATTACTACCTGCTTACCTACTGTGATACACCTCCCTGGTCACTGTCACTGTCCCTCGGGTGTCCTGTCAACTGTCTCTGGCTGCTCCTCCTCTCCCTCGGGTTCCCTTGGGTTCCCTGTCTAGTCTCTGACTGCTCCTCAACTCACTCAGGTTCCTTCGGGTTCCTTCGGGTTCCCTCGGGTTCCCTGTCCACAGTCTCTGGCTGCTCCTCTCCCTGTCCACCTTCAGCCTGGGCTGCAGAGGACGTGGAGGCTCCAGCAGCCCCTCCAGAGAATACGTCTGTTATTTTAGAACATTTTGCAGCGTCTATAGTGAGATTTAAAAAAAATCTTTTAGCCCGGAAATTCTCCGCACCTCCTTCCTTGCACTTTTCCATGTTTCTCCGCTCATTCGCTCAACATTATGAAAGTGGCGGGGATCAGCGCAGAGAAAGGGATGGGACCGCTCTCATAAGCTTCTATATCCTGATTGGTTTAGTCTACTGTCTATATTGAAGATGGGCCAATGGGACGCCTCCTCTAAATTGTGGGCCGGTGACTGGTCTCTAAGTTAAAAAAAAAAAAAAACAGCATTGGCACCGGCCCCCGAGGACTGTTGGCCCACCAGGAAAATGCCAGTCTGCCAGATGGCCAGTCCAGGCCTGCCCCCTCCCACATTACATAAAATTCATTTCAAAAGCTCATTTACACCATTCCACTATTACGAATGGCGAATATTTCTGGTGCCAAAAGGTGAGCACATACAATAAATAATTTCCCTACGTGGATAAATAAAGGATATCTTCTTCTTAAGATATCTACTTCTTAAGTTGAGATCCCATCCTTGTAGACTTTGCTGCTGTTTATTGACTTAAATATAGCTTTAAAGCGTCAACTCCCAGGCTTCCTCGAAGAATAGCTTCACAATTGCAGCCAAACAAATCTTGAAATCTGAATGCCTGAATGCTTCTTACTTTACTTACAACATATGAGCTACACTGATTACCTGCGACTCACTCCAGGAAATTTGCAGAATGAGCCTGTGCCCCAACTCATTCTCGCTGCGAATGTGTGCAGAAGTGTGCCTACCTGTGGAACACTACCATTGATCACTGCATCCTTGCATTAGCTATTCTCAAGCAAGCACTCAACAAAGATCTGAGCTGAATCGCTAAAAGAATTCTCGGAAGTCAGTTTTTTCCCCCTTCAATAATCCATACGTAGAAGCCCTTTGGTATATGCATGCTATAGGAAGTTCAGGAGTTCATGTGTAATCAAAGCAGTGGGACATACATTGACTCCTCCTATAGGCCTTTTAGCACATGGGGCAGAATGCAAACACACAGGGTCTCCATGCACTGTGCAGGTCAGGGGGAAGTTAATGCGTTTTACGTTTTGCGCCTTGTCACATGCATTATGGATATGGCAAACCTGTGAATCCCATGGTGATAAACCTCGATATGTTGAAAAGGAAAGAAGAAGACTGTTTGTGTGCTTTATAATACTGTTAAAAGCATTACATCATTTTGATGTGAAAGATTTATATTAAGATTTATATATATATCTAAAAACAAAAACAAAAACAAAAACAAAACGTGCTCCTCACCTTCCACGGTGGTTGTTGATCTCTCACTCTCATTCAGCTCGGGTCCTCTCGGGCCTGGGAGCTTCTGTGCAGTATATATATCAGTACCGCAGATATATATATCGCAGATCTATCTATCTATCTATCTATCTATCTATCTACACAATATAGACCAAACGTTTGGACACATTCAATGTGTTTTCTTTATTTTCATGACTATTTACATTGTAGATTCTCACTGAAGGCATCAAAACTGTGAATGAACAGAAATGGAATTATGTACTTAACAAAAAAATGTGAAATAACTGAAAACATGTCTCATTCTCTAGTTTCTACAAAGTAGCCGCCCTTTGCTCTGATTACTTTGCACACTCTTGGCATTCTCTTGATGAGCTTCAAGAGGTAGTCACCTGAAATTGTTTTCCAACAGTGTTGAAGGAGTTCCCAGAGGGCACATGTTGGCCCTTTTGCCTTCACTGTCCAATGTTCATTGTCCAGCTCACCCCAAACCATCTCGACTGGGTTCAGGTCCAGTGACTGTGGAGGCCAGGTCATCTGGCGCAGCAGTCCATCACTCTCCTTCTTGGTCAAATAGCCCGTACACAGCCTGGAGGTGTGTTTAGGGTCATTGTCTTGTTGAAAAATAAATGATGGTCCAACTAAACGCAAACTGGATGGGATGGCATGTCGCTGCAGGATGCTGTGGTGGCCATGCTGGTTCATGGTGCTTTCTTTTTTGAATAAATCCCCAAAAGTGTCACCAGCAAAGCACCCCCACACCATCACACCTTCTACTCTATGCTTCACGGTGGGAACCAGGCATGTACAATCCATCCGTTCACCTTTTCTGCATCACACAAAGACACGCTGTTTGGAACCAAAGATCTCAAATTTGGACTCATCACACCAAAGCAGAGATTTCCACTGGTCTAATGTACATTCCTTGTGTTCCTTGGCCCAAACAAATCTCTTCTGCTTGTTGCCTCTCCTTAGCAGTGATTTCCTAGCAGCTACTTGACCATGAAGGCCTGACCTGCGCAGTCTCATCTTAACAGTTGTTGTAGAGATGTGTCTGCTGCTAGAGCTCTGTGTGGCATTTATCTGGTCTGTAATCTGTAATCTGTAGTCTGTAATCAGTGCTGTTAATTTATGATTTCTGAGGCTAGTGACTTGGATGAACTTATCCTCAGCAGCAGAAGTGACTCTTAGTCTTCCTTTCCTGGGGTGGTCCTCATGTGAGCCAGTTTTGTTGAAGCGCTTGATGGTCTTTGTGACTGCACTTGGGGACACAGTCAAAGATTTTGCAATTTTCCAGACTGACTGACCTTCATTTCTTAAAGTAATGATGGCCACTCATTCCTCTTTACTTAACTGATTTGTTCTTGCCATAATACCAATTCTAACAGTTGTGCAATAGGGCTGTCGGCTGTGTATCAACCTGACTTCTGCACAACACAACTGATGGTCCCAACCCAATTAATAAGAAATGAAATTCCACTAAGTAACCCTGACAAGGCACACCTGTGCAGTGAAAACCTTTTCAGGTGACTACCTCATTGAGAGAACACCAAGCGTTTGCAGCGCTATCAAAAAAGCAAAGGGTGGCTACATTGAGGAATCTAAAATATAAGTCTTATTTAGAGTTATTTCACACTTTTTGTTAAGTACATAATTCCACAGGTGCTCGTTTATAGTTTTGATGCCTTCAGTCAGAATCTACAGTGACGTGCACAGGGGGGTTACTCAGGTTGCCTGGGCAACTGCCCCTATGACCTCCTGGTCAGTGTATGTTTAGAGAACCTTACCATGTAGCCAAAAGTAGCATATAATGTAGCAAGCAATGCCAAGAGTGATATTGGATGCTTTTCTTTCTTCATAGACAAGTTACAGGTCAGATCTGTGGGGAGGCAACCACACTCAGATAGAATACATGTTAATCTGTTAAGTATTTTTAAACTGTAGTTATATAAATACAAGCTATAATGCTTGAGAAGTTATGTTTTGCACCTCTAAAGTCTTCCATATGCTGTAATACTGGTTATATGACTTTGTCCTTTCACCGTTCTTTATTTATACATTAAAACAACCTGACATATCTCCATTATCACTTTTAACACCTCTGTCCACACAACATAAATAATAGAATACTCTTATGAATATGTATGGTGTATTTAAATGTGAGCTTGGACACTTACTGTAAGAGCAACATAACAGCAAGACATACACGCTTCCTACTGTTATGAATATGCCATGTATTTGTGCAAAAGTTTGGGTGGGTATTATGCAAAATTGATTTTATGAGCTTTCTACCATGTTATAGTGTTGTTCCCTCATCAAAAACACCCCTGAAAAGGTTTTAGATGTTATCCATGCATGTTTGAGTATGGGCCATATTCAAATCCTCATAGTTAGTTGTAAGATTCTGTGCAAGGCTCCACCTACAAGCCTACTATGTCCATGCTCCCACACAACAATTCTCCATAAATATACAAAAAACACAATACAGAACTGTACACAGCAGCTTGACAATCCTGATGTGATGCAGTAGTTTCATTAGTGGGACTCACACTGATTATGTTGTGACGGGATCAACCTTTTTTTTTTTTTCAGTTACATGTGTTTTAATTGCCTTAAAAATACATTCTTATAGTATTTGGCCTTGCCTCTCTTCAGATTTGACATATAACTTGGCCTGATGTTGTCACCAGTTTGATCCATGGACAGGTTTAATGCTACACTGCTCCTCACTTACCTTATGTATTCTAAGCATCCTAATTATTCACTGCAATGAGTTTATAAACACTTTCCACAACTCCCAGAATACACAACTAAGATGCTAATGCACACTTCCTGGTTATCAGACAATAAAACGCTTTATAATTAGATGCAGATACTATACAGGAAACATATTTTGACGTCAAGAGCTGCTTATAAAATATATCTGTACTGAGCCAAGACAAAGTTTGCTCAAAAAGAGAAAATCAGGTTCAGAGCCCTTTCAGCTCTTGTTGCAGCATTTGAAGATATTATCTGATATTCCAGTTTTGCATATCTTCAAACAAAATGCATTCTATTATAGATAATTTGATACATTCCCTTTTTCTGAAAAAGCCTTTGCAGCCTAAGCAGTGACGGTGTAATGTGCAGACAGGCTGCTGTGTGCTGCCAAGGTAGGGAGTGTAAAAGGAGACAGATTCAGTGGTCGGGGCCAGCAGAGGCTGAAACAGTGTAATCCTATTATCTAGTAAGAGCATCTGCAGACTGGATTTCATTAGCACTAGAGTTTATATAGACACCAGGGCTGAAATGAACAGGCCAGACTTCCAGAGACTGGGGAAAAAGAAAAGAGGAGAGGATGAAGAGGTAAAAGGTACACCTATTGAATTTGTTAAAGATCCCATGACATGGTACTTCTTGATGCTTTTATATGGCTCCTTAATGATTCCCTAATACTGTAAATGAATCCTTCTTCAAAATCAACACTCAGTGCATGAGAAAGAGAGATAAGATGAGAAAGAGTCATAAATGTCACCCTGGAACACTCCATTATGGGCGTTGTTACTTGAATGCAAATGAGGAGGACAGAGATGGCCTATAGTAGGGGGTGGGGGCGTGGCCAAGCTCTCCGCTCCGGTCTGTGACCCACTTCTGTGTTTTTGCACGGGGGGAGAGATGAGAAGCCTTCCATTGAAAAATAAACACATTTCCACAGAAAATAAAATTAAACCACTGCTGTTTCAGATATCCACAGGCTCAGATAAAGGACTTCCGAGCCTAGAAACACTTACAAGTTCCTCCAGGCAAATAAAAAAATGTATTTCGCATTGCGTTGCTCCTCCGCAGTCCAAACTTTCTGGGTGTGATTTACAGAGACGCTGAGTACAGACAGACGGGGGTGGAACTGCATTTGCATTTCTTTTTTCGATCTGACGTCAATAAGTTTCCTTGTTCAAAATCGCCCGGTTGAGCTCTGATTTTTTTCTAACGCAGAAAAGGATCGCAAATGCTCAGTTTAGACATTTCGCAACTTTTAACCATGGGGGGGGGGGGGGGGCTAAACAGGGTAGGGGAGCTCACATTAACGTTCAAAAACCTCAGAGAGTAAAAATTTCATGCCATGGGACCTTTAAAAGGCGCTAGACCTGATTTTTACTGTCTTTAAACAGAGCTAGTTGATTTTAAAAGTTTGCAGTGGTCCAAAGTTATGACATGCGATGAGTTTATAAGCATTTTACACAACTAGGAACCAGCACAATTTCGCTATCACGATAACACTAAAAACAACCAGCATGCTAACTATGCACTTCCTGATTCTCAGACAGTTCACAGTGAAATTATTTATACAATATATCTGTATTGGGGCAAGGCATTTTTTCTCAAATACATAGAAAAAAAAAAAATCTGGTACATGCCCGTTAGAGGAGACACATATTGTAATGGCTTCCTAATTCTCCATCAGAACCTTGCTCATACTTCTGATTTTGAATGAGTTGTTTGAGAAATGTAATAGGTAAATGAGATTACAAAAATATGTTCAGTAAGCATTTTCAAAAAAACAAACAAAAACAAAAAAACAACAACATTGTATTATTATTTATCAAAAGAATAATTATTAGTACATCCGATTGGGGCCTTTTGGTATACTCATACCATTTATGAACATATGAGTATAGCAGATATGCACTTTCAACATTACTGACTAGTGCGTATCTCCACCAAATCATATGAATGGGTATCTTATTTTATCTGATGTCCATGCTGTAATTTAAAAGTATCTCTCCACACACGTCTTGTTGAGTCTTTTGTCAAAATGAATTAAAGGTTCACAGATACGCCACGTATTCTGCAGCAGCCCAGACGTGCACCGACCTTCACTTCTCAATGGCTGTCTCTTCCTCCACAAAAAGATATTTGTCATTTAATATGTGTCCATTATGTAAATAAGAAAAAGACAGAACAATCTGTTCCTGTCTCATTATTCAAAGTCTAAGAGAGTCCATGCACTGAATTCAGAAAGTCCTGCGAGTTTTACAAGGCTTGTTTGTCTCAATGGGGGTTCGTGTTCAAAAATTATTACAATACTTCTCAGAGTTTAAAACAAAAGGAATAAATCATAGCTTATTGTGTTATGAACTGTCGCGAGGGCTACACTTAACAATGGCTAATTAGGAGAGACTTAAAAGAGTGGATTTGTGAAAAATAAAGTCACTTCAACCACTTAAATAGCACCAGTTGGTTAATTACAGCTTGTCAAAACGACTGCCAAGAGTTAATGTATTGTGCTTGAAAATGTTATCTGGCCTTTGCAATAAGTATCCACGGTGCACTGTTTCACCTACAACTTGCCAAAAGTTATTTTAAAGAGTACTATGCAAAATCCACTTTTTGGAGCTTTCTATGATGTTATATATCAAAAACATACCCAAAGAGGTTCTGTCATCCATGCATGTTTGAGTAATCTTGTGATCTCTCCTGGGGCCTATTTGAAACTTCCTTAAAGGGATATGCCACCCCCAGGTCAAACATGGGCATCTCCCCACAGTCCAGAGACTAAAATAAGTGGTGGAAAGCGTTTTTCTGGTGACCGAGCCATTGTCCAGGTCTGTCAGCACTGACCGCCGCGGTATCTGCAGCTACTCCGCGTTAGACTGGAGTCTAACGTCGCCAGAGAAAGATTTCGGCCAAAAGGAATTAATTTGCTCGATGCGTTTCCCAATTACTTTCTGTGTAGTGCGCACCACGCTGCGCAACAGGGGAACTCCCTTCCTGGTGCGTAACAGGGATTCCCCTGGCAGCATGCTGTGTGCTTCGGCTTTCTTTTTCCGCACTGAAAAATAGTTCCCACCCAAAATGACCAAGTCAAGCTCTCTGTGTTGATTTGCACATTTATTTGCACTCGATATGAATGCGCACTACACAGAAAGTAATTGGGAAAAGCATCGAGCAAATTAATTCCTTTTGGCCGAAATCTTTCTCTGGCACTGTTAGACTCCAGTCTAACGTGGAGGAGCTGCAGATACCGCGGCGGTCAGTGCTGACAGACCTGGACAATGGCTGGGTCACCAGAAAAACACTTTCCACCACTTATTTTAGTCTCTGGACTGTGGGGAGATGCCCAAGTTTGACCTGGGGGTGGCATATCCCTTTAAGGTTAGCTGTAAGATTCTGTCTAATGCTCAGCACACAAACCTATGTCACAAGTTCACAAACCTGATGCAATACAATAGTTTCATTAGCGGAATGCAGGCCCATTGTAATGTGATAGCGCTCTGAAGGGGGACTGAAGCAAATGGAGCAAGTCGGCTAATTTGCTCCAGCAAATTGAGCCTGGCAAGTCCAGACTGATTCTTATGTTCTTCAGTTTCATACTCCTGAATTTAAAGTGTAATCAATACAGAAGACTTATTTTTTTTATACAATATCATCTTGATAGTGTGGACCCTATTGTCTCATGAACATTCCATCTTGTCCCATGCCTAATACTTGTTATTAATTTAAAACTGCACTGGGCTCTGAAAGTGCTTATAAACATCATGGTGAATAATTAGGATGCTCAGAATGCATAAGTTAAGTGAATAACTTGATATGAACTAGTCCCTTGCAGTATTTTGGGCAGCCATATTAGTTTTCATACAGGCAGACCATGTGCATCCCTGATTGCTTAATCCACCTATCAATCACAGCCATCTGAACTCGTGGAGAATCCCCAGTGACCAGATTCATATATTTTTAAAGTATTGGAGAAATATGCATTCTGGTTCCTAGTATTAGAGGATTTTAATCTGTCTGTGAATTTACAGCAGTGATAAAAAAGAGAAGGGCATATTAAGGTTCGAAACAGACTGCACACACAAGCTTTACTGTTACCACAAACAAGCAAAAACAAAGACACGCATAATTAGTCGATGAATCACTGCTTTTTCCTCTTGAGCACCGCTTCCCATTTATGCTGTCATTACCATTTTTATGTTAGTGTTTTAATCTATATTTTATAACTCTCATGGCATGCTCAAATTAAATTTCTCAATACCGAAGAAAATGAACAATAAGTTTCGAGCGCATCATTTGAACTAAAACAAAATTACAAAGAGATGACAATTTATAACTAAATTAACAACAAAATTAACAACAATTATCCAAATCTGAACAATGATTTGTTTTAAAAACAAGCTACAAAATGCATCCTGCTGACAACGCCAAATGTTGCCCATTAAAGTGTCCCCCTTTATCACAGTATATTATCAAGCCACGTAAATCCTCTCAGAATATGGCATTAGCAATTCATTTCTCTCCATCATCACACCCACAGCATTCCCTTCAGAGCGTTTATAAAAAGCCTGACTTGCTTTGTTCTTTCAGGTTTCTTTCCCCCTGGTGCCCTCCCATTGTCTCAGAGTTGTCTTTTAGCAAGGATTACGGAGTGGGTAGTAAAGATTAAAGACTTTCTGATACTGGCCTCCAGGGGCCACAAGTGAGAGGATGAAGTTTAGGTGGAGGAGGGTGGGTGTATGTAGGTGTCATTTCGATTACAATTGAACTAGCCACTGAACTATCCAAGTGTCTTGCACAAGGACACAGTAAGATCTCAAACTTCAGTTAGAAAAATAAGTTTAAGTGGAACTAAACACCTAAGGTGCCCACAACCACATTTCTAATAGAGCTGCTGAACTGGGCAGGAGGGAAGGAGGACAGGGCAGTCTTTTGTGATGTCACCAATTGCAGAGACCACTGGAGGCAGCACACATGAAAATTTGGCTGTTTTTAACCAGAAAGCTATACATGTATTGCCAAAAAAAATGAATAGAAACTGTAGATATTACTATTAAAACACCATATACCCAGTTTAAAAGCAAAAAAAAAAAATTTACTCCACTTTAACACCTAATCCAGTGTTAAACTTTTTCAAGTCTCCTATTAAAAAGAAATAAAAATAGAAACAAAACGTCTGGAAAGTCTCACAGTATGGCAGTAAATACAGTATAAAGTTGGTGCTTTGGTTTAGATAAGATAAGATAAGACTTTATTGATCTCACACAGGAGAAATTCACTTGCCACATTAGCTCCAGCCAGATTAGTGCAAAAGAAAGTTAGAACAAAAAAAGTGCATGCAGACAAGATAAGTAATAATAATAATAATTAAAGCCGCAAGCGGCGTTGGTCGGGACCTCGCACCTGCGTTTGTTCGTCTTACTGAGACGCACAGCCATACCAAATTTCGTGTGCCTGGCACAATTATCTCACTTCCTGTTGGGCGTGGCCATGACATTGTAGATACCTTGTCAGAACAGACCCTGTCAGACCCTGTCAGACCCTGTCAGACCCTGTCAGACCCTGTCAGACCCTGTCAGACCCTGTCAGACCCTGCATGTGGCCTACATGCTGAGGCCTACATGAACCTTCGATGCTTGTCCCCACATTGCTGCTTGCAGCTATATCAGATCAAAGGTACAAAGATCAAAGACCTTTGATCAGGGCGTTGCCTAGCAACAAATACCTCCCATTCATAACTCATAACTCTCATTCAATAAATACCTAACTTTATCGATCCGCCGTATCGTCATATTACCGCCTATTTGAAAATCCTTCACAATTTAACATCTCCAACGTCTTAAGATTATGTTCACCAAAATTTAAGCCCATCTGAGGTACGGTGTAGGAGAAGTGTTTCAAATTCCATACCTAACTTTATCGATCCACCGTATCGTCATATTACCGCCTATTTGAAAATCCTTCGCAATTTAACATCTCCAACGTAGATTATGTTCACCAAAATTTAAGCCCATCTGAGGTACGGTGTAGGAGAAGTGTTTCAAATTCCATTGTATGTCAAATACCCCAAAATCACACAAAAGGCCAATTATCTCACTTCCTGTTGGGCGTGGCCATGACATTGCAGTGAGGCATTTGTTCGTCTTATTGAGATACACATCCATACCGAATTTCGTGCACCTATCTTAAACGGTATGCCAGCCCCGAAAGACAACGCGCTAGGGGGCGCTATCGAGCTCCTGGGGGTCACTGGGGGACGGGACTTTGTGTGGTCGTACTGGCAGCACTTTGTGATGCCCGTGCAAAGTTTCGTTCGTTTTGAAGCATGGGAACATGCTCAAAATTGCCCCAGCGTGTATGAACAAGAATAATAATAATAATACGGAAACAAAGCAACAACAATAGGGACCTTCGTCCCCCTTCGGGCTCGGTCCCTAATAAAATAAGTAAATAAGAGAATATAGAAAAAAAATGCACATAGTGCATGCATATAGTGCAGTTATTCTAGGGGTGGGCGATATCTCGATATTTAAAATATATTAAGATATTTGTTAAACTCGATATGGATTTTGACATATCGTATATATCAATATAATGTTTATGTTTAATTCTGATATTGCCTCTTCGCTTGTTTGCCTTCTCTGTGCTGTGTGCGCTCCCGCTTGCCCCCGCTTGGTCCCGCTCGCCCCTGACCTCCCCCTCGCTGCGGCGCCACAACATTCCGGAGGATACAGAACTCCTCTCAAAAAAAAAAAGGACAACTTGCTCCATGGGGTTTAAGGCGCTTTTTTTTTGTTTTTTCAAAACCACAGCAGCACAAAGACAGAGCTGGTTTTTTTTTGGCGTTTATAGTTTATGCAAATGAGCCATGTGGTGTTAAGTTTCATTTCTATAAAACGTAAACAAATGTGCGCAAAACGGCATTAAACACATAATTTCATTAAACACATTATAATCTCAGATGAGCTAAAGTGGCTCTATAGTAGTTATAGTTTATATGTTGTAAAGTTTAGTAATGTAAAGTTTATTTATGCAGAAGATTTAAAATTAATCTGCTGCAGTGTAAAGCTTGTACAATTGTATTTGGAAATGTTTGATTTGATCAGCGCAGTAGGAAACATCAGAGGTCCTGACCACTGGTGAGGAACATGGATTTATTAAAATAAGGAACATGGATCTATTAAAATAAGGAACCTCCCGAGCTTCCTCTGCTAAAGGAGGTCATGGTTATCCTATGGTTAAGGGTTAATGCAAAAATGAGCTCAAGTTGAGTTTTTGAATAAAAATGAGGCAACATGTATTATTTCTTCCTTTATTTTACAGTACAATTATTTTTCTATACAGGGATTTAAAAAAAAAAAAAAAAAAGTCACAGAAGCACTTTGTTCCTACATGATCTGCACTTCAATTGCATTTCAATAAAAAAAAAAAGACCTTGTGGAATTTGGCATATTTGTTTTTGCAGTAGTTTTTGAACTGTTAATTTTCTTGTACAGATATTGAGATATATATCGTATATCGAGATATAAAAAAAATATATCCATATATATATTTTTGCTCCATATCGCCCAGCCCTAAGTTATACAGTCTGATAGCTGTGGGGATGAAGGATCTGTGGTAGCGCTCCTTCTTGCACTGGGGGTGCCTCAGTCGCCTGCTGAAGGAGCTGCTCAGCTCCTCTACAGTCCGGTGCAGAGGGTGAGAGGTGTCGTCCGTGATGGACGTAAGTTTGGCCAGCACCCTCCTCTACAGAGTTCAGAGGACAGCCCAGAACAGATCTGGCCCTCCTGACCAGCTTGTTAAGTCTCTTCCTGTCCCACTCTGTGCTGATCGGGGCAGCGTGGGGGAGAGCAGAGGCCACCAGAGATGACTATAGAAGACAATTATAAGTCAAACGCTAAAATCCAGTGTGTTTAAACCTAAAATGCCTCTCTCTGATCTGAATGTTCTCTACCTAAACCCCAGCACCTGCAGCCTATCCTAAATCAGTGCTAGTGCAGCCTCTGCAGCTCAGGGAGGGAATTCTGGAGGTTCTGAGCTTTCACATGAGGCATGGTCCATATACTGAGGCAGGTTAAGACTCTGGAGACACAGGTTCAGTTGTGATTCTGAAACTGTAAAAGCACAGGCTACATACAGTTCCTTTAATCATGATAAAAATGCACATCTTTGACCTTGCAGTCCAGTCTTCTGTCTTATTCAATATTTCGCTTTCACTTGCAAGAATTCATATTTTAATGCTTGACAGACTGGGACTGCCCTACCTGCTGTGGACCTATTTCTTCTCTGTGCCTGGCTTTTGTTCTCTTAAAGTTGTGTTGGTTTGTGACAGCAGATGCAGCAGTGGCTTTGTAAACAGTGCACTCTGCAGTCAGTACCTATCACAATAACACCAGGCTCTGTGAGGACAGCCATGTAGATAGAATCAGAGCTGGAAACTGGACTAGCTAGAGTGGGATGGTAAATTCAAACTAGTCAGTACCAAATTATGGCTTCATACCCTTTGCTATAGCTAACAAATGAGAGAGATTTTTGACTCTACAAATTAAAACGGCTTGTACCTGATTTCTTCGCATGTATTTGAGCAGAATGTGTCTTGCCTCAGTACAGATATTTTACATATGCAGCTCTTGAGGTCTAAATAACTCTGCTGTTTATTGTTTAAATTTAATTATAAAGCCTTTTATTGTCAGGTACAGTACCTGACAGAGCCCTCTGTCAGGGGTACCTTCAACTCACATCTCCGGAAGAGCTTCTCCCGGCTTCCAGGGGAGGCTGGGGACATAGACTCCGAATGGGCTTTGTTCTCGGCCTCTACTCTCGTTGTGGCCACCCATAGCTGTGGTTGTAAGGTCTGTGGTGCCTGTCGCGGCGGCAATCCCCAAACTCGGTGGTGGACACTGGAAGTAAGGGATGCCGTCAGGCTGAAGAAGGAGTTTTATCGGGCCTTGTTGGCTCATGGGACTCCTGAGACAGTTGACGGGTACCAGCAGGCCAAGTGTGCTGCAGCCCGGGCGGTAGCAGAGGCAAAAACTCGGGTTTGGGAGGAGTTCAGAGAGGCCATGGAGGAGGACTATCGGACGGCCTCAAGGAAATTCTGGCAAAACATCTGACGCCTCAGGAGAGGGAAGCAGTGCTTCACCAACACTGTTTACAGTACAGATGGGGAGCTGTTGACCTCGCCTGGGGATGTTATCAGACGGTGGAAGGAATACTTTGAGGATCTCCTCAATCCCACTGTCACGTCTTCCGAGGAGGAAGCAGAGGCTGGAGACTCGGAGGCGGACTCGTTCATTATCTTGGCTGAAGTTACTGAGGTGGTTGGAAAGCTCCTCGGTGGCAAGGCCCCGGGGGTGGATGAGATCAGTCCTGAATATCTTAAGTCTCTAGATGTTGTAGGGCTGTCTTGGCTGACACGTCTCTGCAACATTGCGTGGCGGTCGGGGACAGTACCTCTGGACTGGCAGACCGTGGTGGTGGTCCCTCTGTTTAAGAAGGGGGACTGGAGAGTGTGTTCCAACTATCGGGGAATCACACTCCTCAGCCTTCCCAGTAAGGTCTATTCCAGGGTGCTGGAGATTAGAATTCGATAGTCGAACCTCGGATTCAAGAGGAGCAGTATGGTTTTCGTCCTGGCCGGGGAACACTGGACCAGCTCTATACTCTCCATCGGGTGCTCAAGGGTGCATGGGAGTTTGCCTAACCAGTACACATGTGCTTTGTGGACCTGCTTTGTGGCATTCAACTGTGTCCCTCGTGGGGTCCTGTGGAGAGTGCTCTGGGAGTATGGGTTCAGGGCCCTTTGCTAAGGGCTGTTCGGTCCCTGTATGACCGGAGCAGGAGCTGTGTTTGTATTGCCGGTAGTTAAGCCGGACCAGTTTCCGGTGCATGTTGGACTCCATCAGGGCTGCCCTTTGTCACTGGTTCTGTTCATTATATTTATGGACAGAATTTCTAGGCGCAGTCAGAGGCCGGAGGGGATCCAGTTTGGGAACCACAGGATCTCATCTCTGCTGTTTGCAGATGATGCTGTCATCGAACAGGGACCTGCAGCGTGCAATGGGGCGGTTTGCAGCCGAGTCCCCGGCTAGGATGAGGATCAGCTCTTCTAAATCCGAGGCCATGGTTCTCGACCAGAAAAAGGTGGCTTGCCCTCTCCGGGTGGGTGGGGGGTCCTTGCCTCAAGTGGAGGAGTTCAAGTATCTCGGGGTCTTGTTCACGAGTGAGGGGAGGATGGAGCATGACATTGCTGCCTTCAGATGTGTGACATCCCCAGCTCTGAAGGCAGTGTTCCTGGCTCTCAACAGTCTGTGAACCTCCCCTGTCAGCCATGGCTTCTGGTTAGCCCTGGTGATGATGGTCCTGGTGTGTGGGACATCATCAATGCATTTGGAGATGTAGGAAGCCACAGTGTCTGTGTATTCCTCAAAGTCTGTGTGGTTATTGTGTGTGGCAGCCTGCTTGAACACTTCCCAGTTTGTTGTGCCAAAGCAGTCCTATAGTGCAGACGAGGTCCCCTTTGGCCACACTTGGATCTGCTTCAGAACCAGTTTGGTGACTCTCACCCGGGGTCTGTATGCTGGTCTGAGCAGAACAGAGATGTGGTCAGAGAGGCCTATGTGGGAGAGGGGGGAAGCTTTGTATGCTCCTTTGTGTGCTGTGTAAACCATGTCCAAAATGTTGTTTCCTCTGGTTGGAAAATCAACATGCTGATGCATTTGTGGAATGAGATCTGCATGATTGAAATCTCGGGCTAGGATAAAAAATCCATCCAGGTGAGCCGTCTGTTGTTCACTGATGGAGTTATACAACTCGTACAGTGCTGCATCGATAAATATAAATATTTATAGAAAAACATGGAAACAACCAAGTTCCCAAAATCCTCTTTCCCTGTCCCAGTTTACATAATCTCTTGTACATCTGTTTCTAAACCTCTGCAGAATCTCTGAGCGCATTTATCTGTAAGTGAATAGCAATTCTTGAAACATGTCCCATCACCTCACCGCCAGCGGGCTCCTTCTTATTGTTATCTGAGCGCACTGCCAGTTCTCCACTCATACTAGCCTGAAGAAGAGTCTACACATGGATTAATGACATGTTCTTGTGATCTGCTCTTTCTTCACTGGTGATCTGGTCTTTCTTCACTGGTGATCGGGTTATTCCAGGACAAAGCTGGATGTATATTCGGAGGCTGTGGAAGTGGCTGGCGCAGTGGGCATGCTAAACCGGGTTTAGAGGATTATCTTAAACCCTGCCGGGGGCAGAGGAATGAGATTTTATCGCAGTCTGCTGGTGATGTTGAAATCTTCTCTGACATGAACTGCAAATGTTTGTTTTCTGCTGAGAAAAGGCCCAATAGTCAGATTTGGAGATGTAATTGTATGTGTTCTATTATATGGCTGAAACTGTGTTAAGAAAGTATAAAATATGTTATATTCATGATTCTGTCGCTCAGGTTTCACCCACTAACAACCATCTTATCAGTTTGTGCACCCCTCCTGGTAGTATACAGTAGAGTCTCCCTCTATTCATTTTGCCAAACAAAATAGTCCTTACTGACACTAAAATAGGCTGGAGTACATCTAACAGTGTCACCATGTTTGATTTGGTTTGTTTGGGTGATTTGCCTTTGGCTTCCTCATAAACCTCAATGCTGCAATGTAATTGGTCCCCCAACCAGAGGCAGGAAACCTATCGCAGCAGTGGGCCAAGATGGATTCTTATGAGTTTGTGAACTCACAAATATCACAAGAATCCATCTTGGTGTGCACTGTGCACTGAACTAGAGTGACCACAGGAAATCTACCCAGAAACAGTAAGGATATGCAAACTCCATAGAAATGCCCAGCTGACTCGGGTATCAAACCCAGAACTTCTTGTCCTAAAGGATGAGTGCTACCTACTCAGTCTCTATGCAGTCAAAAAAGAAAATGTATTATTGTTGAAAGCCTGAGGAGCTTCCTGGGTCAACACACAATAATGTCAGCTATATACATTTTGCCATATGATGCATGAGACCAACGTTCCCTCTAAGCTGCGCGCCTGTGCAATTGCGCACTGCTCGCACATTCTCAGCGCACAAGAAAACCTATGCAGCGCAGAGATTAAAGAGTTCTGCTTTTTTTTTCAGCCGCGGGGTCATCTGAATACGGGGGAATCGTCCTGTATTCAGAAACAAAAGTACGTGTCTCGTATTAAACTTCTACCGGTGTGCGAGGAGCACGTGCAGCTCTTTCGCAACAGCGTGTACCGGGGGTGCATGTCGGATGTCGCGCACAGGGGTCCAAGGAGCGCTCAGGGAGTTAGTGTGTTTGCTCAGACACATAAAACATTAGGGGGAACATTGCATGAGACCTAATACATATTAAACAAAGCTCATTTTTTAAGCTGATCATAATGTTGAACTTTAGCTTTCCCCCACCAAAGAGTAGTAGAGCAGCAATCATATCACGTCAAGAGAATGCTCTTGGAAAGCCTTTGTGCCTATTGTTTGTACTGTTCCTTTAACACAGGGGTGTCAAACATGTGGCCCGGGGGCTGTATCTGTA
This sequence comes from Paratrypauchen microcephalus, assembly GCA_036785185.1. Taxonomy (NCBI): domain Eukaryota; kingdom Metazoa; phylum Chordata; class Actinopteri; order Gobiiformes; family Gobiidae; genus Paratrypauchen; species Paratrypauchen microcephalus. The sequence continues at coordinate 171,363 of JAVJIX010000196.1, forward strand.
TTTCCTATTAAAATATTTGTCTGTGGGCTTGGACACATTTTATCAGTTTCTCTTGCCAGGATATCCTAAATTAACAGTGCTGGCTGCAAAAATGCTTTGCATGTTCGGGACTATCTACCTTTGTGAGCAGGTTTTCTCAGTAATGAACATTAATAAAATAAAGCTACGCTCAAACTGAACACACAAGCACTTGAATGACACTCTGAAATTGGCAGCGTCTCAGGACATGATGCCTGATATTGATGCATTTGTGCAGGCTAAAAGATGCCAAGTTTCAGGTGCAAAAAGAAAGTATGACTAAATTCTGTGAAATGCATACAAGTTCATGTTAAAATATTGTGTTGAAATTGCATTTTTCTTAAAGTTTCAGGTTATTATTATAATATTTTGTAACAGAAAGAGTTCATCAAATAAACTTCTGTAAGACTTCTGTAATAGATTTGCACAAATATTTGTACTTATTGCTATTTTTTGGGTATATATTCCATGAATTTTTTCATCTGGCCCCTTTGGGATCAAAATAAGATGGATACGGCCTCCGGACTAAAATTAGTTGAACACCCCTGCCTTAACAGAAAATGTGCACGTCTTTAGACACAAACTCTGCGTCAAACTGACAAGCTTCATTGTCTTGTTCTGTGATGAAAAAAAAGCATTCACACATTTTCCACCACACAACACAAGCCACTGATGAATGAAATTAGCAATCCTTTCTGCGAGTGGCTGCAGTGATAATTCTAAGAACACGATGATGTAAAAACGTGTCCTATTTGTATTTCAATCATGAGAAACTCCATTGCAGAACAGCTTAATACACAGATAAGCCCAGTCACATGGACCCTGTCAGGGAGAGACACAAGCAACCAACATAAATGAGATTTCAGATGTCATCCATGCATTTTTGAGTAATCTAGTGATCTCTCCCTGGCCCTATTCAGACTATCCTTACAGTTAACAGTATGAGTAGATGCCACTTCTACAAGGCTCAGCCTACAAGCTAAGGTGATGATCTATTATTAAAAGCCAGAGATATCGTTGCCATGGTTACCTATAGGACCCAACATAAATTTCTGGCACCCATGTTTTGAGTGTAATATATAGACCATTGAAGTGTTTTTGGCAGGGACGTGCACAGGAATTTTGAGGGGCAGTTGCTCTGACTTGAAGAAAGGGCAAACCAACCCCCCCGATTGGCGATTGTGGCGGGATTCTTCAAAAACTCAGGCTTAGTCTGGTAAGCGTTTCTAGGTGGTTTATTGTGCTCTCCCACAGTCCACAATGTGTGTGGAAAAAAATATTTACATTGGTGCAGTGAAAAAAAAAAAAACTTTCTGCAGACTTCCCCTTTCAGTCTTTCAGTCTTTGTCTTTCAGTCTTTCACTCGCTTTCTTTCTCTCCATGCACGTTACCTCCATTGTAACCAAGGCAAGACTGACTGCAGAGTTGCAGAGCGCACCTATATACTCCCATTTGCCCCTCCCACATTACATAACATCCTCTGGAAACATTATTTACACCATTTCCACTATTAAATGGCTAATATATTATGTACCAAAAGTTGTGCACAGACAATAGGGTTAATACAAAATCAATAAGTCACATCCAACACTTCAAATCCACAGAGAATACGAATTTGTGGCTCACATGACCACCAAAACCCACGAAACTGGAGGATTTAAACTCCCGGTGTGGATGTGTCCAGGTTTGCCATAACGCACCACGGGAAGAGGGAGAAGGCGGCAGCGCGTGGGTAAGTAAATGATCGGGTTTAGAGTGATTGGGATAGGCAAAACTGGCGATTCTAAGTGTGCACACTTAGTCGTGGCAGAACACCCTGGAGAGGTTAGGTTAGGGAATTTGTTTATGGTTGATAATGAAAAGGGTTCGGCGCGGAGCGCAACAGATAAGGAAGCAGGCATGTGTGTCTTTGCATGCTCTCCCCGGGGGCAACGCTCTTAGGGACGAGCCTGCTCTGTCACAGCAATTTTTTGTTTTAATTTTCAAATCTAGGCCTAGGCCTACATGAAATTCTGTATCTATTGAACAATGTATTATTATTATTAATTTATTAATTTATCCATCCATCCATCTTCTTCCGCTTTTCCATTTCTGGGTCGCGGGAGCAGCAGTCCAAGCAGATCTGCTGCCCAGAACACAATACACCAGCCCCCATGAATCCTCCTGCGGGTGGTGAGTCCACGCTGTGGACTAATAATAAAATTATTTATTTATTTTTTTCCCACTGGGAAGGACAACATCAGTCCAGGAGGGCATAGGGGCAGTTGCCTGGGCAACCTGAGCAACCCCCCTGTACATGTCACTGGTTTTTGGGACGAACATTGATTTTCATAATTCAGACAAATATACAGAAGCCATGCCTCGCTGGTGCTAGATACTGTGGGACCGTGCTGTCTAGGCTTGTCGTTTAGTCGATTAATCGGTCAATGGCAAGATAGCTAAAGACCTAGGAGTGAATAATTTTTCAATTAGCCTTTTATTAACTTTTCTTAGAACTTTTGATATAACATAGCGTGGCTGTATTTTTGTGAGTACTGTTTGGGTCAGATACACGGTCAGATGATAGGAATACTGAACAATTTTGCCAGTTTCAGCCCCGTTGTCCCCTTTAGTTGACAAAATAATCAGTAGGGTATGTCATGACCAACAATTTCTTTAGCTGACTTCAGACCTAGTACTTGAGCTGCTGGTTGGAACTGAGAGGGCATCCGACATAAAACTCAATGTTTTCAATTTGGCAACACTGCATGAATAAGTACGCAGTGTTCACAGCACCACTGAATTGTGAATGAGCTTGTCAGCATACCTCTGCACATCTCCCCTGATTGGAGAGCAGTGCAGAGCTGACTGTCCCAGGCCCAATGGTTATAATGGCAGTCCCTCCTCCACACCACGCTTCTACAGTGCTTGCGGCGGTCACATGACTCACCCCGGCACAGAAGGCCAGCATCAGCACTATTCCGGCTTTATTAGCTTCCGAGCTCATAATTCCCGGCACTTTCCATTAAAATGTACAGCAGATGAAGTGCCGCAGCCAAAAGCCCTGTTGACAGAGCAACTCATTTGAATAGGCAATTAACAAGAGAGTATGCAGTGAGAAGCTAGCAGCTAGCAAAGTATTACCCTTGCTTTGCAATGGATCTGGTGCTCAGCTCATGTAGCTTACTGTCAAGGTAACATGACAAGCATTAGCATTATGCTGACCTGACTCTAATACATACATTTTACAGCATTTCCTTCAAAAGTTTAGATTCAAGCATTGGTCATAAGGTTCATAAACACAATCAAAACAATTTGTCAGGATCCAGAATAAACATAAAATGGATTTAGGCAAGATACAACAATAAAATAAAATAAGGGTTGAAGGTCACATTTTAATATCCGTATGTAACGAACGTTTTTCTTCTTTCCACTCCTTTTCAAGAAATGTGTTTTTCTGTTGTTGTGTATGTACTGTATATATAATATGTATATGATTATTGTTTCTGTCTTGGCACTCAAAATATATAAGAATCAATCAATCAATTTTGCACTTTTTCACCTTCAAGGAACAAAGCACTTTACATCACCCATTCACACACCAGTGTACACAGACACTAGGGGCAAGATGGGTTAAGTGTCTTGCCCAAGGACACAACAGTAGCATTTATCTGTGGAAGATGGAATCGCATAGTCAACCTGTGGGTCAGTGGATTATTAGTTTAGTTAACAATGATGTTTCGGTCGGGAGCAGGATTCAAACCACCAAACTTCTGATTAGTGGACAAACGCTGTGCCAACTGAGCTACTGTCGTCCCATAAAGTGTTAGATCCAGTCCTTCAGTGATTGCAGTACAGTAGCATTTTAAGCTCTTATATTTTTGTGGTGTTTTGTTGATACTTGAGTTACATTTTGTTCATTTTGAATCACAATATTATTCTAAAACAACAAGATATATTCTTTTTCCTGCTATATACAGTAGTTATAATCTATGACACCTGTGGATCAAGATTGCGCCATAGGTCCCTCCCACCACCACCAGCACACACACACACACACACACACACCTACACACACACACACACACACACACACACACACACACACACACACACACACACACACACACACACACACACACTCTAGGCAAGGTGGGTGAAGAGTAAGGGACAGCACAACCTGCTGAATGATTGTCCGGCCTTTGGGTTTGGGGACCACTATTCTATCCACTGTCTGACCTGTAACATGCCCAGGTTAAACGTTCAAGGTGTTAACAACAAACCCATGAGATGAGCTAACTGACTAACAATTTAATAATCCATGGGCTAATTAAGGAATAAAACGTTACCATTTTAATTCAGACATAAACATATTTGTAGCTCCACATTACCTCCTAAATTCTTTTTAAAATATTTCCTGTTACAAATAATGCACTTGGAATGAACTGTCTCAACAATGTTTACCACCATTTTATTTTCCCTGACTACAAATAAGCAGCACTGTTCCTTGAAACCTGCCCTAGCATTAGTGACTTAAATGAGTAAACTACAGTTGGTGCTAATTGCTACACTGCTTCTTGCTACAAGCTGAGAATGAATTAATTAACTTCAGATAAACTAATCTTTTGTTTGCGAGGTTAGCCTGCCTCACTCTGCTGTAGTCTTACATGAGCTGTGTCCAGTCCATGTCCATGTTAATGTGTCCACACAGCGTCTCTTATATGACATGGTTCATATGCTGCTGCTGCTGTACCATTCTGATAACACTCACTCCTCCTCTAATGCGCCAGTCAGCATGTTTGTGGTAATTAGGCTGCAAGATGCGCCTGGCCTGGATTATTATTTTACATTAGTGGTCCGTTAAGAATAACATTTGTGACAACGTTTCATAATTTCATATTTACTTCTATACGTGCATGCATTGTGCTAGTCTCCTTGGAGATAGTTAAGTTTAAAGGTTCCATGGCATGAAATTTTCACTATCTGAGGTTTTTGAACGTTAATGTGAGCTCCCCTACCCTGTTTAGGCCCCCCCCCCCATGGTTAAAAGTTGCAAAATGTCTAAACTGAGCATTTGCGATCCTTTTCTGCGTTAGAAAAAAATCAGAGCTCAAACGGGCGATTTTGAACAAGGCACCTTATTGACGTCAGATCGAAAAAAGAAATGCAAATGCAGTTCCACCCCCGTCTGTTTGTACTCAGCGTCTCTGTAAATCACGCCCAGAGAGTTTGGACTGCGAATGCGCTAGGCAATGCGAAATGCGTTTTTTTATTTGCCTGGAGGCACGTCCGAGTGTTTCCAGGCTCGGAAGTCCTTTATCTGAGCCTCTGGACCTTTGAACAGCAGTGGTTTAATTTTATTTTCTGTGGAAATGTGTTTATTTTTCAATGGAACGCTTCTAATCTCTTCTCCACGCAAAAACGCGGAAATGGATCAGAGCGGACAGCTGAGAGCGGAGAGCGGAGAGTTTGACCACGCCCCCACCCTCTACTATAGGCCATCTCTTTTCTCCTCATTTGCATTCAAGCAACAACGCCCATAATGGCCTGTTCAGAGAGAAAAATTACTCTTTCTCATCTTATCTCTGTTTCTCATGCACTGAGTGTTGATTTTGAAGAAGGATTCATTTACAGTATTAGGGAACCATTAAGGAGCCATATAAAAGCATCAAGAAGTACCATGTCATGGGACCTTTAATGCAACATATGGAACATCCCAGGAAAAGGAAAAATCTCTCCATAAAGACAGGCAGGTGGCAGACCTTCCACCAGAAAGCAATTACCTAATGCTTTTTTAAAAGACATTTATGATACAAAGTTGAAATCTGTGCTTTGTGTTGTGTTGTTGTCCCCTCATCAAAAATATACCTGGAGTACTATTTTGTGTCATTCACGTTTGTTTCATTAATCCATTCATTCAAAGTAATCTTCTCTGAGCCTCAACAATACTGTGTTTGCATTTGACCATTTTAGCTGCATCACAGACAAACAAACAAACAAACAAACAAACAAATAAAAACCATCAACGGACTCATCCTGAGGTCAGATTGTTCACAATAAATGCATGGCTCTATTATATAGTGTGCACTTAGCCTAAGTACTCCACTTCATTTTTCCCATTGTTCATCCCAGTTGCAGAAGTGCCGACACTGTAATAACTCACTGGAAAATGTTTTTAAAGTGTATTTTCCAAATGTAGATTATTTATTGATTATTTAAGAAAATGTGACAAGTAAAGACAATTCAAGTTTTTTTATTATTACTATTTTTCTTTAAAGAGGGGTCATTTTACTTTTATGGGATATTAACGGCTAACATTTAATCTATTTCGATCAGCATGTTGCCTTTTATTGTTTTGAAAATGCTATATTCACCCAAAACAATGTACTACTAATGTTTTATCATTTTCACTTACATTTTTGAGGCTTTGAATCTCCCCTCCCGTTGCTCTCCGTGCTCAGTCACTCCCCCTTCAGATCGCAATCACAATGCAATCAGCGTGCATCTTGTTAATGAAACTAAAGCATATTGCATCAGTTCTAAGAAGTTGTTGTATGTATACAATTTTATATCATATTTTTGTATATTTATGCAAAATTGCTGTGCAGGAGCCTGGGTGAGGTAGGCTTGTGTACAGGCTTGTACTGCTAATCAAAAAGGTTTGAATAGGGCCCACATTTTTTTTTTTTGCATAATTTTTTATTTTTGCATTTTTTTTTTCTGTACTGTGTTTTTTTTTCTGTACTGTGTTTTATGTAAATATCCTGCTGTGTTATAAATATCCTACTTAAATGTCTGCACTGAAGTGAGATGCTTTCAATCTCATTGTGAGTATGTACAATGTAAATTGTACAGTGAACCCTCATTTATTGCGGGGGTTAGGTTCCAGAAATAGCCCGCAATAAGTGAAATCCGCGAAGTAGGACAATTTTATATTTTACAATTATTATACATGTTTTAAGGCTGAAAACGCTTCACCAGACACATTATACACCTTTCTGAGACTGGTATTAACATTTTCTCACATTTTTCTCTTGTTTAAACACTCAAACTTTTGTAGATTTTCATCAAAATACAGTATATTAATAGTGACGCGGGGCTCCCCCACGCGGACACGTGCGCGCGGACACGTGCGCGCGGACACGTGCGCGCGGACACGTGCGCGCGGACACGTGCGCGCGGACACGTGCGTGAAGGACATCAGAGACTCTGTCCCTACCATCCTGCCTGACCATCCCTGGTCTAGACCTGGTTTAGTCCTGGTTTAGACCTGGTTTAGTCCTGGTTTAGTCCTGATTTAGACCTGGTTTAGACCTGGTTTAGTCCTGGTCTAGTCTCTTAGCCAATCAGGAAGCAGGACACAATGTTACACTGTAAAAAAAAGTTACACTATAAAAAAAATTGAAAAAAAAAAAAAAAAAAAAATTGGAAAAAAAAATCCGCGAAACAGCGAGGCCGCGAACAGTGAACCGCGATACAGCGAGGGTTCACTGTACATATGACTAGTGATAAGAAAAGTCATTCTATTCATTCTACCTATTTTAAGTTTGTGTTGTCAATGAAAATATTTGTCCTTCTTTTATGTGTTTTATATGTTCCAGTTTATAGTTGTGCAGCTTACTCATATGTTTGAGCTTCCAGCCATGGGACATTTTGAACAGTGAAAATGAGCCCTTTGCTTGTTTATTTATTGTGGTTTATTATCCTGCCTCCAATCAAAGGGTGGACATGTTTTCAAGGTCGGACACACGGGTGATAGATGCGCTAAAGACATTGAAAAATGCTTTCATTGGTGTTTTGTGGACTAGTCTTATCAGCTCTCATGTACAGGCCCATAAATTACACTGTCTACGGTCCAACATTGCAATTCGTCTTAGAGATATGAGAGAAGCACAAGCCACTTTCACATGAGACTTTGACAACACACAACTTTTTGTTTCCTCAGCACAATTCCAGTGTGATAGTGTTGAAGTTGAAGTTTCAGAGTTTTTAACCATATTATTGTAGTTTCTTGTTGTATTTTTGGGTAATTCACTAATGTTTGAGCAATCTTTATTCTCCTGTAGATCCTTATATCTACCCCACCACCACCGGAACCACGGATGTCATAGATTATAACTATATAGCAGACAAAAGCACAAAATGTCTTCTCTAAAAAAATAATTTTACTCATATCAGAGTAAATGTAATTTACTACTCAGGGTTGTCCAAATTTAAATACCTTAACAAAGTATCCTATATCTCAGTCATTACAAGACCAAGTCATGCCAAACAAACTAAACCAAACAAAACAAACTTGACTAAATAACTATCACACCCTCATCGTGACTTGAAAGCACCGCTAAAAAACAGCAAACTGCAACATGCACATTTTGATCTGTCTTGTTTTCCTTCTATTTTTACATGGGTGACAGTAGCTCAGTTGGTAGAGCATTTGTCCTGATCCGAAGGCTGAGCAGTCAGATCCAGCTCTCACAGATGAATGCTGTTGTTGTGTCCATGGGATACTGAAACCACCCACTGTTGTTTGAATAGGTGAGTAGTTCCTTGATGTAAAGTGCTTGAGGGCCTTGAAGGTGGAAAAGCGCTATAATGTGACCATACAAGGTCCAACATTTCTGGATCATAAGTTTGGAGATTTCTTTCAAAATTGTCTTCCATAGTTATGGAGTTATGGAGGCCCATGCCCTCCATCTGAAATCTAGAACATGAATGTAACCAATTACACTGACCTTAATGTGTCCAAGGTTAAATCAAACCTATGCTGCAAAATTGATATAACCATGTTATATAGCTGTGTCCCCTTACAATTTACCGACCTGAAGTTATTTATCTGGGGTGATTTGTGCATGTTTGAGCAAGCTTTAATTGCTCATTTTCAATACACCATTTTGCTGATCTACCCTATTTTCACCAGCATACAGTATGTTCACTATCCTGAACTTACAGTTATCCATAGGAGTGGCCCACAGCATGCGGCGCTTTTTTCTGATGACTTTTACAAAGACGTCAGCTCCCATTGGGCACCACAATTTTCTAACACAGAAGACAGTGGACTTGTTCCTGTTATTAAGACATTTTAGATGAATATTGCAATTTAAAAAGTGCTAATTATAACATAATGGTCCACGGGTGTCATAGATTTTTACGTAGGACTTTTCCACCTTCAAGAGACTCAAAGTGCTTTACATCAATTATAACTATAGCAGGCTCAGGCACAATATGTATTCTTTAAATGTTGATGTATACTCAACAAAAATATAAACGCAACACTTTTGTTTTTGCTCCCATTTTTCCTGAGATGGACCCAAAGATCCAAAATTCACTCCATATACACAATATTACCATTTGTCTCAAACATTGTTCACAAATCTGTCCAAATGTGTGACAGCAAGCACCTCTGCCCCACCGAGACAATCCACCCCACCTCACAGGTGCGCCACATCAAGATGCCGATCCGACATCATGACCAGTGCACAGGTGCGCCCCAGACTGCCCACAATAAAAGGCCACCCCGAAATGTGCATTTTATTTTTTGCTTTATTGGGGGTCTGGGGACTCAGAACCAGTCAGTATCTGGTGTGACCACCATTTGCCTTATGCAGTGCAACACATCTTCTTCACATAGAGTTTATCAGATTGTCAATTGTGGCCTGTGGAATGTTGGTCCACTCCTCTTCAATGGCTGTGCGAAGTTGCTGAATATTAGTGGGAGCTGGTACACGCTGTCGTATACGCCGGTCAAGCACATCCCAAACATGCTCAATGGGTGACATGTCCGGTGAGTATGCTGGCCATGCAAGAACTGGGACATTTTCAGCTTCCAAGAATTGTGTACAGATCCTTGCAACATGGGGCCGTGCATTATCTTGCTGAAACATGAGGTGATGTTCATGGATGTATGGCACAACAATGGGCCTCAGGATCTCATCACGGTATCTCTGTGCATTCAAAATGCCATCAATAAAATGCACCTGTGTTCTTCGTCCATAACAGCCTTTGAAGAGGAGTGGACCAACATTCCACAGGCCACAACTGACAATCTGATAAACTCTATGCGAAGAAGATGTGTTGCACTGCATGAGGCAAATGGTGGTCACACCAGATACTGACTGGTTCTGAGTCCCCAGACCCCCAATAAAGCAAAAAAAAAATGCACATTTCGGGGTGGCCTTTTATTGTGGGCAGTCTGGGGTGCACCTGTGCACTGGTCATGATGTCGGATCGGCATCTTGATGTGGCGCACCTGTGAGGTGGGGTGGATTGTCTCGGCGGGGCAGAGGTGCTCGCTGTCACACATTTGGACAGATTTGTGAACAATGTTTGAGAGAAATGGTAGTGTTGTGTATCTGGAGTGAATTTTGGATCTTTGGGTCCATCTCAGGAAAAATGGGAGCAAAAACAAAAGTGTTGCGTTTATATTTTTGTTGAGTGTAAAATTGCAGTCTGCCAGAGCCTCCACAGGTCCCCTTCACCTCTCCATCTGCTGTGTATATGTTGTGGGTGCAGGCTGGAGTGACAGTGACAGGAGCAGTGAGAACTATGAGCCCTGTGACCTGTGACGATGCTGCATGACACCCGGCAGGCAACACACTGACACCTCATTAGACCGGTTTACACAAAAGAAAGAGCTCTAGGCCTCTGCAGTAGAAGCAGAGACAGGATTAGCAAAGGAAGTGCTGAGTACAACTGTTCAACATACGAGCTACATGCCGTCCAAGGGAAATGAGGACTATTATGTTTCTGTTTTTACAGTCAAATCAAATGGCAAATCAAATGGCAATACAAACTATAATAACCATGACAAATCCAGTTTGAACCTGCATGCACTGGCTCCAACATACGTAAAAACAGCCCCTGCTAAAACGAAATTACTGCCCTCTAGTGCTTTACTGTATGTAAAAACTGTCCAAATTCAGTCTAGTCAAGGTGGGTGAAGTGTCTTGCCTAAGGCACAATGACAGATGGTGGGAAACGATCCTTCGACCTTCAGGTTGGGGGAACCCTGCTTTACCCATTGAGCCACTGTCGCAGCTATATAAGGTTACCTCATCCAAAACATTCCTGAAGAGGTTTAGATGTCATCCATGCATTTTTGATTAATCTAGCGATCTTTTCCCGGCCCTATTCAAACCTCCCTTATGGTTGGCTGTAAGATTCTGTCCAGTGCTCATCCCACAAGCCTACATCACCCATGCTCCCTCATGACAATTTTCCATAAATATATAAAAACATGATACAAAATTATATACTACAACATGACAAACCTGATGCGATGTGCAGTAGTTTCTTTAGTAGAATGCACGCTGATTGTGTTGTGATAGCACTCTGAAAGGGGAGTGACTTAGAGCTCAGAGTCTAAAGCGAATATAGAATTTTCGAAACAATAAAAGGTAACATAGTGATGCAAATATATTATGTCTTAGCAGTTAATACCCCATAGAAGTAAAACACTCCCTCTTTAAAGATCTAAAACATGAAATGCCAACGTAAAGGAACTAAACGCATATTATTGTTTCATTTATGGCAAACTAAAGGCCCCCAGGTAGAAACTAGCACCGGGCCCCCACAAAGCTAAAATCAGCCCTGAGTCGTGTGCTTAGAGCCCCAGCCTGCCCGGTCCTCTGTGGGCGTATTGTTCCTCATCTATTCTGAACAGGGGATATGCTTTATTACAATGAGTCTGTTTAGGAGCCAATTTGTCACGCTCACTCACACCAAACGCCTGCCATTGCACAATCCTGTATACCTCAACGTGATTTTATTTATAATTTTTATCTGCTTTGTGTACGTCCTCTGGGCCAGTGGGGGTAATCATTGGGAAAGTTGTAACTGACATATCAAAGAGACATTTATGGCTCATTTTGTCACTGAAATTGAGGCGTCCACAGTAAATATCATAGCATTTAGTCTAAGTACTATTGATGTTAGCATAGCACTAGCATTACACTATTCTCTAAGTTTACTTTTTATTGAGACAGAATGTCTCTGTCTTTGTCTCTGTTTATGTTGTTTGGGAATGAGATAGACCTTATAGGAAATGTATGCAAGATTAACTTAACGGTTATTAACGGCTAACACAAAACATATTTAGATCACCATGTTACCTTTGATTGTTTTGAAAATAGTAAATTAACTGAAAACAATGTATTAACAGTGTATTAACATGATCGTTTTGATGAGTCAAAAATTACTCCCCCTACGGAGTGCTATCACTTAACAGTCAGTGTCTGTGTAATCCCTCAGTCATCCTGGTGGGATCCATATGAAAAGAAAAACTGTCAACTGGACAAAAGTTTTAGAGTGAAAACATCTGACACTGCTTTATATCTGCCTGAAGGGTGTAAAGGAGCATTTGCTTTGTTAGCTATAGGTCTATTGAACTACACTAAGTGTGACATTCACTTATGAAGTGGCTGTTTCTCCAATATAACACTCAATGCAGTCTTCACTACACTGAATGGAATAGACCACAGAGTTTTATAGGAGTTAGGCTTAGAGTATCAATAAAGCAGTTATTAATCCTGAATCACTCTTAATAACTTAATAACATTAAATGTCATTGTTCACATTTTGATTGGGCTAGTTTCCTCTAGCTGTTATGAAGTCTTACCAAATATTCTAGTGCAATTCGATGACTTTCCACATTCACACAAACATAAGTGGTCCCAGGGACACTGCTGCAATTTCCGAAAAACATTATTAAAATCCAGCCACTTGTTTTTCAGTGATGATAAAATGAGAAAGAGACGAGCGTCCCTGCAGAATCTCTCTCTCTCCATTAGCAGAGGTCGGCCTTGGCAGACAATGCTCAGTGATTGCTTATGTTCATGTTTTTCATTGGAACTCTCCGGAACAGTCAACGCTAATGCCATGTGCAGACAGTATCACCGCATATGTGAAGCGCGCTTCTCAGAGATCCTGTTTTTTCAACCACACAAAGGAACGCCGCAAAGAAATATTGTAAAAAATAAAAATAAAAATTTAAGTATTAATCTGTTTTTATACTGACAATTTCACGTTCACCTTTCAATTGTTTTAAAGGGACAGTGTGTAAGATTTTTACCCGTTAATTACTGAAATTGAAGATACCCATTCAAAAATACATTGTTTTCCAAGCCTTTTCACTTCCATCATGAAATCAAAGTATTCTTTTGGACTTAGATATAGTCACATAAAAGGGGGATCTTCCCCATGCAGAGGCAGCCATTTTGAATACGAGAGCCGCAGAAGGACATTTGGGCTCCGCCTTCGGCAAGGCTCGTGGTTTTGGGTAAACAACACAAGCATGCTGCCGGATCAGACTCGTAATGGATCTAACACGTGTTTTGGACTAAATTGTTTTACTGGATTTTATTCGCTGGATCCTTACGGACAAATTGAGAGCAAGTCTATGGTGAAATACAGAGTTTGACCTGTGCAAAGCATTCTAAGGTAAGCTAACCTCGTTTTGTGCTTTTCCGTATAAAAGCCCCATGTGCTCTGGGAGTGATTGTTGTGCAGGGAAATGAATTGCATAGTCAAAAAGAGGAGACTGTAAGGTTTCATTTGATGTGTAGAGTGTCATGGTACATGATCGGGAATGTGTGTTTTCATGAGAAAGGAAAAAAAACAAAAAAAACTGGGACCGCGTTTTATTTATACAGTAGCGGTGCGCGGCTCGTGTGCGCGCGGGTACGAGAGCTGTCCGCGTTACGGCGCGCCCGGGTGACCTCGAGGGTCACCCGGGCGCGCCGTAACGCGGACAGCTCTCGGCAGAAAGTGCAACAGAAAGTGCAATAGCACCATCCACCTATGCGCCACTAATCCTACACACTGGGGCTTTAAAGGCACTTTTAATAATAATAATAATAATAGTGCCTGTTTCTTGTAATGTCCATTACAGTCTTGTTAAAGACTGGGACAGACTAAGAGAAGCAAGGTTGACAATGTGCACCATCAGCCCCTCTGACAGCTCTAACCACTGAGCCACTGTCACTTTTGCTTTGATGAGGTTTGTAACTCACATAAAAAAAAAACACTCACAGAGATCCGATATTTGAACAAATATTTTTTTGTGAATTACTTATATTTGGAGTTTAAGTGGTCACAAACCTCCTTACTCACCACACTGACACTTCCTGGCTCTACCTGACTGCAGAGGGAGGGGAAGAGAGGTCACAGTGAGCATAACATCTTATACTGGGCATTTTAAACAGTTTGCAGTGGTCCAAAGTTATTCCCCACTTACCTTTTGCATTCAGAATATCTTAATTATGCCTAATTATAAGCACTTTTCACAACTTCTAAAGGGCGTCAAGGTAACACTAACAACAGCTACCATGTTAACATACACTCCCAGATTCTTGGTTAATAAAACGCAAGATCAGACAGTACACAGCTGACCTCAAGAGCAATATATCTATACTAGGGCAAGACATATTTTGATAAAATTTATGGGAAAATCTCAGATCTCAAATCAAGATTCAAATTTTGAATTCAAGTAATTTAAATCTATATATTTATTTGTTTGGGGTGGCAGTAGCTCAGTTGGTAGAGCATATGTTTCTTCATCCAGGGGTTAGCGGTTCGAATCCCGCTCTTGATGGGTTAACCGCATATGATCCCAGCTCCCACAGATGAGCGCTGCAGTTGTGTCCTTGGGCAAGACACTTAACCCCACCTCGCCCCCAGTGTCTGTGGACACTGGTAGCCCCCATGGCAGAAGATACATGTGATGTGAGCCGTCCTCCTGTGGACCCACCACCTGCGGAAGGATTCATGGGGGCTGGTGCATTGTGTTCTGGGCAGCAGAACACTGCTTGGACCGTGACCCAGAAAAGCGGAAGAAAATGAATGTTTATTTATTTATTGTTTTAATGACTTAATTTGCCCTCTCCCACTAACTGTTTTCCACCTATTCTTAGGCTGTTCTGATTCTTTCCTGATTCTCCATGCGATTCCAGGGAGCCTCCATGTAAAAAGCTCAGCTAAAGACACCATGGGGAACTTCGTAACCACTTTAAATCTGGCCCATGGGCCTGCTAAATCTTTCCCATGCCAACCGGGGACTTACAAATGCAGGGGGGCAGGACAGGAAGAACAGATGCTTTTAAAGTGCATCTGACAGTTTTTCATGTTTTTGTCATTACGATTTGGTTTTGTGGGATAATACGGTAAATATTTATAATAGTTTTACATCAGTTAAAGGAACTGTATGTAAGATTTTGATTTTAAAGTGGGATTAAACATCTCAGAGCTGCTGGACTCAGCAGTACCTGGAGGACTAAAGGGGAGAGTGAGGGGGGAGAAGGTGAGCTGTCTGGAGATATCATGAACAGTGTGATGGGTCCCATGTTTTGGAAGGGCTGTCTACAGTATATTATAATGTTGCTTCCTCATCACAAACATACCTGAAGCTGTGTTTTGTTTCATTCACAAATGATTCACGCACAAACCTCAAGCTCTGTTCTTCTCTCAAATGGAAAGCACTCTGTTCCACCTTGTGATATACAAGAAGTGCGCCACTGTGCTTTTAAACTCCATACACCTTCATGGAATCATTTGGATGAGTTCAGCTGTGGAATTGACTATCTCTACTGAGCAAAAGGTAAAAGGGGTTGTTAACTTGAAAAGTCCTGCTTCATCATCACAAGGTGGAAGAGAGCATTTTCAGCTTTCGAGATGCAGACAGATTACCTGGCCAGCCAAATGATATCTCTCTGTATTTCCTATACAGCGCGATACCATTTGGACACCCTCCATCCACTCTCGCTCCTCCGGTTCCAAACCGACTCCGCGATTCTGATTCGTTCAAAGATGGTGATGTCAGTGCACCCGCCTTTGCCCGCAAAGTCACTCTTAGGCAGCGGAAGTTCCGCCTCAGTTTTGAATCAAGATGGCGCAATCTCTGATTGGTTCACTTAGCTGTCTGTCTACGCGCGACCGCAGCGCATTTTGTGGATCAAGCGTTACCAGACTCACTCGCTGGTACAGCGATGAGTCATGGATTCTTCCAGGCAAGCAGACAGATGCAACCTTACTCAAACATGTGTGTATGTTTTTGAGGAGGTACCAGCAGTACAACATGGCTTAAAGCTCACAAGAATCCATTTTGTGCAATACAGAAACTTCATACTAAGTAGTTTGTAGGCAGTACAAGTAAAAAGTTTGTGAACAATTAACTTAATACAGATAAAATCCACTACTTTTAATTTTGTACTTTGTTACTTCCCACTACCGGCGACAGGTTGTCTATAGCTGATGCTCAAACAAAAAGTGCTAGAACCATCCCGGTCTCCCAGCCGTTAGCAATGCAATTATTTAGTGATGGTTTGTTAGACTCTTCAACATCAATCACACATAATAGCCCTGTGTATTGTGTCTAACTGTAATCATTTAGTACGTTTAAGTAGGTTGCTGTGTTCAGACTAATTACATCTGCTGCAGCGAGGTCAACCGGAGCGCTGAATGCATTAAGGAGTTCTGGTAAAGCTTCTGATGGTGTTAGCTGCATTTGACCCACATATAGTCAATGGCACATGGGACAGGACAACAGGAACAGAATGTACCTGTTGTGAGGTCTTCTTTGAGAGGTGCTAATGACTCTGCCATTGCAATTTAAAGAGAGGATATTGTGCTAAATCAACTTTTGTGACTTTTCTGCCATGTTATAATGTTGTTCCCCTCACCAAAAACATGCCTGAAGAGGCTTTAGATGTCATCCCTGCATGTCTGAGTAATCTTACAATCACTGCCAGGCCTTATTCAAACTGCTCAAATGCTCCACCCACAAGCCACCACCCATGCTCCCACAGGACAATTCTCCATAAATATACAAATGATACAAAACAATACTCTACAACTTGACAAACCTGATGTGAGGCGCAGTAGTTTCATTGGTGGGATGTATGCTGATTGCGTTGTGATAGTGCTTGAAGGGGGAGTGATTCAGCCATGAGAGGGGGAACTCCGAACATCAAAAATTAATACATTGTTTTCAGTGAATATTTTCAAAACAAAAAGTTAACATGTAATAATATGTTTTATATTAGCAGTTAATACCATACAAGTGTGTGGCCTCTTTAAAGGTCCTGTATTAAGGAATATTCAATGCCTTGGCCTCTGCTAGTGCCCCAAATACCACTTCACATTCACATTCTGAATGAATGAACATAACTTTGATATGATAAAAGGAGAAATTCAATTTGTCAACTGGACAAAGTTTGTTTGGTTGAAAACGTTTCGCCGCTCATCCGAGAGGCTTCGTCAGCTCTGGTTCTAGTGCTGGTTAGACACTGCTTATATCTAGCTGCAGGGAGGAGGAGTGTCTAGCCAGCACTAGAACCAGAGCTGACGAAGCCTCTCGGATGAGCGGCGAAACGTTTTCAACCAAACAAACTTTGTCCAGTTGACAAACTGAATTTCTCCTTTTATCATGGATTCTACCTGGACGACTGAGGGACTCTTCACGCATAACTTTGATATGATTTTGATGAGCAACATTATAACACAGACAGAAAAAAAAGTCAAGTTGATCACCATGGAGACCTTTGCTTTGGGATTTCATGTTTTAGAACTTCAAATTATTGCTATCTATGACAAGAGACACCTTGTTTCTACAGATGCACTTCAGTACAGGGAAATGGAGTTAGGACACCATCTACTGGCAATACGAGGAATTACTATTCAATTAACACCCAAAAACAGTTTTTCCCGACATGCTAACAAAAATGTTGCTGTCTCAAATGCTCAAATTTTGCTTTTAGAACTAAACTGCAGAAGACCTGGACTTTTACCTGTGACATGACAAAACTGGGAATTTCAAATTGCATGTTTTTATGAGGCTTTGAAGGAGCAGACTTATTAAACAAGGACTCCTTGAACAAGCAAAAAATGTATTCAATGAGGGAAGATTTTCTCTGAGTCTCCCCTTCCTTTGCTCCTCGTGCTGAGCCACTCCCCCTTCAGAGCAGTATCACAGCACAATCAGCATGCATCCCTATAATGATACTTCTGTGGGAGCATGGGTGATGTAGGCTTGTGGGTGGAGCATTGAACAGAATTGTACTGCTAAGTGGGGGTTAAATAGAGCTCAGGAGAGATCGCTAGATTCCTCAAACATAGCATGCATAATGACATTTTTGAGTCTAATACTCCCTTTTCAAAACCTTCCCAAGAGGTTCTGCAAATGGCACACTTCCTTTTGCTTTCTAAACTGTTTTTTTCATTCACCGCAGGTCATCTTAATTGATCATAAAATCTTAATTGCAGCCTGTCTGTCCGTTGGTCTGTCCCTTCATCCTGCTTTATTTATTATGTTCTTTAATTGCAATTTCACAGTGTGCGCCCGTGACATTTGAGCTCTTGTACACTGGGCTGGGAGTGACAGAGGAAGGGGAGCCTGTGTCCACAGTAATGACCACAAACACACGCTTAACTCTGGCTGTCAGCACAACGCACATTAGCATAGGTAAAGTGATAAGAAGTGAGCTAGATTGACTTGTATTTACATAAAGAGAGCCTTAATGAGGGGAAATGCAATAGGATTTATGTTCAGAATGCAAGGTTGGTACAGAAATTGAATGCTTGTAGTAAAATAAGGACTTTAGAGACTTTTAAAAATAATTTCCCTTGGTTAATATAAAAATAAATATATGATCATGTATTGGAACTAGGGTTGCCAAATCAGATACGAATCAAAACTGAAATGAATCAGAAAAAAAAAAAGTCCCCAGGATCATGTAGAGTGGGTTAATATGAACATGTTAAGGTCAGAATGATGAGTCTGACAGTAGCAGTTACAGTTTAGCAGCTCTATTTGAAATGTGGTTGTGGGTGGAGTTAAGGTGTTTAATCCCACTTTAAGATAAATAGCTAATTGACCCCCACCCCCAATACAACTCACCAGCCCCCCCTACTGTCTGTCCCTGTCACCACATCCACACCTGTCACCATATGGCCATCCCGCTGTGAAGTGCTCCCACCTCTGCCTGAGTACTTCACAGTGGATGGCTCTCCCATTGCTTTTCTATTTGAAATGGAAGCTGGACCTTTTATCGTCCAAAGAGCTGCAATTGAGTGGAGAGAAGCACGAGTGGGCTGCGGTGTGTGACTGACTGGCCGGAGTGAGTCAGGCTGATTGCGCGCTATGTACTGTAACCACGGCGATTTAAAGAGCAGCTAATGTTGGCATACAGAGACAAAATGCAGAGGCAGAGGCATTTGTAATACAGAGATCATATGCATGCCGGCTATTTCCTATAATCAAGCACTTTTGAATCAATAGTATTTGAAATCTATGCAATGCACCATTATTTCAATATGTTCAATGGTAATATGGGGCTCTCTGTAGACAAGTGCTATAAATGACAATCAATCAAAACAATATTATCATATTAGAAGCCCTGTTACTCAAGTTAGACTTTTAAAGGTCCCATGGCATGAAATTTTCACTTTCTGAGGTTTTTGAACATTAATGTAAGCTCCCCTACCCTGTTTAGGCCCCCCCATGGTTAAAAGTTGTGAAATGTCTAAACTGAGCATTTGCAATCCTTTTCTGCGTTACAAAAAATCAGAGCTCAAACGGGCGATTTTGAACAAGGCACCTTATTGACGTCAGATCGAAAAAAGAAATGCAAATGCAGTTCCACCCCCGTCTGTCTGTACTGCGTCTCTGTAAATCACGCCCAGAGAGTTTGGACTGCGAATGCGCTAGGCAATGCGAAATGTGTTTTTTTATTTGTCTGGAGGCACGTCTGAGTGTTTCTAGGCTCGGAAGTCCTTTATCTGAGCCTCTGGACCTTTGAACAGCAGTGGTTTAATTTTATTTTCTGTGGAAATGTGTTTATTTTTCAATGGAACGCTTCAAATCTCTCCCCCCGTGCAAAAACAAGGAAATGGATCAGCTGAGGCTCAGAGCCGAAAGCGGAGCGTTTGGCCACGCCCCCACCCTCTACTATTTGGCCAGCTCTTTTCTCCTCATTTGCATTCAAGCAACAAGGCCCATTATGGAGTGTTCCAGAGAGAGAAAAAATACTCTTTCTCATCTTATCTCTGTTTCTGAGTGTTGATTTTGAAGAAGGATTCATTTTCAGTATTAGGGAACCATTAAGGAGCCATATAAAAGCATCAAGAAGTACCATGTCATGGGATCTTTAAAACTTTTTTTTTATTTTTTTTTAACACACTCTGACTAGAAAGAGCTGATTTGGTTGGATTTACAACAGGTGAGATCATTAAAAATGCCACTCACACTGGTGGCAGTAGCTCAGTTGGTAAGAGTGTTTGTCCACTGATCATTGGGCAAGACACTTAAAGGGATATGCCACCCCCAGGTCAAATTTGGGCATCTCCCCACAGTCCAGAGACTAAAATAAGTGGTGGAAAGCATTTTCCTGCTCAGTGCAAATAAATGTGCAAATATTTGCTCAGTGCAAATAAATGTGCTCAGTGCAAATAAATGTGCAAATAAATGTGCAAATCAACACGGAGAGCTTGCCTTGGTCATTTTGGGTGGGAACTATTTTCCAGTGCGGAAGAATACAGCCGAATCACGCACCACGTTGTGCAACAGGGGAACTCCCTTCCCCGTGCGTAACTGGGATTCCCCTGACAGCGTGCTGCGTGATTCGGCTGTATTCTTCCGCACTGGAAAATAGTTCCCACCCAAAATGACCAAGTCAAGCTCTCCGTGTTGATTTGCACATTTATTTGCACTCGATATGAATGCGCACTACACAGAAAGTAATTGGGAAACGCATCGAGCAAATTAATTCCTTTTGGCTGAAATCTTTCTCTGGCGACGTTAGACTCCAGTCTAAGGCGGAGGAGCTGCAGATACCGCGGCGGTCAGTGGCGACAGACTCGGACAATGGCTGGGTGAGCAGGAAAACGCTTTCCATCACTTATTTTAGTCTCTGGACTGTGGGGAGATGCCCAAATTTGACCTGGGGGTGGCATATCCCTTTAACCCACTTTGCCCCTAGTGGCTGTGTATCCATATCCATAGAAACAAGAAGGTGATGGACCTCCAACCAAAAAGTTACATAGTGCACCTTTAAAACTTAAAACTGCATTGTGTCAACTGCCTACCATTCCATGTACAACTCCCCCAGCGAGATGTCTCTGCATTGTATCAATACTCAGTGGTTTTAAGAAATATTGTTGCCACAGCTGCCCTGGGGCAGATTGAAGGAAGTGAGGTTTCCAATCTGCACGATTATCCCTTTTGACCACCACTAATACTCACCACTTTCATACTAGGTGACATGGATGAGGTGTCTTGCCTAAGGACACAACGTAGTTTGTACTAGAGAAAGTAGCCATGTGTTCTGTTTACAAGCTTTGATCATAAATAATATGGTAAAAATCTGATCTAGAGAGTGCATGTAACCGCAGCAGTGAGACTAATGCTCTGAAGCTATTTTTAAATCAGCCAGTTTCACACTGGCAAACATTTATTATTTTTTTTAAAGGCACAGGAAATTAGTAGGTGCTACATTAAAGTGTAATCTTTATGTCCCTGTGGGTGAAAAATGCACTCTGAGAAAACAGCCTTCAAAGTTACAATGTCCCAAATAAATCTATGGATGCAAGTGGATTAATTGAAATAATAAAACATCTTTAGATGTGGACTGGATAGTGTTGTTGTTTCCACACAAAAGCTTGCATATTGAGAGATCAATCTGACCAAAAAGGAAGAAAAAAAGAAAAAGATAGAATGTTTTGCCTGTAGTATCTTGACTTAAAGGAAGTGCAGCCTGTGCTCCACTGACCCTGTGTCTCCAGAGTCTTAACCTGCAGACCGAGGACACATACAAGTCGGTCTCATTCTCAGTAAATAGGAGGTCATGCCTCATGTGAAAGTTCAGAACCTTCAGAATTCCCTCCCTGAGCTGCAGACGCTGCAGTAGCACTGATTCAGCTGCAGGTGCTGGGGTTTAGGTAGTGGCCATTCAGATTAGAGAGAGGCATTTTAGGTTTAAACCAACTGGATTTCAGCATTGAAACTGGCAACCCAAATGAGAGGCTCATTATGCTTTCTCATTGGCTCATCACCAAATTAAAACATGATCCACTTTTCGGGTCCAATGTTTTTTTAATTAAGAATAAATCAGTATTATAATTGTATAAGCTATACTTGATTTGAACATGTTTACTTTGTGTTTGGGGAAGCCGGTCATGTTTATGGAATTTAAAATCAAAATATTCATAAATATACAGTTTGAGAAAACTCCAGCAAATTCTACCTTAAAAACCCACAAAGGCATAAAGGTCCACTGTCTTTTAAAACCCATTTTATCCTCTCACTCAGCATTTCAGGACGCATCATGTCGTCCATTTTGACAGAAGCCAGACCAAAGATTTTCCAGTATCTTGTGTTTGGTGACATTTCAGGAGGCTAAGTCCATGTGGGTGTCAGCTCCTCACCCCCCTCCTCTCCCTCTATAGAGCTGTTAGCTGTGTTAGCCTGACCCCCCTGGCCCTCCTCACATTAGTGTAGGTTTCTGACACCTGCACCCATGGGAGACAGCATGCTGATGTACACCTATCACAGCCTCGTTTCCTGAAAGCAAAGACAAACAAAGAAGGTCTGTCATGTCATTTCATCTCACAGTGCTTTTAGGTAGGGATTTTTTAACATAAGGGACTACAGATGCCTAGAGAAGAACAAAATGTAAATTAAAGCCGCTTGCGACTTTTCGTCCACGTTTAGGGCCTCAAAATCGCACTTGAATTTGGGAAAAAATAAATAAACAAATAATAATAAAAATATTGTCGTTGGCGAGGGCCAGTTATAGAGGAAGGACGGTACTTTTTGGGGCATTCTATCATGTTATAATGCTGTTCCCTCATCAAAAATTATGCCCGTAGTGGTTTTATATGTCATCCATACAGGTTTGAGTAATCTAGTGATCGCTCTTGGTCACTCTTCAAACCCTCCTTACGGTTAGCACTACAACCCCACACCCCAAACTCCAAGACTCCACTCGCAAGCTTATGTCACCCATGCTCATCATGACTGAAAGGTTTTAGGCTGAAGTAAAAAGTACTTACACTAACTCTGTTGTCTCATGATAGCGTTCTGAAGGGGGAGTGACTGGAGCATGGAGGAAGGGGAGGGGCAGTCAGACAAAGTTGAAATTGATTCAACATTTGAATATGTTGACTGAGGTATTGTGACTTGGACACTTAAAATGAGTTGATATTTACATTTTGTCTTGTAATTCTCAAGTCAGACATCCAATCAGTGTTGGAGGATTAGCTGATCTGGTTTGGGTTGCCAGATCTAACACCTTTAAGTCTGCCGTGTGGCGATAAGAACTTGTATGGGGGTGGTTGATGACATTAGATATGGAAGGGCACGTGGAGCTTGTCAGAGTAAGGTGAGCCCTGCAGAACAAAATTTGGGCAGTAATACAAGACGAGATAAGAGACACTAAAGTGACTGGTGGCGTGAACATGCACTTTTATACAGGCTATAAATATGTCCATTATCGTGCTCACAAACAGGCTTCCACAGCTTAGGTAACATAGAGACAATCTGAAACGATGGAGGTATGAACCCAAAACCTGTATGCACCGCAGACGTATCATGTAAAATAGACTTTCAAGAGCCGTGTTCTAATGTGGTCACATGAAATCACAACATTCTAGAATCCCTATAGTTTAAACTGAGCTGGAGGATATGAGCATTTCAAACAGCTACCTCAATAGGCCTATTATCAAAATTAACCAGAATGTTAATGTTAAGAACGTTTACATGATAATTGTAATCACAGGTAGACTTAGACAAACTTTATTGATCCACAAGGGAAATTATTTGGGTACAGTAGCTCAATGGAATAGTAAGAAAGATGGAGAGACCAGTGTCAAATGAGATCATAATCATTTAATGTATCATAATCAGTTACAGAGTCTAGTCTCTGATACAAATTATACATTTTTTGTTTGTTTGTTTGTTTTTTCATTTACTTTTTGGAAAATTCATGTCAAAGTGAAAATGGATCTTGCACCCATCTGGCAGTATGACATAATCACATTCTAGAATCTGAAAACCACCTGTCTCTGTCATAGTGCTCTGCTGTGCTATGGTAGGAAGAAATCAGCTATGCAACTTTGAACAGACAGTCCATTGACTTAATCTTAAAATGGTTATTATGATAAGATATTTTAAAATCAATATTGCAGTTTAAAAGTGTAATTTATGATGCAGCATGGCCATAGACTAATTACTTAAGTAAGTAAGTAAGTAAGTAAGTACAATTTTATTTATATAGCACCTTTCACAGACAAGAGCGACAAGGTGCTTCACAACAAGACTTAAAATACAAAATATACAAAATACAAATATAAAAATATAAAAAGGTGGAGACAGTGATTAAGATCAAGACAACATAAAATCACAGCAGCCCAGAAACACTAACCAAAAGCTTGCACAAAAAAGAAGGTCTTAAGTTGGTTTTTAAAAGCGTCAACAGACTCAACTGAACGCAGAGAGAGTGGAAGATCGTTCCAGAGCCGAGGAGCAACAGTCTGGAAGGATCGATCTCCTCTGGTCCGAAAACGCGTGCGTGGAACCATCAGTAGATTCTGATCCACAGACCTCAGAGCCCTCACAGGGGAGTAAGGCTGGATCATATCCCTGATGTATGAGGGAGCCTGGCCATGCAAAGCTCTAAAAGTTAAAACCAAAATTTTAAATTTTATCCTATAGGACACTGGCAGCCAATGAAGCTCCTTTAAAATAGGGGAAATGTGAGTCCTCCTATTTACACGAGTCAGAATTCTCGCTGCAGAGTTTTGGACTAATTGCAGTCGAGACAGCTCCTTCTTGTTCAGACAAGAAAACAAACTATTGCAATAGTCCAAACGTGACGACACAAAGGCATGAATGATCAGCTCCAAATCATTTTGTGACACCATTTTCCTGAGTTTTGAAATTTTCCTCAGTTGGAAGAAGCAGTTCCTTGTCAGCTGATTGCAGTGCTGCACTAATGACATATCTTTGTCAAAGATAACTCCCAGACAAGCAGACAAAATCATAAGAGGGTGAACACCAGAAAAGTTTCATAGTGCCATAGTTTAAGCAAATTAATCCACACTAGCCAGTTTTTGCAGTGCTTTGCTTTCCTCATGTTTCCAGCCTCTCTCTATGCTGTGTTTACTCCGGTGTACCGTCCTCACACTGTGGTCTCTCTCTTGACATTCCAGGTCAGTATGACCTCACAGTGCTTCAGCCCACGGCTCTGCTCCACTCACTGCCAATGTAAACACACAAGATGAGGGACGATGCAAAACACCGCACAACTCTTGTCTGCATCCACCGCATGTATTTACAAGAAAGTAGTCCACACAAGAATGCAAGAACAAACTGGGATTTCCTTTGCCTGGAAGAATCCATGACTCATCCCTGTACCAACGGCGAGTCTGGTAATGCTTGGTCCAGAATGCGCTGCCGTTACGCGTAGACAGACAGCTAAGTGAACCAATCAGAGAACAGTTAACGGACAGCGACGTGAACCAATCAAACAAAAGAAAAGAAAGAAAAGAAAGGCCTCTAGAGCTGCCAGCTGCTGTGGTTTTAAGGAATCGATGTGTTTTAGGTCATTTAAGACCAATTTTACAGCTGAATGGAAGGGACGTTCAGTTCTCCGATGCGCCATCTTGATTCAAAACTGAGGAGGAACTTCCGCTGCCTAAGAGTGACGTTGCGGGCAAAGGCGGGTGCACTGACGTCACCATCTTTGAACGAATCAGAATCGCAGAGTCCGTTGTTAACCGGTGGAGCGAGGGTGGAGCGAGGGTGTCCAAATGGTATCTCGCTGTATAGGAAATACAGAGAGATATCATTTGGCTGGCCAGGTAAGGATTTCCTCCAAATTTCAACTCAAACATATGTCATGTATTCTTTTGGCTTTGTTAAGAAAATATGTTCGCAATATAATTAGAATCTATGACACACATGGATCATTATTTCATATTTTGGACATATAAATTGTGCTGTACACAAACATAGAATAGACAAGGACAATCGCAGTCAACTTCACAATCCAACTACTAAAAAACATAGAAACAATAATATACTCAACAACAAGAAATGAAACAGATACAAACTGCAGCTGGTCTGCTGACCTTTTTTCAATCTTGAATCTTGACATCATCATCAATAATCATTAACATAATCATCATCATCATTGTCACCATCATCATCATTAGCTTCATCATAAATTTCATCACCCTCTTCATCATCTGTACTGTGTATCTAACTTTTACTTTTCTTTATCTCGAGCGAGAGAGAGGAGAGAGAGAGAGATAGAGGGAGGGAGTAAGAGGGAAGTAGACAGAAAGTAAGAGAGTGACTTAGAGAAAAGGGGAGGGAGAGAAGGAGAGAAAAAAGAGAGATGGAGGAAGGGAGAGAGAAGGAAGGGAGAGGCAGAGAGACATCAGAAGAGTGAGAGAGAGGAGAGAAGGTGAAAGAAATAAAGAAGCAAGGAAGAGAGAAGGGAGAAAGTGAGACATCAAAAGGGAGAGAGAGAGATCACAAAAGAGAGAGAGAGAGAGAGAGAGATTAGAGGGGAGCGAGAGGGATAGACAAGGAAGAGGCAGAACTTTAGGTGAGTGAGTGAGAGAAAGTGACAGAAAGGTAAAGAGACAGAGACAAAAAGTCAGCAAATGTGGAACTGACGGTGAGAAAGGAGAGAGACAGATGGAAAGAGGTGGAGTGAGAAGCAAAAAACAAAAATAACAAAAAATAAAACAAAACAAAAAACAAGTTTGGGAACAGGTCCAGTCATGTGAGAGGACTGCTGGCAGGCCATACAGCAGAAGCGCAGCTAACACTGCACAAATTGGCCAAATCACTTAGCAAAAGCTCCAGATTGATCTCATTTCACGGTCCGTTTGAGCCGCCCGACGATGACCTTTAGGCTGGAAATCTGCGCCACTTTTTTATTCGGAAAATCATTTGAGGAGATGTTCACGATCCGTCTGCCCGCCCACTTAGCTAGTGCTGAGTACACACGCACTAGCAGAAATGCCACCATCCATTCGACTGGAGCGCTCTCAGACACTGTGAAAAGGTCTGGTGATTAGGACTGCTCAATGAACACATATCAGGTCCATACGCAGAGATGGGGAGAAGAAGGAATATAATAATAAGTGGCTACAAACATATGGAGTCCATTCAGAGCTGTTTATGTGTGGTGGAGGCAGAGGTGGAGAAAAACAACCTCGAAAAGTGTCAAGAGCTGTGAATAGAAAAATATATTGTTTTTCAATGGTGGAAGAAGTATTACATTTTGTAACTTAAAGGTGCATTGTGTAATTTTTCTCTTGGAGGGTCCATCAAATGCTTTTCTCCATGGAGATGTGATTGCTTTGTCTGGAATGTTTCACAGTATGGTGTTAAACTTTTCTATCTTCATACAAGATCAAACCAGACCAAGTTACAGGTCAGATCCGTGGAGAGGCTACCCCGCTCACAGTACCTGATTAAAAATGTACGTTAAGATAAAAAGTAAAAGTATTTTGTGCAGAATTTGAGATATAATAAAGATTCAGGTGTAAGAAATTTGATAAAGATTTGTGCTGAATTATGTTCAACAGAAACACTGAATCGATATTTTTTTTCTAGCTGTTGTTGAACTCGCTGACTTTATCATATTCCTGGATGTCTCAAAATTTGCATCAATTAATATGACTTCAATATATGAAAGCTGGAACAAAATATTTTGGGGCTCATTATTTATCTTATGTACTGTGCTACAGTTGTGGAGGGGATAATAAATCATTTATATGGTTAATTATCAATGAATTCTGCTATTATTTGTTGTAGTTCATGTCTTTTAATGATACAGTATATTTAAAATGTGTTTACTAGGATGATTCTGCTTTGTATCAGTGGCATCACATAGTTTCTACATTAGTGTTTATTGCAATATTTCTCTGATATATCATGCTTCAAAATGTGTTCTTGTGACAGGCCTATCCTGTAGTCTTATCTAAAACATGGATGACTTTTGCGTAGTTTTTAGGCATTATTGTAGTCATGTTGTAGTTCTATTTGAGATCTTGATTAGCCTTGGTTCAGGTCTGCAATGGTTCTATTTTAGACCAGAGCCCTGTACTACAGAACTGGCTGAAC
Organism: Paratrypauchen microcephalus; assembly: GCA_036785185.1. Taxonomy (NCBI): domain Eukaryota; kingdom Metazoa; phylum Chordata; class Actinopteri; order Gobiiformes; family Gobiidae; genus Paratrypauchen; species Paratrypauchen microcephalus. The sequence continues at coordinate 199,486 of JAVJIX010000196.1, forward strand.
TTTTTTTTTTTTCTATACTTTCTTATTTACTTATTTTATTATTATTACTTATCTTGTCTGCATGCACTTTCTTGTTCGAACTTCCTTTTGCACTAAACTGCCTGGAGCTAATGTGGCAAGTGCATTTCTCCTATGTGAGATCAATAAAGTCTAATCTTATCTTATCTTATCCTGATAAGTTTATCTCACCTGGATAGACTAACTCTGACATGCGCATCTCTGGATACGTGGTACTAGGTTGTAAGTTAATGTGTGGCTCAATAAATAAGTTTGTCAAAGTCTAAGTCTGAATGAAGATTTTCTGAACGAAGCCGCGTGCAACCAAAATCCAGGCTCAAAATTCAAATGAACTTTTAACGGTTAGTAATGCAGTGATACTTTGCACAGTTTGTTTTATTTCATAGTTTTTTGTTTTGAATGTTTTTTATATTGTGTTGGTTTTACTGTAAAGCACTTTGGTCACCTTGAATGCTGTAAACATATCCTCCAACACTGTGTGCACATAACAATTTAGTGCTGAAATATTTACAGATTCAAATTGTGTGTATTTAATGTAATGATGTCATTGAATGTTTCATGTGGATAGGCCCAGTAATTACAGAAATATGAACCAGGTCAACAAATGTGCAATCTGACAGTTACACAGTAACCTCCAGGATTCTCACCTGTTTGCCTGGGATTCAGAACACACACTTCTCCCGTATTTTACAAAGATGTGATTGCGGTCACCGGTCATAATTTCCCTGTTTTCTAATAGGTGTAATTGACAGGTGGATTAACCAATCAGGGACATGCATGGTCATCATATTGGGGAAAAAAAAAAAAACTGAACTGGACTAAAAACCGTGGTGTATTTCTGCAGAATAAATGAGCAAAGCACTAAATTCTGTAAATCTAAGGCAAGAGAAGTTTGTAAATGATGGAGAGCAATGAAATTGTTTGTTTCACATGCATCACTGAAAAAAACTGAACTGATTGGGGAGACCAGACTGAAATCAATCAATGTTGGGATGTATCATGAAACACAACCTCTTGCCCCCTAATCCTCTTCCCTCCTCCTCTTCCCTCCTTCTCTCCCTTCTATCCTTCACCCCGGACACTTCCTCCAGCTCCTCTGTGGGGACCCCAAGGTGTTCCCAGGCCAGCCGAGAGACATAGTCCCTCCAGCGTGTCCTGGGTCTTCCCTGGGGACATGCCTGGAAGACCTCCTAAGGGAGGCATCCAGGATGCATCTGGAACAGATGCCCGAGCAACCTCAGCTGGCTCCACTCGACGTGGAGGAGACAGTGGCTCTGCTCCTCACACGTGACTGAGCTCACTCAGCCTATCTCTAAGGGTCCTCCCAGCCACTCTGCAGAGGAAACTCATTTTGGCCGCTTGTATCCATAATCTTGTCCTTTCGTTCATTCATTACCCAGAGCTCATGACCATAGGTGAGCATAGGAACGTAGATTGACGGTAAATTGAGAGCTTTGGCTTTCGACTCAGCTCCCTCTTTACCACAACAGTCCGGTACAGCGACCACATCACTGCCGACGCTGCACCGATCCGGCTGTCAATCTCACGCTCCATCCTCCCGTCACTTGTGAACAAGACCCCAAGATACTTGAACTCCTCCACTTGAGGCAAGGACTCTCCACCCACCCGGAGAGGGCAAGCCTTTTTTCCGCTGCTCCTCTTTCCCTCCTCTCCCCTCTCTCTACAGCTCCTCTCCCCTCTCTCCACAGCTTCTCTCTTCTCTCTACTTCTCTTCTCTCTTCTCTTCACCACTCCTCGCCCCTTCTCCTCTTCTCCTTTCTCCACAGCTTCTCTCTCCCCTCTCTATCTTCAGGTCCTCTCCCCTCCCTCCCTCCTCCTCTCCCATCTCTCCACAGCTCCTCTCCTCCTCTCCTCTCTCAACTCCCTTCTTCTCTCCAGTGTGTCTGGGGGACATTAGCGTTCACATTAATCGTCCTCTTCATTAGCGGCAGGTCCGATCGGGCTGTGTACATTTCCATCGGAGCAGGTCGTCCATCAGGAAACCAGCGTTTTATTTGGGCCAATCGAGCAGAAGACACGAGCGTCCAACCCAGCGGAGTGCTTCTGAGGACACTATTAGGACGCCTGATTGGTCAATAAGATTAAAGAGTGGAGGTGCGGCGGGGGAATGGAGAGCGCAGAGGGCCAGACATTCTGGGACAAATTATGGAGGTGTAGACTTGTGGGTTTGGAGATTGTACTTAAGAGTCTGTACCTGATTTTTACTGACTGTGAATGTGGGAAACAGAACTAGTTCATTTGAAACTGTCTGCGGTAGTGCTGTCATGATACTAATACTTCAAACTCGACTTTGATACTAAGGAATAGACTTAATGATAGAATGTAATTTTCAACATTAAATCTTTGGACTGTCTTAAATCTGCGTAATCCCCCAGTGGTCCTGATACTAGTCTTATGTGCTCTTATACTCAGCTCAAGATCATTCTGAAGTCATTCAAGAAAGGTTCTTTTCTGTCCTGTGAATGGGACTCTTTTTTTTTAGTATCAATACCTGCTCAAATGAGTATCTAGTTTTGGTAATTGTTGTGGTATCAATTAGTATCTGACTTCTGATACTTTTGACAATCCTAGTTTGCAGTGGTCCAAAGTTATTCCTCACTTACCTTATGCATTCTAAGCACCCTAGTAAATCCCCACAGTTGATAAGCGCTTTTCACCAAAGACTAAAGCAGAAATACTTCCTGACACACTTCCTGATTCTTGGACAGTAAAACTATAATTATGTGCAGACAGTACACAACAGACTTATTTTGACCTCAAGAGCTGCTTATAAAAATATATCCGTACTAGGGCAAGAGTAATTTATGTACAGGCCCGTTAAAGGTGCATTGTGTAACTTTTCCGCCGGAGGGTCCGTCAAATGCTTTTCTCCATGGAAATGTTATTGCTTTGTCTGGAATGTTTCACAGCACGGTATTAAACCTTTCTATCTTCACAGAAACGAAACCAGACCAAGTTACAGGTCAGATCTGTGGAGAGGCAACCCTGCTCATGGTCAGAATGCCTGTTTTTCTAGGTATATTTGAGCTCTAAAAGCACCTGTAATTGAATACTTGTAAGGCAGAGCTGTTTAATTTCATACAGTGGAACATTCCAGGCAGAGCGGTGACATATCCATAGAAAAAAATCAGGTGATGGAGCTTCAACCAAAAAGTTACATAGTACGCCTTTAAGTGATGATATTTCCCCAATAGCAGGCTGCAGTTTTTACCCCAGTACTTGTTTAGCTTGTGACAACTGCTGACCAACTCTGCCGCTGGACGCAGTTTGCTTCCCTGTTCGCCAAACAAACAGCATTAGCATACGGGCTAAAGATTAGGTCCAACTTTGCAACTACTGTGGAAAACTGCTTACAGAAGCACAGCAAATAAGGAAAGTTCGGCTCCATGATCAATCCTATAGAACTAGAGTCTCTGTGCTCTGTTGGCATAGCCCTGAACCATTGTTGTCTACATAACCTTTGGACCTGGGAGAATAAAAAATAGTCAGTGGAGCTGCAACTGGGAATGGTACGGTAGTTCATGATTCAAAACAATACAGGGTTCACAAATCGCTTGAGCTACTTGGAACATTTAAGCAAAATTTACATTATGGAGCTTTCTGCCATGTTATAACATTTCTGCCTCATCAAAAACATGCCTGACGAGGTTTTAAATGTCAACCATGCATGTTTAAGTAATGTAGCGATCTCTCCTAGGCCCTTTTCAACCCTTACTCCCACATGACAATTCTCCATTAATATACAAAAAAACGACAAAAACAATACACTACAACTTTGTTTCATTAGCAGGATTCATGCTGACTGTGTTTATGTGTTGTATGTCACTCTGAAAGGGGGGTACCTTAGCACAGAGGGCAAAGGGAGGGGAGACTCAGCTAGAAACTAAACTTAAACTAATTTAAATTGTTTTATGCATTTTCAGAATGGTAAAAAGTGATCCAAATAAGCAAGCAGTCTGCAACATCACAAAGACTTAGACTTTATTGATCCACAAGGGAAATTATTTGGGATATGTATCAAAAAGCCATTTTGTAATCTAATCTGCACTGTTTGCTTTTGGTTACTTTTTACACAAAACATTTGCTATCACTAGTAAAGGCGATACTTTTCTACATCCTTGGCTCGGGTTTGTTTCTTGTCATCTCCGTACAGGTGTTACGTTGACACACATCTGGTTCTTCACAAAGACTTCCAGATGTTCCACAGTTTTGTTTTTCTGTCTCCGAGGTACAGCGCCTCCTGACTGGGAGTGTTTGACTTTAGATCCACCCCTCCACGCACAGCACCATCTGTCAGCCATAATAATCTCAGTCACTCTTTTCTTTGACGAGACTAACTTTTAACCTGTCTCTGGCATTTCTGGCTATCTGGCAGTTTTCTTACACTGCACCTTTACTCCTACTTGACTAATATGTGACAGCCTAATAGTAGTAGTTGAGTAAAAGTCTTATTTGAAATAAACTGCATAGACCACCATTTCACATTTTGTTCACTGCAAACTGGACTATTCATCTAAGATGTCTTTGCATGTATAGTATGTAGCTTGCATTATTTTTTATTGAAAAAAGAATCACAACTGAACCTGTGTTGCCAGTGCCTTTATGTATCTATGACAGATTTGACTAAAACACAGGTCAACATATAGTTAAGATTTTACTAAAAATTTAACACTTGCTTTCTCAGTTTGGTACTTTCAAATCTCATTCTCAGTATATGGACAGACCATGTCTCATGTGAAAGCTAAAAATTTCCAGAATTCCCTCCCTGAGCTACAGAGGCTGCACTAGCACTGACTCAGGATTGGTGCAGGTGCTGGCGTTTAGGTAGAGACCATTCAGATCAGAGAGAGGTATTTTAGGTTTCACTCTGCTTCCTGATTGGATAATCATTTTGAGAAACAAAACACCAAATTATCAACAACTTTTTCATTATGTCCAATGATTTTGTCATTAAGAATGACCATTGCTCTCAGTAAAAGCTATTGATTTGAACATGTCTATCTGGAGTAGAAGAGATGTGGTTTTAAACGACAAGTAACATTTTTACAATCTGGACCTTATTTCTGTGATAAAACAACGTCATTTTCTCACCCATTGTACTTTGGTGTAATTTGGAGTATTTCCGGAGATTTCGGACTTGGGTTATATCCATTTAAGTTTTTAATTGATGTCTTTGTGCGGTGTCCTTGAGTGTCTAGAAAGGCGCCTTGAAATAAAATGTATTATTTAACGTGAGTGGTCGGGGCACACTGTTGCAGTCACAAACACAAACTTTATCACGTTTCAAATGAGAAAAATTCAATGTGTTAGTCTACACTTTCGTTTGAGTCAAAAGTGGCCTGTAACCAGAGATCCAGTCATGGTTCCGACTGGATGACGTCATCAACGAGGACCGCCCGCATTCACACCTGATTTGCAGATAAGACGACGCTCTCAGCTCTCAGTTACAGTCATAAAGAAGCTAAGGATTAAGAAGAAAACATCTCCGCTTGAGAAAATCCGAAATGGTGCGAACATGCATTTATCCCAGTTGTGAAAACAAAACGACAGCTTGGACGAAGTTGAGTTTTCTCAGGCTTCCTCATCACAATCCTGATTTATTGAAGCTGTGGCTAGTTGCCTTGAGAATGGACCCAAACATGAAAGGCAAAGCTGTAAGACGTTTGGACCATCGTGTTTGCAGTACCCACTTCAGCCCGGATGATTTTTTTACCAGCAAAAGGAAAAGAAAGAAGGCCAACGGATTCAGCGGATTCAGCAGTATGCTTGGTAAGCGATGGTCGCTTGCTGTTCTCTGGTGCACTGCTCCTCAAACTGTCTCCGCTTCCTTCTTACTAATACCTCCTCATATGTATACTCAGGCTCAAAACGATAAGGATGTTACTCAAATAAGTCCTCTACAATCTTGAAGTCCGAATCTTCAGCCATGTCTCGCTCGCAGCAGAAAAGTTCTGAGCGCCTTCTAAGCAAAGTAGTGGAATGAATGAATGCGCAAGATCATCGTTGATGACGTCATCCAATCAGAACCATGAATAGATCTCTGGTTACAGGCCACTTTTGACTCAAACGAAAAGTGTAGACTAACACATTGAACTTTTCTCATTTGAAAAGTGATGTGTTATTTGGTGACTGCAACAGCGTGCCCCGACCACTCACGTTAAATGGATATAGCCCGACTCAGAAATTTCCGGAAATACTTCAAATTACACCAAAGTACAATGGGTGCGTAAATGACGTTGTTTTATCACCGAACTAAGGTCCAGATTGTAAAAACGTCGCTTGTCCTTTAAATACAACGCTTACATATGCTTCCTTTAGATTGAAACATGTCCACTGGCTTCCTGTTCCAGTGGGGGGACACAGGGGATAAGTGCAAACAGAAATTCTGAGCATTCAAGCCTCAAATGCAAGGACAATTCAGGATTACTCAAACATGCATGAATCACTCAAGATCTGTTATACTTGAGATTTTTCTACTATATCCTCATTAAAAACACATCAAATCAGATTTGTGTGTTAATAATAGTAGAGGGCATTACATCTGTCACTCTTCCTCCCATACTTCTGTCCCTTGTTTAACTGCGTGGTAATCGTGCACTGGAGCAGTCTCAGCAGGTCGCTCTAATGTGCAGTTAAATGCACTCTTGATGGCCCTCCTGATTGGACTAGAGTGGTATTATCCAAATGGAGCTGCTGCTAGCTCAGTGCGCTGCTAGTGGGGTGCACGTGCTGCAGTTTACCCCAGAGACATGACTGAGAAAACAAGTCCAAATCAGAAGGCTGGACTCACACTTAACATGCATTGTGTGAACGGTGGAGAGGGTGGACAGGAGAGAATAGAGAAATCTGTGCATATGACAGCTCATTTTCACATGTACTTTTTTTATCCCCACACTTTTGCCTAGTTTTCTATAGTTTGATAATGTTGGTGAAGTTTGTCATTTTACTTCCTCATTGAAAACAGGCAGTAGGTGTGGCAAAGTTGTTACATAGCAACAATGCTGTAAACAAGGCTCTTCTAATTTTTATAATAGTTATGATTGCACTAATTCAAGTATATGACAAGGCCTTTATGTCTTTATTTTGTTGAATAAAACTGAAGATAAGAGGATCAATTCCCGCTTGGACCAAGTTCTGTTGTTGTGCCCATAAGCCAGACAATTCACCCACCTTGTCTAGCATGAAAATAGGGTGTGTGAGTGTTGGTGGGGCCGATGGTGCAGGTAGGCAGCCTCACTTCTGTCAGTCTGTCCCAGGGCAGCTGTGGCTACAATAATGTAGTATCTTACCAACACCAGTGAGGAGTGAATGAATAATGACACAGTGGAGTGGTTTGAGAGGCTCTGACATAAAGGGCAGACCTAGTGTAAGGCATTGCACCTGTGACTGAGTAAATACAAGAGAAACAAGTTTAATGCCATACTCTGGAACATTCCAGGCAGAGATATAACATCTCCATATAGAAAAGCAGATGGCAACATTGCACATACCTTATGCATTCTGAGCATCCTTATTAGAGATAGACCGGTATTCAGGTCGATATTTGCCCTTTTTAGCATATCGGGCATTAGCCTGGGGTTTGAAGGTCAATAGCCGATATGGTTAAAAAAGATAAGCAACAAACAAATTGATGTACAAGGGGAATTATTTGGACATAGTAGTTCACACATCACAATATATTATAATTACAAAGAGCAACGATATAAATGTTACATTCAAAATAAGTAGCATATTTTGTTTGGGCCTTAATATTTTAGTACAAAGAGGACCCTGCACAACATGTGACTACACGGCTCTCTTATGCAGATTATAGTGAAACAAGGTCATGGATGAGTTTGTAATAATTTCAGACGCTATTATTTGGGGAAAAGAATCAAAATCTGCCCTCCTCATCAGCACGAAAATGTCTGCTGATCTCATCAGCCTCACTTTCTCTGGATTCCAAACAAAAAAAATGACATTTCAGACTTTCAGAGACTACAGAGGGGCTGTTTAGACGAGGACGATTGCGACTGAATACGACAAAATATTCTATGGGAAGTGTCTTTCGTTTACACGGCGGCGGCGCCGTCGGGCTCTGAAACCGCAAAAATCTGAAGACTCCTTCCAGAGTGTGGAGTTTTGAAGACGGCCCGGGTCGCGTCTCCGTCTAAACGGCAAGAAGCACAAAACATGTTCACGCCGCATACAGCTGACTGGATGCGCCAAGCCGGTAAAAACAATAAGAATACGTCGCAGGTTTTTAGTACTGTTGTTTACTCCTGTTATTGATTTTTACCCCCGTTGCACTGCTGTTTACTACTGTTATTGCACATTTACTACTGGAATTTTTAGTACTGTTGTTTACTCCTGTTGCACTAGAATTACTACTGTTGCACATTTATTTTTATTTATCTTAACTCCAATGCACATTCTACTGCACATGACCAATTCACTGCTGTATCTTCCATTGCACATTTTGATGCACACTGCACACTTTGGAAATCTGTATATAGTATAGTTTATTTATTATGTTGCACTGTTTTAAGATTTTAGACCGTAGACTTTAGTTTTAACTTAGATCTCTGTCTTAGATAGTTTTTGTTGTGTTTTGTCTTCATATTGTATTTTGTACACTGTCTTTTTGCACTACCTGGCCAGAGAGAAACGAAATTTCGATTCACTGTATGTTGAACACATATGGCAGAATTGACAATAAAGCTGACTTTGAACTTGAACTTTGAGGTGACAGAGGCGAGTTTGGACAAGACCGGGCAGAACCAGTCAGCGGTGGGACAATTTTGAGAATGGATTAGTTGCTGACAGTGCTTGGGTGGAAAACTTCAGAATGACTAAACAAGCTCTTGTTGCATTAAGCGAAGAGCTCCGACCCTACATCGAGGGCGAAACAACCGTGATGAGAGCCCCTGTCGGTGTCCTGAAAAAGGTAGGTGTTTTTATTAGCGGCCTGGCATGCATATTCAATCGAATTCGCCCACTTTTGCGTCTTCGTATAAACAAACATTTCCTGTTGAGAACGCTCGTCTAAACGGGGATACAAAATTGAAGACGAGACGCCACTTTTGCGTCTTCTGTTTTTATCGTCGCCGTATAAACGTAGCCTAAAGAGCTTTGCTGTCACATAAAGCTAACAACAACTAGCATGCTAACACCATACATCCTGATTACTGGACAATAAAACACTTATTTTGACATCAAGACCTGCTTAAACTATATATCTGTACTGGGGCAAGAGTAATTGCTCAAATACATGGAAAGGATTGGGGTACAGGCCCTTAAAGGTGCATTGTGTAACTTTTCTGATGGAGGATCTGTCAAATGCTTTTTCTCCATGGAGATGTTATTGCTTTGTCTGGAATGTTTCACAGTATGGCATTAAAATGATCTATCAACATGGAGAGCAAACCAGACCAAGTTACAGAGCTGTTTAATGTCATACTGTGGAACTTTCCAGGCAGAGCTATGACATATCTGTAGAAACAAGCAGGTGATCCCCAGCCAAGAAGTTAGACAATGCACCTTTAAAGTACATACTCTCAGTAATTTCAGAAGTTGGAGAGTGACTAGAGAAAAATGTGAGACAAAACCTTTAGTGCTGTAGTGTTTTGAAGTGCAGTTGGACTCACTAAGGTGTGGATCTGAGGCACAAGTCCTCACCAGAACACATCTGAGAGAGCTTTAAACTTTAAAGTGTGAACACCTCCATCAATACTCCACCATCAGAGCTGAGACTGTCCAAATATCTGATTAGCACAAGGCTAGGTTCAAGACTACCAAGAGGCTAGAATTGGTAACTGATCAGGGGACAAAAAGCACCAGCTGTTTCTGTCCCAATATGATACATACAATTGCAATTTTGACAATGTGTTTGATTTTGGTTTGATTTTAAAACTGCACATTGTAACTGGTCTTGTTTTGAAGATATCATTGTTATTATTATCAGGGCTCTCAAGTTTTGAAGTTTGGTATTGGGGGAGCGGGGCGGTGCCTGCATTAACTAACCGATTTTCTGGGCACAGAAGCGCTGTGAACAGTGGCTACAGTTTTGAATTGCTTAACAAAATTTCAGCGTGAGAAATACCATGTGTGAGCGTGTGAACACGTCGAATTGCGTGTGTCACACTCTCAAAGCGTGAGACTTGACAGCGCTGTTATTATTTTTGTTTTGTCTGGAATATTCCTCAATATGACATTTAGAAAATCAGTCAAGTACAAGTGTTTTTATTTGCCCTACCCTCAATTGGTAGCATATATTTGTGTGGTGACTGTAATGACTTTTCTGCTGATGATCTCGTCAATATTCCCTGGGGTGTGATGCTAACTGTAGGCATGCTCTGTGTAAGGCTGTGTTAGACTTTAATCTGTGCTTTATTTTCACACAACCTGACCAGAAAGAACTGATTTAGCTGAACTACAACAGGTGAGACAATTTGTGCTGTTAAACAAGTCCCTCTCAAATAAAATTACAGTCACATGCTAGCTAGCATTAGCCAACATTTTATCAGTTAGTCACTTTCACCTTTTGTTGAAAATCAAACTCCTAAACAGGACCACGAACGCTCGTATTGATCATGGGATCCTGAAAATGTGCTCTTTAAATCCATTTAAAATCTCAATCCTTGGCAGTGTTTGCTAATGTGCAGGGCTCTCAAGTTTTGAAGTTTGGTTGGGGGGGTAGGGACCCATTGACCCTTCAACTCAGCTTCTTTAAAAAAGTTCAATTATATCATACACTGTTTATTTATTCTTTATTCTTATTTACAAACCGCTTAGCTTATTATATGCGCGTTTAGCTGAAACTAGACTCTACGGTCTGCCCAACAACAGAACAATCTAGTTTCTGATTGGCTGAAAAGGGCGCGGTGCCTGGATAACTAACTCTTCTGAGCCACACAGACCGATTTTCTGGGCACAGAAGCGCTGTGACCAGTGGCTAGAATTGCTTAAATTTCAGCGTGAGAAATACCATGTGAGCGTGTGAACTCGTTGAAATGCGTGTGTCACACTCTCAAAGCGTGAGACTTGAGAGCGCTGTAATCAGTGTTGTCCCTGAACGCGTTCACTGAACGATAGTTCATGAACGCGTTCATATTTTGGGTGAACGTGAACTGAACGCTCTGTATTACTGCCTGATGAACAAACTGTGAACGAGTTCATTCTGGTGTCTGTGAACGACACTCGCTATCTCTTTAACTTCGTTCAATAGGGTCTCAGATTTCTGATCCATCCATCAGAAATTTCCGACCGGCACCTCTCTCCCTCTCTCTCCCTCTCTCCTTCTCTCCCTCTCGCGCAGCGCGCGGCACTTCCTGGTCTTGCGAGAAACAGCGCAGAGTGGTGCGCCAAAGGGGGCCACATTAAAGGGGGGATCACTAATATTAATTTGCGGGTTTATTTTGTTTTCTTAAGTCTCTTAGTTAATTAAGTCATATCAAATGGGGGTTATTTAAGTATTTCCTTTATTCTGTTGAATTGCAGGTGTTTTATCATTATGGGGACCGTTATTTATAGTTGGATAAGGATGTGAAATTGGATATGAAGATGGAGATAACACATGAATAACACATGGTTTGATTGTTAAAACTGATATAATAATTGCTGTCTGTGGTTCTATATGGGCTTTGGCAATGATATTGAAAATAATAGCTCGCAGCAATGTATTGGGAAAAAAAAGAACTATGAACTAGTTCATTTTTTGGAACTATGAACGAACTACTAACTATAAACAATTATGAACTATGAACGAACTAGTTCATTTTGAAATGTGTGAACTGAACTTTGAACTAGTTCATGTAGAAAATGAACCTTCCCAACACTGGCTGTAATGTATGCATCATCTCACCTTAGTAACTGATGATTGTTCCACCATACACATACATTTAGAACACCCTCAACGTGCTGTTGCTGCAAAGTATCAATTAGCACATGTTAGCGGCTCACAGCGCAGTGATTGGATGTGAGAAGACGTCATACACCAATCTTTTTTATTTCTTTTTTTCCACTTTTTTCAATGAGAGCCTGGTTCAATTTCAAAGCTTTGATGTGTGAAAATAACAGCACCCGACTGAAACATTGTCATTTCCCACTGGATCAAGTGCTGGGGGATCACATGGAAGAGGCTGGGAGGCAGCTGATTCGCTGCTATCTTATGGATACAGTAATCCCTCGTTTATCGCGGGGGTTAGGTTCCAGAAATAACCCGCAATAAGGGAAATCCGCGAAGTAGGACAACTTTATATTTTACAATTATTCTACATGTTTTAAGGCTGTAAACGCCTTAAAACACTGGAATTAACGTTTTCTCACATTTCTCTCTCGTTTAAACACTCAAACTTTAGTAGATTTTCAACAAAATGTATTAATAGTGAAGCGTGTGTGTGTGTGTGTGTGTGTGGGGGGGGGGGGGTCCACTGTACAGTGCTATAGAAATGGAATCCTGGGTTAGCCACATGTGAAGCTAGCACGTGCGATCCATCTATATGAGGTTATGTATGATTTGATTTTCCACTGAAAGGCGACAGGAATGTTAGTCAGGATGGTTAGCATAGCACTTACTAACACTTTTGGGTAGTGTTTATTTAGTCAATGTTAGCCCTCGTTTTTTTTTTTTTCAGTCAAAGAATGTATTTAAAATGTTTATACAGCAAGAAACCAGATACCACTGCAATGACCCTAAGGTATACTTATTTTTTCTGGTTAGTCAGTAATACCCTTTTTTTTTTTTTTGTCGCTTTGTTTGTTTGTCGCTTACACTAATAATAATAATAATAATAATAATAATAATAATAATAATAATAATAATAATAATAATAATAATAATAATAATAATTTTAATGCACTTTACATTTCAGTGAAATCTCAAAGTGCTACACAGCAGATAATTTACAAAAAAAAACATGCAAAAACGAAAAACACTACATATACATAAAATGGTTATCATATCATAAAAGTGTGTTTAAAAAGAAAAAATGTAGACCTTTTTTAAAGGCCTGAACACTCTGAGGAGCCCTCAGGGACTCTGGAGTGATGATTGACAGCCGACCGACAGCCACAACAATCCAACATGTTGTGGACCGGTGTGCTCCAGACTTTGAAACAGAATGGCATCTGTGTCGGATCATGGTGTTTCCCTTTTCTTTAAACACTGCAGGACATCGTAGTGCCCAGTGGTGACAGGTAGGGGCGGGGCTGAGAGGGCCTCCTCACATAACGCCCGTAGACCGCCAGTGGCTGTGCTTGTGACGTAATAACCTCAGAACAACATCTGACTCATTGGCGGCCGATAGTCCAACCCAAAAATTCAAATAATCTTGCTGTTGTTGATTCTAAAGAGGCCTGCATAGACAAAGCTTTTGACCCAAGAGTCAGATTTGTAATGCACAAAAATGCCAATGCCAGGGATTAGTATGCACTTCTATTTCAGACCCATTTACACAGCTAATCAGCAGATTTTATAAATTTATTTTTTTGTGTTTAATGGCCCTTACAAATGTATGACAAATTGGTAAAAGTACTTTATCCCCATATCGGTGAGCATACAGTTTCTTGTACCAGCAGAGGGTGTAACACTTAAAGTAAGCAACATTCTCTCCCTCCCTCTGTCTCTTTTCTCTTGCCCCCTCTCTATTCTTCCTTCCATGTCATCATCCCTCTATCATCCCATCTCTCTCCCCCCTCCTCTCTTCTGTCTTTCTCTCTGTCCTTCTCTGCCTCCCTCCTTCCTTCCTCCCTCTCTTTTCCTTCCTCCTCCGCTTTCTCCCGTTCCCAGAGTACATGGCGTGCTTGTGGTTGGTGATAACATCTTGCCTTGTGCTGACTGTCTGCAGGTGAGCTGAGTCCAGACACCTCTGCTCCAGCGTGGGGGCCCCTATGGCTCCCAGGGGCCTCAGGGCTGCTGCATATTACATGAGTGTGTCTATGAGAAGCGGTCACTCACACACACACACACACACACACACGCACACACACACACACACATTCTCTCTCTCTCTCTCTGCTGCACTGTACAGTAACATGAGACCTGCTAATCCTAAACATTCTGTTTCACCTTATTGAACACAGCTCCATGTATGTTTTTATGAGGTAACAACATTATAACATGGCTTAAAGCTCCCAAGAGTCAATTTTGTATAACATAGGACCTTTAATTCTAATTATCATATTTTCCAGTACAGTAATGTACACAAGCAAATTAATACGGAAACTAGTCATACATATGATTCTAGGCGCAGCACTAGTATGTATTTAATGCACATTCCAGGACAATGGAAAATTCCAGGCAAGTCCTAACATCTCTACTGAAAATGACAGAGTGAACCTTTACATAGGGTCAACTGTTCCTTTTGAGTGTTTTATGGGACAAAAACGCTACCTTAAAGACCATTGAAGTATTACTCAGCCCTAGTCATGCAGCAGAGGAGGGAGCACCAGTGTCAGTTCACATTTTCCTGGGTCAGTGCTCCCTCTTCTCTCTTGGTCCCCTCACTCGTCCTTGTTCATTCATAAAACATGTGTGTGACCAGCCCCTCCCCTACACGCGGCCACAGCAACATCAACTTGGTTAAATTTCTTACAATTTTCCAACAAAGTTAAGACCATCTGACTTCTTTAAAGGTTCTATATCATTAATGTTTCTTCATTAATTAACACTGAATCTTATCTACTAAAACATTTTTGCCGTAATTTTTGCCATTTTATTTATTATGAATTGTTCTGGATTTGATGAAAACACACATAAAACTAACAAAAGCATTGTTTAAAAAAAAAAGTGATTTGACTTTCAACTACAATGATTTTTAGTATCTAAATTTAAAGGTGCATTGTGCAACTTTTTTTCCAGTGGAGGGTCTGTCAAATGCTTTTCTCCATAAAGATGTTATTGCTTCACCTGGAATGTTTCACAATGTGGCATTAAACTGTTTTATCTTCATTGAGACTAAACCAGACCAAGTTACAGGTCAGATCTGTGGAGAGGCGACCCCACTCACGGTCAGAACCCTGTTTTCCTAGATATTTGTGAGCTATTACACCACCTGTAATTGAATAAATGTAGGTAGAGCTGTATATTGTCATACTGTGGAAGATTCCAGGTAGAGAGATGACATCCCCATGGAAACAAGCAGGTGACTGACCCTCCACAAGAAAGAAAAGTTATACAGTGCACCTTTAAGTCTATCATCAACAACCTTTTTATGCTGTTCCTAATGATGGCTCCCCCTCTCCTCTCACCCAGGCTGTGTGCCAGATGCTGTGTTGGGTAGAGGGAGGGTGTGGATCGCTGCTCCGTCCTGGGATAGCCCTGACCATGTCTCCCTGTCCCTTGTATTGATCGTCTTAAGACAGGATCATCAGTCTGAGTGAGCTCTGAAAGCTGCCTGTCTGCTAAAAGGGAGCTGTCTCCTCTTCCACACGAGTGAGAGATAGGAGGGCAGGCTGAGGAACTAGAGCAAAGGAGCAGGTGAATTTCTGGATAGAATAATAGAGCTTGTGACGCAAATGTCTAAAAGAAAGTGCAAATTTGCCATTTTTGTAGCAGCAGTGGAAAAAGTCTATACAGATACATTAGCTACTACACTGAAACAATCACAATTATATAATCATAATTGTGATTGTATAATTGTGATTTTTTTTTTGTGAACTTGCAATTTATGTTTTAATAATATTCAGAACAAAATTCAGAACAAAATATATCACTTTTTTTTACCTGAGATAAGTCATAGTTCAGTGCTTTGATTGTTGATTCTGCAAACATCCATGCTGTTTTTCAGTCCTTCATATTTTTTTTTTTAATTTTTTTTATCTGTAAGCAACCACTACATGTTTGTTTTTGACAAGTATACATCTCTCTGGATAATCAACCTGTCAATCACACCCTCTAAGATTAGAGAGACAGGATATCCACTCATCTTTGTAAAGTTTCGTCAAAGTGTGTGGTTCATAAAAAAATTGCAGCCTTTGCGATTTGCTAATAGCGTCCATTCAAATTTGCGGTTTCGATTCCATGGATATTGATCTTGTAGGTGTGAGCAATTTTTTAAATATAATAATAGAGCTCAAGATCGAATGTCTAAAAGCAACCGTTTTGGACCAAATTTGCCATTTTTGTAGCAGCAGTGAAAAATGTTGAGTTACATTATACAAAACTACATTAACAAAATATGCTAGAATTAGTTAAATTTGCTGTAAAACGTTTCTTATCATTTGGGCCAATGGACTGGAAAGCCTGAGAGCCAACAAAAAGTTCGTCTGAGAGCTGCATTTAGCCCCCACATGCCATAGTTCGGACAGTCCTATTGTGTCAAAATTATTGTACTTTTGATCATTTAAGAGGCTGCAGTTTGTAAGCTACACTTTACTGTTGGAAAATTGAAAACATTTTCTCTCATTTCAGGGTTCAGGTCTATGAATCAATTTATACTTTGCAGTGACATCGCACTGGGGGTGTTCTACAGACAGTATATGCCTATGATGGAATGTTAATCAGTTACCATAGTGACACAATGTCAAAGACCTTTAAGATACAATACAAAAATAATACAATATACAATAATACAATAACAGCCCATTTTCAGGAGCCTGTGATCAAGAGTTCATGGTCCTTTTTAAGAGTTTTATTTTCAACAAAAAGGTGAGAGTGATGAATTGAAAAACTGTGACTGTAATGTTACTTGAGAGAGACTCGTTTAACAGCACAAATCAGCTCACCTGTTGTAGTTCAGCTACATCAGTTTTTTGGTCAGACTATGTTAAAGGTCCCATGGCATGAAATTTTCACTTTCTAAGGTTTTTGAACGTTAATGTGAGCTCCCCTACCCTGTTTACCCCCCCCCCCCCCCCCCCCCTCCCATGGCTAAAAGTTGTGAAATGTGTAAACTGAGCAATTGTGGACTTTTTCCACGTTTGAAAAAAAGACAGCCCAAACGGGCGATTCTAAACAAGGGAAATTTCTGACGTCACACTCCGCAAAAGGTTTCCACCCCCCGTCTGGATGTCCACCCCGTCTCTGGAAATCACGGCCAGAGAATTTGGACCGCAAACAAGCTACGAAATGCGAGATGCATTTTTTTTTTTTTTGCCTGGAGAGACGTGAGTCTTTCCAGGCTCGGATGTCCTTTATCCGAGCCTCCGAACCTCTGAAACAGCAGTGGTTTAATTTTTTTTTCTGTGGAAATGTGTTTTTTTTAATGGGACACGTCTCGTATCTTCCTAAGCGCTTAAAACGCGGAAGTGGGTGACACCGCACAGCGCACCGCTAATCCAGGAAACAATGGCGTATTTGGCAACAACGCACCCGCTGCACTGGCCTGTCTCTGTCCTCCTCATTTGCATTCAAGCAACAACGCCCAGAATAAAGTGTTTCAGAGACATATTTATGACTCTGACTGTCTTCATGAGGCTCTCTCATGCACTGAGGCTTGATTTTAGAGAAGGATTCATATACAGTATTAGGGAACCACTAAGGCGCCATATAAAATCATCAAGAAGTACCATGTCATGGGATCTTTAAAATAAAGCTCAGATTAAAGTCTAACTTGAGTAACAGACAGAGCAGTGCCTATAGTTAGCATCATATCACCGGGGACTGTTGATGACACCAGCTGCAAAGTATCAATAGGAGGTTTACTGTTTTTGAAAGAAATGTTCTTCCCTTTTTTTTTAAATCAACAAATGGATTTTTAATGGGATGTGAATGTATTTCTCCTTTCAACATTCATTGTGTAAGTTTTTGTTTCATGTATACAGGCTCAGAGATTACACAGGTATGAACCACAAACCATCTGGATTTGAACAGTTTTAGGGCAAGTTCTACTCTAGAATTCTGACCTGTCTTCCAACATCAACTATTATGAAATCACATGTTGCATATTCTATCAAAAATAACTCCCATGGTGTTAAATGATCTGAATATGCCTCCGCCTCATTGTGCCGGCACACCTTTCTTATGTTTGTAATGAACACATTTATCAGAGCCTCTGCAGAAATAGTCCTTTAATACATGTGTTTTCTGCTGCTATAATAAAGACCTCCTCCAGTCAAATAGGGTTTGCGTTGCTTGAGTGCTAATCTGCCAAGAGCTCTTTCAGTTTGGGCATATACCTCTCTCTCCTTTTTTCTCCTCCTCTCTCCCCTCCCTCTCCTTTTCCCTCCTCTTCATCCCTCCTCCTCTCCTGTGTTCTCCTCTTTCTCCTCCACTATCTCTTCCTCTCTCTTCTAACTTCATCTGCCCTCCTCCTCTCCCTTCTCTCCTCCTTTCTCCTTCTCCTTCTCTCCCTCCTCCTCTCCCCTAATCTATCTCCTCCCTACTCTCTCTCCTTCTCCCCCCTCCCTCTCTCAGCTCCTCTCACCATCCTTCCTCTCCTCCCCTCTCCTCCTTCTCTCCCCTCCTGTTCTTCGTGTGGCCACTGCTGTGCTGCAAAAGCCATTAGAAGTAGTGATTCTTTTAGTGATGAGATTAGGACTGGCGAGCATGTTGTGCCCAAAGGATCCAGGGGAATTACAGCTGTTTATTGCCAAGACGTTTATATTTGAAAATAAAATACACACTGTGAGGCTGCAGCATTTAAAGGACCTGTATGTAGTCTGGGCTCTTACACTTTTATATGTAATAAAGTTTTATAATCACAACTAAACCTGTGTTGTCAGTGCCTTAACCTGCAGATAGAGTCCACTTATGTGAAGGTCGGTCGTTTGAAACCCATTACATAAACATCAGTGTTTGATAGGTCAGATCCACTGACTCAGAGGTTGGCGGTGCGATTCTAGCTCCCACAGATGAACACTGTCATTGTGCAGTGTCTGCATACACTGGTGTATGAGTGTGTGTGTGTGTGTGTGTGTGTGTGAATGGGTGAGTGGTTCCTTGTTGTAAAGCACTCTGAATGCCTTGAAGGTGGAAAAATACTATACATATAATCAGTATGATCAGTTACCATAGTGACCTATCGTCACTACATCGTCATTAGCAATAACTACCAAAAAATTTTAAGATAGTTTGAAAAGTCAAGAAAAAAACAAAAAACAAATGTATTTAATCAACACATTATCAGGAGCTTGTGATCAATATGAGCATTTATAGTCCTATTTAGGTGTTTGCTTGTTTTTTCTTCATTCTCAGTATGCCTCATGTGAAAGCTCAGAACCTCCAGAATTCCCTCCCTGAGCTGCAGAGGCTGCACTAGCACTGACTCAGGATTGGCTGCAGATGCTGAGGTTTAGGGAGTGACCATTCTGATCAGAGAGAGCCATTTTAGGTTTGAACTAACTGGATTTTGGCATTGGAACTGCTACAGATGAATGGTTTTGTTGTGTCCTTGGGCAACACATTTAACCCACCTCCAGTGTCCATGTGTACATTAATGTATGAGTGTGTGAGTTTTTATTTTTTACTCTATATAAATGAGCATGTACCTTTTGTAACTTTTCTAGTGGAAGCACATGCTTGTCTGCATGGAGATGTTTTTGTTATGCCGGAAATGTTTCACAGTATGACATTCACCTGGTCTTCCATGGAGACGAGAATAATTCCTCATTGAAAATTCATTCCACACTGCAAGCTGTGTTTTTGGATCATTCATTTTAATAATACTGAGATGGGAGGTGATATTTTAAATTAAAATCAGTTGAAAATAGCAGATGTCGTGTTGTACTAGGCTATTAGTAGGCTCCAATAAAGACATAATAGTCCCAAAGATTTGATTTTCACATAAGGGGACATGTTTTTAAAGTTCAGATTTTGATTTAAGGACAAAATAGTGAAATAAAAGCACAGAATCATGTAGAGAGGGTTAATATAAACATTTTAAGACCAAACTGACAAGCATAATAGCTGTAGTTACAGAGAGAGGGGTGACGATTTTTCAATAAAAAGTGAACTGGAACCAGATTTGATGGAGTCGGAAGCATGACCATGTATTTCCTGTTTGGAGCGTAGCAGCTAGCGGTTTAGCTTTGTCCATTTATATATGCAGCCTATGGGTATAACACACACAGTCTCACAGTCCAGTCCTGTGAGACATAATGTCCCAGCTGCTCTGTCCTAACACACTTTTGCTTTTGTCTTCTTTGACTAAATAATGTACAGACCTTTAAAGGGACAACGGCTTTGTCTGTTTTAGCCCTATGAATTATTCACATTTCATTAACATGGTCAGGCGGGATTATTAGTATGAAAGATTGATGGGGCCATTTGTGCCTGTGAGCTGAGCTGTGACACATGCCACAGGATTATCAAAGGAGAGCTCACCTTTGGAACTCATTAGTGCAGTGTTAAAGTTCCACTGTGGAACTTTTCTGGTAGAGAGTATGCTACCTGCTGTGTTCAGTTTGATGGGAAGTATAAATTTTGTTTTAGTATTAATCAATTCAATCAATTCACCTTTGTTCTGGACTCTTGCTCTATTTTTTAAAACAGACAAGGACAGCAACAATACAAAACAATAAACATTTATGTTTTTAAAAGACACCATACCAGTTTCTGTTAGTTAAGCCTATTAGTTAGTTAAGCCTCTTAGTTAAGCCTATTCAACATGCAGTAGGACTAACAGACACTGAAAACA
This sequence comes from Paratrypauchen microcephalus, assembly GCA_036785185.1. NCBI lineage: Eukaryota > Metazoa > Chordata > Actinopteri > Gobiiformes > Gobiidae > Paratrypauchen > Paratrypauchen microcephalus. Next base: position 220,080 of record JAVJIX010000196.1, read on the forward strand.
AATATGTGTGATAGTTTCATAGCAATTTCATTGTAGTTAGCTCCTCCCTGCAGTCCTTATAAGCAGTGTCCACCAGCACTCTAGCCAGAACTGAAGAAGTAGCTTGGATGAGCTTTGAAACGTATTCGACCAAATAAACTTTGTCCAGCTGACAAATTGAATTTCCCCTTTTGCCATTCACTATGATGAGTTTATACTACAGTGACTACAGAGACTACAGCAATACGGCTGTGACAATAAAGCTAATGACAACTAGCTGTTAATGCGCAGTTCCTGATTAGAGGAAAATAAAACATTTAATAATTAGATGCAAGCAGCACATATACAGTGGTACCTCACCTTACGAATGACCCAACAAACGAAAATTTCAAGTTACGAAACGCCTTCACGGTAAATTTTTGTCTCTAGATACGAATGAAATTTCAAGTTACGAAACGCAAAAATTCAAATAATGCGCGCTCAGCCACACACATTATACGCTTTTCTCAGACTGGATTTAAACTTTTCTCACATTTGTCTCTGTTTAAACACTCAAACTTTCATAGATTTTCAACAAAACGTATTAATATTGAAGTGTGGGGGGAAGCGGGAGGGGGGAGAAAACTGCGCGGTCACGTGTGCGCAGCATGACCCGGCGCAGAGCTGACAGCAGGACTAGACCAAGATCTAAACCTGGACTGGACCAGGACTAAACCAGGACTAAACCAGGACTAGACCAGATAGATTAAAGCGCCGCGTGCGGGTCTATTTCCTGGTTTCTCACGAGTCACAGCTGAGGCGAGCAGCGAGGAGGCAGTCAGGTCTAGAGGAGGTCTAGAGGAGCCGCGGTGGTCTGGACTAAACCAGGACTAAACCTGGACTAAACCAGGAGGAGCCGCGCTCACTTGCGCTCAGACTGCCTGCGGTCCCCTCCTCAGCTGTGACTCGTGAGAAACCAGGAAATAGACCCGCACGCGGCGCTTTAATCCATCTGGTCTAGTCCTGGTTTAGTCCTGGTTTAGTCCTGGTTTAGTCCTGGTCCAGTCCAGGTTTAGATCTTGGTCTAGTCCTGCTGTCAGCCCCGCGCCGGGTCATGCTGCGCACACGTGTCCGCGCAGTCTTCTTCCCCCTCCCGCTTCCCCCCACACTTCACTATTGATACGTTTTGTTGAAAATCTATGAACGTTTGAGTGTTTAAACGAGAGACAAACGTGAGAAAAGTTTAAATCCAGTCCGAGAAACCAATCAGGACAGAACACATTGTTACACTATAAAAAAGTTACACTATAAAAAAAAACAAAACTTGGATCGGGGCCTTGGAACGAATCAGTCTTTTTCCATTGAAATAGCTACTCAACTTACGAATTTTTCACGTTACGAAACCACTTCTGGAACGAATTAATTTCGTAAGGTGAGGTACCACTGTATTTGCACTTATTTTGACCTGAAGAAGTCAAAATAATCCTCAGTTTCCTTCATCAATACTAGTATATTTACTGGGGGAAGACAGATTCTGCTCAGATACAGGCAGTAGAACAAAATTCCTGTACAAATTCAAAATAGTGATTGTACCCAGCGGAGAACATTGCACTGAGAAAGAAGACTTAAATAGAGAAAAGTAGAGTGGTCTTGCATTGAGGAAGAAGACATAAATAGAGAAAAGTAGAGTGTTCTTGTATGTTAGCGAGGGAAGGTTTGAGTAGGCAGAGGAAAGATCAGCTAGCACACACAAATGCATTAGTGCCTTCCATTAGCCGCCTGCTTGTGTCTTGGAGGAGCGATTGTGTGTCACGGTGTACAGGCCTGACATTTCAGATCCACACAAAGGTAAAGAGAAGGTAAAAGGAGTTGTTAACTTGAAAACTACCATAATCATGTAGACAGACTAATAATAAAGGGTTACTCAAAAATGTGTGAATGAAACAACACAGAACTCCTGGTATGTTTTTGAGCATTATATTAAATCTGACAGGATTTAACAATTTTTTTGTCCAAATGATCACTGCACCTGACATCTCCCCTCTCCTCTTTACTTTAGTCCCCCTGTCCCGGCCTGCCTTTGTGCCCTCTGCAGTCCCATTCTGAGATGGAGCTGAAGACATATGAGCAAAGTTGAACCATCAGTCACGTTTGAAAGGACCCAGTGGCATGCAATAACACCGCGCCCAGCTTCCGACTTTACCCCATCCACTGTACCTCCATGCTGTGACGAATGAGCACGAACAGCAGCCAAATGGGCAAAAAGTACAGCCAACAAAACGCACAGCCCATCACCATGACAACTTCTTTTTTATTGGTGATGAATAGAGTGGAAGCTGTGTGTTTAGAAATTTCAATACTAAATAGAATATGATTTTCAACTGGTAGTACTTTCTTTTCTTTTCCCATGTGTCCTTATATCTGTGTAATTCCTCAGTGGTCCTGTAGGTTCCATAGTGGTCCATGGGCGTATACTAGTCTGTGTGCTCATATACCTGTTCTCATACAACTCAAGATTGTTCTAAAGCTACTCGGGAAAGATTCTGTTCTGTGAATGTGACTTTTTTAGTATTGAAACTTGCTCAGATCTGGTTTTGTTTTGTTTTTTTTCTTCATGTATTTGAGAGCAGATACAGTATACTGCATAAGCAGCTCTTGAGGTCAAAATGAATCAGTAGTGTAATAGTGTACTGTATCTGCCTCTAATTATACAGCGTTTTACTGTCTGATTTCTGGTGGATGATCCATCCCCTGCTTGCCTACCTGGAGATACAGTTGACAGGTCAGATCTGTGGAGGAGAGCCTGCTGACAATATGAATACATATGTTTCATTATTTTTGACTGGAATTTGACTACATTTTGCTACATAGAGTATAAGTGAAAATAAAGAGAGAGAAAGTGAGAGGGACAGAGAGAGATAGACAGGCAGACAAACTTGGAGAAAAAGACAGACAGACTGAAAGAGACAAAGAGAGACAGAGGCAGAGAGATACACAGTGACAGTAAGAGAGAGAGAAACAGAGAGACATAGAGAGAAAGAGAGAGTCATACATATACAATGTCTTATTTTAACCTGAAACTTACACTGCGGTTGCTTGCTTGCTTACAAATCCCCTCTTAATAATTCACACTCCTCACTTGTACATACATTTGGAGTATTTATTTATTGCACAGTGAACTAAACTCTCCGCAAGGCTTCAGGTCAAAGTTTAAGAGCGAGTCTCATCTTTCCAGGGGCGCTTGAAGGCACCACTGTTTACTGTGTAACCTTTCACTTGGACCGCTGGAGCTAAGCATTGCATCATGCTGAGTTTGAACTGCTCCCTGCATAATAAGACTTCTACAGGCTCTACTGAAGAGAGAGGAGAGGGAGGTTTAAAGATCATGTGACACTTATTTCACTCAAAAACACTTAGCATCTTTATATTTAACCGGCCTATATTGGTATATTTTGTGATCTCTGTTTTAATGTAGTTTCCTCATCACAAACGTGTTTTGTTTCATTCACACATGTTTAACGCACAAAGCCTGCATATTTAGGCTGAGCTCTTTTCTCTTTTCAAAGAGAAAACGCTGCAGTTCGAATCCTGCTCTCAACATTAACACCATTGGTTAACCGGTCAGATCCACTGACGCACAGGTTGGTGGATGATTCCAGCTCCCACAGATGAATGCTGTTGTTGTGTCCTTGGGCAAGACATTTAACTCACTCACCCCTAGAGTCGGCATACACTGGTGTGCGAATGTTTGTGTGAGTAGGTGAGTGGTTCCTTGATGTAAAGCGCTTTGAGTGCCTTGAAGGTGGAAAAGCGCTGAATAAAAAATGTGACCATTGACCATCCACCTTGTGATGTGGTAATACAGGAAGTGCTCCATTGTGTTTTTTAAACTTCCTACACCTTCACTAGAATCACTTGGATGATTTCAGCCCTGGAATTGCCAATCTCTATTGAATTAAAAGTAAAAGGAACTTGAAAACTACCGCTTCATGACATCACAAGGTGGAGCAGAGCAATGGGAGCTTTGCACATAATAATGCCGGTTTACTCAAACATGTGTGAATGAAACAAAACACAACTCCAGGTCTGTTTGTGATGAGGAAACAACATAAAAAAAAGAAACTGAAAAAAAAAACCTCTATATTGTACAAGCAGCTCTTGAGGTCAAAATAAGTCTGTTTGTTTCCACTTAAAACGTTTATTGTCTGACCAGGAAGTGCACATTAGCCTGCTAGTTGTTGCTAGCTTCGCCATCACTGTTATAACATAGGTTAGAAAATAGAGTAATATGGGCCTTTTAATCTCATACTGTGGAGGATACTAGGCAAAATGAGTAGAATTAGAGTTCTTGGAATTTCATCTGGGGTTATAGTCATTTTCGACCTCTCCCCTCTACCCAATCAAATGAAACCACATTACAAAACACCTAACTCAAAGCAGGGTTAACAGCATTTCACACCACTGTATTGTGACCTAGAGTCCTCCTACACATGTGAAAGAACTGAATCTGAGTCTTCATTCAGCGCGTGGCCTTGGAGCAGTACAACAACGCACTTTGGCACGTGCACATCCGCTCACGTGCACCTGCAAAATAGACCCTGTCTCAATGAGGGTATGCTTTGCTAATTGCTTTTCATATTTCTATTTAACGCCACAAGGCTTCTGTCAACTCTACGCAAACACACTGCTGCACACATGCTAACACACACACACACACACACACACACACACACTAGCACACATGTTGGCGTTACCTTGAGCAGGAGTAAAAGCCCAGATGGAGGCTCAGGTATGAAAAAAAATAAATAAATCAATTAATAATAATAATAATAATAATAATAATAATAATAATAATAATAATAATAATAATAATAATAATAATAATAATATGCAAATTATATGTATTCATGCTAGCAAGGGCGCAACTCATTAGCAGAACCCACCACTTTCATGAAAGGAACAGAAAACATATAGTTACAGTGATAGGGGCTATTCAAAGGCAAGATAATTATGACCTTCACCCACCCTAGAAAAACAAGAGACAAATGGGGATTACAAGCCAGATGTGAAACAATAATTGGAAAGTTAATTAGGCATAAAAAATGCAAACATGAAAATAATAAATATACTGTAGTACTTTATCTTCTTTATCTTCTCCGGATACTATTCCTAAAGAAACCAGATAGATATAGTGGACATTCTGTATAGTGAAGTGTGCTACGTTCTTGTATCCTTGAGACGTTGGTGCTTTACTTGGAATGTTACACGGTATGGCATTAAATGTATCCATCTTGGGATTTTCAACTACAGGTTTTGTGGCTGAAAATGTGCAATTGTTAAATCACTTTAGTTTATCTTCTGACAGGTAAGAGATTCAAGATTCAAGATTCAAGACTGTTTATTTGTCATATGCAGAATCAACACAAGGTCAACAATGCAATGAAATGCTTAGGATCAGAAGAACCGTTGACTCGCTAAGATAGTCAGAAGTACTAATAACATGCAATAATAGTACATGGTAAAAAAGTGTTGCAAAAGTGCAGGGGAAGAAGTAAACAATATAATAAACAATATAATAAAAATATGTAATAAAATGTAATAAAAATACAAGGTACAATGTACAAAGGTGCAGGTAGGATTAAATCAAAGATCAAATAAAGAGTAAGTACAGATTGCACATAATATGGTGTGGTATAGGTATAGGCATGTGGATTTCGTTACACTTTGTGCCAGTCTGAGAGTTCAACAGCAAATGCCACCATAAAATTCTGCATGGCCTCCAGCTCTGTATAAAAAGCTAAGTGTGTGTGGTGTTAACTTTTAATGTTATTGCTCATACATACTGTATGAGCTTGTTTATGTCATGTCTGAGGCCACCGCAGCTGTGTAAGTGTCTGGAAAAAAAAAATCATTTGTGCAAAAAGCAGCTGTATCAAGCTGAAAAAAGGGCAAGATAAATGTATATAGCTAGCATCAAAAGTAGCTACAGATGGCATCAACCTTACAACAGATTACAGAATCATGGAGCCAGCTTTTTTGGTTCCTATACCAATGTCAGAGCACCGACTGAAAACAGCATTTATCGCCTTTAAACAAAAGTAACATAAGACAGGCCTGACCCAAATGTGTGATGTAACTGTTATTATTAGTCCAAAAGTCAATACAGAACATCTGTGATAAAAGAAGAAATTCAATTTGTCAAATGGACAAAGTTTGTTTTGGTTGAAAACGTTTCGCCGCTCATCCGAGAGGCTTCGTCAATTCGTCAGTTCTCAAAAGCCTCTTGGATGAGCGGCGAAATGTTTTCTACCAAAACAAACTTTGTCCAGTTGACAAATTGAATTTCTTCTTTTATCATGGATTCTACCTGGACGACTGAGGGACTCTTCACACAGAACATCTGTGTATGTTCATCCTCTATGTATGTATGTTTGTATGTACAGTGCCGTGAAAAAGTATTTGCCCCCTTCCTGATTTCTGTGTTTTTTGCATATTTATCACTCAAAACATTGTCAGATCATCAAACCAATTTTAATATCACACAGAAACAACCCAAGGAAAGACAAAATTCAGTTTTTGAATGATGATTCCATTTATTAGTGCACAAAAAAAATCTAAACCTATCTGGCCCTATGTGAAAAAGTAATTGCCCCCCCTTGTTAAATCACAAACTAACTGTGACTAACCACAGTTTTGAGAAAACTTAGTTCAGTTCTACATGCCACACCCACACCTGATTGTCACCACCTGTGTTGAATCAAGAAATCACTTAAATAGTTCCTGTCAAACAAAGTGAAGTTGGCTACAACATCTCAAGAACAAACACATCATGCCACGATCCAAAGAAATTCAAGAACAAATGAGAAAAAAAGTGATAGAAGTCTATAATTCAGGAAAAGGTTACAAAGCCATTCCCAAAGCTCTGGGGCTCCAGCGAACCACTGTCAGAGCCATTATTCAAAAATGGAGGAAACTGGGAACAGTTGCAACCCTTCCCAGGAGTGGTCGACCAACTAAGATTACTCCAAGAGTGCGACGACGGCTCATTCAGGAAGTCACAAAAGAACCTAGACGCACATCGAAAGAACTACAGGCCTCGTTGGCCTCAGTTAAGGTCAGTGTTCATGACTCCACCATTAGAAAAACACTGGCCAAAAATGGCATCCATGGAAGAGTTCCCAGGAGAAAACCACTGCTTTCACAAAAGAACACAAAGGCTCGTCTCACCTTTGCCAAAAAGCACCTTGATGACCCTCAAGACTTTTGGAGAAACATTTTGTGGACCGATGAGTCTAAAATTGAACTTTTTGGAAGGTCTGCAGCCCGTTTCATCTGGCGTAAAAATGGCACAGCATTTGATAAAAAGAACATGGTGCCCACAGTAAAGCATGGTGATGGCAGTGTGATGGTCTGGGCCTGCTTTGCTGCCTCAGGACCAGGACAACTTGCTGTGATTGACGGAAAAATGAATTCTGCTGTTTACCAGAAGATCCTGAAGGAGAATGTCCGGCCATCAGTTCGTGCCCTCAAACTCAAGCGCTCTTGGATCATGCAACAGGACAATGATCCAAAACACACCAGCAAGTCCACCTCTGAATGGCTCAAAGAAAACAAAATTAAGGTTTTGGAGTGGCCAAGTCAAAGTCCGGATTTAAATCCGATTGAGATGCTGTGGTGTGACCTTAAACGGGCAGTTCATACAAGAAAACCCTCCAATATGGCAGAATTGAAACAATTCTGCATAGAAGAGTGGGCCAAAATCCCTCCCCAGCGGTGTGAAAGACTCATCACCAATTATCGCAAACGTTTGGTTACAGTTATTGCTGTCAAAGGAGGCTCAACTGGCTATTAGATTAAGGGGGCAATTACTTTTTCACATAGGGCCAGATAGGTTTAGATTTTTTTTGTGCACTAATAAATGGAATCATCATTCAAAAACTGAATTTTGTCTTTCCTTGGGTTGTTTCTGTGTGATATTAAAATTGGTTTGATGATCTGACAATGTTTTGAGTGATAAATATGCAAAAAACACAGAAATCAGGAAGGGGGCAAATACTTTTTCACGGCACTGTATGTATGTATGTATGTGTGTGAGGATGTATGTATACATCCTCTTGTGAAGTGGCTGTTTTGTTTTGGTCTACTCCATTCAGTGTAGTGAAGACTGCAGCGAGTGCTACATTGGAGAAACAAAACAGCCACTTCACAAGAGGATATACCAACACAGACGGGCCAGCCAGAGTGGACCTCAGTCTGCCGTACATCTCCACCTAGAAGCCACAGGCCACTCCTTTGAGGACAGTGAGGTACAGATCTTAGCCACAAATACGAACTGGTTTGAGAGGGGAGTTAAAGAGGCTATTTTTGTCAAAAAAGAGAATCCTTCCTTGAACAGAAATGGAGGTCTCAGACATAATTTGTCTCCCATCTGTAACTCTATCATCAAACCTAGATCAAAACAAACAAAGAAAACAATAGGGTTAGCCAGGTCAGGTTCAGAGGTGTGAAAACACTCATTATGGTCCTGAAGACCCCCCAATCCCATTGCATATTGGCTTACTTAACCAACAGAAACTGAAAACAAATAGGTGTGACAGCTTCATAGTAATTTCACTGTAGTTAGCTCCTCCCTGCAGACAGTTTTAAGCAGTGTCCACCAGCACTCTAGCCAGAAATGAAGAAGAAGCTTGAATAAGCTGCGAAACGTATTCGACCAAATAAACTTTTGTCCAGTTGACAAATTGAATTTCTGCTTTTGCCATAGATTCTACCCAGACGACTGAGGGATTCTACATGCATTTAATCTAGACAGTAAACAGACGCGAGGTGCACTCATTACATTGTAGCCTGTGGTACGCAGCCATATCCCGCTGCAGTCTTTGTCATCAGATATTTAAGATCTCATACAATTCTCCTTGTGTATGTAGTGTGCACTTTTTGTCACACATTTAAAAATAGTTTAAGACTGAAAAATCCTGTATTGCATGGCGGGCTTTATTTCAGAAGACATCATGTTCCTACAGATAGCACTGAAGTTTCACAATTGATGGAATTGTCATTCCCTGATCTGGCACATTGCTTTTCCAAACTAAACAGAACACATAATGTTTCATAGAGTTAATGGGTTAATTGAAAAGGTACCAAATCAGATTGGGCATGTCAGCCAATGCTAAAGCTAGCATCAAAGTTGCTATAAATACTGAAAAAGTAGCTAAAGTTAGCATTAAAGTTGCTATAGTGCATCATGAGGGGCAGAGCATGTATTTCAGGATGTCCATAGGAACTTTATAAAATGAAAAAAATGGTGGAAAATGCTGGTGGAAAACAGGCATTGTGAGCTCTGCAGAGATGGAATGCACATGATTATTCAAATGTGTGAAAAAAAGAAAATACAAATACAGGTATGTGTAGAATTATATACTAATGTGACAAAAGACACAAATCTCCTTGTGTATAATGTAAGCACTTTATTCTGTTTCCATCCATATCTGCATAAAACATAACAGCTTGTGCTTTACTTTCACTCCACACTGCTTAAGTAGAAACACGCCAAATGACTCTTCAATTCCCAACAAAAAACAATATTAAATACTTTCAAAAACATCCTATCATTCTGCTACTGCAACCTTTTAGTCAAACCAAATGCAAAAACAGATGCCTCGGCGATGCGTTTCAGAAAACATGTCTGTGCCAAAATGAAGCGGAGTGTGTTAGTGCACGCGGCTAAAGCTATCATTAGTAAATAAACACAGCACTCAGTCTACCGAGCTGTTGTTTTTCACAGTGCAAATCATCTATTAGACCTCAACCATGGCGCTAATCTGCACCACCACAGAGGACACTGTGATGGGGAGTCAATGAGTGCGGTTAGGTCGTTCTATTAGCCCAGGGACATGTGCTTTGTTTAAGTCAGTCTAAGAGGGGTTTGATGGAGGTAAATGGAGCCACCATCTATGCTAATTCAAGGTAGCATTGAGAATTTAGGTCAATTTAACGTCATTTTAAGTTGACTTTTCTGAGCTTTCTACCATGTTATATTGTTTCCTCTTCAAAACATGTCTGAAGTTGTTTTAGATGTCATCCATGTATGGTTGAGTAATCTAGTGATCTCTCCCTAACACTCCTTATGATTAGCTGTACAATCCTGTCTAATGCTGCGCCCTCAAGCCTACATCACCCATGCTCCCACGTGACCATTTTCCATAAATATACAAACATATGATACAAAAAAAAAATACATTACAACTTGACAAATCTGATGTGATGTGCAGTAGTTTCATTAGTGGGATACACTCTGATTGTGTTGTTAGTGCTCTGAAAGGGGAGTGACTTAATGTGGAGAGCAAAAGGAGGTGGGACTTAGAGCAACAAACATTAAACTTAGACTTATAAAACATGTTAATACATTGTTTTCAGCAAATATAGCATTTCAGGACAATAAAAAGTAACAAAGTGATCTGAATATTGTATGTTATATCTGCTCCTGAAGTTTGGTAAATAATACAGGAAGTAGCACTGACTTCTAAAACAGAATCCCTCTACCTATGTCATCAACACACAAAATTCCATCCAAAATGCAGAGGCTATTTACGCACAGCAAATACTATTGTGTAACTACTGTGTAAATCAGAATTAGCTGCATCCATTTTGTATCTAATATCCTTGTGCAACCAGGAAGAAAATTAGTAGTAAAAAAAAAAAAAAAAAAATCCATTGCGTCCATTAGTATAATTTTAGCTTTACCATGACTCCAAAACTCTGCACCAAGTGCCTCCAAACTCATCATGATGAATAATTATAATGCTCAGAATGCATAAGGTAAGTGAGGAAGAACTTTGGACCATTTGGACCACTGCAAACCTGGACCAAACTAACTAACTAAACCATGACTAGAACAGGACTAAACCAAGTCTACAGCAAGACTACACAAGCTTAGGTCCTGGTTTATTGGCTAATTTGGTTTGTTTCATTCGCACATTCCATTTCCAGGAGCTGAGGTGAGGATAGCAGATTCCCAAGGTTACACCAGTGATCAGGTGCCAGGGATCACAACAGCCTGGATGCGACTGGCTGGACGGCACTCCATCACAGGCAGAACTAGTGACTTTGGTCTTGGGTCACCCCCTCCACAACTTCCCATCACACTCCATGCTCTGCCCTCAAACTGTCACCTCCTGGCCTACCTACCGCTAACCACTGTGCTCCAAGGACATCCTATCCAAAAGTACTATTCACTTTAGTAAAATCCACCACAAACCTACACTATATGAATAAGTTTGTTTGAGTAGTTTCTCTCCTGGGCCCTATTTGAACCCATCTTACGACACAAGCCACATATTAGGAAACACTGCCAAAAAGTTGTAAGATCATCTGAAAACTCAAGAAAAAATACAAAATTGATTTAAGCCAAACATTTCCAGGGGCCTGTTCATGGTCCTGTTTAGGAGTTTGATTTTCAACAAAAAGGTGAGAGTGACTAACGGAAAAAAAAAATGTTGGCAAATGCTAGCTTGCTTGTGATTTGAGCGGGACTTATTTAACAGCAAAAATCAAGTTGATTCTTTCTGGTTGGATTGTGTTGAAATAAAGCTCAGATTATAGTCAGACAAAGCAGCACCTACAGTTAGTATCACACCCCCAGAGACTATTGATGGCATCAGCTGCAAAGTATCAGCATTGCTGCCGAAATGCCCCAATAAATGATAATATTGTAAAAAAGGCAGAGAAGGCAGAAAGTGAACTGTAAAAAAAAAAACAAAAAACAGCAAAACATATATAGCACAGAGCACAGTTAAACACTTGTTATTAGTTCTAGTGTCTATAAAGTGTCATAGACGTTAATGAGTTAACGCCTACAGCACTAAAAAGCAGTTATAGTATAGCTAAAGCTTTAAAAGATTGATTCTGCATAGCACGTCTCCTAAAATACATCAGAAATACTTTAAAAAAAAACCCAACTCGGAATAGTGTTGACCGTGATTTTGTGTGAGCAGTAGTTCTTAGAATCAATTCCCAGTATGAGGTGTGAAGACTGAACAACTCCTCTCCTCTGACCATTCTTTGTTCACACATAAAAGACATACTTCGAACTGGAAGATCTCACTGTACACCTTGCTCTCCTCACAGTACCACAGACAGATCAAAGTGCACGTGATACTATCTCGGGACAGTACAGGGATAATATTCTCAGTTTATCCCTCATTTTAAAGTGGCCTCCTCTGTAGTGTGGTGGATAGATAACACAAGTTAAAACACAGTGCTAACCATCGGACAGTGATCGAGTATTGTAATACAAGCGGCTAGCTGTGTCCTTGGTGCTTAGCTTTCACGGCTATATTCTGGAATATGGCAAAGATGGATCAATAAATACACAAAAAAACAAAACAAAAAGACAAGAGACTGTATCAGAGTGACTGGTGTTTCAAAAACAGAAATCCAGGCCCTAGGGAAATAAAACATGGTATATAATTTACTGTATACCCTGTAGCTAGCTTGTGACTGTAATATTAGTGGACAGGGACTTGCGTAACAGCACAAATCAGCTCCTCTGTTGTAGTTCCAACCAAGTAAATTCATTATGTTTAGGTGGTGTTAAAACTAAACTCACAACAGAGCTTCAGATAGAGCAGTGCTTCCAGTAGCTTCACACCCTTAAGGAATGCTGATGACATCATGTGAAAAGTCAGTATTAACAGAACAGCCACAATATTCCTCAAGTAACAACTACAGTAGTTGTAGTGGCATTAATATTAGTAGTAGAAGAAGAACCATTAGTGTTAGTAGTAGTAGCAATTAGTGTTAGTAGTAGAAGCATTAGTAGTAGTAGTAGTAGTAGTAGTAGTAGTAGTAACATTAGTGTTAGTATTAGTAGTAATTGCGTTACTGTTAGTTGTAGTAGTAGTAGCATTAATGTTAGTAGTAGCAGTAACATAACTGTTTTAGTAGTGGTAGCAGTAGTAGAAGCATCATCAGGAATAGTTCCAGTAGCAGTTGTCAAAAAGATAATAATAATTTTAAAAAAAATGTGTCCAAATGACTCATTTTGAAACTTTTTTGTACCTTAGTAGTAGGACCTAATGAAGTGTGTAATAGGTGGTCGTGGTAGTAGTAGTTGTACCATTAGTGCAGTGTAGCAGAAGGAATGATTGTTGGGACATGTCATACTCCACAGGCTTATAGAGGCTCTGAAATGGAGCAGGACACAGGAGCTGTCCTGGTTGCTGAAACTGAGCTCCAGTCAAAACCACAGGAGCTGTCTGAGGTTCTGAAGACATAAGAGATTTAAGCAGGACCAATTTTGTGGGAAGACTGGGACATGGAGCTGTCCATAGTACTGAAGTGGGCAAATCTCTTCAGTTACTAAATGAAGTTGTAATGGAGTTGTAATAGATAGATAGATAGATAGATAGATAGATAGATAGATAGATAGATAGATAGATAGATAGATAGATAGATAGATGGATAGATGGATAGATAGATAGGAAATTTAAAGCTTGACAGCAGTAACACAGAAGCAAAAATAGCAACATAGAAAATATATTTTAAGTTAGCAGTCTGTCATCTTTCATCTTTTTCTTATTTTCTTTCTTTCATTCAGCATTAGAAGTAGTAGTTATAGTAGTAGTAATAGTAGTAGTAGTAGTTGCAGCAGCCACAGTAGTAGTAGTAATAAAGAAGAAAAGTAAATCCTAACATTGGGTATGCAAACTGTTATGTGAAATCTGGTAAGAGCAGATCAGTTGTAGAAGGGAGTGTGACAGGAGGAATGAGGACAGTGGACAGTAACAATGGTAGTAGTAATAGTAGTAGTAGTAGTAGTAGTAGTAGTAGTAGTAGTTGTTGTTGTTGTTGATGATGTAGTAGCAGTAGTAGTAGTTGTAGTAGTAGGAGTAGTAGTAGTAGTAATAGTTGTGGTAGTAGGAGTACTGGTAGTGTGATTGTTGTTTTTGTTATAGAAGGCAGTGTGACAGGGAGACTGAGGACGGAGTTGAGCTGTATGAGCTGGCCAGGGTTCTGAAGACAAAAAAAAAAAGATTTAAGGATGACTGAACATGTGGAAACCGATATATGAGCTGTTTAAGGTTCTAAGGACAAAAGAGATTTAATGAGGACTGAGTTTGAAGGAACAGTGGCATGTGAGCTGTCCATGGTACTGGATGGGGGGCAATCTCTTAGATACTAAGTGGAGTTTTACTTTACAAAAATGTGTGTAGTCACTTGTGAATCTCCAGGGTTCAGATGGGAGTGACTGGTTTATTAGCCCTGTGACACAAATCAAACAAAACAAATATGGCTGCTTATGAGGAAAAAAGGAAGGAGAAAAAATATCACTGAGAACTGAAAAAAGTCACAGATTTCTGAAGAAATCTCAGTGAGCTCACCACTAAACTCTGTTCATCTGAGGTGGGACAAGTTTGCTTTTCTTCAAAATTATGGGTAAAAAAAACCTCCTTCATTTTACACAGATGTGTAGAACTATATTACTTGAGAACTATACTAAAGTAATAGGAACATGTATCTCTCGGGACATAACATCTACACTAAAAACATTAAATAATTCACAAAACTATTTTTCCCCAAGTAAGTGTAACCGGTACCAATTGAACTAGCAAGATGTGAATGGTACACGTACCCAAGAATCTACATTTTAAAGGAGGAAAGAAAGTGTAATGAATTAGGACCACAGCTTGTAATAAGAAACGTGAACAAAGCCGGCATTTATTGAGCAGGATCAATACCTCCAAATATTATTATTTTACCTCTTTATAAATCAGTCCTTTGTGCAAATCAAAATAACATTAAAATAAAAGTTTCAATGTAAAAGAAAACTGAAGCTAGCATAGCATTTTAACACACTCACCGGAAAACAAAGAACAAGCAACTTGGATAAATCTTCTTCTTTAGTACCACTTTGCAAATTGATTTATCTCTAGGAACCAAAAACAAGTTGTTATTTAACCATTTGGGTAATGCTTTACCACATTTTATACCATATAGCTTACATGTGCTGTCCACTTCCTTCACAAGATGGCAGAGCATTCGCAACAGAACCTACAGCACAATCTACTGGGCACCTTTGGTACTGCTCAGTTAAACCAAATTTAAAGGGACACATTCCCAAAACAATGAGTAAAACTTGGGTGGGTTACATAAGTAAGATTTAAGACAGCACATGTAAGATGTAAGAGTGTTTTGAAAAGTTCAAGACATGCACAGCTTCCAGGTGCTGGTAATAGCAGGAACATTCAGCAATTCCAAAAAAAAAAGAGATTTACCACACACTTACTTGACTTTATTCTTTATTTATTCTTTATTAGGCTAGAGCGAACAATGTGTTTTGCCTCTACAGCGACATCAGTTTTGCCTGAGTAGTGCCAGGTGCTACTAAGTAAGAGTACTCTTAGAATACAAATTTCTCTGAAGTAAGAGTAAATGCATGTTGCTGAAAGTACTCTGATTTCTATTTATTTATTTTCTATACTTATAGGTCTTTAAGTTGCTCAAAAAAGGTACTATCCAACTGAAATAAACACATCTGACTGGACAGTACTGTTTGAATCTGGCTCAAGACACGATGGAGGGAGTTGTGATCACATTGATATGCTTCCAGTAGTAGTAATAGAACTACTACTACTACTACTACTACTACTAGTAGTAGTAGTAGTAGTAGTAGTAGTAGTTCTGCATAAAAAATACCAAGAGATATAATTCCAGACAGGGAAACAAAGTACATCCATAGTAAACTTGCATGGCATTAGGCCCAGGAGCTGTCCATGGTTTTGGAGTGAGAGAAAATAGTCCTAAGAACCAGAGTGGTGTCCTTGAGGAGGTCACGGAGCCCGTCTGAGCCCAGGAGCCATCACTGCTCCTCAGCCTTTGATCTGCACCACCTGCACACACACTCTGATAACTCCACACACAGTCTGATAACTCTGCATACACACATATAACCTTTCTCATCCTTCTCTCACTACAGAACTTTACTTTTATGTGCCCAGGCTGTGGCAGAAATGCGAAACACACTAAGGTCATTTTCACACCAGGAAAGTCCGATAGTTCACTTGGTTTGGTCCGGACCAAATTTTTATTTATTTTTTTTTATTTGGTGCGGTTCACTTCACTTTCACACTGCATTTTTTCCCCAAGTGAACCAACATCTATAAACAAAAGCACGTGTGCTGAGGTCGCTCAGCCATTGGACAGGAATGAGCTGTGTCAAAAACGGTGTGTCCAAACACAGAAGGAGGAGAATAACGGTGTTACATGCAGTTTTCAATCTAGCCTTAGCAATATGGTTTGCTCAGTTTTTACAGTTCGCACAAATGTTTGAGCAGCATCGTGAGGTTTACTCTATTGTACAATCAATTTCCAAACGACACAAAGACATAGGGCAAGACGACTACGGAGGACAGCGGATATGCGCGCATCAAGTTCTGACTCTTGCTCTTCATGCAAAACGTAAGTAAAAGCCTTGTAAGTTTCATTTCGTTTAGTTTAGTTTCGTCAGCCTCGGTTTCCCATATTGCTCGAACTACGACGGGAGCTCGTTAAGTACAAAAAGCCAACTTGTGTCCGATCGAGTCGGGTCTGCATTCTCACCTCAAACTAACCGCACCAGGATTCGAATGGAACTGTGCCGAGACCCAGCTTTTTAGGTGGTCTCGGTTCGCTTGTTTGCTCCGGATCGAGATTTTTGGTTTTTATTCACACCAGCCCAAAAGGTCAGAATCAAAGGAGCAAACGAACTCTGGTTTGTTTTAAACGAACCAAACAAGGCAGGTGCGAAAACGACCTAAAAGAGACTACAATAAAGCAGGCAGTGAGATAACCAAATGTGTTCTAATATTCCTCATGATATGGTCTTAAAAAGAGTAATTTTCATGTGCTCGCATTGATATTTGGCAGTGACATCAAAGCTGGGGGTATAATGCATATATGTACATGGTGAAATTTTCAACAGATACCATGGTGACAAGTTTAGCAAAAGCAGCTGAAAACGTTTCAAGTTGGTCTGAAAACTTAAGAAACAATACAAAATGGATTTAAACAGCACATTTTCAGGAGCCTGTGATCAGTACAAATACTATATATATAAATATATACTATATAATATAAAAGTGTCCATGATTCTGTTTAGGATATTTATTTTCAACAAAAAAGGTGAAAAAAATGTTGGCTAATACTAGCTAGCTTGTGACTGTCATTGTATGTGTGAGACTTGTTTAACAGCATCATCTCACTGTTGTAATTCTAAATAAGTCAGTTCTTTATAGAAAGATTTTGTTAAAATGAAACTCAGATTAAAGTCTAAATTGAGTAACAGAGATTCAGTCAAAGCAGTGCCTCAAGCTCCAGTTTCCCCAGGGAATGTTGACCATGTCAGGTGCAAAGTGTCAGTACACTGTAAACTAAAACCCTGGGTACTCAGCAGGGCTGCCCCCTTTCACTGGGCAAAATGAGAACCATCTTTAGTGCCCTGCATTTGATGTTTCCAAAGGCTCTCACACATTTTTCATTCCCTGACAGCCCCCGTCCCCTCTCTCTCTCTCTCTCTCTCTCTCTCTCTCTTTCTCTCTCACACACACGCACACACATGCACACACATATACACACGTCAGGGGCCACTCCAATGTGAGCGAGGCCAATATCGCTGCAGCTTTAGCGTGAAATCCGTTCGTGCAGAGCTAAAGACGTGATTGATGAGAAAAACGGCAGGGGTTTGTACAACATGTGGAGGTGTGAGCTGTGAAAGGAACCAGAGGAACCAGGCGAGGAATTGTGTAAAATATCTATGTAGTAATTATGACATGACCTTGATTTCTTTATGGAAATGGAAGAAGTGCTGCTGAAGAAGAGAGGCAGTGTGGTTTTAAAAGTGCCCTTCTGATGGGGGGGCGCTACCACCTCCAGTCTCCATGGAGATGTTATTGTTTGTCTGGATTCTTCCACAATTTCCAAGTTTTTCAAGGTGTTTTTGAGCAATAAAAATACTTGTATATGTACTTGTAAATACTTTTATAAACCAGAGCCCTCATTTATAAAGTGTACTTATGCATTATGCTTTTTTAGCTTAATTTATTTAGTCCTGCTGACATTAAAATTGCATTGTGTAACTTTTTGGTTTGGAGGACCACCAACTGCTTGTTTCTATGATGTCATTGCTCTGCCTGGAATGTTCCAGAGTATGACATTAAACAGCTCTACTTTACATTTATTCAATTATGTGTGGTTTTATTGCTCAAAATAATGATAAAGGAATATGAGGTCAAGCTAATAATATGCCTAAAATAAACAACTATAAAAAAATATGTATAATAAAATAAAAACAAATTACACAATGCACCTTTGG
The DNA here is from genome assembly GCA_036785185.1 of Paratrypauchen microcephalus. Taxonomy (NCBI): domain Eukaryota; kingdom Metazoa; phylum Chordata; class Actinopteri; order Gobiiformes; family Gobiidae; genus Paratrypauchen; species Paratrypauchen microcephalus. The sequence goes on from JAVJIX010000196.1 coordinate 238,387, forward strand.
AAGCTCTTTCAGGGTAGTCCCAGAGAAGGAGGAGCCTACTGTATCGAGGCATGGGGAGCACTTGCAAGCTCGACACAGAAAGGCCTCACAACAACCCAACCCAATCCCACTCAGAACCTTCTTGCTGTGAGGTAAGAGTGTTAAACTTCTGCTCCACCACAAGTCTGAGACATCGAGAAAAGATGAAACTCGAGGAGAGGAGAAGAAGTGAAGTGAATATATTCAAACAATGACAGATTTATGCATTTAAGCAGACTGAGCAAACATACGGGATTTCAGATAAACCTAAACACAACCTTCAGACAGGTTTATGATGAGACAAAACACATTTAAAGTCAAAGTCAAATGAGTAAGTGCAGCAAAGAACAGAACTTTGAAGACACTAACATATTTAAAATAGTGAAAGCATTCATTCTCTTAAATCTCCACAGTTCCTTCTGCACAGGTGGAATAGTGTTAAACTCACACTCTGACAGGCAGCTCCGCTCTCGTCCCACATTTCTACTTTGGCTCAGGTTATCTGCAGTCAGTCGCATTCTTCCACACTTATTGGATTTCCACTCCTTTTCCTGTGCATTCCCCACCTCTGAGCTAGGGCAGCGGGCTAACAGATAACAGCATTTGCACACAATATGATAAAAGTCAGGACCAAATCACATTTACAAAGAGGAGGCTTTGAGAGAATCACTTCCATCAACAGAGCCGTATGGAATGGTTATGTACGGGACTGTTTTAGATAGAGCACAATAATAAGCAAACTATCCACACTTTTATGTACAGAATAAGAATGCAACAGTTTTAAATGTAGAAATGAAGAAAATCTTTAATGTAAGAGTGTAAAAATCCTGCATGTTTAAAATAATGAGTTGACTGCATAGATAATGGTTCCATATTGACTGCGTGCACATGGACAAGTGCAATCCGATTGCAAACGAATAGGGATCGTATTGGATTCATGTGCACAGGCAACGGATTGGATAGGGATTGGTTTCCCCAATCCGACAGGGACCCCTGGCTTAGGCCGATAACAATCCGCTTGGCGTCGCCATGTGCCATGTGCACGATTTCGGCGCCGATGAAGTCATAAGTAGCAATTGTTGTTGCCGGACTTTCAGACGAAAACATGGCTGCGAAGAAAGCAACAAGCACGCACTACTGGACAGATGAAGAAACGGAGTTCATGCTGCACCAGGTGCGCGAGCTAAACATTTAAAAATTTATGGACGGACGGGAGACAAGAAACGCTAGTCTTTATCAGAATCTAGAGTTGAAGATGGAGCAGGCAGGGTTTGAGCAAATCAAAATCAAATGGAAAAATGCCAGGGCAGCCCATGCCACAGCCTAGAAGAACAATGGGAAGAGCGGTCAAGACCGTACAACTTGCCCGCATTACGAAATACTGGAAGAGCTCTTCCCGCATCCGACAGCTGTCCTCCACATCACAACCAGATGGCTCAGGACAGCATTCCTTCACGGCACCAACAAGCCCCATCTTCCACCATTTCTGGAGTATGAACATAACGCACAGGGCAATTCCAGAAAAGAAGAAATTTACCACACATTCGCTTGACTTTACTCTTATTCCTTTATTGGGCTTAGCGCGAACAACGCGTTTCGCTTCTATAAGAGTAAAGTCAAGAGAGTGTGCGGTAAATTTCTTCTTTTCTGGAATTATTCAATGTTTCTGTTGTTACCAGCACCTGGAAGCTGTGCATGGAGTTTTGAACTTTTGAAATAACGCACAGGGCACTTTTACAAACATTTTGAGTTATCTTTTGTGACGTTATAGTATCAGAAGAGAGTGTTTTTTTTTAACTGTTGTATAACTTGTAAATATTAAAAATCAGATAAGCATGACAAAGACATACAAAATGAAAGTGTAGTTGTGTAATTTCACTACCCCAGACCTTACATAAATGAACGATAAACCCATAGCTACAAATTGAATGCACTCGGATTGGACGACAGACCACCCGCTGAGTAACGGGAGAAATCCAATCCAATCCTAATCCGATCCTACCATGTGCACGCACTCACTGTCTATGTGCATTTGGGCAAGACACTGCAAGTTACCTTGATGTGTATGGATTTCTGTCCATTCATCCATCCATCCATTTTCTTCCGCTTTTTCTGTATTCCGGGTCGTGGGGGCAATAGTCCAGACAGCTCTGCCACCCAGAACACAATGCACCGGCCCCCATGGAGCCTACTCCGGGTGGTGGGTCCAGGGGAGGACGGCCCCACATTGCTTGACGCAACCGGCCTTGATGTACTTCTGTCATGGGGGCTCTCTTCCAGTGTACGCAGACACTGGGGGTGAGGTAGGGTTAAGTGCCTGCCCAAGGACACAACAGCAGCACTCATCTGTGGGGTCAGTGGATCCGACCGCTCAACCAACAATGCATTGTCGAGAGCGGGATTCGAACTGCCAACCCCTGGATCAGCGGACAAATGCTCTACCAACTTGTAGAGCACTCCCCCATGGGGCTGTGGATACAGAATGGATTTCTGTATGATCAGATATTATCAGAAAAGCTGTAGGTATGAATGAATTAATGATGTATGAATGAATTCATCTTTTTTTTCGGACAGCCAGGCATAAAACAAGCCAATAGTTTTTCAGTTGGCTAATCCTATGTCACTCCCTGTTAGGTCACTCTAAACCTAAAAGGACCACAAACGCTCACATGTGCTTAAAACCATTTTATATTTTCTTGAGCTTACTTTCTATCTTAAAACTTCATGACAGTGTTTGCTAATGTGTGCATTGTGTCACCATGTTAACTGCTGAACATTCCTGCATAGAGACACAGGTAGAGCACTCCCACTTTGAAAATTTAAAATTGTCATAACTCATTATTATGGGTGGACACGCTGCTAAATACAAAAAATAAGAAATAAAACCAAACTTGATGTACGTAGAATCCCAAATGGAGTTGGATCTGGAAGAATAGTTTACGGCAGCTGGACTAAACAGACCTTGGTCCGGTCCTGACGGAGTGCCCCCAGTGGCCCAGACTTTGGGAAGAATAAATGTCTGCATTACAAACATGCCAGCGTGGCATTAATCTCCAGGATAGCCTTCACACCCACCAGTGCACAAGAGGCCCAGAACAGCTCCATCTTCCCCCTGTGCGATGATCTAGGGCACAATCTGAAAAGAGGGGGCACACCACCAGGGGGAGCACTCTTCTTCAAGACCGCATGTGGCCTGTTAAATACAGTATATATATATATATATATATATATATATATATATATATATATATATATATATATATATATATATATATATATATATATATATATATATATATATATATATATATATATATATATATTAGTGCTGCCAGGCGATTAAAAAAATAATTTAATTAATTACAGGATTTGTAATTAATTAATCTAATTAATCATATTTCTAAATTATTTTTTTAGGTGGTTTATTGTGCTCTCCCACAGTGCAAAAAAGGTGTCAAACATGTGATTTATAGTGGTACAGTGAAAAGACTGCAGACTTCCCCTTTAAAGGGATATGCCATCCCCAGGTCAAACTTGGGCATCTCCCCACAGTCCAGAGACTAAAATAAGTGGTCGAAAGCTTTTTCCTGGTGATCCAGCGATTGTCCGAGTCTGTCGCCACTGACCGCCGCGGTAGCTGCAGCTCCTTCGCGTATTTGCTGGAGGCTAACGTCGCCAATGGAAGATTTCGGCCAAAAGGAATTTATTTGCTCGATGCTTTTCCCAATTACTTTCTGTGTAGTGCGCATTCATATCGAGTGCAAATAAATGTGCAAATCAAAACGGAGAGCTTGACTTTTTCATTTTGGGTGGGAACTATTTTTCAGTGCGGAAATACACAGCCGAAGCACACAGCACGCAGCGTAACAGGGGAATCCCAGCCCGCGTAATGAAAAACCTTTCGACCACTTATTTTAGTCTCTGGACTGTGGGGAGATGCCCAAGTTTGACCTGGGGGTGGCATATCCCTTTAAGTCTTTCAGTCTTTGGCTTGCTCTCTTTCTCTCCGTGCACGTTACCTCCACTGTAACCAAGACAAGACTGGCAGACCTGCAGAGCGCACCTATATAGCCCCATTCCCCCTTCCACATTACATAACATTCATTGGAAAGCTCATTTACACCATTCCACTATTACATGGCTAATATTTCTGGTGCCAAAATGTGAGCACATACAGTAGCTTTCATGCAACGTCAATAAATAATATACCAGCCTTCAAATATACAGAGAATACAAATAATTGCCCGCGTAAATTACTCATCACCCCCGGAAACCGCGAGGAGGATTTAAACTCCCGGCGCGGATGTGTCCGGACCATCGCACCACAGGAGGAGGGAGGAGGCGGCAGCGCGGGGGTGAGTAATGATCGGGTTTAGCGTGATTCGGATGGGCAAAACTGGGTTAAAACTTCTAAATGTGGACCCTTAGTCGCAGCAGAACACGCTGGAGAGGTTATGGGAATTAGTTGTGTTCGATGCGCGGAGCGCAACAGATACTGAAACGGGCGCGCGCATCTTCATGCGCTTTCCCCCAGGGACAAGACAGACCTGCTTCGTCACATTTTTATAAATAAACTCACCATTCAAAGGCCCCGCACTCCAAATTTAAAATGCCCGCACATTGAATTGCCGCTCATAATTAATTGCGTTAATTTTTATAATGCGTTAATTAGGAGTGTAATTAATTTGCGTTAAACTGACAGCATATATATATATATATATTAGTGCTGTCAGGCGATTAAAAAAATTAATCTAATTAATTACAGGATTTGTAATTAATTAATCTAATTAATCGCATTTTTAAAAATATATTTTTTTAGGTGGTTTATTGTGCTTTCCCACAGTGCAAAAAAGGTGTGATTTATAGTGGTACAGTGAAAAGAATGCAGACTTCCCCTTTAAAAGATAAAAGGAGAAATTCAATTTGTCACCTGGACAAAGTTTGTTTGGTCGAAAACGTTTCGCCGCTCATCCGAGAGGCTTCGTCAGTTCTGGTTCTAAACAGGTTCTAACCAGCACTAGAACCAGAACTGACGAAGCCTTTATATATATATATATATATATATATATATATATATATATATACATACACACACACACACACACACACACACACACACACACACACACACACACACACACACACACTCGGGGCTGTAACCCCCAAACTGGAGGAGTGGTTACAGCAGATCCCAGGAAAAACATCAGACATCTCAGTCCAGAAAAGTGCAGTACTAGGAACAGCAAAGATACTGCGCAGAACTCTCAAGCTCCCAGGACTCTGGTAGAGGACCCGAGCTGGATGAGAGTGAGAGAGACCAACCACTGTGGAAGATAAGATAAGATAAGATATGCCTTTATTAGTCCCTCAGTGGGGAAATTCCAGTGTTGCAACGCACAGATCAAGAACAGCACGAAAAAGTAACGTCGGCCTCTGCGCGTCCTCCGTAGCAGCTCCTCAGGTGAGGAGTGCTGGGGGACCAGAGCACCTTGATGAAAAATGGGCTACTGGAATAAGGCGGAAATGGGCAAGATGCAAGAACAAGGCTCTGTTGGAATGTTACTACTCCAGAAACCCTAGGCAGAGGGGTTACATGAACAGGATGTGGGAGGAATGGTTACTACGATACCCACAGTCTAAGCTAATGGCCAAACAACTAGTAGCTCAGTGTTCCAACATCCACAAACGGCAACTGCTATCACAACTAGAGATTGACGAGGTACAATACAAATGCTACGGCAAGGGGGAGCCAGGACACCAGGTCAAAGGGGAGTTAACACCAACTCCCAACCAGAGATTGGTTACGAAGCCCCAATAAGTATCACGCTGAGCGAGGCAGCGTCTGACCTGAAAGATAAGATCATGGCCCGAATGAACACAAGGCAACCCCGACGCCAAGTTACAGAGGCTAAGTGAAGTACCATCTGAAAGTCTCCTAGAAGACGTGAATGCAGCACTGAGAGCGATCCCTACCACAACCATCACTGAGACCAATGAGCTGATATACACTTCAGCAGCAGTGATCCTAGAGGTGCAGGGCTATAAGAGCAACCATGGGAGCCATGAGAGACAAAACCCACCATGGAAAAGACGGTTAGAGGCTAAAATTAAGGAGGTGTGTAGAGAAGTAAGCCAATTGTCAGAGGCCCAGAAAGGTGCAATGAAAAAGCAAGTACCCAAGAGGTACAGCCAGATATATACTGTGTATATATATATATATATATATATATATATATATATATATATATATATATATATATATATATATATATATATATATATATATATATATAATGCTACTGCTACTGTACAGTAGCATGAGGGTGTGGGTGGATTGGATGGTCCATTCTGAATATTGCTTTACGGCTCAATCAACACAGTTCATTTGGTGAGAGTCACTTTTGGGAAAGATGATTAGTCTAGAGAACAGAGGAAAGTCACCTTGTTTAATCCAAACTCATCTCTCAGTCAGATCACATGCTTTCTGGAAATTGTTTTCTGTTAAACAACAATTTGCAAAAAACTAATTTCCACACACATTGTACTTACCTGGCTCCTGCCAGTTTTATATGTGTAGCCCTCTGAAATTAATTCTGAATTAGTCTGGGATGACTCTCAATGTAACCATCAATCACAACGGTCAATCAAATGCTTCACGCTGATTGGCTGATGCCAAAGCTAAAAAAATCTAACTTTTCTTACATCCAGTTGAGAGAAAAGCACAGACATCTTCCCTGTCCACAAATGCACAAACAAGATCCTTAACAATATGACTGTCAGCACTGCCATCTTAGTTTTGGCAAATGCTTCAGTCAAAGCCTAACAAGGTACAGTATAAGGCAATGTCCTCCAGCACTCTGGGGCTGACCAGAACTGAAGAAGCAGCTTGGAAGAGCTGCGCAACGTATTCGACCAAATAAAATTTGTCCAGTTGACAAATTTTGAAAATGAATTGTCAGTTGTCAGTTCAAACTACAAGCTTCCATTTGTCACGTAGTACGTGTCACCGTCTTTCCACCCCTCCCCGCTCTCTGATTGGCTCCCAGAATCGGGAGAGCTCGCTTGCCATAGTCGCCAATCTGCCTTTCAGATTGGAACGAACGAAAGACAGCCTGGGATTTCCCAGGTTAGTCGGATAGTAGCTTCAGTCGGGAGTCCGTGGGACAGCTGCGCACTATAGCCTCTGCTTTGCAAGGGAACGGGAGCGGGAGCAACAACAAACTTTTCTGAATGGCCGCTCAGTTACCATGGCAATGCACAATGTACACAACGGGAAGCGGCTCAATCCGGGGATAGTCAAAAACAGGAAATGGGCGTTTTTCCAAACAGTCAATCACTTGAAAATAGTTTGGGACCCTAAATCAAAACCCAAAGGTCTTTTAGGTGGACACATAAACATAAGAAGTCTCATGTCAAAAACAGAACAAATTAATCATCTATTACTCAACTCATATCTGGACTACCTTTGTTTATCTGAGACCTGGCTTTATAAAAATGCCCCTTCTGCAGCACTTAATATTCCAGGCTATAATATGCTCAGGAGGGACAGAGGAGCAAAGGGTGGTGATGTCATGATATATATCAAACATAATATCCAGTGTCAGGAAATTCAATGGGGGGATTTTAACATAAACTGGGAGGATACATCTTGTAGAAAAAATCTTAAAAGGATTACTGACAAATTTGATCTTGTCCAGATGATCAAGGGGCCCACAAGAATCAAGACCACAGATGTTAAGACATGAAAGCTCCTGACCATTCATGGAGGGTTGCATCCCAAATCCAGCACCCTGAGACTGTACGCAAGCTGGAAGGAGGCCAAGCAGTACCCAGATTGATTTAACATTCACCAACAAACTGGAGAGAATAATTAAATCTTATAACATGTTGGCTGGTCTTTCTGACCACAATTTGATCCTTGTGGCCAGAAAGCTCTGAAAAAAGAGATTTAATTATTCTGTCAAAGAACGTGACTTTGTAGGAATCCCAAAAAAGAACCAGGAAGGGTTTAAAAATGCAGTACAACAGATTGACTGGGATCAGATATTACTGGGAACAGATTGTGAACTAGACTGTGAATCTTTCATAAAAACAATTGAGAAAACAATTAAAGACTTTAGCTCCAAACTTAAACATAAACACAATAAAAACATACTACCCTGGATGAACTCAGACATATTCAAACTAATAAAAGAAAGGGATCTTGCATTAAAAAATGCAATTAAAAGCAACTTGGCAAGTGCTAGATACCTATTTACCACATTAAGGAATAAAGTAGTTAAAAACATACGAAAGGCCAAAGCAGATTTTTTCTTGTCTATAATAGAGAACGCAAAGGGAGATTCTAAAACAATCTGGAACCAAATGAAAAAACTTGTAGGACAGGACACAAAAAGGAAAAGTCTAAAAATTTGGATAAATGGACAAATTACAAATAAGTTAAATAACACAAACAAATTTGCAGATGCAGAGTTTCCCATCCAACAATCCAAAATTGTGTACAATAAATACATCAGAGCCAATTTTCAGTCTAAGCAGTGTCACAGAATCTGACGTCTCCCAGACAATAAAATCACTAAAACCTTCTAAAACAAAAGACATATTTGGCTTAGATACATTTATGTTAAAAGAACTCATTTTTATATTTATCACTCCATTAACCAAAATTATTAATCTCTCCATTTCTGAAGCAGTATTTCCAAGTGCATGGAAGCTATCAGCTGTTGTTCCTGTTTACAAAAACGGAGATCTCTTGTCAGTTTCCAATTACAGACCAATCAGTATTATACCAACAGTTTCTAAAGTTGCGGAAAAACTCATCGCTCAACAAATCATTACACATCTAAACAGCTCTTCATTCTCCCTCTGTCCAATGCAATTTGGTTTCAGAGCTCAACACTCCACAGAGACTGCTACTTGTTTTTTACAGAACACATCAAATAATTGTTAGATAACGGTGGTGTGGTTGGTGCCGTCTTTCTCGACCTCAAAAAAGCATTTGACACAGTAAATCACAGAATATTATTGGCCAAACTAAGCACTTTCAACTTTTTCTCAGATGCAATAAAATGGATAGAATCATATTTATCAAATCGATCACAATCAGTCAAAATCAGTGACTACCAGTCACCTCATCTCCCTTTGACCACTGGAGTCCCACAAGGTTCCATCCTGGGACCCCTGCTATTTTCTCTTTATATAAACCAGTGCTTCTCAATTATTTTCTGTGACGCCCCCCGTAGAAACAAGAAAAAAATGTCACACCCCCTCCCTGCGCGCGACTATTAATAGTTTTATTTGTCTAGAAAATTGTTATTAGTACACCTCTGCATAACACTGTATCCTTTATTAACATTAAAAACAAAAAAAGAAAGAAAGAAACTTACGACAAAGACTGCACTGTCTTTTTGCACTGAGGACTCAAATATGAATGTGTTTTTAATGCAGCTTTGCGCACATTTGTTTACGTTTTACAGAAACTAAACTTAAAATAATTTGCATAAACTAAAAGTGCTGGGAAAAAAAAAAAAAAACACTCTCTCCTTCTGCCGCTGATGCGTCAGCTTCTGTCGGATTAAAGGACACAACTCAGTGGAATATATATGTGTTTTTTCTGTGACAGAGGATGTTCTGCTGATGGTGAGTCTGTTCTGTATATTTAAGGTTGCCGACCCCTGCCCCAGAGCAACAATGAGAGCGCCACTGCCAACTACTGTTGTTGATGTGCAATTACACTTAGTTCTAGTACAGTACGGCAAAAAAGCATGTTTCCCATGGTCACACGCGCCCGTCCCCCCCCCCCCGGCATCACACCACACCCCCCCAGTGGGGCCCGCCCCACTATTTGAGAAGCACTGATATAAATGATCTCCCTTCACTTTGTTCCAATGTACTCATTCAGATGTATGCAGATGATACAGTCATTTATACACACGGTCAAAACTCAGCACAAGTAGCTAATAAACTTACAGATACTATGGCTCATGTTTGAGAATGGCTAAACCACTCCTGCTTAACCCTCCTGTCGTGTTCGGGTCAAATCTGACCGTTTTACAACTTATAATATTCATAAATATTATGTTTTTCATCTGATTACCTCAAGACCTTATGATATCCTCCACACTGTGGACTTGAACATATAAAAGTGATGATCACCTATTTCGTTAAATTTTGAGTGTTTTAATCAACCTTGTTACACCTGTGGTGTTCCCGGTCAAAAGTGACCGCCATAGGAAATGAATGGGTATCCAGAGTAAATTCATTCAACATACAGAAAACATCCCCATACACACTGCCCCAGCTCACTCACTCACTCTCTCTCTCTCTCTCACACACACACACACACACACACATACACACACATACAAACCAGGGCATGCGTGTTGTGCTGGACATGACAACCGGTCTCCAAGGGCATAATATCACATGTGACAACTTCTTCACATCACATGCTCTTGGTCAGGAGCTACTGAAAAGAAAGCTCACCATGGTAGGGACAGTGAGGAAGAACAAGCCCGAACTTCCCCCTGCGCTGGTATCGACCAGAGGAAGACAGGCACTCTCATCACAATTTGCATTCACTGACACTCACACTCTTGTGTCATACGTTCCCAAGAAGAACAGAAATGTCATCATGATGAGCACAGTACACAAAGACGCCGCTGTCAGCACCACAGAGGACAGGAAGCCCCTGATGATCCAGGACTACAACAAGAACAAGGGAGGCATTGACTGCCTTGATAAGGTAATGTAAAGTCTCATCATGCATTTTATTTTATTTTTATCTAGGTGAATCAGCATTTTGTGTATGACAGATTGAATATTGTTCCTAATCTCTTATTATTTATTGTTCCTTTATTGCAGCTTACTGGTACATACACCTGTAAGCGGATGACGGCTTGCTGGCCTGTGGCACTGTTCCACAACATCCTGGATGTGTCAGCTTTCAACACGTATGTGGTGTGGACAGCAATCGACCCAACCTGGAATCAGGGGAAAAGTTTCAAGAGGAGACTTTTCCTCGCTTTGGTGACTCCTCTTATACAGCGACGCCAGCACATTCCCCGCACACCAGCCTCCGCCATTCTGGTTAGGAGCATGCAAGCTCCAGCCCCAGCCCCAGCCCTGGCTGCTCTCCCCCAACAAGGACATGGGCAGAAAAGGAAGCGTTGTGGCCTCTATGCCCCTAGAGACATCAAAACGAGCCTGACATGCTGCTAATGTCATGCTTATGTTTGCAAGGCTCACTCTGACCTGAGTGTCACATGCCACTCATGTGCATGAATACACACACACACACACGCACGCACGCACGCACACACACACACACACACACGCACACACACACACACACAAACCCCCTGTTGAGTTTGGTGTTTGGTTTTCCATTTATTTTTTGTATTATATGTTCATTTTGTAGTTCATTTTCAGTGCCCAATTGTATTTTAACTGATGTTATTTAATGTTTACTTCTATAAATTGTTGTTAGACACTACTTTGAAACATTGTTCTCAACTAAAGAATGCTTAATAAAAAAATTGGTGTGGAAAAAAAAATGTTTGTGCTAATTTAAGAGCAGTTAAAACAGACCGGTCAATTTTGACCGGGAACACTAAAGTAGGGGGCTGGAGGCGAACACGACCGGAGGGTTAAAATGAACTAACTAAAACTAACAAATAATCTGCCAGATATTAATGTTTCTGGGGAAAACATTCAAGTCATGTCAGAATTCAAATATCTCGGGATCCTTATAGACTCAAAACATTCAAATCTCACACAAAAAAATGTCTGCAATCGTGTCAAATTTAATATCTCAAATTTCTGGTTCATAAGATCACATCTATCATTACAGGCAGCTAAAATGTTCATGCATACTATGGTCCTATCACATATAACATACTGTCTTACAATCTGGTCACAGGCAAATAAAATAACACTAAAACCCATAGAGTCACTATACAAACAGACAATCAAAATACTGGATAAAAAACCTTTAAGACATCACCCCTGCACCATTTTACAAAAACATAAACTAAGTTAAGTTTGGAGAATGTCATAAAATATTCAAATCTCTGTCTAATATACAAAATCATTCATGGTCTGTCATCTCCTCCACTCACTCAATTCATAAACATCAGGACCACCACACACAGAGTGACCAGAGGGGCGGCCCGAGGAGACTGTATTGTTCCCTTCCGTAAAACGGCACTCAGTCAGAGCGCCTTTTCCCTTACAGCCGCCCAGGAGTGGAACTCTATCCCCTCAAACATCAGAGAACTGTCCACATACAACCTGTATAAAAAACATCTAAAAAACTGGTTCATAACACATCAGACCTGTCATCACTAATTTTCTTTCCTCGAACTCCACTGTGCTGCCTCTTGTGTCTCTGCTGTCTTGTTGTTTTGTTGTGATGTGGGATTTTTTAACTGTTGATCATTTTAAAGTTTTATGTACACTGTAGTTATCAATTGGATTATAGTTTAAGCAAAAATTTTACTACTTGTAATAATTGTATATTGTTCACTGTGTAATTTTATTTTGTTATCATTGATTTTCAGGAGACCATTTTAAGATCTGTCCAGGGACAACAGATGAAAAATAGCCTTTTGGCTAATTCTGGTACATTTACAGATATGTTAATTAATGTACACTGTCCCTGTCAAATAAACCAATAAAATAAATAAATGAATGAAATCAAAATGTTAGCATTTAGCATACCCTCATGCAAACCCACACACCTTCATCTCTCTGCAGCAGCCTGTCATCCAGGTAGAACTCACTTTTGAAACTGCACCCTAAATTCATTATGCCCACTGTATTTGTAGTCAGTCCATCATGAGTGGCTCTGGGAGGGGCATGTCTGCACAGCCCCATGCATCTGTCTCACTTACAGTCTGAAAACCATAAGTGAGCTACATCTTCTCGCTCACACAGATCGTGTTCCAGAACGCCAGGGCAGATTACAAGATGGATGACCGAAATAGGGAGAAAATGAGCAAAACATAAGAATTTGATTTGACTTTGGCACCGGGGCTGGGACAATTATACAGTTACAAGCAGCGGGGCATGAGAGCGTGCCCTTAACTGCTGCTCCAGCTCTGCTTAGCGTGATTGGTTCAGTTCAGAACACACCATTGAGTCCCTATAGTGTAAAGTGTATATGGCAGGTTTGACTTATTTCACTGGAACACTATTAATAGTATTATATTAAAGCTGGGGTACCAGACTTTTTTTCTTGTAAATGCATATACAGTGGTACCTCACCTTACGAAATTAATTCGTTCCAGAAGTGGTTTCGTAACGTGAATTTTTCGTAAGTTGAGTAGCTATTTCAATGGAAAAAGCCTGATTCGTTCCAAGGCCCCGATCCAAGTTTTTTTTTTATAGTGTAACTTTTTTTTATAGTGTAACATTGTGTTCTGCGTAGAGACTGTAGACCCAGGACTAAACGTGGACTATACCAGGTCTAGAACAAGGTCTAAACCTGGACTAAACCTGGACTAAACCAGGACTAGACCAGGTGGATTAAAGCGCCGTGTGCGGGTCTATTTCCTGGTTTCGTTTCGAGTCTCGCCTGAGGCGAGCAGCGAGGGGGACCGCACGCAGTCTGAGCACATGAACAAGACCCGTGCTCAAACCGTGCCTCCTCTAGACCTCCTCTAGACCTGGTCTAGACCACCGCGGCTCTTGCATGCGTTCGTTCATGCGCTCAGACTGCGTGCGGTCCCCCTCGCTGCTCGCCTCAGCCGAGACTCGAAACGAAACCAGGAAATAGACCCGCGTGCGGCGTTTTAATCCACCTGGTCTAGTCCTGGTTTAGTCCAGGTTTAGTCCTGGTTTGATCCAGGTTTAGTCCTGGTCCAGTCCTGGTTTAGTCCAGGTCTAGACCTGCTGGCAGCCCCGCGCCGGGTCAGTCTATCACACGTGTCCGTGCGCAGTTTTCTCCCCCCTCCCCCTTCCCCCCACACTTCACTATTAATAATTTTGTTGAAAATCTATGAACGTTTGAGTGTTCAAACGAGAGACAAATGTGAGAAAAGTTTAAATTCAGTCTGAGAAAAGCGTATAATGTGTGTGGCTGAGCGCGCATTATTTGAATTTTTGAGATTTCGCGTTTCGTAACTTGAATTTTCTTTCGTATCTAGAGACCAAAATTTAACGTGAAGGCGTTTCGTAACTTGAAATTTTCGTTTGTTGGGTCTTTCGTAAGGTGAGGTACCACTGTATTTAGATAATGCCTCAGAGAATATTGTAAGAGCACCACTTTGTGACAAATCAAGACTGCTGTGCGCAATCTCTTTTCTGAGTTTTGTAAGTTCACAAAGTCTTGAGAGTATCTGCAGTATCTGAACAGATCTTTAGAGATTAAATTACATAAAAAGGCATAAGGCATAAGTGGGGGAGGCGCTTGTCATTTCCCAATATTATCTTGGCAAGTCGTTCTTTTTTTTAATTGTCTTTCAAATACTTTTCTGTTTCATTGTGAGTCAAATAGAAATCAGATTTGTAGTAATGAAATTAAAAGTGCTGTACTTGATTTTTACATGTTCATTTTAAACCGTTTGCAGTGGTCCATTGTTATTCCTCACCTATCTTTATGCATTCTGAGCATCCTAATTATTCACTGCAATGAGTTTGTAAGAGCTTTTCAAAGACCGATTAAAGTAAAGTTTATATACAGTATGTGTAGGGTCTGTCAGCTGTCCAGGTAGAATCCAGTGAGCGCTACATTGGAGAAACAAAACAGCCACTTCAAAATAGGATGTACCAACACAGATGAGAGAGCCAGTCTGCCATACATCTCCACCTAAAAGCCACGGGCCACTCCTTTGAGGACAGAGAGGTACAGAGCTTGGTTGGTTATAATAACAAGACCCCACACTCCACTCCCACTGCAGATCTAATAGGACCACCTAACTAACAGAAACTGAAAACAAGTAGGTGTAGTAGTTTCAGAGTAATTTCATTGTAGTTAGCTCCTCCCTTCAGACAGATATAAGGTAGTGTCCACCAGCATCTGACCAGAACTGAAGAAGCAGCTTGGATGAGCTGTGAAACGTATTCGAGCAAATAAACTTTTGTTCAGTTGACAAATGGAATTTCTATTACTCATCTGCTACCTGCTATTGTCTCCATGGTGATGCTACTGCTTTGCTTGGAATGTTCTGCAGTATGACTTGTTTATCTGTCATGCTTTTCTTCAATTACATTTCTTTTATTGCTCAGAAATACATTGGCAAAACATGCATTTTTGCTATCAGTGGACTCCTTTGCACAGATCTGACCTGTAGCTTGACTTGGCCTGATGGTGGCGTCTGATCTCCATGGTGATCTAACTACTCATTTGCAGACTTCAGTGTCTGGTGTAAGTGTGTACATGTGTCTTAAGTGGCTCATTTCACAGCAGCCTACTTGAGATGTGCTTAAGAGAAAGTGACATTAGGGCAGCCATTTTGTGCTCCTTCTCTTTAGTGTAATCAGTGAGTCACTATTGTTTAAAACACATCACCACCACCACCTGCTAACAATGTGTGCTGCAGCTCAACGCTAAATGCTAAAGGCAAATCTACTGTAGACGGCTAGCTAAAATTTGGAAATAATCATATATCGTGATACTAAATTTGGTGATACAGTATTGTTATCGTGAGCGGTTGTTGTCGATATATCAGCAAGGGTGTTTTTGGTATATTTACAAATACTTTTTGTGACAGTGCTACAATTTTGAAACTTCATGGAGTACATGTCACATATTCCATATTGACTTTGTACAGGTACTGGTTTAACAAAGAAATACAACAAGGCCAGTTGTGGACCCACCACCCGCGGGAGGATTCATGGGGGCTGGTGCATTGTGTTCTGGGCAGCAGATCTCCTTGGACTGCCCCATATAGGGGCTTGTCCTGCCATGATGGTCCCTCCAGCACCCTCTCTGAACTCCACTGTATGAGGCATTCCTTGAGCACATCATCTGTTGGGGCTTTGTCCTTGATGTACTTATGAATTTTGGATGTTTCATCCTGGACAGTGGTCCCCACACTCACTAGTCCTCAGCCTCCTTCCAGCTTGCGTACAGTCTCAGGGTGCTGGATTTGGGATGGAACCCTCCATGAATGGTCAGGAGCTTTCGTGTCTTAACATCTGTGGTCTGTATCTCCTCTTTTGGCCAACTGCTGGGTCTGATCACTGGCAGGGTGTAGCTGTTTATTGCCTGTGCCTTGTTCTTGCCACTGAGATGACTTCTTAGGACTTGTCTTACTCGTTGCAGGTATTTGGCGGCACGGTGGCTGAGTGGCTAGCACTAGCACTCACGCTTCACAGGAAGAAGGTTCCGGGTTAAATCCCCGGGTCGCCCAGGCCTTTCTGTGTGTGTTCTGTGTGGAGTTTGCATCTTCTCCCCATGTATGGATGGGTTTTCTCTGGGCACTCCGGTTTCCCCCATCAACCCAAACCATGCACCATAGATTAAAATCCTCCAGGTCCTGACCAAGCCTAAACAACAAGATCATGGAGATGGTCCCCGGGCTTCTCCTTCGGCCGTAGCCACTTTCCTTGTTGCCTCTTCAAGGTTGCCATTTGCTTGTGGTATACCAAGGTACTTGTAACTTAGACTTAGACTTAGACTTAGACAACCTTTATTGATCCACAAGGGAAATTGTTTTGGGTACGGTAGCTCACTCATCAAATATAATAAATAATATATAACAGAGGGTAAAAAGAAAAGAAATAGATGGAATAGCAACCAAAGAGCAATAGACCTGTGTCAGATGAGACATAATTATATACATAAAATAATGATAAATAAAAAATATATGTACAAATCAGATGTAAATAGAAAAGTAGTAGTCAAATATAAAATACAATATCAAATAAGTGTTGTCTAGGGAGTGTTGTATTATCTGTTACATAAGGGTGAGGTGTTTTACAGTTGTATGGAGTATGGTATGAATGTAGTCCTGTATCTCTCACTGTTTGAGTGGAGCTGTAGGAGCCTGTTGGAGAATGAGCTCCTCTGTCCCTCTATGGTCTGGTACAGTGGGTGAGTGGGAAATCAAAGGTGTACAGAGTGAACAGGAACAGAGACAGGAGTGTGACCTGGGGGGCTCCTACATTACTGACCACAGTATAAGATGGGGTGGTCCCCAGTTGCATGTACTGAGGCCTGCCTGACACTCATCCTGATAAGTTTCTCACCCATCAGAGAGGGCTGAATTGTGTTAAAGGCACTGGAGAAATCAAAGAACAATATCCTCACAGAGCCCTTAACACTATCCAGGTGTGAGTGAGCCTGCTGCAGAAGATAGATTACAGCGTCCTCCACGCTCATGTGAACCTGATATGCAAATTGGAGAGGGTCCAGGGATGGTGCCACCAGGGGTCTGAGCTGAGCCAGAACAACTCTCTTAAACACTTTCATGACATGAGATGTCAGCGCAACTGGTGCGAAGTCATTGAGTGCAGATGGGACAGGCTTCTTAGGCACTGGCACAATGCATGAGGTCTTCCAAAGCGCCGGTACCCTCTCAAGCTTCAAACTCAGTACGAAAAGAAAGTGCAGGACCCCAGTGAGCTGTGCTGCACAAGTTGTTAGCACATGGGGGTTGATTTTGTCAGGTCCTGAAGACTTGTTCTGTTGCATTTTCTCCAGCTGCCTTCTCACCTGCCCAGGTGACAAGGAGATAGAGCTGGGAGGCCACAGAGGACTGTGGGGGTGAGGGCAGGCATGGGAGCAGGACTAAACCAGGACTAAAACAGGACTAAACCAAGACTAAACAAGGAGAAAAGCAGGACTAAAATAGGACTAAAGCAGGACTAAACCAGGAATAAAGCAGGACTAAACCAAGACTAAAGCAGGACTAAAACAGCACTAAAGCAGGACTAAAGCAGGAGTAAGGTGTGCGTGTGTGTCCAGAGTATGTGTGTGTCCAGAGTGTGTGTGTGTGGAGTGTCCTATACTGTTTTGCATTGTATTAAATTGACAATACAGGTAATTTTTAACTTAACGTTTTAACCTAACTTTTTAACTTAATTTAACTCAATTATTGAATGATTATATGGACTTTTTGTTATAAAAGCATTTCCATTTGAACAAAGTACCTTCTAATTCTGACCTTTCCTGAATGTAAACACCACACCACAGTAATGCCAGTGATGGGGGAGGGCTTAGCTTAATGTCATGCAAATGAGTTCTGAAAGCCTTATTGTTTTTAGGGAGGCCATTTTAAGATCTGTCCAGGGACAATAGATGAAAAATAGCCTTTTGGCTAATTCTGGTACATTTACAGATATGTTAATTAATGTACACTGTCCCAAATAAACCAATAAAATAAAAATAAAAGCCTGGACAAGAGAATCTTAAACTGTTGTTATGATTGTAATATTATTATTGACCACTCCCATATTTCAATGTCTGTACAAGTAGACACGATCTCCTCCTATCTGGCGTATGCAAGTAAAATGGCTTCAAAACCCAGAATTGGTCAAATACATAGAAAACAAGATCAATGTTTATTTTGAGATGAATACTAATCAAACAAATGCATTCATACCATGGGAGGCATTTAAAGCACACGAGGCAAAGCTTTACAACTTCGAAAAGGTATGGACACCTTAAAGGGACAGTGTGTAAGATTTTTACCTGTTAATTACTGAAATTGAAGATACCTATTCAAAAATACATTGTTTTCCAAGCCTTTTCACTTCCATCATGAAATCAAAGTATTCTTTTGGACTTAGATATAGTCACATAAAAGGGGGATCTTCCCCATATAGAGGCAGCCATTTTGAATACGAGAGCCGCAGAAGGACATTTGGGCTCATCCTTCGCCTCGGCTCCTGCTAACAGCTGCTCATGTGGGAGCGGAGGAGCGAAGGAGAGAAGGGGAAGGGGAGGGGGGAAGGGGGGAGCCTCGTGTAAAGAAGCATGCTGCTGTATCACACATCGTAATGGATATAACACGTATTTTGGACTAAATTGTTTTACTGGATTTTATTCGCTGGATCCTTATGGACAGATTGAGACCAATTTTATGATGAAATACAGAGTTTGACCTGTGCAGAGCCTTCAAAGGTAAGCTAAGTAAGCTAAGTTTTGTGCTTTTCTGTATAAAAGCCCCATGTGCTCGGGGAGTGATTGTTTTGCAGGGAAATGAATTGCATAGTCAAAAAGAGGAGACTGTAAGGTTTCATTTGATGTGTAGATTGTCATGAATCATGATCGGGATTGTGTGTTTTCATGCGAAAAGAAAAAAAAAAGTGAACGGGGGACCGCGTTTTATGTATACAGCGGCGCGCGGTTCGTGCGCGGGCACGCGAGATGTCGGCGCTACGTCGCGCCCGGGTGACCCTCGAGGTCTGCCATAGCCAAAAGAGGAAGTGGAATAGCTACTAACCACCTATGCGCCACGAATCCTACACACTGTACCTTTAATGGACTTTCTCTGGAAACTATAGTTGTGTAATTAGAGTGTGAACATTTTGTTGTTAATATTTTTCATGTATTTGTTATTCTTTATTATGATTATGATTATTATTCTTAGTAGTAGTAGCAGTAGTAGTAGTAGTACTATTACTTGTTTTATTTTTAATCATTATTTAATCATATATTATTTATTATATGTATACATAATGATATATATATTTTTATGTATATGTACATTTGCTATATATGGTATACCATTTGCTGCATAATTATAAATCTCTTCATTGAAAACCAATAAAAAAATTGTGGGAAAAAAATAAAATAATAATAATAATAAAAAAGAAGGTATGATGGTGATCTAAATATATTATGTTTCAGCAGTTAATTCACCATAGAAGTGTAATAGCCCCTCTAGCAGTTTTAGCCTCAGGGCCCAAGTTTTCAGTGCAAAGTAACCTGAGGCCTGGGTTCCTCGTAAATTATATTATGATATTATTTGTACAGGGCTCACGGTGCTGCTCGCAGCGTGCTTAAGAATCTGTTTTATAGAGGTGCAGTTTACAGTGTGGGACTGGGCCTGGTGCTGTCACTTGGTGATGCTTGTTTCCTTGGAGAACGATAAGTGTAATGCCATACTGTGGAACATTCCAGGCAAAGCAATACTATCTCCATGCCGACAAGGAGGTAGCAAAGTTAGTATCTTAAAGGAATCGTATGTAAGATTTAAAGCAGACGTATTCTGCAAAAGTTACTTTTCAGAGCGTTAAACTATGTTATACTGTATTTGCACTTCTCATTTACCTTCTGTTGAATTTGGAGTGATTTGTGCATGTTTGAGTTATTGCTTGTTTTCAAGATGGCATATTGCTGATCTATCCCCGTTTTCACCATCACCGGTACAAGTTGGGTAGTCATATTTTTTTTATTAGATTTTTTGATTTTGATATCCTTTATTCATCCCCGTAGGGAAGTCATTTCTACCGTGAAGGGTCTTGCCCAAGGACCCACACTGGCTTGCTCATTTCAAGCAATCATTCATTTATATAGCACCTTTCAAGACACCCAAAGTGCTTTACAGAGCATTATTCACTCACTACACACTTGGTGATGGCAAGATACTATTGTAGCCACAGCTGCCCTGAGACAGACTGATACAAGCAAGGCTGCCAATGATAATGATCCACAGGAGTCATGGATTATAACTATAACTAATTCGATCAATGTAAAAAGGCTTCTGGATGGGAGTGAGAATAACTTGATCTCAAAAAACAGATGACCACAGATTAACTCTCCTGTACATACTGTATACACAAGCACAGTATGTGTTCTTTAAAGGTGCATTATGTAACTTTTTGGTTGAGGATCCATCATCATATTGTTTCTATGGATACTCTAGTTATTACTATTATTATTTAGTGTTGTATGTTCGCACCTTATCACCGAGACAAGTTCCTAGTTTTGTGAATTCTGTTCACTTGACAATGGCAATAAAGGTCTTTCTGATTCTGATGTCATTGGTCTGGCTGGAATGTTCCACAGTTTGACATTAAACAGCTCTACTTTATATTTATTCAATTACAGGTGGTTTTAGAGCTCAAAAAAACTTAGCATTCTGACTGTGAGTGGGGTCACCTCTCCACAAATCTGACTTGTAACTTGGTCTGATTTGGTCTCCATGAAGCTATCCATCCACCCATCATAAAAGGAGAAGTTCAATTTGTCAACTGGACAAAGTTTGTTTGGTTGAAAACGTTTCGCCGCTCATCCGAGAGGCTTCGTCAGCTCTGGTTATTGTGCTGGTTAGACACTGCTTATATCTAGCTGCCGGGAGGCTCTCCCTACCCTGAAAAAGCTCTGAAAACGATCCCCCCTAATCTGTCTCTTTGTTTTTCAAATTACTCTGGCGACTAGTTTCGCCCCCCTATTCAACGTCTAACGACCCTCTCCACCCCTCTGCCCTGGATCGTCTGCCCTAATGTTTCTTTGTCTGTTTTGACTTGGTTTAAGAATCGAATTATAGATGGGAGACAAGTTATGTCTAACTCCACCATTTCTGTTTAACGACGGATTCTCTTTTTTGACGAAAATAGCCTCTTTATCCCCCCTCTCAAACCAGTTCTTTTCCCTGGCTAAGATCTGAACCTCACTGTCCTCAAAAGAATGGCCCGTGGCTTCTAGGTGAAGATGTACGGCAGATGACGGTCCACTCTGGCACGCCCGTTTGTGTTGGTACATCCTCTTGTGAAGTGGCTGTTTGGTTTCCCCAATGTAGCGCTCACTGCAGTCTTCACTACACTGAATGGATCCACCCATCCATTTTCTTCTGCTTATCTGGGGCCGGGTTATGGGGGCAACAGTCTAAGCAGGGACTCCCAGACTTCCTTCACCCCAGACACTTCAACCAGCTCCCCCGGGGGGACCCCAAGGCGTTTCCAGGCCAGCCGGGAGACAAAGTCCCTCCAGCATGTCCTGGGTCTTCCCCAGGGCCTCCTCCCGGTGGGACATGCCCGGAACACCTCCAAAGGGAGGCGTCCAGGAGGCCTCCAGAACAGATGCCCGAGCCACCTCAGCTGGCTCCTCTCGACGTGGAGGAAGAGCAGCGGCTCTACTCCGAGCCCCTCCCGTGTGATTGAGCTCCTCATCCTATCTCTAAGGGAGTGTCCAGCCACTCTGCAGAGGAAATTGACCACATGACCAAAGGTGAGGGGAGGAACGTAGATTTGACAAACATTGAGACATTGAGAAACATTAAATTGAGAGATTTGCCTTTCGACTCAGCTCCCTCTTCACCACAACGGCCCGATACAGCTACCACATCACTGCCGATGCTGCACCGATCCGCAATCTTACGCTCCATCCTCCCCTCACTCGTGAACAAGACCCTGAGATACTTGAACTCCTCCACTTGAGGCAAGGACTCTCCACCCACCTGGAGAGGGCAATTTCCCATCATGAAGATAGAAAGGTTTAATAACACACTGTAAAACATTCCAGACAAAGCAATAACATCTCCATGAAGAAAAGCATTTGAAGGACCCTCCACCAGAAAAGTTACACAATGCACCTTTAACATGCCTGACAAAAAACCTTGGCATTTGGTGCAATAGTAAACTGACCCCCACTAGACATCTTTTGCTTTTGACTTATATAACCCCCCATCCCCATATGTGTGTGTTTGCAGGACTGCACCACAAACAGACTCCCATTAGAGTGCACCGGCCCCTCAGCTTGACCTTGAGGGCCTCTCCGATCGTTTCCATTTCCACGTTAACCCTTCACTAGTGACCCGCGCACTAACAAGCTCTGTAATGACAGTCCTGACAGGTGCTCCAGTGCAGAGGGCAGATGCAGGAGCTGAGAGCCTCCCGGGGCACACAAACACACTACTACGCTGGCTAATTACTCTGACTGCACAGATCAATGAAGAAAACATAATAAACAAGTAAACTTCAAATAGAAATTCAAAGTTCAAAATAAATTGGATTACCTGATGTGTTTTTTTTTATTTACCTGCTGTTACCAGACTTTGGTTAGTCTATGATTCAGAAAACTAGAAGTTATATTGGCAAAAGGAGAAATTAAATTTGTCAACCTTTTGCCATGGATCCTACCTGGATGACATCTAAAAGTTATATTACACAAAATGAATCCTTGTGATCACTACACCAAGTTAATGCCGTTACCTCATCAAAAACATATCTGGAGTTGTGTTTTGTTTCATTCACACATGTTTAAATAATCCTGCCTGTCTACATCTCCAAAGATCAAAATGCTCTGTTCCAGTGTGTGTGTTAAACATGTGTTAAAGGTCCCATGGCATGAAATTTTCACTTTCTGAGGTTTTTGAACGTTAATGTGAGCTCCCCTACCCTGTTTAGCCCCCTCCCCCCCATGGTTAAAAGTTGTGAAATGTCTAAACTGAGCTTTTGCGATCCTTTTCTGCGTTACAAAAAATCGGAGCTCAAACGGGCGATTTTGAACAAGGCACCTTATTGACGTCAGATCGAAAAAAGAAATGCAAATGCAGTTCCACCCCCGTCTGTCTGTACTCAGCGTCTCTGTAAATCACGCCCAGAGAGTTTGGACTGCGAGTGCGCTAGGCAATGCGAAATGCGTTTTTTTATTTGCCTGGAGGCACGTCCGAGTGTTTCTAGGCTCGGAAGTCCTTTATCTGAGCCTCTGGACCTTTGAACAGCAGTGGTTTAATTTTATTTTATGTGGAAATGTGTTTATTTTTCAATGGAACGCTTCAAATCTCTCCCCCGTGCAAAAACAAGGAAATGGATCAGCTGTGAGCTACAACGGAGACCGGAGCGTTTGGCCACGCCCCCACCCTCTACTGTTGGCCAGCTTTTTTCTCCTCATTTGCATTCAAGCAACAACGCCCAGAATAAAGAGTTTGAGAGAGATATTTATGACTCTTTCTCATCTTATCTCTGTTTCTCATGCACTGAGTGTTGATTTTGAAGAAGGATTCATTTACAGTATTAGGGAACCATTAAGGAGCCATATAAAAGCATCAAGAAGTACCATGTCATGGGATCTTTAATGAAACAAAACACAACTGCAGATGTTTGTGATGAGGAAACATTATGACATTGATCAGAAAAAAAGTGTGATATTGGCCATTTAAAGTGCATCTGATATGCTCATGTTTTCCTAATTCTGACTTGATTTGGTGGATAATTGGTGGTTTGTGAAAAAAAAAAAAAACTCTACCTATGTCAAGACGGAAAATTTCATCCAAAATGCAGAGACAATAAATAAATAAGTATTGTCTTTTTTCTCACAGTTTCTGCGTCCTTATCATAAGTATTAAGTATTCTAAAATAAAAAAATAATAATTTAAGATGTCATGGCTAGCACTATTGCGCTCACCAGATAACTGGGCTACTCCAGTTTAAACAGATCTATCAAAATGCTGTAAACCGGGAACTACAACATGTGGAGAAGAGCTGTCCAATTTACATTAGGAGCAAACTGGGAGAGGCATTCAATTGCACAAGGTAAAAAACACCCAGAATGACCACACTGCACACTTGCTTTTATTTTCATTCACAAATAAAAGTGAGTAAACTTCCAGTATAAATTCAAAGTTGTGAGTCTTATGAACATTTTGGAGAATACACTGAGGCGATCCATCACCCAGAGCTGGGCATGAAAACCAATTTTTCCCCTACGCTTCCTGGACATTTGGGCTGACCCTATAGCGTGGTGGTAAACATACAGTGTAGTACCGTGCTAGCACTGTTGACATTTTAGATTAATGGATGTTCTCCTGATGAAATATAGCATTCTTCTCAAGGTGCAGCAATCTCAAGTCTGTTCAAGGGACTTTTTCAAACTGGAAATATAATGTGGGGTTAAGATGAAGTTTACAGACTTTTACAACTAGTGAACTGTGTTTGGTTTTTACTCTGAGAAGTTCTGAGATATTCTGTGGTATGGTTTGCTCTTGCCTGGCAATCCAGACTGATAAATCTTTGTGTAGTTTATACAGAGTCATATCAGTCGGGTCCCCTTTCCCTCTGTTACCTCTCAGGCCAGACCAAAAGTGATTGTCCAATCCATTTTTCTTTTCTTTTTTTCTGAAACAATTTTTTTTTTAAAAAGGACACAAATTCCTCTCACTTCAGATGAACAGTTTGTTACAAAAAACTTTTTTTTTCGTGTATTTTAGTTTTAGTTAGATTGTTAATCAGTTTGTCTGCAACCCAGTTAGTGAGTCAGTTAGCTATTTATTTATTTATTTATTTTTACATTTTGTTGGTTGGTTAGAGAGAGCATTATCAGAAAGCATCTCGTCACTTCTGTCAGATCGTACAACTAAAACCAGTTTAAAAGTGGCTAAAGCAGTGAAGAAACAGCACGGCATAATTCCCCTGGCTTTTCAGAAAACAGTATCAGAAAGAAAAAAAAAAAACAATTTGGGTTGCCAGATCCTATGACTAAATCCATTAAGAGGTGATGAAACACGTTTAAAGATGCACTTCGTAACTTTTGTGGTGAAGGGCCCACCACCTGCTTGGAATTTTCTACTATATATCATTTAACACGTCTATCCATGGCGATATCAGGCCAAATTACAGGTCAGAGCTGTGGAGAGACGAGCTCTCCATGTTTGTAAAACGTAATTTATAAACACAATAAAAGACCCTCCACAAGAAAATTCATATAGCACACCTTTAAATGTGTTTCTTCAGTACTTTTG
Organism: Paratrypauchen microcephalus; assembly: GCA_036785185.1. NCBI lineage: Eukaryota > Metazoa > Chordata > Actinopteri > Gobiiformes > Gobiidae > Paratrypauchen > Paratrypauchen microcephalus. The sequence goes on from JAVJIX010000196.1 coordinate 264,036, forward strand.
CCAGCTGAAAGTTGTTTTAATTAGACAATCTGGTCACCCAAAGTGAGGATCTTACTTTCCTTTCTGGATAATTGACACAGTAAGAGCATGTGAACACAAACTACTTTTACATGATATGAATAGTTTTTGCAGATGTGAATACATGAACAATAACATCTTGCAATAAGATTAGCATGATTAGCATCAGCATATTTGGACTGTAGCATCCTGAATGATCTCATACAATCTCACATACTGTATGCTCCTCGGATAGAACAGCCTCATGGTTTGTTTGAGTCATGTTGTGTACATTATTAAAGAGCCTGAGACCTGTGCTCTGTGGGGGTCCTCTGTCTGTATCTGCAGCTCATCATGTGACCTTCAGCATCCTACACCCCCCACCTACACCCACCGCCCAAGCACTCATCCGCCCACCTCCCACAGGGCTTGCATCCTCTCAATGTAGGAAAAATATGTGAGTGGGCTTGCATCGCCACAAACCTGACAAGGCTTTATATTCCACAGCATGGCACACAAAAAAACTATATATCTACATGGAGAAAGTTCCGGAGTATGGTCTTAATTTTCTGTTTTCATAGAGTCATGCCACCTCCAGACAGTTGCATACAGTACCAGTAAACTTTTCCGCGTGGAGGGTCCATCACCTGCTTGACATGATGGCATTATGTATCTTGTTGGAGACAATCAGGAGACTTCACCAGACATCTGGATTTTACAATAATAATAATAATTTGGACCTCATGACCTGCTTATATAATGGTGCTCAACAGTGACTGCTCAGTCTGGTCCTGGAAATACATTTTCCTATTCATTTTTCCTATAGACTAAAATTTAAATACACGCTAACTAATATCCATAATATGATTGTTTTAAGAAGAAGAAAAAAAAAGGGCAGTTTAAAGCACAAAAAATTGCAAAATGCTTTAATAACATGGAGGTTAATATACTTCTGGAACGAGGGACTGGGCGGTCATGTTTTATTCAGGGTGAAAAATGGTGTACAGGACCTTTAAGAGTGGAGGGCTGGAGGGGTAGGGGTCTCGTCTAAAGGTTGTGTGAGGGAGCCGGACCTGGGTGAGCTGGGAGGGGTTCTCCGATAAAGGTTGCATTAGCTCCACCCCCGCTGTGACCCCGCCCCCACATCCCCTCCCCCCCGAGTGCTGTTTCCCTCATTAGCCCAGCGGGGGGCAGAGCAGCGGCGAGGGAAGAGGTAAACATGTTGTGCCTAAAAGAACACTGGTCACCATTCTGACGCTAACATATCTTAAAGAGGGGTATTTGATTTCTATGGGGTATTAACTGTAACTCATAACATGTTACCTTTTATTGTTTTGTAAATGCTAAACGTCACTCCCCCTACAATTGGAGTGCATTCCATTAATGAAACTACTGCACTTTGCATCAGGGTTGTGAAGTTGCAGTATATTGTTTTGTATCATCTTTTTTGTATGTTTATGGAGAATTGTCGTGTGGGAGCATGGGTGATGTAGGCTTGCTGCTTCTTCAGTTCTGGCTAGAGTGCTGGTGGGCACTGCCTTATATTTGCCTGAAGGGAGGAGCTAACTACAATTAAATTACTCTGTGACTACCACACCTATATGTTTACAGTTTCTGTTAGTTAGGTGGGCTTATTACTACGCAGTGGATATAAGACAGTGTCCACCAGCGTCTGACCAGAACCGAAGAACCAGCTTGGATGAGCTGCGAAACGTATTCAACCAAATAAACCTTTGTCCAACTGACAAATTGAATTTTTGCCATGGATTCTACCTGGACGATTGAGGGATTCTACACTCATTTTTTTCAGGTGATACTTTTACTTTTATTTTTCTGCTCTGGTACCTGTATTTTTTTTTTTACTTGAGTAACAGAATTAAGTACTTCTTCCACCACTGACCTATTACCAGATGATGTCACAAGGCAGAACAGAGTGTTTTCTGTTTGAGAGAAGAACTCATCCTGAATATGCAGGGTTTGTGTGTTAAAGGTCTTCTAAAGGTCTTGGTACTTCTTATTGCTTTTATATGGCTCCTTAATGGTTCCCTAATACTGTAAATGAATCCTTCTTCAAAATCAACACTGAGAAAGAGAGCATGAGAAAGAGAGATAAGATGAGAAAGAGTCATAAATGTCACTCTGGAACAGTCCATTATGGGCGTTGTTGCTTGAATGCAAATGAGGAGGACAGAGATGGCCTATAATAGCGGGTGGGGGCGTGGCCAAACTCTCCACTCTTTCCTTTTCAGCTGTGCCCTGTGCGCTCTGACCCACTTCCGTGTTTTTGCGCGGAGGGAGAGATGAGAAGCGTTCCATTGAAAATTAAACACATTTCCACAGAAAATAAAATTAAACCACTGCTGTTTCAGATATCCACAGGCTCAGATAAAGGACTTCCGAGCCTAGAAACACTCGCAAGTTCCTCCAGGCAAATAAAAAAACGCATTTCGCATTGCGTAGCTCCTCTGCGGTCCAAACTCTGGGCGTGAGTTACAGAGACGCTGAGTAGAGACAGACGGGGGTGGAACTGCATTTCTTTTTTCGAGCTGACGTCAAAAAGTTTCCTTGTTCAAAATCGCCCGTTTGAGCTCTAATTTTTTTCTAACGCAGAAAAGGATCGCAAATGTTCAGTTTAGACATTTCGCAACTTTTAACCATGGGGGGGGGACTAAACAGGGTAGGGGAGCTCACATTAACGTTCAAAAACCTCAGAAAGTGAAAATTTCATGCCATGGGACCTTTAAATGTGTGAATGAAACAAAACACAACTCTAGGTCTGTTTGTGATGTAGAAACTACATTAGAATATAAATCAGAAAATATAAATATTGGCTCTTTAAACTATAGGGATTCTAGAATGCTGTGGAATCATATGACTCCTATGAGGACAGTTCCAAGTACAATGTGAAGTAGCACTCCTCCAGTACCGTGGCATCAGGTGTAATTTGAAAGCCGTATGTAGTGCAGACTCACACTCCAGACTCTTCTTTGATGTGACTGGACCAGACCAGAGCCTGAGCTGACAGGAGCCCCTAGAAAAAGCAGATGTGCTTCACCTGCCCTCAAATATACACACACAGAAGAATAGAGTAGTATAGTATACTGTGGTAAATATTTATCATAGTTTTACATCAGTTAAAGGTGCATTGTGTAACGGTGGCTGAGTGGGTAGCACACATGCTTCACAGCAAGAAGGTTCCGGGTTCGATCCCTGGGTCGCCCAGACCTTTCTGTGTGTGTTCTGTGTGGAGTTTGCATGCATGGTCTGGGTTCGATCCCCGGGTCACCCGAGCCTTTCTGGGTCTGGGTGGGTTTCCTCCGGGCACTCCGGTTTCCCCCACCAACCCAAAACATGCACCATAGGTATCTCCAGCTTTGGTCCTGACCAAGCCGAGGCAAGAAGATCATGGAGATGGTCCCCGGGCGCAGTAATGTGCTGCTCACTGCTCCTGATAACAGGATGGGTTAAATGCTGAACTGGAATTTCCCCACTGTGGGACTAATAAAGGCATAGCTTTCTTTCTTTGGGGGTCTGTCACCTGCGTGTTTCTATGGACATGTCATTGCTCTGCCTGGAATGGAATGTTCAGCTCTACTTTACATTTATTCAATTACAGGTGGTTTAGAGCTCAAAAATACCTAGAAAAACAGACAATCTGTGAGCGGGGTCACCTTTCCACAGATCTGACATGTTTTGGCCTGGTTTGGTCTGCAGAAGATAGAAAGGTTTAATGCCATACTGTGAAAAATTCCAGACAAAGTAATACCAGGAAAGCATTTGACAGACCCTCCACCAGAAAAGTTACACACTGCAACTTTAAGTGGCAGTTTGTGGAAAAAAGTACAATAATACAAGAAATGGCACTGAGTTGTAAAACAGAATAGTAATGAACACAACAAAATCCATCTAAAATACAGAGACGAATTATGAGTAAAACTTTTTTGTTGTTGTTGGCATTTTAAACATTGATTTAAATACAAAATAGTGTTGTCATTTATATGCATTAGTCCGATAATCAGGAAGTGCACGTTAGCATGCCAGCTGTTGTTGTTAGTGGCATAACTCCACCCTCGTCTCAAAGAGCAGTGAAAAGTGCTCATAAAGTCATCATAGTGAATAATTACAATGCTCTGTTGTCCTCAACAGATTTTTTATTCAGTAAAATCATTCATATATATTAGAAGTTAATTTGCAAAAAACAATACATTTATTTATTTTTTATTATTAATAATAATAATTCATAGCATTTATATAGCACCTTTCATGACACCCAAAGCGCTTTACAGGTCATTGTTCTTGCACTCCACACTTGCACGTGGAAGCTACTTTCTGTAGCCACAGCTGCCCTGCCCTGGGGCAGACTGACGGAAGCGAGGCTGCCAATCTGCGCCATCGGCCCTTCCGACCACCTCCAACACTTACGCACACTCGACTTTCATACTAGGCAATGTGGGTGAAGTGTCTTGCCTAAGGACACAATGACAAGTTTTTTGCGACTGCCGCCCCCCCTGTGGCACCTGGAATTCCCAGTGATCTCCCATCCAAGTACTAACCAGGCCCTGCCTTGCTTAGCTTCTGAGATCTGACGGGATCAGGCTTTGACAAGCAGGTAAGGCCACATACCTGTTTATTTATTTAAAGATCCCATGACATGGTACTTCTTGATGCTTTTATATGGCACCTTAATGGTTCCCTAATACTGTAAATGAATCCTTCTTCAAAATCAACACTCAGTGCATGAGAAAGAGAGATAAGATGAGAAAGAGTAATTTTTCTCACTCTGAACACTCTATAATGGGCGTTGTTGCTTGAATGCAAATGAGGAGAAAAGAGCTGGCCTATAGTAGAGCGTGGGGGCGTGGCCAAACTCTCCGCTCTCAGCTCTCAGCTGATCCATTTCCGTGTTTTTGCACGGGGGGAGTGATTTGAAGCATTCCATTGAAAAATAAACACATTTCCACAGAAAATAAAATTAAACCACTGCTGTTCAAAGGTCCAGAGGCTCAGATAAAGGACTTCCGATCCTAGAAACACTCGGACGTGCCTCCAGGCAAATAAAAAAACGCATTTTGCATTGCCTAGCGCATTCGCAGTCCAAACTCTCTGGGCGTGATTTACAGAGACGCTGAGTACAGACAGACGGGGGTGGAACTGCATTTGCATTTCTTTTTTCGATCTGACGTCAATAAGGTGCCTTGTTCAAAATCGCCCGTTTGAGCTCCGATTTTTTGTAACGCAGAAAAGGATCGCAAATGCTCTGTTTAGACATTTCGCAACTTTTAACCATGGGGGGGGGGGCTAAACAGGGTAGGGGAGCTCACATTAACGTTCAAAAACCTCAGAAAGTGAAAATGTCATGCCATGGGACCTTTAACCTTTATTTATCCAGGTAAACCACTTCTCATTTACAAACATGACCTGGCCAAAAGGCTGCATAAATAAATAAAAACATACTATACAAATACAAATGTACAAATGTACAAATGTACATTTGTATAAATGTACAAATATACAAATGTACACATAACACCATTACACAAACGATTACATTAAAAAGATACACAGTAAAAAAGAAAGAAAGAATAAAGTGCTTGAATGCCATTTTAGGCTTGCAGTTCACTCTCTGAAAAAGAAATGTTTTCAAAAGCCAAATGAATTTGAATGCTCTCTAAATATTCTTTCATCCCTCCTTGACAAAAGCCACTATACAATGTCAATGATAATATTTGCAGAAGATGGTAATAAAAAATAAACATACTACTTCAAAGAATTGGAAGCAAGCACATCAATGACATTTTTAATAGTGTGAAATAGTCTTATTTTGTCACTCATTGCAACGTTTATGAGAGAAATCAAATTTTAAGCTATAACGCTAGGTTCCCCAGAATTTTTCCACTGTATTTGAGCAAAATGTGTCTTGCCCTAGTATAGATATATTGTATAAACAGCTCTTGAGGTCAAAATAAAATCCACTGTATCTAATTAGAAAACATTTTATTGTCCGATAATGAGGATGTACGTGTTAGCATGCTAGCTGTTGTTAGCTTCTGATATTGGAGAGTCGTGAAAAGCGCTCATCAACTCATCGTGGTAAATAGTAGCTCAGTTGGTAAAATATTTGTCCACTAATTCACAGGTTGGCAGTGTGATTCCAACTCTCACAGATGAATGCTGTCGTATCCTTGGGCAAGATACTTAACCCACTTCGCTTCCAGTGTCTGTGTCCACTGGTGTATGAGCTTGCGTTTGAATGGGTGCATGGTTCCTCAAATCACTTTGAGTTTGAGTTGAGTGAGGTACAACTTTGGACCACTGCAAACCATTTAAAATGAGCTTTTTTTTTTTTTTTTTACATTTTTAAAACAGTAAAAAAAAGGCACAGTGCCTTTAATATTGCATGTTTTAGCTCAGCATTGCCCTGCACTCAGAGGACACTTGGTGCACGGTAAACTGCGGCTGACTCCACATCCATCGCCACTAACATTGGTCATGGCTAACGGCTAACAGGGATATACCTGCTAATCTGCGCTCTGCAGCTGATAAATAATGCATCCGGACGTCCATAGAAAGTGGGTGAAGAAGAGAGCTCCCTTTCTGAGCCCTGTGCCTAAAGCCTCACTCTGGGACATTAGCGCTAGGTAAACAGGGCCTGGCTGTGGTGAGAGACCAGAGCCGGAGCTAAGCATATGGGTCCGGCCAGTGCTATTATGGGATGCCCCGTTGAGCAGTGGGCCAGAGTGTGTGGAGCAGAGTGAGGTATGAAATGGACTGAAAGAAACAGGCCATGTACAGTCAAATGTGCCACTGTGTAAGCAAACAAGCAGCACAAATGTGAAATGGAATAGATACATAAATAAAATCAAATTAAAAAATCCATATAGATGATGTCTTCAGGCTGAAGGATGGACGAGAGACACGGGGTGGGAGGAAGGGGGTCGAGAGAGCTGATATGGATGGTGCTGTCGGGATAGGCTGTATAAATAGGGCTTCTGGGTAACTGAAGGTGTGGCTGAGATGAGCTGTGGTTGGCTGAGGAGGAGGTTGAGGCATGGTCCAGCCTGAATCTAAATGAATAATACTGTATTAACTCCACTTATGTGAATTTATTGTAGTTCATATAAGAAGTGTTCCACTGTATTTTTAATCCCCACACCTTTACTACTTTACTAGAATCATTTACCTAAATGTAAAAGGTAGCCATTAACTTGAAAACATGACATTCTGAGTTTTGGAGATGTAGATAAACTAATAATACTTAATCATGTGTGAATGAAACAAACACAACTCAAGGTATGTGCTTGAGAGGGCACAGCATTATAGCATGGCTGAAAGTCCAGAAGAGTAAATTTTGCATAATATACATAGAAAAAGTGAACTAAGCGAGCGATCTATGGCATTCGAATGAAGCTCGCAATGCTAAATTACTGGGCCAGGCTCTATATTAGGATTAGGAAAATAGTGAAATTTAAAAAAAAAAAAAAAAATCATGTAAAGCAGGCTAATATGAACATTTTTAGACCAAAATGATGAGGCTCACAGCAGCAGTTATAGAGAGATGGGTGACAATTTTCAAATGTAAGTAAATGGGAGCCAGGGTCAGTAGGAGCTGGAAACTTGCAAACTTCCTAACTTAGCTATGTCCATTTATATAGTACATAGTCTATGGTAATATATGACCTTTACATCTTTGTTCATGCTGTACTTTATGTCTGTTTAAGATGTACTTATTATAAAGTGGTACCAGAAAAGATCCTTTGGCCATCACTTCCACTCTATTAATACAGTGTAATATAAAGACCATGCCAGCCTCTGCACTCTTCAAAGTCCTTTTTCTGCATGTTTCCAAAGCTTCTTTTAGGCTGGCGTAAGAGAGGGGGAGAGAGAGAAAGCAAGAGCTAGAGAAAGAGAAAAAGAGAAAGAGGAAGGGAGATTGGGCTCGTTGGTCAGATGGGGAGTATATGTGTGCATAGAGGAGATAGTGCATGTGGTTTGGAAGTGTGGGTAAGACACAACTAAGCAAACATGAAGGAGCCGCCGGTGTGTGTATATCTGAGAGCAGGGTTTTATGAGAGACGACTGGATCTGTACAAACTGCTGACACACAAATACACTGGAGGAGGAAGAGGAGGAGGAGGGATGGAAAGGAAGAGGAGGGATGGAAAGATGTGCTGGTGTATGCTATGAAGACTAATGTGTAACCTAAAGGGCCTGTACCTTTTAGCAAAATGTGTCTTGCCCATACTGTATATATAAATGGATAGTTAACCCACTACCCACCACTTTCCAAATATGAAGTGAGCATAGGCGTACTTCTGGTTCCTCTTCTTTATACAAGCTATGCTCTTGCCCAATCCAAATATATTGTATAAACAGCTCCTGAGGTTAAAATAATTAAATCTAATTATTAAGCATTTTACCATCTGATAATCAGGAAGTGTTCATTTGCATACAAAATTGTGATTTCAAACCACCCACCATATTGTTTTTTTCTTAGTTTTGCACAGGACTTGCTGAAGGCTTGTCTCTGTTCAGATCTGTGTCTGTGTTTCTGGAGCTGACAATCATTCTCCAACACGACTCCATCATTATGTGAAAATACAGGACATGCTACCCACTGTCACTGTGACCTGCATAACCAATGTGGAGTAAATTGGACGAGCAAACAAAAACAACACTCTGCAGTGTCAGAGCACAGAAGTGATAATGAAATATTCAAAATTCAGGTCAAAAGCCGCAGTGAATAACAATGAGTCCACACTATTCCTGCAGAGGGCACTGTTTACAGCTCGGGTCATTTTGCAGCGTCGTCCAAACGTCCAGCAGGTGAAACTGTAACGCACTCAAAATTTCACAAAACTATTGGACACTGTGGTAGCTCTATAAAGAATATAGACCATAATGTATTGTGAGTCGAGAAAATGACAGTGGGCTGTGACTGATTTTTGGACACAACACATTTGAGCAGGTTACTTGGAGCTTGGAGATTGCTTGTTCCACCAACTACGTCAACTGGTTTGTGTATTTGACCAAACCATAACTATGTCATGGTGCCGAATGCTATATGGATCACTGATTAAGAAAATCAATTGGAAAACAAAATAAGTGGTGGGCCTATGTCAGTGGTGGTGAAAACAGAAGTTGAAAATAAGGGATTAAAGATTCAAGATTCAAAGCTTTTATAGTCATATGCACAGTAAAGAAACACATTTCCCTGTACAATGAAATTCTTACTTTGCTGCTCACATTGGATGCCAAGAGTATGCAAAAAATTTAAGATAGATAATTAAGATAAAGAGAAACATGTAAAAAATATAATCAAATAGAAGCAATCTTTGCAGAATATACACTATGAAAAATATAGGTTAGGTGCTATGTACATATTTACAGATAATGTGCAGTAAAACGGTGCGCAAACATGGTTGATATAGTGTGCAAACAGGAAGTGTAAACATTTGAGCAGTTACATGTGCAGCTGTAATCTGACAGATTAACTTAACAGTTGGTCAACAGTAGTGCAAATTATTCATATAAAGATCCTAAAGTAATAAAAAAAAATGCTTAAACATGCACAAATCACTCCAAATACAATACTTACTAGTGTAGGACTATGTAGTGAGCAGGTTGCTAGGGTTTCAGAGCTAGGGTCTAAGACAGGGGTCACCAACCCTATGCCCGCGGGCACCCGGTCGCCCGTGAGCCCCATTTCAGTCGCCCGCAGAGCAGGTTCTAAAAATAGAACAGGTCGCCCTCGTACTTATATAAATAATAATGTTTTACAAAAATGCTGCGCCTTTATATGCACATATTTTAAAGTAGGCTAATAATAAAAAACACTTACAGATTTTAAATTTTAAAATATATTGTTCGAGTTCACTTATCTGCGCATGACCTGTTTGATGCAGCTGGACTCATCAAAAAAAAAAAGACGAGACAGCATGGCGGAGAAGAGAAAGAAATCGTATGTTTTTAACATTGACTGGGACGAAGAGTTCTTTGTTACATGGAAAAGAGAGAAGTGTGTATGTCTCATTTGTGGAGCTACAGTGGTGATTTTGAAACGGCACAATGTGGAAAGTCAAATTTAAAGACGAGGAAAAATGGATCAGATGTCATCTCAACTCTGGCCGATGTACAACTTGGTGTGAGTACAGTGACAAGACGGGTGTCTGCTATTTCCGAAAACTTGAATGAGCAGCTGCACAAGGACGTGAATGCAGGTGGTTCAGGATCCAGAGCGACGAGTCCGTGGACAACAGCAGTACGGCTCAGCTAATGGTGTTTATTATTATTATTTGAAATCATTCAGCCTGCTTCAATGTTGAAATGATAAGAGTTTGATTTATTTAAAACAGAAAAGGGAGTTGAAATAATGTTAAATTTATAACTACATTACCACATTACTAGTATATTTTTGCTAATCTAATTGTGACATGTTCATTTGCACAAAATAAATGTCGCTTTGACAATGAAACACAAATGTGGTCATTTACACATAACTAATGCATGTATGCATACATTGTGATCAAATAAATAATAATACAGCATAAAAGTGCATTATTTAGACTTTTGAATTATCTTAATTGAGCTGGTAGCCCTCGTATTATTTGATGACCTTATGGTAGCCCTCGGCTTTGAAAAGGTTGGTGACCCCTGGTCTAAGACCTAGGTCTAAGGAGCTAGACTTTAGGGGCTATGGTTTAGGAACTATGGTTTAGGAGCTAGGGTTTAGGAGCTAGGGTTTAGGAGCTAGGGCTGTAGGAGCTAGGGTTTAAAGGCCAGAGTGGACATTCACATTCAGGTCTAGTGTCAGAGTTGTGGTGTGATAATGAAATATTCAAAGTGCAGGCAATGTTCCCCCTAATTTTTCATGTGTCTGAGCAAACACACTAACTGCCTGAGCGTTCCTTGGACCCCTGTAAGCGACATCCGACATGCACACTGTGGCCACACCAGTATCACACCTGAGATCATCACAAGTTATCATCATCATCATCATCATCATCATCATCATCATCATCAAATTACTGCAGTTATTTTTTTTTTTACATTAAACAGTACAATATTTTGAAAAATGACCTCAAATAATTTAAATATTGGCCCATAAATGAGCAGTGTATAAATCTGTAAAATTACATTAAATGATGTTTTCAGCTTGATAAATATAGCCTGCATATAGCTGCAGGTTTTTTTGTTTTTGTTTTGTTTTTTATGGATTATAGGACCTATAGGCCATAAGATGGGTCTTTCCCAAAATAATGATCACCAATATATAAATTATTATCATTTCATATCTTGCTCTTTAATCATTAGCCTATTTTAGTCATTTTGCATGAGTGACAGCACTCTGTGGTATAACGCTCTGGGGAGAGGATTCACACTGTGAGAATGTCCCGTCTTTTTGGCTCACAAAAAACTATGAAAACAAAGTAAACAGGGGAAGATTACATTATGGCTCTAACTATCTCCTCTTCTGTTCTTCCCTAGGTGAAGTGTGTGTGGGCAGCGGACCTGCCGCTCTGACCCGCGGTGATGTGCAACAACAACTACGGTCATACTGAAGGAAGCGAGAGAAATGCGAGAAATGTCTGTTTGTAGTTGGCTTCTCCCTAACGCGTGTCATATTCACATGTACAATCTATCAGATTGGTCGTTCCGTGCATCTAACCAGCGCTTTGTTTATCAATTCAGGTTAGATTTTATTTTATGCGCTGCAGCCGAGCACCTTAGAGGGAGCATTGGTTAGCATTAGCGTATCTTAACTCCGCTGCACTGTTTTGTAGAGTGTATGGTCAGGGCACGTACACAAGTACTGCCAATGCCATGATTGGCTGCATAGTGTAAGTGAATCATATCGTGTGATTGGCTGGACACCTGTCACTCAGTGAGTTACACAGCAAAATGATACAGAAAAAAATATAGATCTAATTCATTTACAGTGCGCTGCATAAGGTTTTCTTGTGCGCTGAGAACGTGCGAGCAGTGCGCAATTGCGCAGGCGCACAGCTTAGAGGGAACACTGAGTGCAGGTGAGTACACACAGTGGAGTAGCAGTAGTAGTTGCAGTAGTGTGCATGTTTTATATATAGCAAGGGTGCAGTATTCCTCAGCAGGCATGTTTACGCCACAGGGCATCAGTCTGTGGTAAAGCACAAACTGCCTCAGGCCTATAGAAATGAATCATTATGTGAACACTTGAATTTACATCATGGAGAATTTCTGTTGCATTTACACTGAGGAGAAAAAAAATATATGACGTGCACTGTCCATGGTGCTGAAACTTACTATAAAGGACTCTAATAAGACAATTAATTTTCATATTTTAAATTATAATATTACAATTACAAATACAATTTACAATACAATAATAACACTAGGAGGCACTATTGTCTTATCTATGTTATCTGTAATGTTGTTTCCTCATCACAAACAGGCCTGAAGTTGTGTTTTGTTTCATTCACACATGTTTAACCCTGAATATTTAGGCTGAGTTCTTCTCTCAGACAGAAAACCCACTCTGTTCCACCTTGTGATGTTATGTGGAAGTGCTCTAATGTGTTTTTATATTCCAAACACCTCCACTTGGATGATTTCAGCCCTGGAATTGCCAATTTCTACTAAACTAATGAAAAAAGGTAGCTGTTAATGTGAAAACTACTGCTACATGTCTTCACAAGGTGGAACAGAGTGTTTTGAGCTTTGGAGATGTAGACAGACTAATAAAAAAGGGCTGTATTTCGGATATGCCTGCAGTACTTCCTCCATTGTACAGAGCTGTAAATGTCTCATCTTCCTCTCTTCTACATTTGAGCATTTAGTGAACTGATGACACAGGGAAGCACACACCGACGCTACCGGAAATGCACTTAAGGGACTTCGACAGGAGCACGCAGTATTAAATATGAACGCTCAGCAGCGTACAGCTAAAAATAATGACGTCCCCCATATACAGCGGAACATATGGACTGGTCTATGGTAAAGGATCAGACAGAGGAAAACTTTAAAACAAATTACTTTAGAACATACTCTGACATGTATAAATAGAGACCTGACTTAGAACATTCTAGAGTTTATGCATTTTTTAAGAGTTTGCTATGTTCTTATTTGATTGAAAACCACTGAAAAACCACATTCAAATCCAACAGATTTTTTCCCCCCAAATATGTAATATAATATGTGTCTTGCCCCAGTACAGATATATTAAATAAGCAGCTCGTAAGGTTAAAATAAGTCTGCTGTGTGATATCTCCAAACAATTAGAAAGTGTTTTGGTTTAATCTGGACTGTGAGAGTTGGGAAAAGCACTTACAGTGAATAATTACAGTGGTCAGAATACATAAGATAAGACTACGTGAATCCTGCATGTATCACTGATTAAGAAAATAAAATTGGAGAACAAAGTAAATAAGAGAGAAATGGCCGTGTATGGGGGTGGTCTTTAAAATAAGCATTTAAAGATTAGTCGAACATGCACAAATCCCTCCAAATACAACTTTGGGTGAGTAAATGACTGGAAACAACTATAACAGTCGATTTTGCATAATAGGTATGCATTAAGAAAAGAACAGAACAAAAAATGTGGAGTCTCTTGTGAGTTTTTTTTTTAATAAAAATAAAGTGCCAAATCATAATAGAGCACATTTTTATTAAAAAACTTAATTTTTTTTTCTTTTTTTCTTTTTCTTTTTTTCTTTTTTTTTGGTTAGATGCCCTCCTCTTTTAACTCCTCTGTGATCTGTTGTTTTTATACACTTCACTGCTCCATATCCAGTGTGTTTAAAGACTCGACTGGCATTTCAGATCTGGAGATTTTCAGCACAAGATGAATCCAAAAACATCTCTTGCTGTGAAATCCAATCTCAGCACAGTTTTGCAGGACGTTTCCAGTACACTTCATGTATTTAGAGAACATAATACTGCTTTTCTCATTCGACTGGAATTTTTTTTTTTTTTTCTTTTTTTTTCACTTTTTATCACTGTGTTGTTTTTCTTGACTTGCTAAGCTACTAGAGATTAGGGATGCACGATATGTTGGCATTAACATCGGTATCGGCCGATATTGCCTACATTTTTAACATATCGGTATCGGCCCGATGTATAAAAGTGGGCTGATATTAACGGCCGATATTTGTCAGTACAGTAATCCCTCAAATTAATGTTTTCTCACATTTCTCTTTTGCTTTCTTTCTCTTTTAAACGCTCAAACTTTCGTAGATTTTCAACAAAATGTATTAATAGTGAATCGTGGGGGAAGGGGCCGACACGTGCGCTTATCATGCTCAAATCCGTGATAGCTGGAGCCGGGGCTGCGAGCCCAAGACCCGTGCCCAAACAGTGCCTCCCCGTCCCCCCCCGTCCCGAGGGGAGGGGATGTGCCTCCTCCTCGGGACCGTACCTCGACATGAACGAACGCATGCCAGGTCTAAGCCAGGATTAAACCACCACGTTCGTCTCTTGCATGCGTTCGTTCATGTCGAGGTACGGTCCCGAGGAGGAGGCACATCCCCTCCCCTCGGGACCGCTTCGCTGCTAGCCTCAGCTGTGACTCAAAAACACGACTAAGAGCAAATCAGGCAGGAAAAGAACAGGTAGTGATTGATTACAGAGGGATCCATATGCCGGCTGCATTTCCGCAAACTCACTTGCCTCTGTTCGGTTGTAAAGGCTGAGGGTACACCGGTGAAGCTACTGCTGCTAATACCAGAGCTAGCACGAAACCAGGCAAAGAGCCACACGCGGTGGTTTAATCCTGGTTTAAACCTGGTCTAGTCCTGGTTTAGTCCAGGTTTAGTCCTGGTTGAGTCCAGGTTTAGACCTTGTTTAGACCTTGCCTGGTTTACACCTGACCATATCACAAGTGAGATATGGTCTGGAAGCCAGTTTCGAAACATCTCGTACCGGAGATGTGGTTTACGATCGCCAACGGCCATTTATTGGGCATTACGAATGTCTATCATTTGGCGTATATGTAGCCCATAGCCAATCATATCAGTTGTCAGTTCAAACTACAAGTGTCCATTGGTCACGTAGTACGCGTCACCATCTTGCCACCCCTCCCCGCTCTCTGATTGGCTCCCAGAATCGGGAGAGCTCGCTTTCCGTAGTCGCCAGGCTGTCTTTCAGATCGGAACGAACGAAAGCAGCCTGGGATTTCCCAGGTTAGTTTAGACCTGGTCTGGACCTGGTTTAGTCCGCGTTTAGTCCTGGTCTGGTCCTGGTTTAGTTCCAGTTTGGTCCCGGTCCCCCCTGCGTCCCCCATCTATAACGTCAACCGGCAAAGGTCCCTTAGCCAATCAGGACGCAGAACACAATGTTACACTATATATTTAAAAAAAAAAGTTACACTATTAAAAAAAAAATTACACTATAAAAAAAAAAATACACTATTAAAAAAACATATGCAAAACATGCAGAGAATACTTTGTGTCACATGAGTTCAGTGTCTTAAATTAAACTGAAATTAGATGTACTTACACTGATAAGTACTCATAATATTAAAGGAGCCATACCTGATAATTATTATTTTTTATATTCATATCTTCACAGTAGCCACAGACAGCACTGCAGTCCCTCGGCCTTTGCTCACTGAGCTTCCTGATGAAGTCTTCTGAAATAGTTTTCACTTCACAGCTGGACTGCATCAGGGTCAAGAAATGCCAAAAGTGTAAACCAGAGTTGAACTTGTGTGTCATCAATGTGTCATTCATAGTTCTGATGCCTTCATAATCTATAATGTAAATGTAATAAAGAGAAAAAATGTGAAAGGATGTCCAAACGTTTGACAGATTATGCTCTGAATGCATAAGGTACCTGAGCGATAACTTTGGACCACTGCAAACTGTTAATCTGTACACCATTTTCTCCTCCATGGGTTTTGTGGCCCTTGATTCTAATGAAAATGTAGCTAGCTCTAATCAGCACTAGCCTCCATATGTTAGCTCACCTCCAGTCCTCTTTCTCTTTCTGTCTACTCTGTTCTAATGAAGCCACAAACTCCGCCCTCTCATCTGCTGCAGCTATTACGGAACATAGTGAGTTAACGAGAGCAAATGAGACTGGAGGATAGCATTAATCATTATTAAGAGCATTTTTACCCTTAAACCACCTCTCACGAACTTAGGGACTGTCAGGCTGCAGCGTGTGTGCAAAATGTGACTACTACGGAGAGAAATCTATGTCTAAAATGGCTGCTTTGTGACTGGTGAGCTAATGTAGCAGTGTCGAAGATGGGTAAAGTAGCCCAATATGGTACTGAAGTAAGGGTAAGGTTTCTTCAAAATAATATTGCTCAAGGAGAAGTACTCAAGAAATTATTCAAGTTAAAAATAATTTGGGAAAACTCCTACGCAACTAAGAGTATCTGTCAGAACATACTATCTAATTGATATTTTGAACTTAACGCAATTTGATGCCCGGAATATTAAACAATACACAACACTTAGTAAATGAAACAAACTAAATCATATCTGAAGGAGCGTTGCAAGAAACACAAGAGTACTATTACACTGTACTATATTACTCAAGTAAAAGTAAGTTCATAAATGATCATCAAACCTTAAACATCAGATCACATTCATTAAACTGGACAGTAGGGTGTTTTTATCTGCAATGACGGTGGGAATTGAACTACCAACCCCTTTACTGTTCATGGCCTTAAAACAGACCTATTCTGCAAATAGACTTTTCAGAGTTTTTAACCTTGTTATAGTTATTTCCTTCTCATTGACACTTTCAGAGTTGTATTTGGAGCGATTCGTGCATGTTTGAGTAATCTTTAATCACTTATTTTCAAGATGCTATTTTACCGATCAACCTCCATTTTCGCTGTGACATACTTAATCGATTATACACAGAGGATTCGGCAGCATATGTATGTGCAAATAACAGCATAATGATCCACGGGTGTCATAGAGGATAATTATAGCAGACACAGACACAATATTTCAACTTTCCATCTATCCATCCATTTTCTTCCGCTTATCCGGGGCTGGGTCGCGGGGGCAACAGTCTAAGCAGGGACTCCCAGACTTCCTTCACCCCGGACACTTCCTCCAGCTCCTCCGGGGGGAGCCCAAGGCGTTCCCAGGCCAGCCGGGACACATAGTCCCTCCAGCGTGTCCTGGGTCTTCCCCGGGGCCTCCTCCCGGTGGGACATGCCTGGAACACCTCCTGAGGGAGACGACCAGGAGGCATCCGGAGCAGATGCCTGAGCCACCTCAGCTGGCTCCTCTCAACGCGGAGAAGCAGCGGCTCTACTCCGAGCTTCTCCCGTGTGACTGAGCTCCTCACCCTATCTCTAAAGGTGCGCCCAGCCACTCTGCGGAGGAAACTAATTTCGGCCGCTTGTATCCACGATCTCGTCCTTTCGGTCATTACCCAAAGCTCATGACCATAGGTGAGAGTAGGAACGTAGATTGACCGGTAAATTGAGAGCTTCGCCTTTTGGCTAAGCTCCCTCTTCACCACAACGGTCCGGTACAACGACCGCATCACTGCCGATGCTGCACCGATCCGCCTGTCAATCTCACACTCCATCCTCCCCTCACTCGTGAACAAGACCCCGAGATACTTGAACTCCTCCACTTGAGGCAAAGACTCCCCACCCATATTTCAATATTTCAACTGGACAAAGTTTGTTTGGTCGAAAACGTTTCGCCGCTCATCCGAGAGGCTTCGTCAACTCTGAGCTGTCAACTTTGTCCAGTTGACAAATTGAATTTCTTCTTTTATCATGGATTCTACCTGGACGACTGAGGGACTCTTCACGCATACTTTAAAAACCTTTGTTTCTGAAATGTAGTTGGAGCTCCCTCTGCTGTAAGCAACAGGAATGACCAGTGTGAAAAAAGAAAAAAAATCAAGCCTTTAGACAACAGGACTGCTATGCTAATACAGTAGAGCCATTTGCATTTGTTGTGAAAATAAGTTCACAGCAGAAATGCTCCATCAAGAGCTGTTTTAACAACTTGAAATAACTGCTGCACGTGTCTTTAGTCCGACAATTTCTTCAGTTCTGCAGGCTTACAGTGTAATCATAGAGACATCACTTTCTCTTTTTCTATATAACTTCTCTCTGTGTAGATTGACCATCTCACCATCAAATTTTCAATAGTCATTCACTTCCACATCATAGTGTAATAAAAGAGCCATACATTTCCATAGACACTTTCCTCTATATAACAGCCTCTCCACTGTTTTAGGTCCCATATCCCCTCACTTAACTTGAAGACAAATCAATATGTGATTATGCTAAAGCAATTTCCACCTGCTCTTTTACGCATCTGAGAACTACCACCGATCAATGGGAAGGATACAGACTGTCTTCACTGTACCATACACTAGAGGGTTTAAACGGTCAGTACCTCTTTTTTGTCCATGTATTTGAGTAAAATGTGCCTTGCCCCAGTACAGATACTATATGTGCCCCGCCACGTGAAAAACCGCTACAACTCGGCATTTGTGAAACTGAGAAAATTATGTTTATAGTTTATAGTTTTCAAAATTTGTGATTTGTGTTTTTTTGCAGAATATGCATGTGTAAGATAACAGCATTAGTTGTTAAAACATATTTTTTGGTTTGGGGTGTCCCCCCGCTCGGCGCAGTTCGTCTCCTCTCTTCCGTGTTTAACACAGGAAGACAGATGGGAGACCTTGCAATGAAAAAAAGCATATTTACACAGAAAATAAAATTAAACCACTGGTATTTCAGAGGTCCAGAGGGTCGGGTAAGGGACTTGCAAGCCTAGAAACACTCGGACGTGCCTCCAGGCAAATAAAAAAACGCATTTCGCATTGCGTAGCGCATTCACAGTCCAAACTCTATGGGCGGGATATACAGGGACGCTGAGCGGAGACAGAGGGAGGGGCTGGAGCTGCATTTGCCGATCTGACGTCAATAAGGTGCCTTGTCCGAACTCGCCCGTTTGAACACTGGTTTTGTGTAACGCAGAAAAGGACCGCAAATGCTCAGTTTAGACATTTCGCAACTTTTAGCCATGGGGGGGGGGTGAAAATTTCATGCCATGGGACCTTTAACTTAACATAGCCTGTGTATTATTGAATTATTGAATGATTATATGGACTTTTTTGTTATAAAAGCATTTCCATTTTAACAAAGTTACCTTCTAATTCTGACCTGCCCTGAAACACCACACCACAGTAATGTCAGTGATGGGAGAGGGCTTAGCTTAATGTCATGCAAATAAGCTCCTTTTTGCTCCACAAGCAGATCTTTAACGCAGAATTTCTCAGCTCGTTTTCAGAATGTGCTGCTTTCAAATGGCCACAAATTCTTCAAATGTTCTCAGATTTCCATGTGCATGGCATCATTGGAAAGCTTAGATTCTACAATTTCAGAATCTGTGAATAACTCAAAACGCCTCCAGGACAAATTCTGTCCATTGTGTTTCAATCACTTTCATTGCCACAGGTGTATAAAATCAATCACCTAGGCCTGCAAACTGTTTCTACAAACATTTATGAAAGAATGGGTCGCACTGCAATAGGATGGCACCTGTGCAACAAGTCCAGTCGTGACATTTCCTTGCTCCTAAATATTCCACAGTCAACTGTCAGTGGTATTATAACAAAGTGGAAGTGATTGTGAATGACAGAAACTCAGCCACGAAGTGGTAGGCCACGTAAACTGAGGGGCGAGGTCAGTGGATATTGAGCTGCACAGTGAGGTCGTCAATTTTCTGCACAAAAATCGCAACCGACCTCCAAACTGATGTGTCCTTCAGATTAACTCAAGAACAGTGCATAGAGAGCTTCATGGAATGGGTTTCCATGGCCGAGCAGCTACATCCAAGACATACATCACGAAGTGCAATGCAAAGCATCGGATGCGGTGGTGTAAAGCACACCACTGCTGGATTCATTTACAGTATTAGGGATCCATTAAGGCGCCATATAAAAGCATCAAGAAATACCATGTCATGGGATCTACTTGCTGCAGCGGGCGCTCACCCACCTAGAGACTGCCGGGAGTGCTGTGAGAGTCATGTTCTTTGACTTCTCACCTTCAACACCTTCAACACCATCAGGCCGGCGCTGCTGCGGGGGAAGCTGGAGGACGTGGGAGTGGATGGACATCTCGCTGCCTGAACCATCGACTACCTCACTGACCATCCACAGTACGTGCGGCTGCGCGGCTGTGAGTCAGAGGTGGTAGTCTGCAGCACTGGGACCCCTCAGGGAACTGTCCTTTCACCCTTCCTCTTCACCATCTACACCTCGGACTTCACATACAACACGGACAGCTGCTATCTCCAGAAGTTCTCTGATGACTCGGCCATTGTGGACTGTGTGTCTGAGGGGAACGAGCTGGAGTACCGCCCAGTCATCAGTAACTTTGTGGACTGGTGTGGGCGCATCCACCTGTGCCTTAACACCAGAAAGACAAAGGAGCTGGTGATCGACTTCAGGAGGAAACCACTACCTCACCCACCGGTGAACATCCAGGGGCAGGACATAGAGACTGTGGACAGTTTCAAGTACCTGGGTGTTCACCTCAACAATAAACTGGACTGGTCCCACAACACCAACGCCCTGTACAAGAAGGGCCAAAGTCGCCTCCACCTCCTGAGGAGACTGAGGTCCTTTGGAGTGTGCAGGCCTCTGCTCAAGACTTTTTATGACTCTCTGGTGGCCTCTGCTCTCCTCTACACTGTCGTCTGCTGGGCCCCAAGCAGCACAGAACGGGACAGGAAGAGACTCAATAAGCTGGTCAGGAGGGCCAGCTCTGTCCTGGGCTGTCCTCTGGACTCTGTAGAGGAGGTGGCTGAGAGGAGGGTACTGGCCAAATTCATGTCCATCAGGGACGACACTTCTCACCCTCTGCACCGGACTATAGAGGAGCTGAGCAGCTCCTTCAGTAACCGACTAAGGCACCCCCAGTGCAAGAAGGAGCGCTACCGCAGATCCTTCATCCCCACCGCCATCAGACTGTACAACTCTAATATATAGGCCAGATGTGCAATATCCTCTTTTCCATGTTGATGCTTGTATTATTATTATTATTACTATTATTATTATTATTATTATTATTATTATTATTATTATTATTATTATTATTATTATTATTACTTATTATTACTTATTATTATTACTATTACTATTTCTTATTATTACTTACTTTATCCCATTCCTGCCTGCATGCACTTTCTTTCTTGTTCAAATGTCCTGGAGCTACTGTGGCAAGTAAATTTCTCCTGTGTGAGATCAATAAAGTCTTATCTTATCTTATATTATCTTATCTTATCTTTAACTCTTTTTTCCCCCCTGATCTGTCTCAAAGGAAAAACTCATCTTAAAGTCTGTATACACTTTTGAAATTGGCAAATGCTTTATTATGTGATTTCTTTTCTCCACTGCATCTGACAGGCTTTCATGTTGTTGTTGTTGTTTTTTTTTAATTCTGACTTTTTTCTGATTATTTAGCATGTGGGGGAAATAAAATGAATCCACCTGCCTATGTTATGGAAATGCCTTCTGTTATGTACATTTACATAATGTATTTTTATTTAGTGTACTACTCTGCATTTTTATGAGCGGAACAAAAAAAGAATAAATAAAATAAAATTAAAGCCGCTTGCAGCTATGGTGGCCCTCCCTACGGTGCACGTGCAGCCGACAGGGACTCGCGACTACGCATGCCATTCCCTCTACCCAACAGCCACCCAGGCTGAAAGCTCATCCACCAGAAAAATTACATATTGCACCTTCAGATATTTTGTAGGAGTGTTTCTGCCCCTTCTGGCAAACCATGAAAAGTGCCACATATCCGACAATATATTATTTTCCTTGTAATCATTCATAGAATTTGATCCCCAAATTTGCACAGATCCTCCATCAGGAATTTACATAATGGTTTTGGGGGAGTATTTGTGCCCCTGCTGGCCAACTGTGAAAAATGCCCCATGTCCGTAATTTATTTTTTTTGCCTGTAATCATGCATAGAATTTAATCCTCGAATTTGGTACAAATCCGATAATGTTGATGTTTCGTGTCTATGCTAGGGGATGCTATAATGTTAATTTTTATTATATTTCATATTTCATTACATTCGGGTCAGGATCACTCAATTGTGATTTGAATCTGAGCTCTCTAGGCCAATGCCTGTGGCCGTGAGAGGTCATCAAAGAAACAGAAAATGAAGGTGTTATTCGTCTGCATTCTATGGGCAAACCGTAAGGAGGGCTAAAAAAAAAACGAATAACTTTTGTGAATCTATGTCTGTAGATGTGACATGTCAAATCTGAGCTCATTTGGCTCAAACACAAGGGACTTGAATCTTTTTTGCACAAACCCAAGTCAAAGCGGGAGCGAATTTTTGATCCAAGATGGACAACTTCCTGTTCGTCATAGAAGCATGCTGCTATGACTCCTATTTTCATCTTTAGGCTTGCCTCATTGTTCTCTATCACTGTTCTGAATTTCATTTGGCTGCGACATACTTTGCCTGTCCCCACTCCCATAGGGATCCAATTCTAGGCGGCACTGTTAAGTCAATTCACTTCGAGCATTGTCGTGATGCCCATTTTATTACATTTTTCGCCGGGCTGATCAATGGATCAATGGGTCCCATGTGGGACTATTCATCAATGTTCAGGGGGGTCAAAAAGGCAATGGAATGTGGGGAAAAAGATTAATAATAAGAAAGAAACCCATGAAGAACAATACCCTTCGCCAGGTACAATTGTCACTGGCGAGGGCCAATGAATGTATGCCATCAACATCCAAAACCCAAAGACAGTTTACACACGGAAAGCATTTTTAAACTAATCCTTCATTTAACAAAATGTGATGGTTAATTACCTATTGTGTAATTTAGACAAGTTTTAACCTTTGTTAACATTTTGGTTGCTTCGTAACAGACCTGGAATGTCAAATCTGCTGCCTGTGTCTAACTAGGAAGTCAAATTAGGGAGAAAAAAAAAAAATATATATATTTTTTCCCCTTAAAATGCATAGTCTAACCTGCCATATCTACTTAAAACACCATGAAGTTCAAAGCTTCTTTTTCGAACTAACTGGGACTAACTGCCGCCTTATTTCCCACTAATACCCACTATTTTATCCTGGAGCCGCACTGCAACAACTCAGAGAAAATGTGGGCTTATTACATATCCCTCCGCCGAAAGCTGCCTTAGCACAGACAGCCCTATCATTACTGCACCAGTCCAGCCCGAACTCCACAGCCCCGACTCAAATCATTGATGAGGGGCTACTGTTACTGGGGAAGCACAGAACCAGGGATGGGGCAGGTAATGGAGCTGGTGATGGGGCAGGTGGAGGAGTGGCCATGGGAGGGTCTGTGGGAGAGTTATGAGCCCAGGCGAGGAGCTCCTGATGGGGGATTGATGGATGGATGGGGGTGTGGATTGTAAGATGACAAGGGAGAGATGGATAGTCCTGGAGAGTAGGATGACTTGGTTCAAATGAGTTTAGTTTGAAAAAGAGGAGAATGGTGCTACTGGGTAATTTGGATACGATTATGCAAAATGGACTTTTCTGAGTTTCAATAAACCTGTTTACAAGTTTGCCTCTAAGCCTTAGATGTCACTCAGTTAAAATTTCCCTGGATTGTGACATCACAGGTAGAACTACTACTATTACTATTTTGCTACTACTATGCACTTAGAGTAACATGCATTCGTGTTCAGGGCCGGCCCAAGGCATAAGCGAACTAAGCGGCCGCTTAGGGCCCCCACGCCACCAGGGGGCCCCCAGATGTGGGACCACAAACTTTCTTTCTTTTATTAGATTATTTGACAGGGACAATGTGCAAAAACATTAAAGGTCCCATGGCATGAAATTTTCACTTTCTGATGTTTTTGAACGTTAATGTGAGCTCCCCTACCCTGTTTAGGGCCCCCCTCATGGCTAAAAGTTGCAAAATGTCTAAACTGAGCATTTGCGGTCCTTTTCTGCGTAAAAAAAAAAAAAACACAGCTCAAACGGGCGATTCTGAACAAGGCAACTATGTTACGTCACATCGAAAAAAGAAATGCAAATGCAGTTCCACCACCGTCTGGATGTCCACCCCCTGTCTCTGGAAATCACGCCCAGAGAATTTGGACCGCGAAGGAGCTACGCAATACGAAATCCGTTTTTTTTATTTGCCTGGAGGCACGTGCGAGTGTTTCTAGGCTGAGAAGTCCTTTACCCGACCCTCTGGACCTCTGAAACAGCAGTGGTTTAATTTTATTTTCAGTGAAAATGTGTTTTTTTCATTGAAATTCCTCTCCTTTCTTCCGTGTGGGAGACAGCGCACAGCGCACCTAACCAGCGGCGTATCCCCCCCCCCCCCACCCGCTCCTCTAACCTATTTGTGTCCTTCTCATTTGCATTCAAGCAACAAGGCCCAGAATGAATTGTTCAGTTGTACATGTGTCTTTCTCATGCACTGAATGTTGATTTTGAAGAAGGATTCATTTACAGTATTAGGGAACCATTAAGGAGCCATATAAAAGCATCAAGATGTACCATGTCATGGGACCTTTAAAGATGCTTTACACCAGATTATAGCTGAAGCTAGTTTCCACCTGTAGTCCCTGAGCAGGTGAGAATTACAATATAAAATGTAAGCAATATAATCAATACACACTCACACACCACAAATTACCAATTATTACACAATAAAAATTTACAATAAAATCTCACTAAGATTATGTCATACCAATTACCATTCTTAATGCTGACACTGCTGATTCTCTAATAACAATTTCTTAGTAAAAAGTTTTTCATGTCAGAGGAAAGTTTCAGACTTTGTGGCAATGTATTCCATTCTTTGATGGCTTTGAAAGAAAAAGCTCCGTTTAGGTAATCTGCAGTCATTGTGACTTTTGGACCTGAAGGACCTGGCTGTTTGTTCAGAGCAGAGCTCTGACTCAATTTACTGTGTAATTTTTATTCATATTTTAAGTTCAAGTATTTAAGAGCATGTTTAAAGGCTTATAACAATTGATACTTTGCAGCTGATGTCATCAACCTTCACTGGGTGTGTGATGCTAACTGTAGGCTCTTCTCTGTCTGAGGCTTTGTTATCTGAGCATTTTAACAATGACTACTGTCATTATTAAAATGCTCCAAGAAATGGTCCAAGCTATGAAACAATACAATTGTTGAAATTGTGTTTTGTTTAGAGAAACTTCATACTCACTTCTCACTTGGTAGAAGTCACAGCTGCTCTGGACCCGAATAAATAAGTATAGAAAAATGGGTTGTGATAAGGGGTAGGTGAAAACAGGAATTTTCAAAGCACTACAGTATGACACAGTAGTCATTCTTAAAAGCACATAAAAGTACCAGAACCAGTCACCAGAAGCTAATCAGATCCACATTAGATCAGGTATTGTTTAGCCTTTAGCTTCCCATGCTAACTGAACATGCTTGTATGATCTCAAATAAAGCTCTGTGGTGACTGGCTGCAGAAGACTCAGTGTATTCAGAAAAGTTTGACGACAAGTGATCATAAGCATTAGCATCAACACTGTCCGCAAATGAATGCATAGAACCTCCAGGCAGTAATTTTAACCCTTGTAATGTGTTAGAAAGCTGCACACGTCTTTGGTGTTAGCAGGTCAGATTTGACCCGTGATTTAACTCAGCCTAAAAATATTTAAAAACACTAGTTATCATCCAATATTTCTTTTTTCCCTCATAACTAACTTAGTATGTATTCATATACATGGAAACACTGTTTTAATTTTTCATTTTTTTGCTACAACGTCCTTTTATCTTACAATATACCACTCGTTTTCGATTTTAAAAACTGTTTAAATTTATTCATTATATTTCCTATAGTGATAAAATGAGTAATTATATTATCCATGTCTTATAAACTAATATCAGGGTACACCTACCTAAAAAAAAAATATTATTATTTTTTTTTTTATAATTAAAGATCCCATGACATGATACTTCTTGATGCTTTTATATGGCGCCTTAATGGTTCCCTAATACTGTAAATGAATCCTTCTTCAAAATCAAGCCTCAGTGCATGAGATAGCCCCATGAATACAATCAGAGTCAAAAATATCTCTCTCAAACACTTTATTCTGGGTGTTGTTGCTTGAATGCAAATGAGGAGGAGAGTGGTGGTTAGCGGTGCGGTGTGCGCTGGCCCCACTCCCACGTTTAAGTGCAGAGGAAGATATGAGACGCTTTCCATTGAAAAATAAACACATTTCCACAGAAAATAAAATTAAACCACTGCTATTTCAGAGGTTCAGAGGCTCGGATAAAGGACTTCCGAGCCTGGAAACACTCTCACGTGCCTCCAGGCAAATAAAAAAAACGCATCTCGCATTTTGTAGCTCGTTTGCTGTCCAAAATCTCTGGGCATGATTTCCAGAGACGGTGGGTAGAGATCCAGATGGGGGGTGGAACTGCATTTGCATTTTTCCTTGAGTGTTACGTCAGAAAGTTCCCTTGTTCAGAATCGCCCGTTTGGGCTGTCTTTTTTTCAAATGCGGAAAAGGATCACAAATGCTCAGTTTACACATTTTGCAACTTTTAGCCATGGGGGGGTGGGGGAGGCGGGCCTAAACAGGGTAGGGGAGCTCACATTAACGTTCAAAGACCTCAGAAAGTGAAAATTTCATGCCATGGGACCTTTAACAATAATGACATTTGGATTTGTACACCCCAGCAAGAAGCAACAGTCCTATGTAGGCATCCAGTTGCGTTTTGTCAATCTCATCCAGTTATCACCAAACACTCTTCTCCCCTCCATGTTGGTCGTCTCAAGCAGGATCTTCTGAAGAGGTTGTGGAAAGAACAGCTCAAACTTGTCTTGATGTCTTGGGCATGCAACACAGTGTATCTAGTAGACCCTGGAGTCATTTTGATGATGCTCTCCCTTGGTGCCCTGCATTGGGTGTCCAGAGGGCTTGATAACCATGAAATGTCACCTTTCCGTGACATGAAGACCTCCCCTTCAGCATGTGTGACATCTGGGTCCTCCTCATCAGATGTGTGGTCTTCAAAGTCATACTGAACCTCATCCTCAGACACATCCTCCTCAGTTTCACTTCCTCTCTCTTCAGGATCACTGTCATGACCAAAGATATGGTCCAGCGCCTCATGAACAGTATACCTCTGGCTCATGTTGACTGATGCTCTAACAGAATGCACCCAAACCCTGTGTATATATGCCATTTTTTATTCAAAATGTATCAATATGCTGCAAGAAAGTTTGAGTTCACGTGGGGTGAAGAGGGCCTTTCTGTATGTGTGTGTGCGTGTATCAATATTCTACGAGAAAGTTTGAGTCCACGTGGGGGAAGTGTGGTGAAAGGGGCCTGTGTGTGTGTTGTGGGACACATTGAGCCATATTTGATCCACAGAGCAACCCACAGCTTTTAAGTGATGTACACAACAGTCAGTATTCTCTGTCGGGTCATATTTGACCCGTAACACCACAAAGGTCACTTATTTTTTTTTTGAGACGTTTAGAATTTACTAAAATGGTGAAGATTAATTTTATTGCGTTAAAATAGTTGTGTCTGAGGATTAGATGAACCCTCGTTCCAGTACAAAAAAGCAAATGGTACTTTTTACATGCCTAAACTTGAAAACGGGTCAATTTTGACCCAAACACAATATAAGGGTTAACTAGGAACATAGTGAAGGGAATCCAATATACAGTGGTACCTCGCCTTACGAAAGACCCTACATACGAAAAATCCAAGTTACGAAACACCTTCACGTCAAATTTTCCTTCACGTCTCTAGATACGAAAGAAAATTCAAGTTACGAAATGCGAAATCTCAAAAATTCAATTAATGCGCGTTCAGATGCACGCCCCAAAACGTAAATACACTTTATCATCACACACGGGGTTAGGTTCCAGAGGTGGCCTGCGGTGGGAGAGGTCCACGAGGTAGGACAACTTTGTATTTTGCAATTGTTCTACATGTTTTAGGGCTGTAAATGCCTCACCACACACATTCTACGCTTTTCTCAGACTGGAGTTGGGCTTTTCTCGCATTTCTCTCTCGTTTGAACACTCGCACTTTCATAGATTTTCAATGGAATGTGTTGATAGTGAAGCGTGGGGGTAGACACGGCTCAATATAGCGCTGAACGTGCGAGGGGAGCGGAGACACAGGATTACTATCAACAACACATCATCAGTAGGGTAAAACTCACCTGTCTCACGACGGTCTAAACCCAGCTCACGTTCCCTATTAGTGAGTGAACAATCCAACGCTTGGTGAATTCTGCTTTACAATGATAGGAAGAGCCGACATCGAAGGATCAAAAAGCGGTGTCGACACGGCCACGGCGCCCGGGCCGTGCCTCCCCCTCGGGGCTCCGGGCCCGTGCGGCTCGGCCCGCCCGCGCGGGCTCGGCCCGCACGGGGTGATTTAATTCTGGTCTGGTCCCGGTTTGGTCCGGGTCTGGACCTGATCCGGTCCTGGTTTAGACCTGGTCTAGACCTGGTTTAGTTCTGGTCTAGACCTGGAAGTCACATAGAACCAGAGCGCGCCCCGAGCGAGACCCCGCTGTCTTGCCCGCCGATAGAGCACCTTTCTTGGCCTGTTAGCTCACAGTGTCAGCCCCCCGGCTCTGGAAGTCACATAGAACCAGAGCCCGCCCCGCCCCGCTCTTATTCCCGCTGAAAGAGCGTCTTTCTCGTCTCGCGGAACGCGCAAGCAGCGCGGAGACACAAGCAATGCGCTCCTCCAACGGCACTGCCATGTCCCGGGATAATCCTGGTTTAGTTCAGGTCCAGTCCAGGTTTAGACCTGGTTTAGTTCTGGTCTAGACCTGCTTTATTCCAATCAGGACGCAGAACACAAATGTTACACTATAAAAAAAAAAAAAGTTACACTATAAAAAAAACAACCTTGGAACGGATCAGGCCTTTTTCCATTGAAATAGCTACTCAACTTACGAAAAATTCACGTTACGAAACCACTTCTGGAACAAATTAATTTCGTAAGGTGAGGTACCACTGTATATATATTTTTCCAATATTTATCTTTGTAAAATGTCTTTTCAAGTCTCTTC
The DNA here is from genome assembly GCA_036785185.1 of Paratrypauchen microcephalus. Taxonomy (NCBI): domain Eukaryota; kingdom Metazoa; phylum Chordata; class Actinopteri; order Gobiiformes; family Gobiidae; genus Paratrypauchen; species Paratrypauchen microcephalus. The sequence continues at coordinate 293,052 of JAVJIX010000196.1, forward strand.
TCAGCTATGTGGTCCTTCTCATCATCTCCCAAATCACTGCTGTTCTAATTACCACACTCTGTTTATCAGCCCGTGTTCTGGAAGGCTTCACAATCTTGTTAGGTTCCGCAATACATCTTTATCAGCAGCAGAGACACCTCCTACTGATTCCCACTGGGCCTTAGCATGGCTCAATTATATTAGGTTAGATTAAAGAGGCTTTTAGGATCATTAAGTTTAAGATTAAGCCTTTATTTGGTCTCACACACAATGACACACAGTGACACACGGGAGAAATTGGACTTCTGCATTTGACCAATCCTTTTCAGGAGCAGTGAGCAGCCATCTTTTTCAGTGCTCAGGGGGCAGTACCATGAAGGGTCTTGCCTAAGGACCCACACTGGCTTGCCTAATGCCGGGGGGGATTTGAACTCAGGTCCCTGGTAAGTCAGTGACTTACCAGTTGAGCTAACCAGCCGGTGGTGCCTGATGACCCAGTTTGGTGTCCTTGGGCTGCTTCTTTGGGTTTTGGTCTTTCAAAACTGTTATTAACCAAAACTAACATAGGGATATAAAAAAGTCACCTTATTTCCATCAAAACACAGATAACTTACCATCAAACTTATCCAATTGTGTTATTTATCCAGCAAGTAACTGTTGAACAACTTTGCATGAATAAAAGTTCAAACACTACAAGAAGTAGGCCAGAATTTGCCAGTAAATAGTTATGGTAAATGGACACATCTTGTATAGCGCTTTTCCACCTTCAAGGCACTCAAAGCGATTTACAACAAGGAACCACTTACCCATTCACACACCAGTGTACGCTCTACAAACGCTCTACCAACTGAGCTACTGCGTTCTATTACATCCAATTAAAGGCCCAATCAGGGCATCACCAGAACCGATATCATGGAACCAATACCCCATCCAGAAAAAAAATAGCTAGCTCAATACTGTGTTAGATACAGTATTGAGGTCATTTCCCTGGATCTACACTGATATTCAATACAAAGCATAATCATAGTTGTATTTTGATAATTAAATGTACAGAAAGAGCTTTTAGAACAAAAGCAGTGGCATTATTCAATTTAAATGTCAAAACAGAATAAACTGTTTCAGATTTGCATCAATAATGCACTTTATTTGTACTATTCTCTGTTTAGAAGCCTTCAGTCAGTATATGTCTGTCTTTTAAACCTTCTACTTCTATGTGAATATTTTTGCCATTAACCACTCTCTCCTGTCATCTTGGTCACATGTTGCTTCGATCATTCTAAAGCTATTTAGGAGAGTTCAATTTCTGCCCTGTAAATGTGACTTTTTAGTACTGATAATGTGAAATATTTCAGCCAAAGCAATAACATCACCATGGAGACAAGCATAAAGGTTACACAGTACAGCTTTAAAACCCTTTGATGCATAACATGGGTCAAAAGTGACCCAGATGAGTTTTTTATTTTTGCAATAAATTATTCTCATCATTCAGTAGTTAAGGTATACTTCAATTAACTTGTTTTAGACCTTAGACCATCATACATGATTATTTTATTTTTTCCTTTCTTATTCATTCACCTTCTTCCGCTTTTTCATTTTCTGGGTCGCGAGGGCAGCAGTCCAAGCAATGTTCTGCTGCCCAGAACACAATGCACCAGCCCCCATGAATCCTCCCGCGGGTGGTGGGTCCACAGGAGGATGGCTCACATCACAACAGGCCTTGATGTATCTTCTGCCATGGGGGCTACTAGTGTCCACAGACACTGGGGGCGAGGTGGGTTAAGTGTCTTGCTCAAGGACTCATCTGTGGGAGCTGGGATCACACACAGTCAACCCGTCAAGAGCAGGATTCGCTCTACCAACTGAGCTACTGCCGCTTTTTGAATAAAAACGTTTTTGTATCACTACCCCTCTAATGCACAACATGGGTCCAAAATGACCCATATCCATGTTCTATGTTATTTCCTGTATGGCTCAGTGTTTCTATGATATATCTTTGAAATTAATTTTATAATTTACTCTTCCAAGTATGCAGTAAATATCTTGTTTTTGTTTACCACAAATAATGATTTTCATTTTTCCTTTCTTACAGTATGGAAGCACAGCTTTTGTAGGCTATTTCTACCTCGACTTTACACACATGGGTCAGGAACGACCCACATGCAATTGATGGAACTGTCTATACAGGAAGACAACCAGGAGAGGAGGTTCAGGTTAAATATACAGTACAATAGAGAAAATATAATAATAATAATAATAATAATAATAATAATAATAATAATAATAATAATAATAATAATAATCGTATCCCACTCTTGACAGGTTGGCCCTGTGTGATCCCAGCTCCCACAAATGAGTGCTACCGTTGTGTCCTTGGGCAAGACACTTAATCCCACCTCGCCCCCAGTGTCTGCGGACACTGGTAGCCCCCATGGCAGAAGGCCAGTTGTGATGTGATGTGGGCCATCCTCCCGTGGACCCACCACTCGCGGGAGTATTCATGGGGGCTGGTGCATTGTGTTCTGGGCGGCAGATCTGCTTGGACTGACCCCCGCAACCAAGAAATGGAGTAAGCGGAAGAAGATGGATAATAATAATAATAATCATCATCATCATCATCATCATCATCATCATCATCATCATCATCATAATCATAATCATAATCATAAATATAATAGTAAGTAATATATAAGTTTTAGCCCAATGCCTACATCATTTTTGTGTATTTTATATTTTTATTTGATTTCTTTATAAGCAAAATACAATAAAATGCAATGCAACAGACTTTGGTGTTAGCGAAATAGATTTTTACAATCTTTTCTCCCTCTCATAGGTCACAACATCACAATGTACAACTTCTTCACCAGTGTCCCTCTGGCTGAGAAGCTCCTTGAGAAGAACCTGACCATTGTTGGCACTCTTCACCAGAACAAGCCGGACATACCACCTATCATGAAGCCATCTAAATCATGGGAGATTCATAGCTCAGAATTTGGATTCAGTGGCAACATCACCATGGTGAGCTATGTGCAGAAGAAGGGAAAAGCTGTTGTCCTCCTGAGCACATGCATGATGACAAAGCAGTGGATGACAGGAGTCAGAAGAAGAAACCAGAAGTCATCCAGTACTACAACAAAACAAAAGGAGGTATGGACACTATTCCTGTCAACGGAAGTGGCCCGTGGTTCTCTGTTACAATATGCTGGATATTGCCACCATTAATGCCCACACCAGTTTCACCACACAACACCCTGGTTATATGGGTGGTGTCAACAATGCACGTCGGCTTTTTATTAAGGAGCTGGACAAAGAGTTTATTATGCCACATATGAAGAGGCGCATGAAGGGCACGCCAAAAACATATTATCGAGGCAATGGAAAGATGTGGGTTAAAAAAACAAAACACAGCCACCTCCCAGCCACAAGAGAGTACCAAACAGGAGGGCCAAAGAAAGAGGAAGAGGTGCACAATCTGCCCAGTTTCCAAAGACAGAAGACAGACAGAAAAGTCAGTAGCTGGTGTTTCCAGTGCACCAGGCCTGTGTGCAAGGAGCACAAACATCAAATTATAATTTGTGAGGCATGTAAAAATTAAGGTGGCAATTTGTGTTCTAGTGATGTGCCACATTTCACCAGTTTACAGCTGTTAAACTACTGATACAGTTCAGCTCAATAGCCATGTTATGTTATCAGAAGTATGTGTGACAAAATCAAAAATATTGATTGTTGCAAGTATTAAATACATAAATGTTTGGCCAGACTCACGGCTAAAATAATTACTTTAAACAAATTATAATTATAGTATTAACTCATTTAATTTTAAATCACACTTGCATGAATGGGTCATTTTTGACCCATGTGTGTAAATTTGTAGTAATTTAAGTCAGCAATTTTTATCTAGTAAAATATTATCCCATACTGCAAGGGTCTGTCACCTTCTCTGTTTAACTGGGATGTACCACAGTATGACATAAAGAAGACCTATTGTGCTCTCTGTAGTCATAATCTATGACCCCCATGGATCATTATGTTTGCAATTCATCTAAAATGACTTAATAAAAGAAACAAGTCCACTGTCCACATTAGAAAACTGTGGTGCCCAATGGGAGCTGACGTCATCACAACAAAGCGTCACATGCTGTGGGCCCCTCCTATGGATAGCTTCATATCACACTAGAGCAGAGCATTTTTTCTTTTACATTTGTACCGATTAAGAAAATAAAACTGGAAAATGAAGTAAGTACGGAGCAATGGTTATCAATATTAGGGATGTAATGATATCTAAATCTCTCTATTTTGTGGCATCTACCAAAACTGTGAATATGCTACTTTTTTCCCCTCTAAAAATGCCTTAACCCAAAAAAGGACTTAACCCAAAACCTAAAATTAGCTTTTTTCAAAAGTGCTTAGAACAGTTATTTCTTCATGTAGTCTGAGTTTTTTCATGCTTTTGCTGCACCATAACTATTAATTTAAGCAAATATTCAATATATTTTGATGGTCCACGAAATTATTGTGAGACCTTTGACAATACGATATCACTATATATATATTTTGGTTATTGTTACATCCCTCATCAATATTGCATGAAAATAAGTGATTAAACATGATTCAAACAAGCACAAATCACTTCAAATGCAGCTTCAAAGCGTCAATGAGAGGACTACAACTATAACAGAAAATGAAAAAAAAAAAGTTAAAAATGAAAAGTTAATTTTACAGAATTGGTCTGTTTTAAACAGGGCAGTTACAAGTCAGATCTCTGGAGAGGTAACCCTCTCATAAAGCATGTATTTAGGGTGTTTTTAGAACTTGTGATTGAATAAAGACAAACCAGACACAGGGAGAACATGCAAACTGCTTCTAGTAATTTAAAACATCATTATGATCCCAACTAAACCTGGGTTTCCATTAACTGTGGACTCAAACAGTGGACTAACCCAACCCAAAGTGAGAAGCCCATTCTGCTTTCTAATTTGATTACTACTCCAAAGATCTGACCAGTAATTCCGCCTACTGCTTGTCTCCATGTAGATATAAATATAACTATAAAACATTCTGGAAAAAAATAAAAAATAAAAAAATTAGCAGATTTTTACAAAAAAAAAAAAAAAAATCCTACATTTTCATGGCTGGAGCACTAGTAGTTGGTGTGGGGAGGGGCTGGAAGTGAAATTACAAACGCTATGTTCCAAAATCAATGAATGCATTTGAGCGTTTTCCAAGTGAATAAACACAATAGCGATTTCTTCTCCTTTGTGCTCAAAAAAACACTTTGTACAGGCTCCACTTCCACTTTCAACACAATTCCACACAAGTTTCAATCAAGTTTCAATCAAAGTGCATCTCCAAGGAGTGCTGTAATTGGATGGAGTAGCTCTGACCGCTCGCTCCAGAGTTCCGTCCCCTAAGACTGTACACTAGTAAGCAACCTCTCATGAGACGTCATTACCAAATCCTTCAGATCAGAGGAAAGCACAAATATTACAAGTTACTTTCAGGTTTTTTTTAGTACTTGAAAAGAGACAGTGTATTTGCACAGAGGGTAGTAGTCACAAGGGAGCTGGGGGGGTCCTTCTGGATTTACAAGATGGGAAAATTACATGTTCTTTATCCCGCATTGAGAAAATATGGTCAGAGATATGAGACCTGGACATAAGTCTAAGATTTGGTGAGGGATACAGTTCTAAAGTTCTACTACTAGTATGCATTTATTTATTCATCCATTCATTCATCCACGCCTGGATGTATGAGAACTGGCTGTTAAGAGTTACATTTGGTTGGCAAGCATTCCAAGAGGGATATAGTTCTAAAAAGTACTACTGCTACAACACAAGCACTACTAGTATTTATTGATTTATTTATCCATCCATTCTTCCATGCCTGGAGATATGAGAGCTGGCCATTATGAGTTAGATTTGGTTCAAGATTCAAAGCTTTTACTGTCATATGCACAGTAAAGAAACATGTTTCCCTGTACAATGAAATTCTTACTTTGCTGCCCACTCTGGATGCCAAGAGCATGCAAAACATTTAAATAGATAAATAAGATAAAGAGAGCATGTAAAAAAGTATAATAAAAAAGAAACAATCTTTACAGAATATATACTATGAAAAATATAGGCTAGGTGCTATGTACATATTTACAGATAATGTGCAACATTAGTTTTATGTGCAACTGTCAGTAGTAAAACAGTGTAAACGTTGTTTTCATAACTGACAGTTTGGACTGCTCACTTGTGGTCTTCCTCAGAGTGGTAACATGATGTTGCTGTGACGTGATTGGTCAGTGGATTAATACAGGTTTTGACAATGTCTTTCTACTGATGGAAATAGGATGACAGCGCCATCTGCAATCTGACTTCCTCAAGACAGTATCTCAGGTGTGTGAGACTAAAAAGCCCCCTCATCCTGGTTTATTATCCTGTGGACTATTATTTCTGTATTTCGAGTGTACATGGTGAGGGGTACAACAGTAACATGGTTTAAAGCTCTGCTTTAAATGAACAGTTATAGCGTGCACACAGCAAACCACAATACACTTCTTCTAAACAATAGAGTCACACCTGGACCGGGACGGTCTGAATAAAGCCTTAGGCAAAGCTAAATGACATCTCCATGGAGACCAGAAAACTTAAACAGTGCAACTTCGCCACTTTTATCATTTCTGCCTCCTCGATTTTTCTTCTTTTGTCCATGTGGGCTCCTATATTCTGTAGTGGCGTTTGCTGTCCACAGTCTTCTGACAGGGTTTAATTAGGCGCACAGTCACAGATGGACCTGTCATGGCCGCCCGCTCCCTTCATACAAGTTCATACACTTCCAAACACCAGAATCAGGCCAATTAAAGCTTGTGTGGGCTCCAGATAGAGCAGAGTGTGTTCATTAATCTGATCTCTCTTTAACATATCAGAATTATTATATCATGTGTTTGGAGTCCACTTGTAAGTGGCTTTGGAGGTTTTGGATCCAGAGAAAATTGTAGTTTTGTAGTTTTCTTCAAGACACTCATTTGGGATTTGGTGTTAGCATGCTAGCTATCGACAACAAAGGGAATAATGAAAAAACGAAAAAACAGTTAAACATACAGTATGTAGAAGTATCTGTTTGCCTGTGTTATTGTTTGTATAATGGTATGTTTATATAATGGTAGGAAGTTTTGCATAATACCCCCTCTTTAACAATATGACTTTTAGCTGCTCCATCTGTATGAATATCAGTGGAGTAGAGAATGTTGTGATGTCATCGGAAACCTCGTTGTAGCATGTTTGGACATAATAAAGCAGCTGAACAGAATCACCACATTAGTCATAGAAAACCGCGCATACAGAACATTTAAAGGGCATGCTTACACGAAGAGAGGGACTCGTTTTCGCTGACACTGCTGTTATGTATCCCTCCACCTGGCTCTCCTGCAGCTCTGCCTCTACTTCAAACACACACCAGGTGCCTTCAGTTAGCATCAGTACCTCTGTGCTAAAATAGTCTGCTAAATACTGCAATAAAAGTGTAAAATGTCTACTGGGAGGCTAGTTTGGCAATGGCTGTGAACTAATTTGTACAATCACACTTGTACTTCTGTTTTTGTGTCCTGAGGCAAGACACTTCTTTCACATGAGACGTAGCCTGTCCATACACTGAGAATGAGACACATTTGGATGTGTCCTCTATGTGCAGGTTAAGGCTCGAGAGATACAGCTTCAATTGTGATTGTAATATGAATATAAAATGCAAGCTACATCCAGTTATTTTGACAATGTGTCTGTATAATAATTTTGTCATATTATTGAAACAAGAACATATAATAATGTACTACTTAACAAGTAGAATGAGACAGAAAACTACATTTTTGCCAAAAGAGTGGAAGGGAGATAACTGATCCTGAGGGAAATTCACATTTTGCTGCTGCAAAGACTTGCCAGGTGAACACAACAGGAAATGAATAAATTACACAAATTTCACTCTTGTGAGCTTTAACCCATGTTGTTACCTTCTCAAAAAAACAAAAAACAAAACCTGGAGTTGTGTTTTGTTTCATTCATACATGTTTGAGTAACGCTTTATGATTATTCTGTTTACATCTCAAAAGCTCAAGATGTTCTGATCCACCTTTTGACGTCATGAAGCTGTAGTTTTCATGTTAACAGCTCCATTTACCTTTAGTTCAGTAAAGATTGGCAAAAGTATACGTAGTCTAAAAACTCAATGGAGCACTTTGTGAGTTTTCAAACTGTGAGACACAAAAGGTTGGGATCCACTGAGGTAGGGCATCCAGCAGATCAGTTTGCCAACAGTAGCACTCACAGCTAAGTACAAATGATTAAACTGAATCTACCAAAAAGGCCTAAAGCATTTAATCCAGCCTGACTAACCCTTTTTGGAATGAGGAGCTCCATGCAAACCACGTCCCATTTTTCTGCACCCAAAGTCATCCAATTCATTAAAAATCTCAGGGTGTAATTACGGCTCATCTACTGTATGGCAGAGTAAATATTCAATTAATGCTGCTTTTTAATAAGTGTGATTCGGTCTGCGGCGCAAGGCTTGTCTCCTCGTCATTAATTAAAATTTCTCTTTGGAGGTCAATTAAATTGCCTTTAACTATTCATTAGCAACGCCGCAGCCTGAGTGAGCCTATTAACGGGAGGTGCACCTTCCTCCACACTGTGCATGTGGAGGGACACAAGCATTTGGAAAGGTTAATCTGCACCCTTCATTTAAGAAAGGTTAGAACATTTGGTGTAATGTGGGCGGTCATCAATGAGTCTTATCATACAAAGCTTTTATAGTTTCGAAAAAAAGTGATGAGTGATGCAAGAGGTTTGATGTGATCCAATATCTCATACTGGGCAAGAAAAACGCACTTAAGATTCACTGAAGATGTTCTGCTTTGCCTGGGCTGTTACTGCCACTAATAATAATACTGCATTGGACTTATACAGAGTCTTTCAAGACTCCAAAAGACCTGTACATCGTATTATTCTTCACTTTGTTCTAACTTGACACAGTCCAACCACAGCCACTCATCTGTATGATGTGTCTCTCAAATGCAGAAGACAGCTCCTCTCCAAAACTCTTTCAGAGCTAAATAGACATTGGTACTTGGATTGTTGATTCTGCAGAAATCTATTGTTTCTCAATCCTCTGTGGTATAATTTTCCCTTTTTGACTTTCAAGTTGCCATGTTTGTATCGACACTAACGGAGCATGCGTCTCTCTGGTTGGTTAATCCACCTGTCAATCACACCGTCTGGAATCAAAGAGACAGGATACGGCTGCAGATCCACTCATCTTTGTTAAGTTTTATCAAAGAGTGTGTTTCTGGTTGGACAGGTAAAGTACTAACCAGGCCATGCGAGGCTTAGCTTTGGAGGTCTTATGAGATCAGGCACTATCCAGCAGGTACGGCCACCTAATGATGTCATGTTCCACAGTTAACGTATCCATCTATATCTATATCTATGGGCACAACCAGTAGAGGAGGTCAGACCTGTGCAAAGGCAACCCAGGTATCAGTGAAATCCACATACTCGCATTAGAAAACTGAGGCCCCTCCTAAGGACATAAGCAGATCACACTAGCAGATTGTTTTCATTTGTACCAAAATGACTATGCAACACTGCCAAATCCTACATGTATCAATTAAGAAAATAAAACTGGAGAAGGAAGTAAGTACAGAGCAGTTTCCTGGAAGTCTCAAAATAAACTTTGAGAAATCCTTATTTGTGACCTTTGACCCGCTCCATTGTACCTGGGAAGATCGCAAACACAGCAAAACAGATAAGACATAAAGCACATAATAAGAGCGTGCTCAGGGTTGGTTAGATTGAATGGGGTTTTAGAGGATGAAAGGAAATGCATTTTGTTGTGTTTTCCAGGGGTTAAGGGGTGTTTTATGCTAGCGTGATCACAATGCATTGTTATCTGTGTAATCCCTCACTCATCCAGTGGTGGAAAACTGCCATAGCCTGCATAAAGAAATAACATCACCCATAGAGTTGGGCTCCAGTCAAATGAACCTCACAAAGCTAGCAGTTATGGGGCGAATTTGGAGCCAGTTCTATAGTTATAAAATAGCAAAAAAAACAGGATCATGTAGAGTGGGTTAATATGAATATTTTAAGACCAAAATGACAGGCATGACACCAGCAGTTACAGAGAGATGGGCAATGTTTTCTCAACACAAAGTGAATTGGCGCCAAAGCATGCCCATGCTCACTTCCTATTTGGAAAGCAGTGGCTAGCAGGTTAGCTATATCCATTTCTATAACACTGCCTTATATCAGTCTGAAATGAGGAGTACACTTCAAACAGATAATAGTACAGTATAAGGCGATGTCCCACCAGTGTCTGACCAGAACTCAAGAAGACATTTGGATGAGCTGTCAAAGATCTTTCCTCTAAACTTTTGTCAAGTTGACAGTTAAATTTATTTTATTTAAATTTATTTTTTAGCGTCTGTGTGAGAAACTGTCATGTTTTTTGTCAACATTTTTGACTGTTTAGCACATGAGCAAATGGTGGATAAATAGTGTTTTCTTAAAGGTGTTTTTTTAAAAGTGTGTAACATTTCTAGAGAAGGGTCCACCACCTTCTTGTCTCCATGTAGATGTTTCTTTGTCTAGAATGTTCCACAGTACAGATTTAACCTATCTATCACAAGGGACACAAGCAGGTTACAGCACTCTTACATTACAATTCAGATCTTAGACTTAGACAAGCTTTATTGGTCCACAAGAGAAATTGTTTATATAATATAATAACAATAAGAAAAAAATATATAATGGTAATAATAAATGCTAATAAGTAGCAAAAATAGCAAGAGACTGGTGTCAAATAAGGCATAATTATATAAATGCATGTACAAGTAAAAATAAAATATGGAAATATAGTAATACAACATCTCCATGGAGTCTAGCAGGTAATGGAACCTCCACCAGAAAAGTTGCACAATTCAAGTTGGGAACCTTTTCTTAAAAAAAAACATGTATCAATAAGATTCAATATGGCCCATGCTATTTGGGCTGATGTCTATAATACTGAATTGTCAGGGTGTGAATTTTTCCAACTTATAATGCAGATGTTTTCAAACCAGCTCATGAAGGGCCCATATTGTGCTAGTTTCTGATCTCTGCTCTAATGTAGTTTCACACAGACTTGGAGTCGTGTTTTGTTTGACTCAGACAAGTTTAACGCACAAACCCTGCAGATTTAGGCTGAGTTCTTATCTCAACCAGAAAACACTCTGTTCCACAACAAGCGCTCCACTGTGTTTTTAAACTCCATACACCTTCACTAGAATCATTTGGATGCTTTCAGCTTTGGAGTTGCCCATCTCTACTGAATTAGAGCTAAAATGTAGCTGTAAACTTCAAAACTACCACTTCATGACATCACAAGATGGAACATAGCATTTTGAGCTTTGGAGATGTAGACTAATAAAAGATTACTCATACATGTGTGAATGAAATAAAACATAACTCCAGCTATGTTTTTGATGAGGTAACAACATTATAACATGACTTATAGGTGCATGGTGTAACTTTTCTGGTGGAGGGTCCGTCAAATGCTTTTCTTCATGGAGATATTATTGCTTTATCTCAGAATGCCTGTTTTTCTATGTATTTCTGAGTTATAAAAACTACCCATATTTTGATAAATGTAAGGTTTAATGTCATACAATATTCCAGGCAGAGCAATGACATATCCATAGAAACAAGCAGGTGACCATCCCCCAAAAAGTTACACATTGCACCTTTGAAGCTCAGGATTTTGCTTAATCTACGACCATTAAAAGTATTGCCTGCAGTGGCTTTAATAGAATCCTCTCATATTGTCCCTCATATTGATATATTCATATTGATGCTCACATGACTGGACTGTGCTGTGGAGTGGGTCTTTTCTTCTGCAGAATCTCCCTTAGCGCCTGCAGCCAGCCTCTCTCTGCCTCCACTGGCCCATGAACATAAACTAATCATAACATTGCTCTCTACATGCTAGCACAGCCCATCTGTAGAGGTTTCCCAATTAGTTAATGTCATATGGTGCGAGGATGGAGCGGTGTCTTTTTACAGGCTGTCCCTGTATTTCTACACTATGGGGAGAGGGAGGGAGATCTGAAGATAAAGCATTTGTTATTTGAGTACAGTATGCGTGCTTCGCTGGCCTGGTTTTTGCAGCCTCTGTGCCATATGTTCTGAAAGATGGGGACTATTTTTAGGCACGTATAAAGAACATATAGAGAGGGCTGAGGTGATGTAGCTCGGGATTTGACATCACAAAATGATCATTACAGTGGAAATCCATCATGTTTGTTAAGTGCCAATGCAAGACTTCCATAGTGTAGGGTTGTCAAAAATAAGAAAAATCTGATTCTAATTGACGTTAAAACTAGTTCCCAAGGCTAGATGTGAGCTATAGACTGTATAAAAAAGTGGACTAAGGGAGTGTCAGTCAAATGAAGCTCACCAAGGCTTGCAATCGGCACTAAAAAAGTCCCATTCACAGACAGAAGTGAGCATTTCCTGAATAGTTTTAGAATGATCTTGAGCTGTATCAGAACAGACATAAGAGCACATAGACTAGTATATGCTCATGGACCACTATGGAACCTACCTGGACCACAGAGGGCTTACACAGATATAAGGCCACAGGGGAAAAGAAAAGAAAGTACTACCATTTAATGTGGAAAGTCACATTCTATTGTCTAAAAACAGATCAGAATCGGTAACGAGTACCCAGTCTATTTCCTAGAATGAAGTTTGAAATGTTAGTATCATGACAACACTACCTTAGAGATACACATAACTTCAGCATCTTAAATTCTCCATTGGTTTAACATTAGGCTAACTGAAAATTCTAAAATGTATGACGACAACCCCTCCTTGAGCCGCCACCTTAACGTGATGGAGGGGTTTGAGTGCCCAAATGATCCCGGGAGCTATGTTATCGGGTGCTTTATGCCCCTGGTAGGGTCACCCAAGGCAAACAGGTCCTGGGGGACGAGTCAGACTAAGAGCGGTTCAGAAGCCCCTATGTTGAGACATAAAACAAGGCCAGATACGTCGCCCGGACTGGCGTTACCGGGGCCCCACCCTGGAGCCAGATCTGGGGTGGGTGCTCGCCAGCGAGCATCTGGTGGCCGGGCCTTTCCCCACGGGGCCCGGTCGGGCGAAGCCCGAAGGAGCGACGTGGGGCCGTCTTTCTGTGGACCCACCACCCACAGGAGGATCCATAAGGGCCGGGTGCAAAGAGATCTGGGCGGCAGTCGAAGGCAGGGGCCTCAGCGGCCGGATCTCCAGACATGGAGACTAGCTCTGGGGACATGGAATGTCACCTCGCTGGGGGGAAGGAGCCTGAGCTCGTGCGGGAGGTTGAGCGTTACCGACTACAGCTTGGGCTCAGGAACCCAACTCTTTGAGGGGGGCTGGACCCTCCATTTCTCTGGCGTTGCCCACGGGGAACAGCGCCGGGCCGGTGTGGGCCTGCTTCATTGCCCCACAGCTCAGCTGCCATGTGTTGGAGTTCACCCCAGTGAACGAGAGGGTTGTGTCCCTGTGCCTTCGGGTCGGGGACAGGTCTCTCACTGTTGTCTCAGCCTACGGGCCGAACAGCAGTGCAGAGTACCCGGCCTTCTTGGAGTGCCTGGGAGCGTTACTGGACAGTGCACCAACCGGGGACTCCATTGTTCTACTGGGGGACTTCAACGCCCACGTGGGCAACGACAGTGACATCTGGTGAGGGGTGATTGGGGGGAACAGCCTCCCTGACCTGAACCCGAGTGGTGTTCTGTTATTGAACTTCTGTGCTAGCCACAGTTTGTCCATAACGAACACCATGTTCGAGCACAAGGGTGTCCATCAGTGCACGTGGCACCAGGACACCCTTAGATGGAGGTCGATGATCGACTTTGTTGTCGTGTCATCTGACCTCCGGCCGCGTGTCTTGGACACATGGGTGAAGAGAGGGGCAGAGCTGTCAACTAATCACCACCTGGTTGTGAGTTGGGTCCGCTGGCAGGGGAGGAAGCCGGAAAGACCTGGCAGGCCCAAGGTTATCGTGAAGGTCTGTTGGGAAAGTCTGGCAGAGCCCTCTGTCAGGGGTACCTTCAACTCATGCCTCTGGGAGAGCTTCTCCAGAATTCCAGGGGAGACTGGGGACATAGAGTCCGAGTGGGCTCTGTTCTCGGTCTCTATTGTCGATGCGGCCGCCTGTAGCTGTGGTCGTAAGGTCTGTGGTGCCTGTCGTGGCGGCAATCCCCAAACCCAGTGGTGGACACCGGAAGTAAGGGATGTTGTCAGGCTGAAGGAGTCCGGGCTTTGTTGGCTCATGGGACTCCTGAGGCAGCTGATGGGTACCGGCGGGCCAAGCGTGCTGCAGCCCGGGCGGTAGCAGAGGCAAAAACTCGGGTTTGGGAGGACTTCGGAGAGGCCATGGAGGAGGACTATCGGACGGCCTCAAATAAATTCTGGTAAACTGTTCGGCGCCTCAGGAGGGTTTCACCAACACTGTTTACAGTGCGGGTGGGGAGCTGTTGACCTCGACTGGGGATGTTATCGGACGGGGGAAGGAATATTTTGAGGATCTCCTCAATCCCGCCGTCACGTCTTCCGAGGAGGAAGCAGAGGCTGGGGACTCAGAGGCGGACTCATTCATCACTCTGGCTGAAGTTACTGAGGTGGTTGGAAAGCTCCTCGGTGGCAAGGCCCCGGGGGTGGATGAGATCCGTCCTGAGTATATTAAGTCTCTGGATGTTGTAGGGCTGTCTTGGCTGACACGTCTCTGCAACATTGCGTGGCGGTCGGGGACAGTACCTCTGGACTGGCAGACCGGGGTGGTGGTCCCTCTGTTTAAGAAGGGGGACCGGAGGGTGTGTTCCAACTATCAGGAAATCACACTCCTCAGCCTTCCTGGAAGGTCTATTCCAGGGTGCTGGAGAGGAGAATTCGACCGATAGTCGAACCTCGGATTCAGGAGGAGCAGTGTGATTTTCGCCCTGGCCGGGGAACACTGGACCAGCTCTATACTCTCCATCAGGTGCTCGTGGGTGCATGGGAGTTTGCTCAACCAGTCCACATGTGCTTTGTGGATCTGGAGAAGGCATTCCACCGTGTCCCTTGTGGGGTCCAGTGGAGAGTGCTCTGGGAGTACGGGGTTCGGGGCCCTTTGCTAAGGGCTGTTCGGTCCCTGTATGACCGGAGCAGGAGCTGTGTTTGCATTGCCGGTAGTAAGTCAGACCTGTTTCCGATGCATGTTGGACTCCGCCATGGCTGCCCTTTGTCACCGGTTCTGTTCATTGTATTTATGGACAGAATTTCTAGGCATAGTCAGGGGCTGGAGGGGATCCAGTTTGGGAACCACAGGATCGCCTCTCTGCTGTTTGCAGATGATGTTGTCCTGATGGCTTCATCGAACTGGGACCTCCATCGTGCACTGGGGAGGTTTGCAGCCGAGTGTGAAGCAGCTGGGAGGAGGATCAGCCCCTCCAAATCCGAGACCATGGTTCACGACCGGAAAAAGTTGGCTTGCCCTCTCCGGGTGGGTGGAGTGTCCTTGCCTCAAGTGGAGGCGTTCAAGTATCTCAGGGTCTTGTTCACGAGTGAGGGGAGGATGGAGCGTGAGATTGATAGGCGGATTGGTGCAGTGTCGGCAGTGATGCGGTCGCTGTACCGGACCGTTGTGGTGAAGAGGGAGCTGAGCCGAAAGGTGAAGCTCTCTATTTACCAGTCAATCTACGTTCCTACCCTCACCTATGGTCATGAGCTCTGGGTAATGACCGAAAGGACAAGAACGCGGATACAAGCGGCCGAAATGAGTTTCCTCCGCAGAGTGGCTGGGTGCACCCTTAGAGAAAGGGTGATGAGCTCAGTCACACGGGAGGAGCTTGAAGTAGAGCCGCTGCTTCTCCACATCAAGAGGAGCCAGCTGAGGTGGCTCGGGCATCTGTTCCAGATGCCTCCTGGACGATGTTCCGGGCATGTCCCACTGGAAGGAGGCCCCGGGGAGACCCAGGACACGCTGGAGGGACTATGTTTCCCGGCTGGCCTGGGAACGCCTTGGGGTCCCCCAGGAGGAACTGGAGGAAGTGCTGGAAGGAAGAGGAACTTAGACTGTTGCCCCCGCGACCTGGCCCCGAATGAAGAAAATGGATGGATGGATGGATGGCATGACGACAATCCCAAGCTCTATACATTATCACTTTTCAACAACATTTATGAGAGTTATATATCTTTGTAGAGCTCTACAGAAATGCAAAGGAAAAAGGTTCTACTCCATCAGACATAAAAACACATACAAATTATTCTAGAAATTAATTTTTTTTCACTAAAACCAATGGAATCCTTAGCTAATCAATTATTAGATTACAATTCTAGCATGTAAATACTACATAATAAATTGCACATCCAAAAACATGTTATTAAACTGCAACGGCTCAACTTTCAGCCAATCAGAGGTGGGGAGAGCAGCCATACATTGCATTTAAGTAACACAACTGTTACTTCACAGTGATATAGTCAAGTAATGGTCCAAGCAATGACTGAAGCAAAAGCAATACAAGTGTTGCCAAAAATGCCACAGTGGGAAGACTAACCAAAACCTACTCCAGAGTACTGTTACTGCAACAAAATAAACTCAACAACTATTCCAAGTACAATTTCTGGAAAACGTTACTCAAGTAAAAGTAACTACACACCTCTGCAGCCTAATAGCACACATCACAGTCGCATTTGAACTTCCAGCTTTAGCTCCAAAACCTTTGCCCTTTAAAGGCATAAAAATACAAACAGTGTTGGGAAGAGTACTTTGAATATATATTTAGTTACAGAATACTGAATAGTGTATTTTGTAACATATTCCGGTACATGGTCCAGTCAGAGTACTGTATTCTGAATACATTACATTACATTACATTCATAATATATAACAGTGTTTTTCTGATACAGTTTGAAGCCTGCATTGTGCAATAAAATATGGGAATGTAGTAATGAGGTTCTGTTCATATCCTAGTCTGGTGATGTGTGTAACTCTATGGGAGATTCACTGTCAATGAAACAAATCTTCAAACTCATGATCCACTTTTTAATTATTTGATTGAAATTGACTCCACAAACTTTCCATATTAATTTTAAGGTTTAAAGTCCTTTCAGCTGAAACAATCACGTCTTTGGGGTTGAATAATGGCACCACTTTTTGAAGTGATTGTTTTGTTTATTTCTCCTGGTAGAGAAGACATTGAACTGTGTGCCAGTTTTTGTTTCATGTGGATAGGAGATATGAATCATAAACCAGGTCAACAAATCTGCAAAGTTACACAGTAAACTCCACCTGAGAATCCTGATCTGTCTCCAGCTTAGTTTAAACTGTAGGGATTCCATAGTAGAGATGAATATGTGTTGTTGTTTTTTTTTTCCATGGCTAATACCAATTACCAAATGCTTAAAATCCAGGGCAGTTGATGGTATATGACCTTAGCTGATATTTAGATACTTTATAGCAGAATTTTGTACAAAATCATCTACAAACTGGATAAGATAGTAATTTGTTTTGCAGTACTAACATTGGACTAAAGTGTTCAAATGAGCCTTTATACATTATGCATATTTTAGCCAGCTGGTTGGCCCAAACAAAATACACTGCTGGAGATTTTAAAAGCCCATATTACACAATTTTTTTGATCTATGTTATATGTAGTATGTTTGAAGCTGATAGCCGTGCAAGTGCAAATCAGTGTATCTCTATTCTATAGGGAATGTCACGTGAAGACAACTTATTCCCTTGACTTTAGGAATGTAACTGTACTCTGAATTCCACCAAAAACAATATTTGTACCGGAATACATACAGTTACTCCAAATAGGTATTCTGAAGTTTTTTATATATATGTTTCATATTTTCCCAACACTGCTGCACATGTGGGGTCCTTGCCTTGCGTCCACCGGTGTTGAGCTTGATGGGCTTGAGGAAGGGGTCAAAGATCATGTGACTGGTCTCGATGTTGACCGGTGACTGCCTCTTTCCCACAGAGCAGAGGTTCCACGCCGAGTTCACCAGCCCCCAAAATGACGGAACTGCAAAAAAACAGACCAAAAAAGAACAACAACACAGTGAGAATGTGGCAGCAGCAGATATGAGAGGTCAGTGCTTGGAGCTGCTCATTTGCTTTGCCAGCTGTGCAGAGGGGAGGAATGTAATTAGCAGCTTGTGACGGAGGTGTGTTTTTGATGAACCCTGGCAAAGGAACAATACCTGCCTCTGCCACTGTTTCACAGATATTTCCAGTGTGAAAATAAAGCATTGGAGGTCACATGAAAACAAAATTCAAAGTTCAAAGTGTACTTTATTGTCATTTCACTATGTAACAGACATTACACCGAGGACTGATATTGTGTTTCACCAGACACCAAAATGTGCAATTTAACTAAAAAAATACACATGCGCACACACACACACACACAGCTACACTCATGGACATGAAGTGTACACAGGCATCAACAAAAAATAGTCAAAATGGCTGCTTTGGAGAGTTTGAAGAGTTATGTTTAACGTAAAGTGAAGTTTCAAAGCTAAAGGACATACATTATGCAAAATGGACTGTTTTGAAGTTTTAGTCATGTTATAACCCTATTCCCTTGTCAAAAAACATGCTTAAAGTTGTTTTTGCCTCATTATAGTTTTTGTAATTCTCTGTAAAAAGTGATGGCAAGGTGGTTGAGTGGCTAGCAACAAGGTTCAGGGTTCGATTCTTTCTGTGTAGAGTTGACCCTCTCAAGATGGCGCCGCTGTATATGGTCCGCCGTCTGTTTCTCCTATTTGTCATCCGATCGCTACTTATGTACAATCGCCTGACGCTGCTGAAAATATGGGATACTGTGCTCAATTTTCCTCAATGTGCTAAAAATGGACATTCAAATAAGCCGCCACCTCTGCTAGCTTCAGTGCCGGCCTACCTACGCCGTCCTGTCTGCGCGTTGCCTCGCAACAAGAGGCACAGGAGAGGCAGAAGAAGAGGAGGGGTGCTGGTGAAACTCAAGGCTTACCTGGCTTCCTCGCTTATGGATTATTCTGGTTGTTCCCTGAATGGAATAACCACGGACTGTAAAAAGTTTGACCTGTGTCGCTCTCTGGAGTATTGCTATCGCTGGCTCTGGCCAGCTCTTCATGACGCCGGGTTTTTGCTTCCGTGTCGCCGGCCGCTGAGGATGTGTGCGAGAAAATCTCTGCTTGCTCAGTCGTGCCGCTCAGCAGACTGTGCGGTGTAGGTCAGTACGTACAGCCATGTTAAACACTCGATCATTCACAAATAAGACCTTTATCCTGAACATTTTGATTTCCACTCACGAGCTGGATTGTCTCATGCTCACGGAGACCTGGCTAAAACCAGAGCCATTTTTCAATTCAGAGAGTGAACGGTTCGGAGCGTGGTTTGACAGGGATGTGCGTCACATCCGGCGTGCACAGGAGGAGTGCACAGTTAACACGTGGTCCAAAGACCACAGTCATTTCCATGGAAATCGGGTGTGGACCAAGCGTGCAAAAATGCAGTCATATACCGCAATCCCTCGTTTATCGCGGGGGTTAGGTTCCAGAAATAACCCGTAATGAGTGAAATCCGCGAAGTAGGACAACTTTATATTTTACATCATTATATCATTATACATGTTTTAAGGCTGTAAACCCCTTAAAACACTGGAGTTAAT
This sequence comes from Paratrypauchen microcephalus, assembly GCA_036785185.1. Classification (NCBI taxonomy): domain Eukaryota; kingdom Metazoa; phylum Chordata; class Actinopteri; order Gobiiformes; family Gobiidae; genus Paratrypauchen; species Paratrypauchen microcephalus. Next base: position 312,724 of record JAVJIX010000196.1, read on the forward strand.
GTTTTCTCACATTTGTCTCTCGTTTAAACACGCAAACTTTCGTAGATTTTCAGCAAAATGTATTAATAGTGAAGCGTGGGGGCTCCGCCGGGAGCCCTGCCGGACGCGCGAGGAGCGCGGAGACACGAGTCACTGGATTCACCGGACGCGCGAGGAGCACTGCCACATCCTGGGACGCGATGCGCACCAGCCCCTTGGAGAAGTGCGCGACACGTGCACCCCTCATCGTGGTCAAATCCGTGACAGAGCAGCGTGACTGGCGCGTAAACTGGGGCTGCGAGCACGAGATCAAACCGCGGCACCCGGACCATGCCTCCCCTTCAGGACCGCGTCCTCGCAGCCCGAGCCACAAACCGAACACGCACAAACGAACGCAAGAGCCGCACGAAACCAGCAAAGAGCCGCATGGAGTGATTTACTCCTAGTTTAGACCTGGTCTAATCCCGGTTTAGTCCAGGTCTAGACCTGGTCCAGTCCTGGTTTAGTCCAAGACCAGTCTAGGTTTAGACCTGGTTTAGACCTGATCTAGACCTGGTTTAGTTCTGGTCTAGACCTAGTTTAGTCCACGTTTAGTCCGCGAACAGTGAACCGCGATACAGCGAGGGACCACTGTATCCCAGCATGCACCACGTGCTACTTCTTCTACGGGAGAAAATGGAGTCGGCGGCTACTTCCCGTAATTGCGAGACATGGAGTATTTCGCGGACTGCACTCAGGGCTGAGTAAGTATGTACAGTCTTGACTGCAGTCTGAGCCCCATTCAAACCACGCTCCAAACCGTGCACTCTGGGAATTGAGAAACGGCTCAAGTGATAATAGCGCCTTCTCCGTGCTCCTCCCTCCCGGCTACTCTTTCCTCAGTACGAGTGTCCAGTCGTGGTGGTGGCCTGGCTTCTGTTTTCAAACAACACTTGAACTGCCGTTTTCTCCCATCTAAAACAGTACAGTAGCTTTGAGCTTCAGGTATTTTTGGCTCAATTTGCATGTCCTCTACTGTGTGCTGTCATCTATCGCCCTCCGAAATATAATACGGATTTTATTAGTTACTTATTAGTTACTTGCGGATTTACAGACACAACAGTTTGCTGATTTGTGGTGATTTCAATATCCATGTTTGCTGCCCATCCAGTCAGCTGGCCAAAGAGTTTCAAAGCCTTTTGATCTCTTTTGACCTGGCACAGTCAGTAAATGCTCCCACTCATCAGCACGGTCATACACTGGACCTGATCATCTCCCATGGATTGTCTGTAGCCCACCTCCCTGTCATATTTGAATTTAAAGTCCCTCTTCCTGCAGCCAAATCTCTCACTCCAGCCTGTCGCCGCCAAACCATCACATCCACCACAGCTGGAGAATTAGTTGCTGCCTTCAAGAACACCACACTTTATTCCCAGGACCCCTTTCCTCTGTGCCCAGAGGATTGCATCTTCTTCCATTCCACCTGCTCAGGGATTTTTAACATCATTGCTCCTTTCAGGTGCATATCTGCCAGATCCAAACCAGACCCCTGGCTTAATGACACCACTCACGCCCTCAGGCGGCGGTGCAGACAGGCTGAGCGCAAGTGGAAGAAGGACAAGTTACTGGGTATATTGAGGGACAGTCTCACTGAGTATCAAAATGCGGTCAAAGCTGCTAAATGTCAGTATTTGTCAAATGTTATTTCCACCAGCTGCAATCGCCCCAGAGTGCTGTTCAGTACTATTCAGTCTGTTACAAATCCATCTAGTGATGTTCTCCAGCATGCAACAAAGTCAACCTGTAATGATTTTCTTCATCATTTTGTTGACAAAGTAGCCTCTGCTAGACAGAGCATTAATAATATGTGTAACAGTTTTGACTTGTGCTCTTCTCCTGTACTCTCTGTGTTTAATGTGTTTGAGCTAGTGTCACTGTCTCTCCTCTCTGAGGTGGTCCAGGGGTTGAGACCAACTAACTGTCCAATGGACATTATTCCATCCAAGGTACTTAAACAAGTTTTTACCACAGTGGGACCTTGTCTCCTCTCATTCATAAACAGCTGCCTCAGCTCAGGTTCCGTACCAACTGTTTTCAAGCATGCTGTGGTCAGACCTCTTCTAAAAAAAACACAACCTTCATCCTGCTATTCTGACAAATATTAAACCCTGTGTCCCATTTGCCGTTCCTGTCCAAGGTGATGGAAAAAAATGTTTTTATACAGTTACATTCTTTTCTAGAAAACAATCACATTTTTGAAAAGTTCCAGTCTGGCTTCAGGATACACAGCATCGAATCTGCACTGCTCAAAGTCCAGAATTACATTCTTTTATCCCTGGATGCGAAAAAGCCTGTGCTGCTAGTCATGTTAGACCTTACTGCAGCGTTTGACACTGTGGACCATTCAGTCCTCCTAACACGTCTGGTCTTGTTGCTCTGCGTCCCCACTTTAACCACATTGTCAAAAATTTGGGGGTGAAATTGGATAGAGGTCTAAAATTTGATAAACAAATAGATTCTATGGTCAGAGCAAGCTTCTTTCAGCTCCGTCTCCTGGCAAAGGTTAATCCCCATGGTGACCTGGAGAAAGCTATCCATGCCTTTGTTAGTTCCCGCATAGACTACTGCAATACACTCTATTTTGCAGCTCGTGCAAAATGCTGCAACTCGCCTGCTCACTAACAGTCGGAAACACGACCACATCACCCCTGTCCTGTACTCCTTGCACTAGCTCCCTGTCCAGTTCAGAATTTGTATTTAATGCAGTTAATCATCTGGCACCAACCCAGCAGAGCTCTACGATCTGCTGGGCAACATCTGCTGGAGGCCCCCCGGTCCCAGAGCAAACAGTGGGGTGATCATTCTTTTGCAGTGGCCGGTCCAAAACTCTGGAACTCTTTGCCCACTGAGTTACGTTCCACCACTGACCTGCCTTTGTTCAAAGCCAAACTTAAAACCTACTTATTTAGGATGGCTTTTAGTGGCCCTTTTAATTTGTATTTTAATGGTATTTTAATGTGCTTTGTTGACCTATTTGTGTGATGTTTATTGTTTTTTTTTATCTTGTTTTTAATGTTATACAGCACTTTGGTCGGCTTTGGTTCTTGGAAGGTGCTATAGAAATAAAGTTTGATTGATTGATTGATTGATTGATTGAGTTTGCATGTTCTACTTGTGTCTGGGGGTTACCATAGACTGCTCAAAGCTCATCGAGGCTGGCATTTATGGGGCAAATGTGGATGTCATTGATTGAATTTATTCACGGTCAAAATAACAAAATAAAAACCAAAGGATCATGTAGAGTGGGTTAATACAAACATTTTAAGACCAAAATGAGGAGCCTGGCAGCAGCAGTCACAAAGACTGGGGTGACGGTTTACAAAGTGAATTGGAGCCAGAATCGATGAAGCTGGAAACGTCCCCATGCTTACTTCCTGATAAACTCAAGATCTGGAGATGGGTCCCACTGCTCTTGACAGGTTTAAACCAGAGAAAATGAAGGATGGGTCAAATGCAGGTTTAAGAAAAACACTGAAGGATGGGCCAAATGCAGGTTTAATCCACCGATAATGGATCAAAGGTAGGTTTAAGCCATAGACACTGAATTATGGGTCAAATCAGGGCTCTCAAGTCTCACGCATTGAGAGTGTGACACACGCAATTCGACGTGTTCACACGCTCACACGCCACACATGGTATTTGTCACGCTGAAATTTTTTAAAGCAATTCAAAACTGTAGCCACTGTTCACAGCGCTTCTGTGACCAGAAAAGCGGTAAGTTAATGCAGGCACAGCGCGTTTTCAGCAAAAAAAGTCACTCGCACACCAGTACTCGAGTTGAGCGATCAGCTGTGAGGCCGATCGCCGCGTGAATGTTTACGCGGCATTTCCAAGAGAATAAGGATCCTTAACTTGCTACGTTAATGCTACGTAAGAAGGAACTCGCGTCTCGGGACACGGGATAAGTTCGGGATATGTCCTTTTCTCCGGAGCTCCGGATTATTAAAGACCATGACACGTGCATACATGGATACGCAAACTATCGGAAGTGACCGCGTTCTTATGGGTGAGTCATATTATCAGATTATTTCTGCATCTATTTCGGCACTAAACCAGAACTAAACCAGGACTAAACCGGGACTAAGCCAGGACTAAACCGGGCCTAAACCAGGACTAAACCAGGTCTAAACCAGGATTAAACTGGGACTAAACCGGGACTAAGCCAAGACTAAACCAGGTCTAAACCAGGACTAAAACAGGACTAAACCAGGTCTAAAACAGGACCAAACCAGGACTAACCCGGCACTAAACCGGGACTAAACCAGGTCTAAGCCAAGACTAAACCAGATCTAAACCGGGTCTAAACCAGCACTAAACCAGGACTAAACCAGGTCTAAACTAGGTCTAAACCAGGTCTAAACCAGGACTAAGCCAAGACTAAATCAAATCTAAACCGGGTCTAAACCAGGACTAAACTGGGACTAAACCAAAACTAAACCAGGTCTAAACCAGGACTAAAACAGGTCTAAACCAGGTCTAACCCCCCCCCCCCTCCTCGGAAATCTCAAAAATGTATTGTCTTTGTCAGCAATGTTCCAAAATAAGACATTAAACAAATGTATCTATGGAGACTCGCAGGTAACACCATCCTGCCACGTTACAGGTCTGTCTGTAGTCTGGGTATAGGCGAGGAGCAAGCCTGCTTAGTGGTACAGTTGAGCAATAAAACACATCTAGTTAAAGAGCTAAGTTCAATGCCCTACTATGGAACATTCCACTAACATCAACACAACATCAAGAAGAAAATCAGATGGCAGACCAGAAAATTACACTGCACCTGTATAGTGAACCATTATGTAACCTTCTGTCGCATTGTGGTTTCTTTATTTGCTCCTTCAAATATGATTTTGGTTTGCATTTTTGTCTATACTTTTTAAAAATTCTTACTTCAGTAATTATTTGGGTAGCTACTTTGTATTTCTACTTGAATTTTACTCTTTAGAGACATAATTCTTACTTGCCCGCCTGAGTTTCTGTACATGCATCAATATAATAAACCTAACCTAGCATAAGAACCATATTGAGGATCAAACTAATGACCTTCTAGCTGTGAGACGCTAGTCCACTGTGCTTTATCTGGTTTCAGATTAACCCCTAACCTCACATTCTGCTATCTTGGGTGCTACTTGCAGCCATTTGGGGATGGAATCTGGAAACTGGGCTCATTTTGGTCTTTATAACTCACTGTTTTATTATGGTGCACTGTTAGAATGCCAGTGTTTTGGTGGTACCGTACTGTCCTTGCTAAACCTAGATTAGAATCACCGTTTACTCCGTAACTCAATCTCAGTTTAGCCACTGGAACTAATCTGATGCGACTTTTACCAATTCTGCAAAGCCTGAGTGAACCGCCAAGCAATTATTATGAAGGAAACTCTATGTCCAGAGGTGCAGGTCGAACTCAGTTATTTTTACTTGAGTACATAACTAAAGTAAGGTAGCTCCCATATTACACAAATTTGACCCTTGTGAGCTTTAAGTCACGTTAAAATGTTGTTGCCTCATTAAAAACATACCTGGAGTTTTGTTTTGTCTCACTCACACGTTTGACTCTACATCTCCAAAGCTCAAAATGCTCTGTTCAACCTTGTGATGTCATGAATTGGTAGTTTTCAAGTTAACAGCTCCTTTTTACCTTTTGTTCAGTAGAGATTGGTAATTCCCGGGCTAAAATTATCCAAATGATTCAAGTGAAGGTGTATGGAGTTTCAAAACAGCATAATCTGACCAACACTCACACGCACACCACATTCACACTGGGCAATGTGGATGAAGTGTCTTGCCTAAGGACACAATGACATTGGTCCGAGTGAGAATGAAACCTTCTTTTTTCTTGTTGGTGGATGAGCGCTCTAGCCACTGTTGCCCCATAAAAACTAAAGTACAGTGGTACCTCACCTTACGAAAGACCCAACAAATGAAAATTTCAAGTTACGAAACGCCTTCACGTTAAATTTTTGTCTCTAGATATGAAAGACAATTCAAGTTACGAAACGTGAAATCTCAAAAATTCAAATAATGCGCGCTCAGCCACACACATTATACGCTTTTCTCAGACTGAATTTAAACTTTTCTCACATTTGTCTCTCGTTTACACACTCAAACTTTCATAGATTTTCAACAAAATTATTAATAGTGAAGTGTGGTGGGAAGGGGGAGGGGGGAGAAAACGTGTGATAGCGCAGCATGACCCGGCGCGGGGCTGCCAGCAGGTCTAGACCTGGACTAAACCAGGACTGGACCAGGACTAAACCTGGACTAAACCAGGACTAAGCCTGGACTAAACCAGGACTAGACCAGGTGGATTAAAGCGCCGCGCGCGGGTCTATTTCCTGGTTTAGTTTCGAGTCACAGCTGAGGCGAGCAGCGAGGGAGACCGCAGGTAGTCTGAGCGCATGAACGAACGCATGCAAGAGCTGTGGTGGTCTAGACCAAATCTAGACTAGGTCTAGAGGAGGCACGGTTTGAGCACGGGTCTCGTTCATGCGCTCAGACTGCGTGCGGTCCCCCTCGCTGCTCGCCTCAGCCGTGACTCGAAACGAAACCAGGAAATAGACCCGCACGCGGCACTTTAATCCACCTGGTCTAGTCCTGGTCCAGTCCTGGTTTAGTCCAGGTTTAGACCTTGGTCTAGACCTGGTATCGTCCACGTTTAGTCCTGGGTCTACAGTCTCTACGCAGAACACAGTGTTACACTATAAAAAAAGTTACACTATAAAAAAGCCAAATAATAAATGATTAGTCAACCATGTGTGAATGAAATAAACCGCAACTCCAGGTCTGTTTTTGAAGAGGTAACAATATTATAACATGTCTTACAGGTTGCAAGAGTCACTTTTGTTTAATATAGGACCTTTAACGTTGAGCTGTGAGAGGCCTGAAGTTGGTTGGCCGATCTTTCTTTATATTATAATAGCTATTTTTATGCAAATGTTTGGGGTTTTTGTGAGTATTGTCATAAAACAGTATGCACATTTTGAGAGTATTGTATTGCATTTTCCCATCTTCTTTCCCATCTCTGAACAAAGCAATGAAACACTTGTCCCAACCCAGTTCTTCAGACTTAAGATCTTGCTGGAGATGATGGTTTGATTTAATGAAAGTGTGAAGGATGAGTCACGGAAACGGTACTATGATAATTCCAATAAGAGTTTGGACCAGAGTGGAGCCGATGTAAAAATACGCAGATCTTGGTGATTCAGAGCACACGAGACGGGGGAACTGACACCAGCACCTCATGCTCCCACCACTGTTAGCTAACCACAGAATATAAGGAGGATGGGTTATGTCACGATCAGTTACAAGTTCAACAAAATGGAGGAAACTTGCACTTGTGGATTCATTTTCAGCGATACAGTTTGATGATCTTTTCAAGAATTTGGGCAATAGGTGAAAATGTAAAGAAAAGATAAAAAGGTGGTGGGTTTTATTGTTAAAGGAACTGTTTGTAAGATTTTGATTTTAAATTCCATAAACATGAAGATGTATCTGACATCTCCTTTTCCTTCTTTTCATTCTCTTCCTTTGGCACCATAGGCACCATCTCTTCTCCTCCACCTCCCCTCTCCTCTCCCTCTCTGTCTCTCTCTCCTCTCCCTCCCTCTCTCTCTTTCTTACTCTGTCTCTCCCTCTCTGTGTGTCTCTACCCTTTTTCCATCCCCCTCTCCCTCCATCTCTCTGTGTCTTTCCCTTACGCTGTCTCTCCCTCTCTCTGTGTCTCTCTCTCCTTTCCTCTCATCCTCCCCATCCCTCTCTCTCTCTCTCCCTGCCCCATGTCTCTCACACGTTGTCTCCCTTCCCCTCTCTTTGTCTTTCGCTTCTGTTCTCTGTCTCTTTCTGTGTACATCTTTCTCCTCTGTCTCTTTCCCCTATCTTCCTCTCTCTCCCCCTCTTTCTCTCTCTGTTTTAGCTCTGGTCTGTAGTGCAGGGGATCTCTGGGCATGGGTGAAGGAAGGGAGGCCATTGCTAAATGGCTTTCCCAACTCTTCCCAGGCAAGTTTAATTAAATAAGGACTTCACACTAATTTACTGCTGCAGCAGAGGCAGAGTGGTTGCCCCACTAGTGGTTGCCAAACACTAAAGTACTCTGAAACTACAACTCAAGTAAGAGTAATTGTAAGAGTTAAAGAATCTGTATGACGCAATGTACTTTCCTCATCACATACAAAGAAGAAAGAAGAACAACATGTGCAGAAAGCCCTCTCTGTTTGTGGATATCCTAAACGGTCTTTCAATAGAACTAAGAGAGAGAAGAAACAATACAAGAGAGAATCAGAGGAGAAAGGGTGTTCCTTACCTGGCCGGCGTTTCTGAAAACTACAGAGGATTTTCAGACATGAAATCCCAATCTATTTTAAACCCACAAACACTTTAAGACAGAAACTTGTCCACCCAAAGGACAAAACACCAAGCCATAAACAAAGCAATGTGGTCTACTCCATTCAGTGTAGTGAAGACTGCAGTGAGCGCTACACTCCAATCCAATCCAATCCAATCCACTTTATTTATATAGCACATTTCATAAACTAAAAACGTTTCCAAAGTGCTTTACAGAAACATAATTTAAAACTGGAGAAACAAAACAGCCACTTCACAAGAGGATGTACCAACACAGACAGGAGAGCCAGAGTGGACCTCAGTCTGCCGTACATCTCCACCTAAAAGGCATGGCCACTCCTTTGAGGACAGTGAGGTACAGAGCTTGACTTGGTTTGAGAGGGGAGTTAAAGAGGCTATTTTTGACAAGAAAGAGAATCCTTCATTGAACAGAAATGGAGGTTTCAGACATCATCTGTCTCCCATTTGTATCTCTATCCTCAAACCTAAATTAAAACAAACAAAGAAAACAATAGGGATAGCCAGGGGGGTATTCTGTCAACGTCGCTAAACATAGCAGCGCCTAAGTGATTAAGCCTTGAATGAAGAAGCGGCAACTTAGACTAAAGCCTGAAGTCGTTCAACTAACGCAGTTTAGCTGCACCTCAGCAGTGTTAACTTCAGCCAGGCCTATCCAATCCTGGCCTAGGCGCGTGCATGGGGGACGTAAGAAGCTCCGAACAAGCGACTGTCGAAGACGCAATCATGTCGAAGATTCGGGCCGATTATTTCAGCTCATCAGAACAGAAGTTGGTTTTGGAACTCTGCAACACACTTGCAATAACCAAGGCGAGAGCATCGTGTGGCAGAAGATCGCCGACCGCTTAAAGGAGTTTTTTTTTACAATCTGAGCCATATTTCCGTAATAAAACAAGTTGTTTTACTCACCCATAGCACTTTGGTGTCATATGGAGCACTTCCAGAGATGTTTTAGATTTGCGATCTCCGTAATGTGAGTTCTCAGGGCACATGTTTGCGGTCTCCAAATAACACAAACTTTTCACTTTTTACTTTTCAAATCATAAAAGCTCGATGTCTTAGTCTACGCTTTCGTTTGAGTCAAAAGTGGCCTGTAATCCGAGATTTATCCATAGTTTCGAGTAGATGAGGACGCCAGTGCGCATGTGCGGAGTCACAGCTTATTTCACTCTCAGCTCCCGCAACCCAAACATGAAACGCAAAGCTGTAAATGATGGATAAATCTCGGATTACAGGACACTTTTGGCTCAAACGAAAGTGTAGACTAAGACACTGAGCTTCTATGATTTGAAAAGTGCTAAAGTTTGTGTTATTTGGAGACCCGGGAACTCACGCTACCGCTATCGCTAATCTAAAACATCTCTGGAAGTGCTCCATATGACACCAAAGTACTATGAGTAAAACAACTTGTTTTATTACCGAAATAAGGCTCAGATTGTAAAAAACGTTAATTCTCCTTTAAACGCGCAACTCGCTATGATTTGTCATGTGGGAGACCTGAGTTCGATACTCAAGGAGAGCAGTTGATGTCATAAAATGTTTATATTCATATTTGTAGAGCAGTCTTGTTAGTTTTTTTTTTACTGTGTAAAAGTATTTGCACCAACTAATATGTTAAATTGTGTTATCTTGTCTTTCAGCAGGAATAATGTAAAGAGGACTGTTTTGCAGGTAAAGACAAAGCATAAAAACATTTTGCAGAGTGGTTAGTAGGCTAATATTAATATTATTATTCAGTGAAATTAGTAATACTGTTGAAATGGTACCTTAATATAATATTATTAAAAACAAATAGTAGCTACCAAGCCACAGGAGGTGGGAGCCCCCCTCAAAATCTTTCACCTGCAGAGGAGCTGGCACTGGCCCTAAACCGGGGTCGCCCACTGGTGGAGGTAATTGAAGGAGGGACCTCATCAAAGATCCTTCCTGCGAGTCCTTGTGAGGAGTATATTCAAGGTATTCTCTAAGCTACTGCTTGCCTCAGCTGTGATCCAAGCATTTGTATTTTTTAATAGTATGCTTGTGTTCTAGTTACTGGAGATGGCGTACACTTGCTGGACCCTCCTCCACAGTCCTCCAGCAGTGCCTTGCCTGACCCTCAGCAGTCCTCCAGCAGTGGCCTCACACCAGAATGTCATACCTAATGTCTTTTATTGTTTTATGCCTATTGATGGAAATTGATAAATAGGATTTCATTAAAGAGGCTTGCACAGCATCTCTGAAGCAAATTTGTTGAATCATTGAAATGTTGCATCATGGAGTGTGCCTGTTATTTGGCTACATTTTGTTTTAAAAGTAAAGGTTTACCTTTAACTGTATTCTTTGATAGAGATGTCACATAAAATATAAAGTGTCAATGTCATCAAGTGAGAGTGATGTTAGGCCCAGCTGACATAAGTTCTATGATGACATGAATAATTGTAGGTTAAATGGCATTCATTCACATTTGTGTAATGTGTGGCAAATATAAATTGGTGAAAATATAACAAATACTTGACTTGAGCTTGAATACTGTCAGTAATGCGTGAAAAGTCCCTCAGTCGTCCAGGTAGAATCCATGATAAAAGGAGAAGTTCAATCAACTGGACAAAGTATGTTTGGTTGAAAACGTTTTGCCGCTCATCCGAGAGGCTTCGTCAACTATCTACCAACTATCTCATTGGTTTCCGTCTTTTGTTTGTAAACAAAAGACAGAGATAGTTTCGGAAAGTAGTTAGCTAGTTAGCTCCTCCCTGCAGCAAGATATAAGCAAGTGTCTTAGCAGTATTCTTATTAGAGCTGACGAAGCCTCTCGGATGAGTGACGAAACGTTTTCAACCAAACATACTTTGTCCAGTTGACAAATTGAACTTCTCCTTTTATCATACTGTCAGTAATAAGAATCAAACTGGGGTCTTCCACGTGATAGACGCAGCACTTAACCACGAGGCCAAAGGCATTCTCCATAACAGGTAAGGAATTGTTTTATCTGATAATATTGTAAAGACAGCGGTTCAAAAGAATATTTTCAATTACTGGAAATTTGTCAAAACTGACCAAGAACGTAAGTTTTTTTTTGCTGATATTGTCACCCTTGTTTTTGGACAACACAGATAGTCATGCGGGAGGTGTGCAGAATTGTTTTTTCGACACTCTGTTTACTTAAGGTACTTATTCTTTGCGACAACGCCTGATTAAGCCTGATCGTTACCCTGCCCGGGACCAGGCTAGTTCAGAAGACTATGTTGCCCCAGTAACTCAGTGGAGACTAATGTTAGGGAGAGTCATGGAACCGAACTCTCACTAAAACTAGCCTGGCCTATCGAAATTAGTCGGGCTTTGCGCTTAACCGCGTTGATGGAACACCCCTCAGGTCAGGTCCAGAGTTGTGAAAACACCCATTATGGCCCTGAATGGTTATGCTAACAAGGCCCCAGACACCACTCCCATTGCATATTTAATAGGCCCACCTAACAGAAACTGTAAACATATAGGTGTGGTAGTCTCAGAGTAATTTCATTGTAGTTAGCTCCTTCCTTCAGGCAGATATAAGGCAGTGTCCACCAGCGTTTGACCAGAACTGAAGAAGCGGCTTGGATGAGCTGCAAAACATATTCGACCAAATAAACTTTTATCCAGTTGACAAGTTGAATTTCTTCTTTTGCCATTTGCCAGGTGTAGTACCTCTACTACTAATTAAATATTCTGGTTGAGAGTATGCCTCCAATTATGGTATTTCTTTGCCTGGAATGTTCCACATTATGGATTTTAATATATCTTTCTCCATGGAGACCAGCAGGCGACAACATCAGGCCAAGTAACATGTCAGTAACAGCTCTTTGTAGAGGCAAGCAGCAATAAAAGCATGATTGGATTAATCCAAGTTTAGTGGCACGTTGTGGAACATTCCAGTCAAAGCAGTAACATCTCTATGGAGTCACGCAGGTGACCTTTTGGTAAATGGTCACATCTTTATATAGCGCTTTTCCACCTTCAAGGCACCCAAAGCGCTTTACAACAAGGAACCAATCACCCATTCACACACCAGTGTACGCAGACACTGGGGGCGAGGAGGGTTAAGTGTCTTGCCCAAGGACACAATGGACAAACGCTCTACCAACTGAGCTACTGCCGTCCTTTTGCTCACCACAAAAATCACATAGTACCTATAATGTAACTGAATGGACAAAACAATAAATAATAAAATCTGATATTTGCACAGGATGAATGAAAAATGAAAAAAAAAGTTACTTTACCACATGTATCACTGTTCATATTATATCATGTAGGGACTATGCAATCATTTAAAGTGCATATGTATTAAACGACTCATTTCATGAAATCATGAAATCAATGTAATACTTTTTTTATTTATTTATTTATTGCACTGTAAATCCCAACAGACCATCTCAATAAATAAAGTGAGTTATTCCAACTCATTTCTGCTGTGTGGTTAACATTACTCTATGCAACTGGGTAACAACAACCCAAAAGTATATAAATGATGTGTTTATTTTATTTGAACTGAGTTTTAATGGATTTTTAAAGCCATTTAAGTAAAATGGCTCTGATCTGTTTAAGTTATGTTGCAGTGATTTTAGGTGGAGCGAGATTCATATTCGAAACGACTTTTCGTGGTTCACCTGATCTAACCTTATGTTATTATTTATTTATTTTTTTAAATTAACAATGTTCATAAGAAAATAACTTGGAAAATAAATATTTTGAAGTTTGACAAGCAAAATGTTGCAAAACTTGTGCCCTGATAAAGTCAAATGCCCTTCTCTGTGTTGATAGGACTCCAATCAAAGGCGCCTGTTAACATTTGTTTTTTTTGTTTTGTTTTTTTTTCCCCCAGGGCCATTTAGTTATAGTGACCCTTGAATGAAAAATAAAATAGTGATGGCAGGAGGTAGCCTCAAACTTCCCAACAGTGGTTTACGGGTCACTTGCACTACTGATGAGCTAAACAGGCAACGGTGCTTTCGCACCAGTTAATAGCAGCAAAGGACTGTCTAGCGTTTATTACAGCATAAAAAAACATACCCTATCATTATTTACAGGTAATATTTAAAGAATAATTTGTTCTCCAGGCACATTTGGCTAGGTGCTCAAAGGTTTGGCTGTGAGCACAAGTCCCGGAGCACCCACAGGATCGGCGCCTATGACAACAATATTACCGCTCCTCAGCACTCGCCGTACATAGACATTTCATTTAAACCCCTCGCCGAAGAGGCCTATGAAGGTAATCGGCCACTCTTAAGATGGCCGCCACGTTTGCAGCCGATCTAGAGATTGTTCTATAGCCGTGTCCCAATTCGAGGGCTGCACACTCTGGAAGGTGGTTTTAAGGGCACTCCGACAAGTGTCAATGGGGTGCAGCCTTCGAACTGCCCTCTGCAAGGCCGTTAGCAAAATGGGACAGTTGTAGCCCACTAGCTAACGTTAGCTACGTAAGATACGTAATGTACCATACGTACGAGTACAAACCCATCAAGTTTGTTTGCCCTTTTTGTTTGAGTTCTATATATAACTCAAATGATGGGGTTAACAAACACAAATGGTGAGGTACAATCAGTTTCCTCAAATCATTTGAGTTAATTTAATTAATTGGGTTTTACAGTGTATTATTTTTTGTGACCTTTACAATTTTACTTCCTGGTTGGCCTTGGGCAGCAGATGTGACGTGTGCAGTCATCATATCTGCATTTTGGTTTTCCATGTTGCTGTGATAGATAGAGGAATTATGTTTTAGAACTCAGCACTACTTCCTGTATTTTTGTACTTTTCTTCTCAACTTTTCTTCCACAAACTGCCACTTAACTGATAAAAGTATGATAAATATTGACCACATGTACTATCCACCAAAGCAAGTCAGAATTAGAAAAAAAAAAAAAAAAAGACATGAAAATCTGTCACTTTAAATCTTCTCTTTCTTTTAAAAATATGTTATCTTTGTCTAGTGGCGCGACTAGATTAAGACTTGATATTACCATCAATGCGTCTCATAAATCCCACCTAAAATGACAGCAAATCCATACCAAAACTGGAAGTTATCGACCCGCTACAGCTAGCTTCCCCCTCTTTGTAAATGGGTAATTATTAGCCTGCCATAGCTTTCCACAGACGTAACCATGGCAACACACACCATCACTCACACGGGGACCATCGGAATGCTCTATACGTCTGTGCAGATCGCCTATAACAAGGAAACCTGAGTCATATTTCATTGGGAAATAGCGGGAAATAGCGGGAGTTAGCAGGTCTTTCATTTCTTATTGGCGAGCTGTAAAAACGGACAGCGATGTATGGGCTGGCCTTTCGGAGCTGGCGGACAGAGGGATGATGGGAAGTGTGCGAGTGGAGAGGGGGATTGATAAAGGAGGGAGAGGAGGAGGGGGGAGAGGAGGAGGAGTGAACAATTAGCGTCACGGGTGAGAGATTCTGCTTGAGCTGGCGGTGATGGACGGTATAAAGAGCGCTGCTGGTTATGGCAATTAGAGGCAGACAGTTTGTTTGGTAAGTGTCAGTGCTAAAGCTTTATTATGCAACTTTTCTTTCCCAATAAGGTCTGTACTTTTTTTTAATGGTTCACTACGTAACTTTTCAGTAGGGGGTCCATCAGCCTGCTTTTTTCCATGGATATGTCATTGCTCTGTCAGGAATGTTCCACAGTGTGACATTAAACATCTCAACTTTACATTTATTCAATTCAATTACAATTTTTTACCTAGAAAAACAGGCATTCTGACTGTGAGGGGGGTTGCTTCTCCACAGATCTGACTGACCTGTAAATTTCGGCTGCTAGCTTCAAGCCATCTTCAGAACTGTCACCGGTGTAGGGGGTGATGTGTTGTATATCAGCTGTTGTTACTTCCTGTAGGTGTGGTCAGCCTGATTGTCCTGGCAGGTCGCTCAGACTGAAAATGCCTCCCGTCACCCGGTGCTCTCTGGAGGAGGGTGTCCCAGGTGTGTGAAAGGAGGAACGCTCCGTCATCACGGTTAATGCTGTCCGTGCCTCGTTTCCCGAGTTCAGTGGACTCCCTGATCCAACGTTTGAACTTGTTCTTTTCCAATCCAATGACCCGTGCCCCGTCCCAATCTGTAATGTAGTTATTTTTTTACAGTGGTCTGATATGGCGGATTTTAGGTTTTCCTGCAGTGCTTTATCTTTTTGTGTTCTGGTGAGTCTCCTTGATGTTTCCTTTTTACATTTGTTTTGGTGTTCCTTTTTGTGGATGTGAAATGCCCAGCTGGTTTCCTCTATGTAAGATTTACTGCATGATTTGCATTAGACTTCGTAGATGGCCTTGCATTTTTGTTCTTGTAGGATTTTATCTTTGGGGTGTACTAGCTCTTGGTGAAGTTTTGTGTATGGTTTGATTACAGTTGTGTTTTTTCATGGCTCTGTAGATGGGTTCAGTTATTCCTCTAACATATGGTAGTGTGACTGTGTTCTTGTGATCCTGCTGCCCTTGTCCCGTCGAAATGGGCCGCCCCGTCAGAATGAGCTCCAAGCGCTACTGCGCATGCGCGCGCATGCGCAAACCACCCCTGAGTGTTGTTCCCTTTAAATGCCATCGAGCTTGGCTCCAGAGGCAGAAGTTGAGTTGCTTTCTACAGAAGTGGACTTGTTTTCAACAATTGCAACGCAAGTAAGTAACATTTTAACATTTTATTGGATTTATTGTATGTTACAACCAACATACAACCAATTACATTTAACAATGTATTGGATTTATTGTATGTTATAACCAATTACGCACGTAAGGAATGATAATTTGCGGCAGATACCTACGTCAAATGATAATAGTTTGGATTTAACATTTGACTGCATCGTTATGGTTTTTATTACATCGTATTTTGTTATTTTGTTTCTATGTGAACGTAGAAAACGTTGTAACTTTGTTTAGAAAGGCGCTGTGTATAATTAGCCTTATTTTGTCTTTTACAGTTTCTTACATTTGTGAACAAAACTATGGAGAGATCCAAGCAAGTGTTTCAGTTCCTGACAAGTGGGGAATACCCAGTTTTCCCGTCCGAAGTTCCTATTGACATGCCAGCTGAGGGGAAAATGAAAAAGTGTATGAAAAGCGCTTTATAAATATTGTTTGATTGATTGATTGATATTTTTGTAAATATAAATATATTTGTAAATGTTTCTTCTGTTGTCCCTTTTCCTGTCCTCATAAATCATGAATAAGAGACAAGCCTTATTTGACAGATAATATAAGCGTGTCAGAATGAGCTCTGTACAGTCAGAGCCTAATTTGACAGATAATATAAGCGTGTCGAAATGAACTGTCCATGCCCATTATAAAAGAGTTGGAATTTTACATACTAAAGACACCGTATGCAAACAGCAAACAGCATACAACTCTCTAATCCTATCTAATCTAAAACTGCAGACGTATTTGTCGTAGTACGTATTTGTCAAGTACAAACGCCACAATTTTGGATGTCATTGAGTGCAATGTTCAAAATGTGCACAAAACTGTTATAATTTTTAAAATGTTTCGGTAACACTTTATAATAACGGTCGCTTATAAAGCATTAGTAACACTTAGTAAATAATGAACTAATTATTACTAATTATTTTACAAAACATTTACAAATATTTGTTCATGAGTAAGAAATACTTAGTAAATAATGAACTAATTATTTTACAAAACATTTACAAATATTTGTTAATGAGTTAGAAATATATTAAATATTTGTTAATGAGTAAGAAATAATCAATTTAATCTCGCCAGAAAGACCCATTGAAAGGAGATATTATGACACGCATGGTCCCTCCCACTCAACCAATCCTAAAAATACAAATAATTATCTATAATTATTTGTATTTTTACAAATAATTAGCTTTGAATCTATACAACTGTAAACAACTCACGCATACAACTGTAAACGAAAAACGGCGTATTTCGACGTAAGGCGGCCTATTTCGACGGGGGAGCGTAACCCGATAGACATCGCCGTCAAAATAGGTCAGTGGTGGGCTCATTCTGACGAGGCGGCCCATATCGACAGTACACCCTCTATTGGTTTGTTGTGTTTTTTCTTGGGGTTTGTTGGTTTTATTGTTGACTTGTTGTTTGCCTTTGTTTATGGCTTTGGAT
Organism: Paratrypauchen microcephalus; assembly: GCA_036785185.1. Lineage (NCBI taxonomy): Eukaryota > Metazoa > Chordata > Actinopteri > Gobiiformes > Gobiidae > Paratrypauchen > Paratrypauchen microcephalus. The sequence goes on from JAVJIX010000196.1 coordinate 330,195, forward strand.
TGGAATTGGAACCACACAGACAAAGTCTAAAGATAAACGGGTATGCAATTTAGCACAGCGAAAAATCATAGAAACAAATGTACGCGCACGAGGACTAAACTTTGCTACCACCCCAAATAAAATCCCCATAGAGGAATGCATTTTAGCCACGGAGTTAGCATGCCAAAAAATACCAAACCAGGGCCATAGACCAGAGTGGAGTTTTCCCATAATGTTAATGAAACAGCAACTATCATGCTAACGGTGCACTTTCAGATTACCTGCCAGTAAAACAGTTTATGATTACCAACGCACAGCAGACTTATTTTGACCTCAAGAGCTGCTTATACAATAATATCTGTCCTGGAGTGAGACACCATACAGACAAGCAGGTGGAGGGCAATCACTCTCTCACAACTTCCTAGAAATATAAGTTGGGTTCAATGTCTTGCTCAAAGATATCACCATCAGCATAATCTGAACTGGATCTGTCTTCTAATTAAACACTAACCACTCTTCTATGTTATTCCTTTGTCATTGTGAAGGATAAACTCACAGTACTTTTCCATCTCATGTACTTTAAGTGTGGGGCCTGGATGCACTAGGCTGAGGCGCTATGCTAATTATGGTGGAGCTAATGGTGGTGTGAGGGTCTCCTGGGTCAAATGTTGGGTCAAATGTTTCCCTAGGGTGACAGAGGTGCTACTCCAGGTCCGTGGGAACGCTCCCTGGACAATTAAAGCCCACATAATGACTTGCAGCATCGGGTACAGTGCACAGAGGCCAGTGTGAACATGTAGGGACTGCCCGGAGAAGCAAGGCGTCTCATTACACAACACAGCTGGTCTTGCAGTGGACACACTCACAGATCCAGGTACGTTACACTGACTGAAAATCGTCTAAATACAAAACATCATATCTCAATATGATGCTTGTATTCATGTGTTTATTTATTTACTTATTTATTTATTTATTTCACAGAAAGTCTTGATCTATAAAGGTGAGTAAAGGGAATGAGCCAAGACTACACTGTCAAAATATCTAGAAGACAAGATGTACTTAGGGACAAGACATACATCTTTTTGTCAAAATTGAGTTACCTCATGCATGAAAAGGCATTCTTTTGAACATTTTTGGTATTCACAAAACATTTTCTTATCTGAAAATATTCTTCTGGAAGAACAGATCCTACAAACAGTCAGGAGCACTTGTAAGAACTAAAATTTAATGGTTTTAGAATATTATTACTCTGATAATGCAACAATTGTACGATTGTACGTTATATATTTTTGTAAATTATTTCCTATATTACTATGTGATCCAATAACATTATGAGGCGTTTTATAAAGCATGTAGTCTATTGGATGTCACAGACTTTATACAGGCTGCAGTGAGCCTCAGTCTGTCCCAGCCTCAGTGCTCTCCATATGGGCCACCGTTACAACCCTGCAAAGCGTGATAAATATGATCAAAGCGCCCACTTATTTCAATTAGTTTATTTCTTAAATATTCCTTCACTGAGTGTGGTCATGTTAGTTTGGATAAGCTGCAAAAGAGGTGTAGTCTGTAAACGCACTCCACCTGACTCTTCACTCGCCCCTTCACGCGTCATAATACCAAATCCATATTGACCGTATTTGGAAGTATTTCTAACCAAATACATATTACTATATATATATATATATATATATATATATATATATATATATATATATATATATATATATATATATATATATATATATATATATATATATATATATACACACAACAAAAATATAAACGCAACACTTTTGTTTTTGCTCCCATTTTTCCTGAGATGGACCCAAAGATCCAAAATTCACTCCAGATACACAACACTACCATTTCTCTCAAACATTGTTCACAAATCTGTCCAAATGTGTGACAGCGAGCACCTCTGCCCCGCCGAGACAATCCACCCCACCTCACAGGTGCGCCACATCAAGATGCCGATCCGACATCATGACCAGTGCACAGGTGCGCCCCAGACTGCCCACAATAAAAGGCCACCCCGAAATGTGCATTTTTTTTTGCTTTATTGGGGGTCTAGGGACTCAGAACCAGTCAGTATCTGGTGTGACCACCATTTGCCTCATGCAGTGCAACACATCTTCTTCGCATAGAGTTTATCAGATTGTCAATTGTGGCCTGTGGAATGTTGGTCCACTCCTCTTCAATGGCTGTGCGAAGTTGCTGGATATTAGTGGGAGCTGGTACACGCTGTCGTATACGCCCGTCAAGCACATCCCAAACATGCTCAATGGGTGACATGTCCGGTGAGTATGCTGGCCATGCAAGAACTGGGACATTTTCAGCTTCCAAGAATTGTGTACAGATCCTTGCAACATGGGGCCGTGCATTATCTTGCTGAAACATGAGGTGATGTTCATGGATGTATGGCACAACAATGGGCCTCAGGATCTCATCACGGTATCTCTGTGCATTCAAAATGCCATCAATAAAATGCACCTGTGTTCTTCGTCCATAACAGCCTTTGAAGAGGAGTGGACCAACATTCCACAGGCCACAACTGACAATCTGATAAACTCTATGTGAAGAAGATGTGTTGCACTGCATGAGGCAAATGGTGGTCACACCAGATACTGACTGGTTCTGAGTCCCCAGACCCCCAATAAAGCAAAAAAAAAAAAATGCACATTTCGGGGTGGCCTTTTATTGTGGGCAGTCATCATGACCATCATGACCATCATGACCAGTGCACCTGTGCACTGGTCATGATGTCAGATCGGCATCTTGATGTGGCGCACCTGTGAGGTGGGGTGGATTGTCTCGGCGGGGATGAGGTGCTCGCTGTCACACATTTGGACAGATTTGTGAACAATGTTTGAGAGAAATGGTAGTGTTGTGTATCTGGAGTGAATTTTGGATCTTTGGGTCCATCTCAGGAAAAATGGGAGCAAAAACAAAAGTGTTGCGTTTATATTTTTGCTGAATGTATATATATATATATATATATATATATATATATATATATATATATATATATATATATATATATATATATATATATATATATATTTTTTTTTTAATGTAAATTAAATGTAAATGTGTGTGGAGGTATTTGTAGTTGAGTATTGGTGAATTGGCTGCAAATGTCACTGAAGAGGGAATTTGCGAGCTTAAAAACACACTGAATTTGGCACTGAGTTCTCTCACCACCTTAAAGTTGAAGTTGCGAACATTTTTTAAGAAAAGATTCATGAATGAGGCCCTTTGTTCCTGAATACCCTTTATACACTTTGATTCAGATTGTGGGCTGGTGGTATGTTTTTTCTGTTTTTATCAGCTGCACTATCCGCCATATCAAATCCAAAAGCAGTAAAGTTCATACAAAAACATAATTTTCTACAAAAATAGGTTTTTGACATTGTTGCAGGGCAAAAATGCACGTATAAGCCTAATAGTCCAAATGTCACCCTTACACTTCATTGACTGTAGACTTAGTTTTTTTTGTGAGAAGCGCCACCTCATGGCGATACCCTGGAATTGCATGAATGGGCATGTTTAGATTTACAATTGGAAAGGGAGGGAACAGCCTCGCAAGTGGCATGGCGTGTGGCTAGAATGGGAAAAAATCAGTGGCTCCTACTGCATCAGAAGGAATTTTGTTCCACTCTTTTTTGCAAATCATCTCTAAATCTTTAAGTTTTTGTGGTTGTCACTTAGCAACTCGGAGCTTCTGCTCCCTCTAGAGGTTTTCTATAGGGTTAAGTTCTGGAGACTGGCTGGGCTACTCCATGACCTTAATGTGCTTCTTCTTGAGCCACTCATTCGTTGGCTTGATTGTATGTTTTGGGTAATTGTCATGTTGGAAGACCCATCCATGACCCATTTTCAGTTTCCTGGTGGGGAGGGAAGGAGGTTGTCACTCAAGATTTTAATAATTTTAATGTACATGGCTCCATCCATCCTCCCATTGATGCGGTGAAGTTGTCTTGTCCCCATGGCAGAAAAACATGCTTGACGGTGGGGATGGTGTTGTTGGGGTCATAGGCAGCATTTCCCTTCTCCAAACACGGCGAGTTGAGTTAATGTCAAAGAGTTCGATTTTGATCTCACAGCACCTTCTCCAAATCGCTCTCTAAATCAGTCAGGGGTTCATTGGCAAACTTCAGGCGGGCCTGCACATGTGCCTTCGTAAGCATTTTCTGGATTTTCTGGATTTTCTCAATGTTAATAAAATGATCATTAAAATTATAGACTGTTCATTTCTTTGTCAGTGGGCAAACCTACAAAATCAGCAAGGGATAAAATACTTATTTCCTCCACTGTACCTAAAGGGATCATTGTGCTGCTTTTTTTTTTGTAATGAGAAACAACATTAAAACCTGGTTAAAACTTCAATACGCACATCTCTTCTATAACTCATTTGTGGATTGTGTTTTCTCAGTGTGCCGCATCTTATTAGAGAACAGATCCCCTATATTCCTGTTGCATTACTGCCCGGCCCAGAGGGAGGGAACCACATCTATAACTCACATTTCTGGCAGGAACCCAAACAAGAACGCACACGTCTGTGTCTGCGCGAGTGCACACAGCTTTCATTAAGAAGGCTTTGGAAAAGGAGGTATCTGTAATGACACAGCTGTATTCTGTTTGGACGATATGCATGGAAACACTGCAGAAACAGAGGGACAGAAACAGCAAGGAGTCTAGTAGCAGATGTGTTTGATACAACTTGTGTACAGACTATGTATATAATGTATTCTTCTGAGCTTTAAGGCATGTTAGAATGTTGTTACCTCCTCAAAAACATACCTAAAGTTGTTTTGTTTCATTCTTGCATGTTTGAGTAAGCCTTTATTATTAGTCTGTCCGCATCTCCAAAGCTCAAAATGCTCTGATCCACCTTGTGATGTCATTTTACCATTAGTTCAGTGGAAACAAGCAGTTCCAAGGCTGAAATCACCTAAATGATTCTTGTTAAGTTTAGGGCCAAGGTGGATTTACTTGTGGGAGCATACTGCCGAAACTATTTGCTCACCCATCCAAATAATCAAAATCAGGTGTTCCAATCACTTCCATGGCCAGAGGTATATAAAATCAATCACCTAGGCCTGCAGACTGTTTCTACAAACATTTGTGGAAAAAATGGGTCACTCTCAGGAGCTCAGTGAATTCCAGTATGGTATTGTGATAGGATGCCACCTATGCAACAAGTCCAGTCGTGAAATTTCCTCGCTCCTGAATATTCCACAGTCAATTGTCAGTGGTATTATAACAAAGTGGAAGTGATTGGGAATGACAGCAACTCAGCCACAAAGTGGTAAGCCACATAAACGGACGCGGTAGGGTCAACGGATGCTGAGGCTTATAGTGCGCAGAGGTCGCCAACTTTTTGGCGGATTTCCGCGTTTATGTCAGCCACCTGGGTCATTTTTTATATCAGTGCAAATCCATTGAGAAAAAGGTTGGGCTCTCCCTCCATTCCTCCGACGCCAGCCTCCTGTCCCTCCCCTACAGGACCAAGATCCGAACCTGGGGTGACAGAGCTTTCTCCATTGCTGCCCCCACCCTCTGGAACTCGCTCCCATGACCTATCCGTGACTCCTCTGACCTCCCCACCTTCAAAAAACTGCTCAAGACTCACCTTTTTAAAACTGCTTTTAATGTTTCTTAATGTTTAATGTTTGTTTGATTGTCTATTGTTTTATTACTTATTTTACCTTCTGAACAGCGTCTTTGAGTGTCTTGAAAAGTGCTTTATAAATAAAATATATTATTATTATTATTATTATTATTATTATTATTATTATTATTATTATTATTATTATTATTATTATTATTATTATAGTTGTGTTTAGGGTTGCCAACCATCCCTTGAAAAACGGAATCCTCCTGTATTCAGAAACAAAAGTATGCGTCCCGTATTGAGCTGAATAGGGACGCACTTTATCCCGTATTACTATGTGAATCAAAAATAGATATATTGCATGTATTTTTTTATTGTTATTTATTTATTTAAAGCATAGTATATTATACAATGCTATATTATGTGCTATACGAAATTCATATGAGCTGTATTACCTCTTGTGAAATATTCCTTAAATACCTGTACCTTGGTATTTTATTACATATTTAATTACTTTTTAAAAATTATATTGGTTACTTTGCAATGCTATTAGTACTTCCTGACTATAAGTAAATTTTATAGTAAACTTTGACTTAACATATTATCCTGTGTATTATAAAATTATTGAATGATTCTGACCTGCCTGGACATTATCACCACACCACAGTGATAGTCATGATGGGAGAGGGCTTAGTTTAATGTCATGCAAATTAGGCATGCTTTTTTCAGAGTTTTCGAAAATCTGCTGTGCCTGATTTCAAATAGCGACAACTTTTTAAAATATGGTCAGATTTTTATGTGTAAGACATCATTGGAAAGCTTAGAATCTATACTTTCAGAATCTGTGAATAACTCAAAATGCCTCCGGGATCATATGTGTCCTGTTTGGCCGCGGTGGGTCACATATTAATTATATTATATTATATTATATTATATTACATTATATTATATTATATTATATTATATTATATTATATTATATTATATTATATTATATTATATTATATTATATTATATTATATTATATTATATTATATTATATTATATTATATTATATTAGGGGAAGTAGACAGTACATGTAGACAGTACAAGTGTATGCACATGTACTTGTATATATGTAATATAGTTGTATCTATTTTCAAATTGAAATGGGTTGTTGACATTTTAGTTTTTATTAGCTGGAATGACTCCAGATTGCATCTACGAGCATCTCGAGTTAAAAATTTTCCAGGGGGGAAGGCATGCCCCTGGACTCCCCTATCTTTTTGGTGACTTTCAGCTTTTTTCATTACTGGTCACTTTCATCCCTGAGACATCTAAACTTCCTGTGGCCTTCAGATTAGCTCAAGAAAAGAGTGTAGAGAGCTTAATGGAATGGTTTCCACAACCGAGCAGCTGCATCCAAGCCATACATCACCAAGTGCAATGCAATGCGTCGAATGCAGTGGTGTAAAGCACGTTGCCACTGGACTCTAGAGCAGTGGAGACACGTTCTCTGGAGTGACAAATCGCACTTCTCAATCTGGCAATCTGATGGACAAGTCTGGGTTTGGCGCTTGCCAGGAGAATGTTACTTATCTGACTTCACTGTACCAAGTGTAAAGTTTGGTGGAGTGTGGATTATGGTGTAGGGTTGTTTCTCAGAAGCTGGGCTTGGCCCCTTAGTTTCAGTGAAAGGAACTATGAATGCTTCAGCATACCAACAGATTTTGGACTTCTTCCAGGCTCCCAACTTTATGGGACCAGTACAGAGATGGCCCCTTCCTCTTCAACATGACTGTGCATCAGTGTACAAAGCCAGATCCATAAAGACATGAATGAGAGAGTTTGGTGTGGATGAACTTGACTGGCCTGCACCTGATGGAACACCTTTGGGATGAAATAGAGCGGAGACAGAGCGAGGCCTTCTTCTGCAACATCGGTGTGTGACCTCACAAATACACTTCTGGAAGAGTGGTCAAAAATTCCCATACACACACTTCTAAACCTTGTGGACAGCCTTCCCAGAAGAGCTGAAGCTGTTACAGCTGCAAAGAGACCGACATCAAATTAAACCCTATGGATTAAGAATGGGATGTCACAGTTCCCACTGCTGCACGTACATGTGACCGACCACGGCAAAACCAGCCACAAGTCACTGCCAGCGAACGGGAGATAATCACATTATAAGCATAGATTATAAGCAAAGATTTTAGTTTTTTTGCCAAATCTGCTAGTTGAGATCATGAAGAAGCCACTCCATGTTTCAGATAACAGCACTGGTTGCTTTAAAAGCATACATTTTGCCTTTGAAATTAGCTCAGGGCTCTCAAGGCTCACGCTCGAGAGTGTGACACACGCAATTCGACGTATTCACACGCGCACACGCCACACATGGCATTTCTCACGCTGATTTGTGTTATTATTTATTTTTTTATTTTTTTTGTGCCCAGAAAATCGGTCTGTGTGGCTTAGTTTATGCAGGCTCCGCGCGTTTTCAGCGCCGCCCCCTCCCCCTGCTCTGGGGGAGCTCCGGGGGAGCAGGGGGAGGGGGGGACTGCGCGTCTGCTCCCGGTCCGAGCGGAGGCCGGAGCAGACTCGCTGTCCCCCGGGCACGTCCTGAGCCTCAGTCCCGGTGCCACGTCTCCTCTGAGGTCCCCGTGTCTCCGTCTGTGCGTAAAGTGTCCTCCCCGACGGCTTACGCGCGGAATACGCGCGGCCCAGAGCCGAACTGCCCGTGGTGAGACGCGGTGAGACGCGGTGAGACGCGGGCCCGGTGCATTAACCAGACTCTTACATTAATCCGTTAAAAATCTCCCGCTCCCCCCGCCCCGCCCCCTCCTCCCCGCCCCTCTCAGCGCGCACTGACAAAGTGCGGTGATGATAAAACAAACTGAGAACCATCAGGTGAATAACTTCATTTATATAACTCTCATTAGTTGCTTTGTAGTTTAAGTTGTGACTCTTTAGACAAACAGGGCTCTCAAGCACGCAATTCGACGGCATTTCTCAAGCAATTCAAGCACCCCCCCCCCCCCCCCCCCCCCACAGTAACATTTGAAGAGGATAAGGACAGTGAAATGGAGAAAATCCATAATTTTGACTGTAAATGCTACATAAGAAGGAAGGAGAACTCTCTCCTCGAGAAACATTTGGGACACGTCCGTTTCTCTGGAGCTTATGTACAGAATGCGATCGAATTCTTGGGTGAGTAAAGTGCCTCTAAACTACAAAACACTACATACTTTAGGACATGTTTAAAAACTAATTCAGCTTTCGTGTGGTCATATTATTTCTGCATCAAAGAGAGATTTCGCTGAAAAGCAGGGGGCTTGTGTAATTGTCAACATTAGCATCATATTACATCTTATTTCAGTAGACTACCAAAAATACTTCATTTTACTGCATTGTACTGCATAATGCAGTATTTTGGACATCAAAAAAATGCAGTTTTCCTCAGTACAAATATGACAATAACAAAGTAGTAGTAGTAGTAGTAGCAGTAGTAGTAGCAGCATCAGCAGCAGCAACAGTAGTAGTAGTAGTAGTAGTAGCAGTAGCAGTGGTAGTGGTGGTAGTAGAAGTAGTAGTAGTACTGGTAATAGTGGTAGTAACAGTAGTACTAGTAGTGGGAGTAGTAGTAGTAGCAGTTGTAGTGGTAGTGGTGGTAGTAGAAGTGGTAGTAGCAGTAGCAGTAGTGTCCTATGAAATATTAAAACATTAGTTCTGGTAATCAGGCTCATGTTCTGCTCTACTGTTCTCACTACAGACGAGTACTAACCTCTCACACAAAGGCCAGGAGAACAGGCTCTGTGTGTAAGTGTGAGTGTGTGTGTGTGTGTGTGTGTGTGAGTGTGTGTGTTAGTGTGTGTGTGAGTGTGTGTGTTAGTGTATGTGAGTGTGTGTTAGCCATGGCCTAATGCACTACACTGAGTCACAGTATAAAAGTCCTTTAACAGTAAATGGCTCTGTTACAAGGTGAATGTTAGTTCATTTTCAGATGTAAAAGGTGACATCTTAAAGGAACTCTGTAAGATCTCAGACTCTAAGCAGGGTTGAACCTGGTGGCACAGTGGGACGCCAGTTGCAAAAACTGTTGTTGTCAAGACACTTCAGCAGCCACATTGTCTAGTATGAATGTGGTGTGTGTGTGTGTGTGTCTTGAAAGGTGCTTATTACACCAGTTTATAAATAAAGGTGCAAATTACACCAGTTTATAAATCAAAAGGAGATATCGACTGAACCGATATCTTGGAACCAATATCTGATCTAGAGATGCCAGCTTTTTCAGTTCCAATACTGATTCCAGTACTACAGCTTTAAAGGCAAATTAACATTTTTTTACAATCTGAGCCTTCTTTCGGCAATAAAACAAGTAGTTTTACTCACCCATAGCATTTTTCTGTCAATTGGAGCAGTATCGCAGAACTTATGTTGAGCCGTTCTGTTCTAGTAATGATCCCGTATCCGTTAACATGGTGCTGTATCATTTGCTCGGGGCATTACTTTGCAGTGTCCAAATAACACAAACTTTAGCACTTTTCAAATCATAGAAGCCCGATGTCTTAATGAAAGATTTCGTTTGAAGCAAAAGTGGCCTGTAATCCGAGATTTAGCCATAGATTCATAGTAGATAGTAGATGAGGACGCCAGTGCGCATGCGCGGACTGCTCCCGGGACCCAAACATGAAACGCAAAGCTGAAAACTATGGATAAATCTCGGATTACAGGCCACTTTTGCTTCAAACGAAATCCTAGATTAAGACATCGGGCTTCTATGATTTGAAAAGTGCTAAAGTTTGTGTTATTTGGAGACCGCAAAGTAATGCCCCGAATACAAATGCTAACGGATACGCTACAACATAACTTTCTTCAAACAGCTCCAAATGACACGAATGTGATATGGGTGAGTCAAACGACTTGTTTTATTACCGAAAGAAGGCTCAGATTGTAAAATAATGTTACTTTTCCTTTAAGTAACTGCTATTATTTGATATCAACTGAATGGTGCCAATATCTGATTCTGGTATCGGATCAGAGCATCCCTAATTTTGATATTGGCAGCAATATCCCATATCAGCATTGTATTGGTGCATCCCTATGAAGCAGATGTCTGACACCACCACTAGAAAAGTTGCATGATGCATCATTAAAGCAGTGTGAAATCACTGGAAGTATAAGGTCCATGTTAGCCCTCAGCTCCCAGTTCTCTTCTAAAGTAATTGATGATCTGTTGTGTGAATGGGTTGACTCCACACACACCTATACAGCCTTGTTTCTCTCTGTGGGCTGGCTCTGCTCGTCCAGCGCAGCTCCAAGGGCCTCTCATTACCCGCCCTAACGCCAAACTATAAACATGCCAGTCAAGGTAACGCCGCCTGTCACCTCGCTAATGGTGGGGAATGCACAAGCTAGCTGCCCTGCTCAGGGGCCTCTCACAACACATATGCGCGTCAGGCCAAGAGGGAGGACATGTTTGTTTGTAACTCAAGGGTTTGCAGCCCAGATGCATCATGGGACATCGAGGGAGCCGAGTGGACCAGAGAAGACAGAAGCAGGTGGGGTTCATAGAATTTTAATGGAGGTTTTGTTATGGGAGGGAAATCTATGGGCGTATGTTAGCATGAATGAAACGCAGTGAAAGTGCCACAGAAACTCGCCAAGGTCATTCATATTTCATAGAATTATATAAGAGACCTGGTCTGACTGTTTGAGAATGCATTATAGAATATTATGAAATCAGTAGTGTGTGTGTGTGTGTGTGTGTGTGGGGGGGGGGGGGGGTGTTACTATGAGAGGGAAGGGCGGCAGGTCAAATTTTTATACCAAGTTAAGAGTGAAAACATATAAAACATAATTACAAATACATAAATCAGCAGTTAATAGTTAGTATAAAAAGGAATAAGCACACTACTTGTATGCATACTGTCCTTGAGCAAGACACTTCTCCCTGTTTATCATTGTTTAGAAAGACAATGTTCCATACTTCTTTTGGGGCTATGTATGTAACTAAACCTGACCAATCCTGTCCCTAGATATGAGCTAAACATTTAGCTAACTTCTACTCAATAGTTGTAGCTGATTTCGTTCTCTTGTTCTTAATTACAAAAAACATTGGACATGATTGCCAAGCTCTTGTGTTTGGTTATAATTTCATGTTTTGTTTCTCAAGATTATCCAAAAAGCAGAAAGCAGAATGAGCCTCACATGAGTGTCTCATTTGGGTTGCCAGTTTCAATGTTGAAATCCAGTTGGTTTAAACATAAAGGGCACACATAAGGCAATGAGATACACTTCAGTTGTGAATGTAATACTTTATTATTATTATTATTATTATTATTATTATTATTATTATTATTATTAGTAGTAGTAGTAGTAGTAGTAGTAGTAGTAGTAGTAGTAGTAGTAGTAGTAGTAGTAGTAGTATTTATAGTAAGAGCAGAGGCTACATACTGAAATACCATGAAAAAACACCTAACAATATTTTGTCTTCTGAATACCACCAGATATTAAACAACTGTAATACAATGCTAGTTCTAAACAAAGACTATAGGATAAAAAAAGACATATGTATATTACATCTGCTCTAAATTCAGCAAATACCTGAACTGGAGAGGAATAAGTGGTGCACATGTCACAATTTGAGAAACACTGTTGTAGAATTAAACAATCTTCAGGAGACCAAAGCCCAAATCATTAAGGGGCAAATTAAATAAGCATGGCACACTACATGAAATTGAAACTGAAACTAGGCCGGTAATCACACAGTTCCTGATTACTTCCACAGCTGCTATAATAAACACTAGAGCACTACTCTCTTTGTGTCATGACACCACATTATAGTCCCACTCTCCTAATCCCTGTCTTATCTCCTGTTTACGGCAGAGGGACACGCACCATACTGTGCCTATCCTCTCCTTCTCCTCTTCCTCCTCCTCTTCCTCACATCCATCACAGGACAGGCCTGTGCTAATGACAAAGCATCAATACACTGATCCTCAGCCCAGTGTGCGAGTGCTCATCACTCTTGTACCTGCGCTTAACTCTCCTCTCCTCCACACAGCCACAGAGACGCTAGCCTGTTAGCATGTCATTAGCCACTTATCTAAAAGGCACTATGCTAAAAGTGGATGCGAGGAGATAAGTGTGTCACTGTAGCCTAAAAGTGTGCTTGAGTGCTGTTACTTAACAATGCATTATGTCACTTTTGGGTGGAGTGTCTGTCAAGTGTTTGTCTCCATGGTGATATTATTGCTTTGCCCGGAATGTTGCACTGTATGGCATTAAACGGATATGTCTTGCATATATTCAATACAGGTGCCACAAAAGATGTATTCTTACTGTGAGTGGGGCACACCTCTCAACAAATCTGACCTGTAACTTCCCGAGTGGCATTACCTACTTGTTGCCATCGAGACAGTTTAATGCAATACTGTGGAACATTCTATGGCTGCATACTGAAACACATTAATAGTGAAAGGACACAGGGGTTGATGCAGGAAGTTATTCAGATGAATGCTTTTCACACAGCTCTTTTCACACAGCTCTTTTCACACAGTCACTATGACACTCTTTGAATAAATCTGGAATATGAATGTTGGCTCTGAATTACAAGGCCATGTGGTGTTCTAGAGGTAAAATGACTTGAATTTGCAGTAAAAGTACTGTCTATCATTTAGACCAGTTCAGCAGGCCTGAGGACAAACACAGCAGGTGGTGAGTACAGCAGAGGGCTTGGTCAATAATGTCATGCTGTGTTTTTATTGCTCATAAATAAAACAGATATTTTTTACTGTACATCCAGTTGAGAGAAAAGCACAAACATGTTCCCTGTCCACAAACGCACAACGCTCTTACCTTCTGCACATTTTTCACAAACTAAATATTCTGTATTGACGCTAAAACAGTGATGCCATGTTTGTTTTGGTTCTTTTGGATGCTTCATTTTTGGCTTCTGCACAAACCACAACACTGCAATTGGTCCACCAATCTGATTATCCTTACATAGTAAAGATAATTGTGATAATTGTGAACTCACAAACATAACGAAAATCCATCTTAGCGTCACAACTCCACAGATCTGATCTGCCACGTGGCCTGGTGGGGTCACCTGCTCATGTAGTGCACTTCTTCTATTCTGTTTTTCAGCAGTCAAGAGCTTATACAGCGTCATTAAGAAAGAAAACACGAAGCCATACTTTTCCACAGTGCACACAGAAGCAGCTTATAGAGCCCCCCACCCTTCCCCCATCTCAAAGCTGCTCCTCTGTAGCCTGAGAGCAGATTTTCTGCCTATTTCTTCAGGCTTTGTGGTTCATTTCCATCACAGTGGGAGAGCAAAGAGAAACCAGGGTGGTCCACACGTCTGTAGGCCGGCCATGTTGGAACTGTACATCTGAATATAAGCCCTGACAATCCCCAGACAAAGGACAAACCTGTGACTTGGTGTCCATATGAGTGCTGACAAGAAACAGGGCTGGCATTTGAAAAGTTAAATAAAAAAAGAAAAAAAAGAAAAAGGGGGGGATTTTAAAGATGCATTATGTAAGTTTTCTGGCGCTTGTATCCATGAGATTGGGGTTGTCAAAAGTATCAAAAATCATTTATCATTTATCATTTAATATCACATTCTATTGCCTAAAGAAAGTGTGTTTTATTATCACTGTGGTATCAGAATTACTACTGAGTCTAATCCTTAGTGTGGACATTTAGTAGGAAAATGTATTATCATAAAATCATTAGCCTTGAATGTTCCAAAGTACAGTATTAAATTCATCTATCTCCATGGAGACAAGCTTGTTACACCACCAGGCAAGTTACAGATCAGATCTGTGAAGAGGCAACCCCACCCACAAGAATACAGTATTATTATATTGTATCTATGCTTGATTCTATTTTTAGATAGTATATACTGCTATACTGCAAAATATACCAGATTAAGCAAACATGTTTCTGTGGAGACAAGCAACTAACAGATCCTGTTAGTTGCTAACACCAACTCCCCAGCCAGAGATTGGCTACGAAGCCCCAATAAGTATCACGCTGAGCGAGGCAGCGTCTGACCTGAAAGATAAGATCATGGCCCGAATGAACACAAAGCAACCCCGATGCCAGTTACAGAGGCTAAGTGAAGTACCATCTGAAAGTCTCCTAGAAGACGTGAATGCAGCACTGAGAGCTGATAGCAGCAGTGATCCTAGAGTTGCTGGGCTATAAGAGCAACCATGGGAGCCATGAGAGACAATACCCACCCACGCCTTAGCCTGCCACCTAAAGAGGTACACTCAAGATAACGAGGTCAGACGAATAAACTGGTTGTTCGCAACACAACATGCGAAAGTGTACGCTCAGTGGTAGGGGGATAACACCAGAGCAGACCCACTAAGGCTGGAGACTGAAAGGTACTGGAAAGGCATATGGGAAAGGGAGGCATCACATAACACCGATGCACAGTGGCTGGTGCCTCTGAGGGAAGACCACAGTAACCTCCCTGAACAAGATCCAGTCACAAATGAACCAGCTGCTAAGGAATGGGACTCACCCTGAATGGCTAACCCAAGGGCATACGATCCTGATCCCTCAAAGGGTACAGTCCCATTCAACTCTCGGCCAATAACCTGTCTCTCCACAACATGGAGAGACCCTGAATGGCTAACCCAAGGGCGTACGATCCTGATCCCTCGAAGGGTACAGTCTCATCGAACTCTCGGCCAATAACCTGTCTCTCCACAACATGGAAGCTCATGTCAGCTCATGCTCATCTTGGCGGCTAAGATAAGTGGGCACATAGATCAATACATGGGCACAGCACAGAAGGGCATCGGTAAAAATTCCAGGGGAGCCAAACACCAACTCCTGATTGACCGAACAGTCGCCCGTGACTGCAGAACCCGTCAGACCAACCTGTGCATTGCCTATGACTCAATGCCACACACATGGATCACTGAGTGCTTGGAGCTGTCACCTCCTCTACATGGATGACATCAAGCTATATGCTAAGAGCGAGCGAGACATTGACTCGCTGATCCACACCACCACGATCTACAGCACACTACAAATGTAGTAGGATGGTGACAAAGAGAGGGAAGGTAGTCCGCACAGAGGGGGTCTCACTCCCAGAGGGAACAATAGCAGACATTGAGGACAGTTACAAGTACCTTGGTATCCCACAAGCAAATGGCAACCTTGAAGAGGCAACAAGGAACGCGGCTACGGCCAAATACCTGCAGTAAGGCAAGTCCTAAGAAGTCAGCTCAACAGCAAGAACAAGGCCCAGGCAATAAACAGCTACGCCCTGCCAGTGATCAGATATCCAGCAGGAATTATAAGCTGGCTAAAGGAGGAGATACAGACCACAGACTTTAAGACACGAAAGCTCCTGACCATGCATGGAGGGTTCCATCCCAAATCCAGCACCCTGAGACTGTACACGAGCCGGAAGGAAGGAGGCCGAGGACTAGTGAGCGTGGGAACCACTGTCCAGGATGAAACATCCAAAATCCATAAGTACATCAAGGACAATGCCCCGACAGATGATGTGCTCAAGGAATGCCTCAGACAGTGGAGTACAGAGGAAGAGGTGCTGGAGGGACCATCATGGCAGGACAAACCCCTACATGGGGCATACCACCGAAACTGAAGTGGCTGATATCAAGAAATTCTACCAATGGCTGGACAGGGCTGGTCTGAAGGACAGCACAGAGGCCCTCACCCTGGCTGCACAGGAGCAGGCCTTGAGCACCCGGGCAATAGAGTCACAGATCTACCACACCAGACAAGACCCAAGGTGTAGGCTGTGCAAAGAGGCTCCTGTCCAGCACATAACTGCAGGGTGTAAGATGCTGGTAGGAAAAGCATACATGGAGCAACACAACCAAGTGGCGGGCATAGTGTACAGAAATTAGTGTACAGAAATATCTGTGCAGAGTACGGGCTGGAGACCCCAAGGTCAAGGTGGAAAAGACCTCCAAAGGTTGCGGAGAATGACCGAGCCAAGATCCTGTGGGACTTCCAGATACAGACTGACATAGTGGTGGTGGATAAGGAACAGAACAAAGCCGTGGTGGTGGACATTCCAATACCAAACGATGGTAACATCAGGAAAAAGGAACACGAGAAACTAGAGAAATACCAGGGGCTCAAGGAAGACCTAGAGAAGGCCTGGAAGGTGAAGGCATGGTGATCGGAGCACTCGGGGCTGTAATCCCCAAACTGGAGGAATGGTTACAACAGATCCCAGGAAAAACATCAGACACCTCAGTCCAGGGTACTAGGAACAGCAAAGATACTGCGCAGAACTCTCAAGCTCCCAGGCCTCTGATAGAGGACCCGAGCTGGATGAGAGTGAAAGTCACCAAGCA
Source organism: Paratrypauchen microcephalus (assembly GCA_036785185.1). Taxonomy (NCBI): domain Eukaryota; kingdom Metazoa; phylum Chordata; class Actinopteri; order Gobiiformes; family Gobiidae; genus Paratrypauchen; species Paratrypauchen microcephalus. The sequence goes on from JAVJIX010000196.1 coordinate 347,126, forward strand.
CTGGTGAGGAGCACATTATATAAAAAAAAGACACAGATAGAGGGAATCAATGTATACATATTCATATTTGTTTACAGTATGGTTGCTATGGTAATATTTATGGAATTACCTCTAAGTTTGTCACATCTGTTTACCAAAAATAGAACTTGGGGATGTTGTACAAGTGGCATGATGTAATTACTTGTGTCTGTTTTTTAGGATAAGGTTTTCACTTTTTATTTCAGCACCATGGACAGCAACAGACTCTCTCTTCAATATCTCTCTCCCTGTCTCTCTGTCTCTCCTTCTCTCCCTCGAAGTCTTTGGTCATTAGAGAAACAGAGCAGAGTGAATGTTGGAAGTGAGCTCTTGATCAGGAGCAACACGACACAGGAATTTCTATTAAGTAAAATAAACTACTGTGTCCTGGACTATGTCTGTGTCCCACACAGACAGAGGGAGAAAGGGAGGGAGAGATGGATGGAAAGAGAGAGAGAGCGAAAGAGAGAGAGAGAGAGAGAGAGAGAGAGAGAAAGAGACAAAGAGAGAAAGAGGGGGCAGGGAGAATGGAGAGAGAGAGGGGGGGGGAAAGAGAGATATGGAGGAGAGAGAGGGGGAGGAGAAAGAGACAGAGGGAGAGGAAAAGAAGAGAGGAGAGGTGAGAGACAGAGAGAGGAGAGAGGAGAGAGGGAGCAAGAGAAGGAGGGGGCGGGAGAGGTGAGAGAGGGAGAGAGACAAAGGGAGCAAAGACAAAGAGGAACACCGAGAGAGAGAGGAGAGAGGGAGGAGAGAGGGAGAGAAACAGAGGAAGAGAGAAAGAGAGAGTGGTGTAAGGAGAATGGAGAGCGAGAGGGAGGAAAAAGAGACAGAGGGAGAGAGAGACCAGGAGAGAGAGAAGGAGAGAAAATTAAGAGGGACAAAGCTAGAGAGGGAGGGAGAACAAGGAAGAGGGTGAAAAATAGAAAGACAGATAAAGAGAGGGAGAGAAAGAGGGAATAATGGAGAAAGAGAGAAAGACTCAGAGGGAAAAGAGATAGACAGAAAAGGTTAAGAGAGGGAGAGAAGGAGGAAGAGAGAATATTGGAGAGAGACGGTGCAAGGGAGAGAGAGGAGATTGAGGGAGAGCCAGAGTAGAGAAATATGAAGAAATAGAGGGGAGGGATAGATGGTGGAGAGAAAATCATATATATATATATATATATATATATATATATATATATATATATATATATATATATATATATATACATTTACTTTACTGTAACAACACATCAGTATACAAGTGTTTTTCATGTAAACCGGAACATCAATAACCCCATTACTCTGTGTTCATGTAAACACTGTTACGTGTGCAGTTAGCCAATGCCCAACACAAAGTTATAAAAACAGTCTCCGTTTATCTGGGATACAAAACTACACACGCACACAAAAAAAAAGAAACAAAACAACAGAATAAAGTTTACACAGGTATCCTACAGTCCTGCACCACTGGCGTGCGCACGTGACTTGGCCGTCCTCCCACCAGTCCAACTGCCCGTAGTCTCCAGAAGTCCATGGAATGCACGGAATCCTCTCCAGTGGCACCCTCGAGGCAGAGAGTCCGCAGAAAAACGTGTAATCCAAGGCACTGGAGCAGCACCCACAACACAAATACAAGCTCACGGCACCGCCACCTGCCGTCCGTACCGAGCTTCTTCTTGCTTGGGTCCTTGACCTTCCGGTGTGTCTTCAGTGGTGTCTGTCTTCCCTCTGTCAGTGACCCCCTAAGGTCTGAATTTATAGCCGGTAAGACCACAGATAAAAGAACAAAGAACAAAGAATAAAGCTAGATCAAAGTCATCCAATCAGAAAGCATTCTCTGAACCTGAAGGCGGGACAAGAAGTGTCCCGCCCACATACATGGACCTTACAAAATGGCGGCACCCATAGAAAAACACAGAGAAATGGCTCATGTAACACAACACATTCACATATACCAACTAAAATACAACAAATAAAATAAAATAAACAAAACGCTTGTCCGTAACACCCTCCCCCTTAAAGTGAAAATTTTGATTTCAAAGATCAAAATTTTCATTCATGTCCCTCATTCAACCCACACCACCCTGAGTTCTCGGCAAAGGTCCCACACAATCCACAATCACCCTGGAGAAAGGTTCACCGAGGGCTGGGACGGGTTTCAGGGGAGCCACAGGAGGGTCTAGCTGATGCTTGCCAACCATCTGACAACTATGAGATGTCCTGCAAAAGTTACCCACATCCTTACGTAGCCAAACCCCATCTTTGAGGTCATCACCCACTGGCACCTTCACAATTTCGTCATCAGAGAGAGCCTTCTCCCTCAAACCAGCAATTTCTGGATCACTATTTTGCTCTTCGATTAGCTGTTTTCTTGACCAGGACAAACCGTCAGACACGTGAGGATCTTCACCCACTTCTACGGGTGAACTACCAAGATCCTGTTCAAACAATGTGCCAAGAAACGTATCTGACAATTCACCATGACAGCCACTCTTACTAGAGTCCTGGCTTACATGAAGTCCAGACTCATCAGTGTTCTGACCTAACACAGTGCTAGATTGCACATAGTCCTCCTCTTCTTTAGCCTTTTTGGCCACAGCTCGAGTAACTGCACATGAGGGAAAGACATCAGAGTCCACATTAGACTCCTCTTCAGTACTCGGCTGAGAAGTCAACTGCATAGAGGGGACAACTTTACCGCCAGCTAAGTCATTGCCGAGTAACAAGGAAATACCTTTAATAGGCAGACTGGGCATGAGGCCCACCTTAACTTGTCCTGTAACCAAGTCTGACTTCAAAAACACAGAGTGCAGAGGTACCATCACACCTCTACCCCCAATACCCTGGATAAGTGTGAAGTCACCGACAGCAGTGCCTTCACATTCACCGGAGGACAATGCCTCTTTCAACAAAAGTGACTGGGAAGTCCCAGTATCACGAAGGATTCGAATGGGTTGAGGAGCAGAACTCCCACTTGAGGACACAAATCCCTCTGACACAAATGGCAGGAACTCTTTCCTGAAAAGATCAGACGAGCCGACCTCTCTGGTCCCATACGGGCCAGATGGCTCAGTCGAACCAATATCCGTGGGCCTCTCTATCCAAGACACCACTAAACCACTACCACTAGCAGACACCTCTCTTTCCTTCCTCCTCTGAAGGCTAAAACACTCAGACATGATATGTCCTGGTTTCTTGCAGAAGTGACAGGTAGGACCTATATATGCCTCCTCTTTGGCATCGTAATTTCCACTCTTACCCCCAGCCGCCCTGGCTTTGGGGTCACCCCCAGTCTGTCTAGTAACAGCCTGCCGGTCTTGGAATCCAAACTCAGTCTTATGCGTCAATGCATACTCATCAGCTAACTTAGCCGCTTCTCGGAGTGTCGTGGCATCTTTTTCATCCAGATACGACTTAATGTCATCCTTGACACACCGTTTGAATTCCTCCACCAGCATCAAGTCCTTCAACAGCTTGAAGTCACCATCGACAGACTTAGATGTGCACCAACGTTCAAAGTACACTTCCTTATCATGAGCAAATTCAACATAGGTCTGCTTTTCATCCTTTCTAAGGCCCCTAAATTTCTGCCTGTATGCTTCTGGCACTAATTCGTAAGCAGTCAATATGGCCTGCTTAACCACATCATATATCGAGGCATCACCAACAGCCAAAGCTGAATACGCCTGCTGTGCCTTTCCTCTCAAGACACTCTGCAGCATCAAAGGCCAATACTCCTTGGGCCATTTTAAACTCCCTGCCACCTTTTCAAAATGTTGAAAGTACTTGTCTACTTCCTGCTCATCAAAAGGTGGGACCAGTCTCACTTCTCTGCTAGCAACGAAGTTATCGAGGTGTCCTGTGGCTGTTCTCCCTAGCCTTGCCAACTCTAATTGCACCCCTAAAGCCTCTCTCTCCATTTGCAACCGTTCTCTTTCTCGTTCTCTTTCCCTGTCTAACTTCTCCAACTCGAAAAGTCTCTCCTTTTCTCTTTCTTCTGCCTGTTCTTTCTCTCTTTCCCTTTTCAACCGAAGTAACTGCAGTGGGAAAGAGAAGTCTTTCCCACTATCTGTGCTAGGTCCAGCTGGGGAGTCAGGCTCCTCAAACTGAGCTAAATCGGCAATGCTAAAAATGCCTTCACGATGATAATGCCGGGCAGCAGCCTGAGCCATTTTAGCTTTTGGGCACTTTGCGTTTATACCAGGCAGGTTTAGAGACCTAGTGACCTCTAGCAATTCAGTTTTTCTCAAATCCTGCAGACCTTTAACAGTTGGATTTTCCAGAAAGTCAAGCGCTGCTTTCGCCATGATGAAGCAAAAAAAACAAAAAAAAACAGAAGAGTCTCGATGCTAAAGTTGGCTTTCACGAATGCTAACAGGCTACAAACGACTCACTAACGCATGGCGTTCATCCCGGACGAGCCCCCAATTATGTTACGTGTGCAGTTAGCCAATGCCCAACACAAAGTTATAAAAACAGTCTCCGTTTATCTGGGATACAAAACTACACACGCACACAAAAAAAAAGAAACAAAACAACAGAATAAAGTTTACACAGGTATCCTACAGTCCTGCACCACTGGCGTGCGCACGTGACTTGGCCGTCCTCCCACCAGTCCAACTGCCCGTAGTCTCCAGAAGTCCATGGAATGCACGGAATCCTCTCCAGTGGCACCCTCGAGGCAGAGAGTCCGCAGAAAAACGTGTAATCCAAGGCGCTGGAGCAGCACCCACAACACAAATACAAGCTCACGGCACCGCCACCTGCCGTCCGTACCGAGCTTCTTCTTGCTTGGGTCCTTGACCTTCCGGTGTGTCTTCAGTGGTGTCTGTCTTCCCTCTGTCAGTGACCCCCTAAGGTCTGAATTTATAGCCGGTAAGACCACAGATAAAAGAACAAAGAACAAAGAATAAAGCTAGATCAAAGTCATCCAATCAGAAAGCATTCTCTGAACCTGAAGGCGGGACAAGAAGTGTCCCGCCCACATACATGGACCTTACAAAATGGCGGCACCCATAGAAAAACACAGAGAAATGGCTCATGTAACACAACACATTCACATATACCAACTAAAATACAACAAATAAAATAAAATAAACAAAACGCTTGTCCGTAACAACACTGTATCCCAAATTTGATCAAAACCGGGATAAACCTTATATTCGGGATATTAAGTGCATGTAAACACAGTCACATAGTCAAGTCATTAGGCTCCAGGAAGTTATTATCCCGCCAATGTTGATGAATTTCGTATTTAATGACAGGTGTTCTTCCATACTGAGCAAATCAGCAACATAAAAAGCTAACAACATAGGCTAGATGCTGGCTACATGCTAACCGTAACAGTATACAAAACAAGCTAATGAAAGTATTGTTTCCAGACATAACATTTCAAACTAACCATTCAGAGACGTCCCGCTGAAGCCACTGAGTTGTAACTTCTTCGCCTTCGGGATCAGACTCGGGCTCGTACTGAAAGTTTTTATGATCGCTTGTCAACATATTAACCGTATGGGTGGAGGTGTGGCCTTATATGGCCACACCTCCACCCACCTACACAGCCCGTCTCCGTCCTCCTCATTTGCATTCAAGCGACATGCCCAGAATGGCTCGTCAAACATAGGGCTGCCTTCTAGAGGATATATCATGCACCAAGGCTTGATTTGGAAGAAGGCTTCAGATGCGGTATTAGGGAACCACTAAGGCACCATATAAAAGCATCAAGAAGTACCATGTCATGTGATCTTTAAACAACTGAAGACCTTCACTTTTGATGTTGAGTTACTACTTCTTATTACTGCTCTGATACAGGCAGAGGAGAAGGTGGAGCCAGGGGTCACGGGTGTCAGAGGTCACAAGTCATCCTTGGACTTGTGGATGTATTTCACAGGAGCCTCTGCTGTGGTGAACAGAGTAAAATCATGAAATATAGTCAAGAGTCCATCTTGACATACTCCCACAGGTGCAATATGGTGCTGGTGGGCTTGAGACTGTACCAACCACAGAGCAGCATTGCGGTGTTGGCGGGACCAAAGACAAAGCCCAAATGAACCAAAACAAACATGGTGACACTGCCAAATGTACTTCAGCCTATTTTAGAGAAAATGCAGAATATTTAGTAAAATGTACAGAAGGAAACACTTTTAGGCATTTGTGGACAGGAAAGATGCTTCACCGCTCTTTAAACTTGCAGCATTTATATGAATGCCCTGTTAGTTTCTGATCACTTTCAGCAAGAGTGGTTCCAGATTGATCATGTGATGTGTAGAACACACATATGATCTGTTGTGAGCAGTATTAATGTTAAATCAGCTCTTTAAGACTCAGATTGAGACAAACTTTACATTCATTCAGATACAGAAGAGTACACAGAATGACTCCCTTCTGCCCCATCTGCTTTAAATGCTCCTACAAACTGTTCAACACACACTGACAATGAAGTCTCCATACATCTTCCTTAATGGTGTGTTTAGACTGTGAAAGGTCAGGCCAGCACCATGGACAGCTCCTTTCCTCTCTCCCAAGATAAAGCACTGGTTGGTTCAGTTTAACATTTTTCTCGAGTAATCTGTCTTCACAAACATGTGTTTAGTCCCCTGAGTGGTGAACTACAAACTTTACAAACACAAGCACAAGTGTGGCTGTTGGACCAGAGTGAAGTTGGAAAACTAGTTCAGAAAAAGAAAATTGTTAGAAGACAAGCATTGAAGATGATCCATAGGAGCATAGGAATATTTGCAGAACAAGAACATAAACCATTGATAAACTTGTTTAGCCAGGGGGGTCCTTGACAGGCTAGAGGAGCTCATATTAACGTTCAAAAACCTTAGAAAGTGAAAATTTCATGCCATGGAACCTTTAAGGCCAAGCTATTACTACTACTAAGAGTACTATTATTCGAGAGAAATAGGAACGGCGGTGCCAGACACACAACGTTGCACTTGTACCAAGCGTCCCTCGTGTATCCAGCAGCGAAAGTACCATCAGGACAGCCCGGTTCTCCAGGACTGGTACTCCTCCATGAAAAAAGTGTGTCAATTGCGTTGAGGGACCAGCTTATCAATTCCATAATTAAGAATTTTGAAAAATCTGTTCCAATAAGGAGAAAAAGAGACGAGATGAGAGAAAAAAACACCAGACAGAGCAGCTGCAAAGGGAGGAAAAAGAAACATGTCTGTTCTCAATGACAACTAGAACAGAAAAGAAAGTATGCTGCATTTCAACAGGATAAGGACAGTGAAAATGGACATGGGATATGGGACACGTTCGGGACACCTTCAGGACACTTCCGTTTCTCCGGAGCTCATGTACAGAATGTGATCGGATACTTCAGCTGCCGAAAGACTGTGGATACGCGAATAATCTTATGTGGTGAGTAAAGTGCCTCTAATCTTTGACAATACAGACTTTAGCACGTTTAAATACTTCAGCTTTCGTGTAGTCATTATTTCTGCATCAAAGGGAGATGTGTGTACGTGTGCGTGTGTATCCAGAGTGTGTGCATATATGTACGTGGGCACGTGTACATGTGTCTGTGTCCGGAGTGTGTGTGTGTGCATGTGTGTATGTGTGCATGTCCAGAGTGTGTGTGTGTACGTGTGTGTGTGTGTGCGTGTGTATGTGTGTGTGTGTGTGTGTGTGCGCGTGTGTAGTGTCCTATACTATATTTTGTCCATCCATCCATCTTCGTCCGCCTCTCCATTTCTGGGTCGCGGGGGTAGCAGTCCAGGCAGATCTGTCACCCAGAACACAATGCAACAGCCCCCATGAATCCTCCTGTGGGTGGTAGGTTCATGGGAGGACTGCCCATGTCACAACTGGCCTTGATGTACTTCTGTCATGGGGGCTACTATATACTACTACTACTAATATATTTTGTATTGTATTAAATTGACAATACAGGTGATTTTGACTTAACATATTATCCTGTGTATTATTGAATTAATGAATAATCATATGGACGTTTTGTTATAAAAGCATTTCCATTTTAACAAAGTACCTTCTAATTCTAACCTGCCCTGAAACACCACACCACAGTGATAGATGATCTGCAGGGGGATGGCTTAGCTTAATGTCATGCAAATGAGTTTTGAAGGCCTGGAGTTAGAGAATCTTTAACGCGGCTTTTCTCAGCTCATTGTTTTCAGATTTATTGCTTCAAATAGCCACAAATTCTTCAAATGTTCTCAGATTTCCATGTGTAAGGCATCGTTAGAAAGCTTACAATCTACACTTTCAGAATCTGTGATTAACTGAAAACGCCTCTGGGATGACTTGTGACTGTTTTTTCCATGGCCAGTGTCATATGCATTGTGTGACCAGGTGATCCACATATTATTTAATTTATTTAATTTGCATTACGTACACTAAGATAGGATAAGATAAGATAAATAAGACTTTATTGATCTCACACAGGATAAATTTACTTGCCACAGTACCTCCAGGCAGGGACAGTTTCAACAAGAAAGAAAAAGTGCATGCAGGCAAGAATGGGATAAAATAAGCTGCTCAGCTCCTCCACAGTCCCGTGCAGAGGGTGAGAGGTGTCGTCCATGATGGACGTGAATTTGGCCAACACCCTCCTCTCAGCCACCTACTCTACAGAGTCCAGAGGACAGCCCAGGACAGAGCTGGCCCTCCTGACCAGCTTTTTGAGTCTCTTCCTGTCCCGCTCTGTGGTGCTCGGGGCCCAGCAGACAACAGCGTAGAGGAGAGCAGAGGCCACCACAGAGTCATAAAAAGTCTTGAGCAGAGGCCTGCACACTCCAAAGGACCTCAGTCTCCTCAGGAGGAGGCGACTTTGGCCCTTCTTGTACAGGGCATCGGTGTTGTGGGACCAGTCCAGTTTATTGTTGAGGTGAACACCCAGGTACTTGTCCACAGTCTCTATGTCCTGCCCTTGGATGTTCACCGGTGAGTGAGGTAGTGGTCTCCTCCTGAAGTCGATCACCAGCTCCTTTGTCTTACTGGTGTTAAGGCGCAGGTGGTTGCGCCCACACCAGTCCACAAAGTCACTGATGACCGAGCGGTACTCCAGCTCGTTCCCCTCAGACACACAGTTCACAAAGGCCGAGTCGTCAGAAAACTTCTGGAGATGGCAGCTACACACGTAAGGCATTATAATTATTAGTAATATAAGTAATAGTAGTAGGAGTGGAGGTATAGTAATCATAGCTGCAGCAGCAGTATTAGTATTCTTCCGTGGGAGCTGGAATCACACTGTCAACATGGGGCCCTGGGATCTGATCACCTCAACCAATAATGTTTTATGTCAAGAGCGGGATTCAAACTGCTAATCTTTAGATCAGTGGACGCTCTACCAACTGAGCTCGCGCTGCCCAAGTAGTGGTAATAGTAGTAACAGAAATATTTTTAATAATAATAATAGTAGTAGTATCTGTAGTAGTATTAGTAGTAGAAGTAACAGTAGTCGTCATATAATAATAGTAGCACTAGCAGCAGTACAAGTAATAGTAGTAGTAGACGTAGTATTAGCATTTTATTGCCTGGAATGTTCCATAGTATGGCATAACACTTATTTATCTCTCTCATAAGATTGCACACTGTAATTGGACAATGGCAATATAAATCCCTTTAATGCCACACCCTTGTACACTGCAGTCAAAGCAATCACATCGTCATGGAGATAAGAATGTGAAATTTACACAGTGCTCCTTTAACTCTGGCTTTAACTCCACATTTTTCATTCATGGAGCAGTCAAATCAAACATGCTAAACAAGTCTTTGCGGGTTTATCTGCTGTACTGGTCCTTGTAATTAAAACTGTCCCACATGTTGTCCATATGCTTACACCAAGGAGCATAAGCTGTAAGGAGCTTTGTGCATTTGTATGTGTGTGTGTGTGTGTGTGTGTGTGAGTGAGTGAGTGAGAGAGAGTGATCTGGGGTGCACATGTAAAGATTAAAGCGACATGGACTCTAGTTTGCATAATATAGGCACAAGAGTACCTCAGGGTTGAATATCTGAGTATGCAAAATAGAGTAGGGGGAATATGGAAGTTTTATGCATATTGTGAAACAGTCTAGGCAAAGCAGTATAATTTCCAGAGAGATTTTGGATATCCTATTTAGTATGAACTATAATATGCTGAAGACATTTTTTGAAGTTAAAAACACTTAAAAAGCTTATATTGTGATATAATGTTGTTTTGTCATCACAAACATACCTCGAGTTGTGTTTTGTTTCATTTAAGTTTATTTGGTCGAATACATTTCGCAGCACATCCAAGCTGCTTCGTCAGTTCTGGCCATAGTGCTGGTGGACACTGCCTATATCTGCCTGAAGGGAGGAGCTAACTACAATGAAATTACTCTGAGACTACCACACCTATTTGTTTACACTTTCTGTTAGTTTGGCCTATTAAAATGTGTTTTGAAACTGACTGCATACCTTCACTAGAATCATTTGGATAATTTCAGCCCTGGAATTGCCAATCTCTACTGAACTAAAAGTAAAAGGAGCTGCTCACTTGAAAACTACCACTTTATTACATCATGAGATGGAACAGAGCATTTTGAGGTTTGGCGATGTAGAATTATAAAGTGTTGCTCAGACATGTGTGAAACAAAACACAGTCCAGTTATATTTTGATGAGGTAACAACATTAGAAAATGGCTTAACGCTCAAAAGAGTCAATCTTGCATAATATAGGACCTGTAACTTGGAGATGTTTGGCTCAGCGTATATGAAAAAATCATTAAAAAAATTAATAAAATCCATGATTGTGTAGACTAGGATTGTCAAAAGTATCAAAAATCTGATGCTAATACTAATATTAGTATTGAAAGTTGATACAAAATTTTCACAGGTATCGATACTAAAAAAAAAGTCCCATTGACAGGACAGAACAGAACCTTTCCTGAATAGCTTTAGAATGATGTTGAGCTGTATCAGAACAAGAAAAGGAGCACATAGACTAGTATACGCCCATGGACCACTATGGAACCTACAGGACCACTGAGGGATTACAAAGATATAAGACCATATGGGAATAGAAAACAAAGTACTACCATTTAATGTGGAAAATCACATTGTATTGTTTCAAGAAAGAGTGTTTTCATTACCACTGTGGTATTAGAATCAGTATTGAGTATTGAGTAATTTGAGTACTGAAGAGAAAAAGACATATTAAACTGGAAAACATCTTAAATAGTTGGTCTTGTTTCTTTGTGTGGTCTGGATCAAACACACGTCCTCTGTAAATACGTGTGCAAGAACCTCTCACAGCAGACACATTTTTCACTTTTATTTTCAGTTTTCTTGTTTCTTGGCTCCTCTTCACAGGCATCTGACATGAAAGCTTTGGGACACTCTACTCCTCTGCCAAAAAAAAAAAAAAAAAAGATTCTCCACACAACCTAACTATCCTCTTACCAACTTTCAATCTAGCAATATGCAGAGGAACATAGTACTTTTACCTACTTACTGACTGTACTTTTTTAATGACACAGTACTTCACAGTACTACACTGCATACTTTTACTACAACTATTACACTGCACAACATATTACTCGAGTAAGCGTACAGAGTAACACTACTCTTACTCGAGTAATATGTTGTGCAGGGTAACAGTACTCCTACTTAAGTACTATATTGTACAGTGTAACCGTACTTTTACTTGAGTAAAAGATGTGCTTCCTCTTCTCGCTGTGAGTAAGTCTAAAGTGACAAAAGTTTCATGTTGTCCAAAATTGACTTTTCAGACTGTGGCAGTTCACACCTTAGGGTACTTTAACTGACTTCATTAAAAGCAGTATATGCCTGATGTGTACTGTCCTAAAATTGTAAAAATCGTAACTAGTTCACTTGAAATGGTTTGCAGTGGTCCAAAGTTATTCCTCACCTACTTATTGCATTCAGAGCATCCTAATTATTGACCATGATGAGTTTATAAGTGCTTTTTACAACTTTCAGAGACCAGAGTTTTGCTGTGACTAAAGCTAACAACAACTAGCATCCTAATATGTATATTGTCCTGTAAAACACTAGGGTGTGTTAGTTTCATCTGCATGATGTCACGATCCTCCTGGGTTCTCCCCCTCCCAGTCAACTACTCACTCACCTGTGGTTCATCTACAACAGACCTGGGCACAAAGGGCCAGTGTGACTGCAGGTTTTCTTTCCAACCAAGCAGCAGCATACCAAACTTTACTCATTTAATCAACTGATCTCAGTCTTCAGATAGTTGAGGGTGTGCTCTTGGTTGGTCGGAACAAAAACCTGCAGCCACACCGGCTTTTTGTGGAACAGTTTGCCCAGGTCTGATCTACAATCAAGTCCTGCTACGAGAACCGGTTCTTCCAACATTCCCTGCCAGTTTGTCAGTTTACACACAGGGTTTACCCCGGACCTCTACCTGCTTCCATTCTGCCCTTCATCTGGGAACCACATCACCACTCCGCACCTCCTGCCCCCCCAGCCCCCCCAGCCCGATATCAACCTGCTCCTCCTGGGCCCCCAGCCTGATACCAACCTGTTCCTCCTGGCTCCCCAGCCCAATACCTACTTTTTTTTACCTACCAGTTCACTAGTGTTTAGCCAAAAGCCTTACATCTATGCTACTGACTGTTCCAAGATTGCATAATGGGTTTGTTACAAGGAAGGGCATTAGCTTGGGCGTCAGCCACTTGGGAGATGCAACCAGCCATCCGTCAGAACTATAATCTCTTTGTGGGAGAGTTAAGGAAAGTATTTGATCATCCTGTTCAAGGCAAAGAGGCTACCAAATGTCTGCTTCAGCAGGGCTCCCACAGTGCGGCTGAATTTTCAATTGATTTCAGAACCCTGGCCGCAGAGCCTGGGTGGAACGATGTAGCCCTTCAAAGTGTGTTTTTAAATGGCCTCAATGAACAACTCAAGGATGAGCTAGCAATGAGGGATGAATATGACAATCTTGATTCCCTGATATCAGCAGCAATAAAACTTGATAACTGGCTTAGAGAGCGCCGTAGAGACAGAGTCCGTTCATAGTCTTCCCCCCTCCACTGGTCTTCCAGCTCTCAGTCTCAGGTGAGTTGAAACATTCCTCAACCCTTAACCTCAAAAACAAACTGGTCACTTTCTGGCAAACTGCCCTGTTCAACCAAAAGGAGGGTGGGGGGGCTCATCAGTGAATGTGGGGGCTCAACTCAGTCTACAAACCTCACAGAATAATAATAATAATAATAATACATAAGATTTATATAGTGCTTTTCAAAGAGGCTTTACTGAAAGGAATAAAAAATAAAAATTAAATAAAAATATAATAAACAAAACAAAACAAATTAAATTAATGTGGGTCAAAGGCAATGGTGAAAAGATGAGTTTTAAGCTGTGACTTGAAATTGTTTACTGAGTCCGAGTTTCTGATATGGAAGGGCAGGCAGTTCCAGAGGGTGGGGGCAGCAGTGGCAAAGGCTCGGTCCCCCAAGGTCCAGTGCTTGGATTTAACAGTGGGAGTGAGGAGGTTATAATCAGCTGATTGGAGTCTGCGGGAGGGACGGCGGGGCTGGAGAAGTTCAGTGAGGTATGGGGGGGCCTGGTTATGAAGAGCTTTGTATGTAATGAGGAGGATCTTGAAGTGGATGCGCTGTGGGATAGGGAACCAGTGGAGTTTTTGGAGGACTGGGGTAATGTGGTCTCTGGTGCGGGTGTTGGTGAGGAGGCGGGCGGCGGAGTTTTGGACATATTGCAGTTTTTGGAGATCTGAGGAGGGAAGTCCGTAGAGGAGGCTATTGCAGTAATCAAGTCTAGATGTGATAATGGTACTTCAGAGAATGGTAATTCCTGCCACTCTATGTTTAAACAACTCCAGAGTTAATCTCACCATTCCCATTTCTGTTCTCATTGACTCTGGTGCTGATGACAACTTTATGAACACTAATTTGGATCAACAAATAGATTTAGTCTATTCCTCTGAAACAACATTTAATGGCCAATGCCTTGGATGGGAGACTACTAGCTAAAGTAATTTATATAACTGAACCTGTCCAGTTAGTCTGGAAATCATTGTGAAATCACTAGCTTTAACTTAATAAGTTCTCCTCACTCATCTGTGATTTTAGGATATCCTTGGCTTAAGCGGCACAATCCTCGCCTGGACTGGTCATCTTTTAAATTTTGGGCTGGAGTACTAACTGCCATATTTCATGCCTCCTTTCTGCTCTTCCACCTACAATAAGTAAGTAAGCCTTTATTTATATAGCACCTTTCACAGATAAAATAACAAAGTGCTTTGCAGAGTGCAATATACAACATATATAAAATCAAATAAATAACACAGTCAATTAAAAGCTTGTCTAAAAAGCAGTGTCTTGAGCTGCTTTTTAAGAGTCAATAGAGTCTGCCTCAAGGGCTAAAGGGTTAAAGGCAGGGCATTCCATAATTTGGGGGCCACAGCCTGAAAGGACCGGTCCCCCCGTGTTTTAAAGTGGGTCTTTGGGACCATCAGGAGGCCCTGACCAGAGGACCGCAGGGTGCGGCCCGAGGAGTAGGGACGCAGTAAGTCACTGATGTAGCAGGGTGCCTGGCCATTTAAAGCTCTATAAGTTAAAACCATGATTTTAAAATCAACACGGAATTTAACAGGAAGCCAGTGCAGTGAAGATAAAATTGGAGTGCTGTGTATTCTCCTGTTTGCTCCTGATTAAAACCTCGCAGCTGCATTTTGTACAAGTTGCAGCCGCTTAAGTGCAGATGCGCTAAAACAAGTAAAAAGAGAATTACAAAAATCTAAACAAGATGAAATAAAAGAGTAAACAATCTTCTCAAGATCAACATTTGATATAAAATTGGTCTCAGTTTAGTGATGTTCCGTAAATGGTAAAAACAGTTTATAACCACTGCTGCAGTGACCATCCAAAGACATTGATTTGTCGAACAGCACTCCAATGTTTCTAATGCTAGATTGGACTGAGGGGCTCAGTGAACCAAGGTGATCCTTAATTAGAGGAATTTTGTCATCTGGAGCCAAAATAAGAGTTTCTGTTTTCCCATCATTAAGTTGCAAGACGTTTTCAGGAAGCCAGTTTTCGATTGAAGAGAAACACTGCAGAAAGGTTTTTAGTCTGTCCATCTCTGTTTCTTTAAAAGAACAATACAATTGTATGTCATCAGCATACAAATGATATGATACATGCTTGAATCAATTCATAATTTGACCAATAGGAGAAATGAACATGAGAAAAAGAAGTGGCCCCAGGATTGACCCTTGCGGGATACCACAGGTCACGGGTGACACTTCAGACATGACATCATTAATAAAAACAGAAAAGGATCTGTCACTCAAATAAGAGGAAAAGCAGTCTAAGACTGTCCCATGGATTCCAAAGTCTTTGGGCAAACGGTGCAGTAACCTTTTGTGGTCTACAGTGTCAAAAGCTGATGTGAGGTCTAACAGAACCAACACTGTGTAATGGCCAGAGTCCGCCACCATCAGAATGTCATTTGAGACTTTCAAAAGTGCAGTTTCCATGGAATGCTTACTGCAGAAGCCAGACTGGAATTTATCAAATAAATTATTGCCCTGCAGGAAGTCTGTTAACTGTTTTGATACCATCTTCTCAATTATTTTAGATAAAATAGGCAATTTTGATATTGGCCTATAGTTTTGGGGTTCAGATTGATCCAGGCTTGGCTTCTTTAAAACGGGACTAAGCACAGCTTGTTTGAAGGAGCTAGGAACCGAGCCTCTTTTAAGAGACATGTTAACCATGTTAGCAACATGTGGTCCAAAAAGATTGGATGCCTTTACGAAGAGAGAATGTGGCACCACATCTAGGGGACATGAGGATGGTTTCATACTCTTCATTATGCCAGTTACAGAGACTAATGTGAATACCCCTCTGCCACCTGATTTGTCCCTGGTTCCTGCGGAACATCATGAGAGAGCAGAGGCCTTCAGTAAAGAGAAGGCACTTTCACTTCCTCCACATCGACCATATGATTGCACCACTGATTTATTGCCTGGGGCAACTCTGCCATCCAGTCGTCTCTACAATCTCACTCGTCCTGAGTGGGAGGCCATGGAGAAGTATATCAGTGATTCTTTGGCAGCAGGAATCATTAGACCATCATCTTCTCCAGCTGGATTTCTCTTTGTTTCCCCTTTCCAGACAAACACTCAGGTGTGTTAGAAACAGAGCTTTGACAAGATAAAATATCACATCTGATAGTGTTTATCTTTCCCATGAAATGGTCTGCAAACTGCTCACAGAAAGAGTCAGTGGGTGTCAAGTAAGATGTGCTAAATTTGGGGTTTAAAATGTTGTCAATGGTTGAAAAGAGAACTTTTGAATTACGTTTGTGGTTGGTGATTATTGAGGAGAAGTAAATATTTCTTGCATTTCTTATTGCATTGTTGTGTATTTGTTGTTGATTGATGAATAATTGGTAGTTTGTCGTTATTTTGTTTTTTCTCCATCTGCGTTCTGCCCTCTTGCACTCTCTCTTGGATTTTCTCACCTCTTCATTTCTCCATGGAGGTTTTGAATTGGTTTGGATGTTTTTGGTTTTAATTGGAGCAACCAGATCAAGAGCTGACCGTAGTCTACTGTTAAAATGGTCAATAATAAAATCACAAGGGGCAGGTAAAACCATTGAGGAATTTTTATCTAAAACATCAATAAAGTTTGCAGCCACTTCAGGGTTCAGACGGCGCTTCCTCACAGTTCTCACAGAGGTCTCCCGCTGTATAAAACCAGTGATATTAAAAGAACACACAGTAGTGGTCAGACACAGCCAGGTCAACAACAGAGGACACACTAGTGGTCAGGCCATAGGTAATGACCAGATCCAGAGTGTGGCCCCTGTTGTGAGTTGGCTGTGGGATGTGTTGAGTAAAATCCATATAATTAAGAACATAAACAATTAAGAACAAAATTCATTTGCAAGAGGGTCTAAAAGGTTATCTATGTGCAAGTTTAAAATCACTGGTTATAATAATCATATTAAATTAATTGTGTAAAATAGATAAAAACTCAGAAAACTCACTGATAAAAAGGTTGCATTTTTTTGGTGGTCTGTATATAGTGACACATAAAATTTGGGGGTTGCTAAAAACAATTGAGTGATGTTCAAAACTTGTGAAATTGTTCAATAAAATAGGTTTGGTGGCCAGAGTGTTTGTACATATAGAAGCAGTGCCACCTCCGCTTTTACCATTTCTAGTTGAAAACACAAAGTTAAAAGTGGGTGGAGAGGCCTCTGTGAGAACAACTGGTGTGTCTGCACCCAGCCATGTTTCAGTTAAAAAGAAGCAGTCAAGTTTGTGGTCTAAAATCAGGTCATTAACAATAAAAGACTTGTTCAGCAGAGAGCGAACATTTAAAAGAGCCATGTTTAATGTTAGCGGGGACTGAGTAACTACAGGAATTTATGATGAATGTGCTTTTGGAAGAGATTTAAGATTATGGATGTTTGCAGTGAATTTATAAAGATGCACCTGAGCTTGCCGACACCATACTTTCATCTGAACGCATTGTGGCTACAATCACTTGGGAGATTGAATTAATCATCAACAATGCTCAACGCCAGCAACCAGATCCAGGTACTGGTCCACCAAATCATTTATTTGTGCCAGATTCTGTTCGTTCCCAGGTTCTACACTAGCCCCCGTGACACACAAGCTCTTCCCTCACCTGACTCACCTGAACCCTGTCAGAACTTAACAAGCTGCTGGATAGTAGATTAACATTAACCCAATTCTGAAATTTAAACCATGTTGTTGCTGTATTAATAAAGGGTTTGTTTATATTAGATACCGATTTTAATTCTAACAAAATGACCATGATGTTAGTCCCCACACAGTAAGAAATCCCCCCTCACACACACAGACTGTAGTTATGTGGAAGTGGGACACAGTGAAAAATAACTTGAGTCCAAAAAGTAAGCTCCAGATTTCCCTTGGCACCACTCTTCAAGGAGCAGTTCCCCATCCCCACCTCTACAGATCTCTCCCTGTACTTATTGATGACATTGTACTTTATCATACACAGAGCTAAAATGTAAATGGACAAAAATAATGATTCATATCAGTAGCTGAACACATTAAAGTGGAACTAAACACCAAATCTACTTTTTTGCCACTTACCTGTGCATACAGACTGGCATTATTTACCTTTCATAGTCAATTTTTTATTTTATTTTTTTGGGCAACTTTAGTGCAAACTTGGTACATTTGCAGCTTTTTGTTCTAAAATGTATAAAAATGCATCCTGCCTTCAGTGGCCACTGTAATAAACACACAGTTGCCCTGATAACAGCAGGGCCGGAGTCTGAAGACATCTGTTAGACCAATCGCACTGTTCCTTATACTTCCAGACCCTGCGATCTTCCTCCTTCACTCTCCCCTTTAGTCCTCCAGACCCTGCCCCCCCACCTCACTCTCCCCTTTAGTCCAACTTTTTGTATTAAAACTGAATTTTCACCATATTCATTTTAGCTGCTTCTGTATGGAAGCCCAGCAATACCCCCACCACTCCTTACCTTCATACCTCCCTATCCCCCACTCTCCTTGAGCCTGTCTCACAAATAATTACTGAACCTGACTCAAATGCACTGATAATATTTCCCGGCAACCCCTGGAGGCCCGATTGCCACATTATTTGAAGCATGATATAAACAGGCCACTGGAAGCCTGCCTCATGCATGAATTACAGACAGAAGCTAGACTCTCAGTATCTATCTGTTGCAGTATGTTTCAAAGTATCTCTTGTAGATTTATACTTCAGTTTTATACCAAGTCATCCTGCAACCCCAAGCTCAGTACATCTGACCCAGCAGGAGATCGCAAGCCCAACTTTGAGAACCTGTGCACTATGTAACTTTGCTCCATGAAGATTATTATGATACTTATTTTACAGCATGTCATTAATCGTACATTTAATTGTTTTTTCATGAGTAAGAAATACAGCTATACATTATTTGCATTCATTCATAAAGAAAATGTACATACGTACATACGTACATAAGAAAATGTGGCCATACCTGCCTGTCAAAGCCTGATCCTGTCAGATCTCAGAAGCTAAGCAAGGCAGGGCCTGGTTAGTACTTGAATGGGAGACCGCTGGAAATTCCAGGTGCCACAGTGGGGCGCCAGTTGCAAAAAAAAAAAAACTGTCGCTGTGTCCTTAGGCAAGACACTTTACCCACATTTGCCTAGTATGAAAGTGGCGCGTGCATGAGTGTTGGTGGTGGTCGGAGGGGCTGATAGCGCAAATTGGCAGCATCGCTTCCGTCAGTCTGCCCCAGGGCAGCTGTGGCTACAGAAAGTAGCTTACCACCACCAAGTGTGGAGTGAATGAACAATGAACTGTAAAGCGCTTTGAGTGTCATGAAAGGTGCTATATAAATCCAATGAATTATTATTATTATTATTAAAATACATATCAATGAATACTGGAGCCTTGAGTAAAGAGGACAAAGACTGAATTTCCCTTATTGGCTTGGAGCAGCACAGTGAGAACACACCATCGTACTCAGAGAAATACAAAAAAAAATAAAACTAAATATACGCACGTTTAAAAATTACACATCCTCCTCTCCTGCACTCCTCCATTCCTCTGCTATATCTGCTCTGTCATGGTTCCTTTTAAATTCCTCTCTCAGTTCTTACAGTGACTCTGTAGAACTGTCTCTGGAACTCCAGACCCCCCACAACGAGCCCCCTTTTCCCCCACCGCTGAGCCCTGAAGAGTCGGAGAGAGAGCCAGGAGTACCAGCACTATAAGCTCCTTGCTTTATTTGATACGAGTACTTGCCTGGAAATCTAGAAGGATATCTCTCTCTATGTGTTACACAGGTACATTGATGAGTCTGGATTTTTCCAGGCAAGAGAAACACAGTATTGAAATTCAAATAATGTCATTCTAAAGACTGCATATGCAAATAATGTCATTCTTAAGACTGCATATCCAAGGTGTTAAAAAAAGGTGTTTATTGTGTTAAAAAGTGTGTCTAATGATAAAGAATTTGGACATTTTGTGGGATTTTGACATGTTAAATTTCAATATTCATCAAAAAGGACTTAATTAAAGAAATAAGTGACTTCTGGGTTGGAAAGTGTCATCGAACGTCCAGAATTCCCTCCCTGAGCTGCAGAGGCTGTGCTAGCACTATTCATGGCTGTAGGGGCTGGGGTTTAGGGAGTGACTATTCAGATCAGAGAGAGCCATTTTAGGTTTAACTGGATTTATGAAAGGTTGTGAAATGTAAAAGTCCTATAGGCTATTATGCAAAATTGGCTCCTGTGACCTTTAAGCCATGTTAAAATGTTGTTACCCCATCGAACATACCTGAAGTTACATCTCCAAAGCTCAAAATGCTCTGTTCCACCTTATGATGTCATGAAGCAGTAATTTTCAAGTTAACAGCTCCTTTTACCTTTAGTTCACCTTTAGTAGAATTATTTAGTCTGAACCAGTGCTCCAAAGACTCCCATTGGTCAATCTCACAAACCTGCTCCAGCCTAGAAAGCCAACATGAGGAAACACAAAACACAACATCCATGCACCCTTTTCCACCTTCCCCCTATAAAGCAACGCTAATGATGGAACAGCACATTACAGGCAATACTAGCACGTCATTATTACCGTCCCCTGGTAGAACACAGCCCCAAACTGTGGTTCCTAATAGCCTGGGAGGCAGCCAGCTCCGGGGCCTCTCCCACCTCTCTGCTGTTATAGGTGCAATAACAAAGGTGATCCCCATAGACTCCATTACCTGCAATAGCTCCAGAACTGCAGAATTCAGGTTTCAAACATACTTTTACTCCTACTTGAGTACAGTGTAAAAGTACTTTTGAGTAAATGTTTGCATTATTTTTTCAACTGTGAGTGAGTCTAAGGTCGTTTTCACACCAGGAAAGTCCGATAGTTGGCTTGCTTTGGTCCGGACCTTATTTTTTATTTTTTTATTTTTTGGTGCGGTTCGCTTTCACACTGCATTTTTTTCCCAAGTGGACCAACATCTATAAACAAAACCACGTGTGCTGAGGTCGCTCAGCCATTGGACAGAAATGAGCTGTGTCAAAACGCCGTGTCCAAACACGGAAGGAGGAGAATAATGGTGTTACGTGCTGTTTTCAATCTAACCTTAGCGATAAGGTTTGCTCAGTTTTTACATTAGGTTTACACTATTGTACAATCAATTTCCAAACGACGAAGACACAGGGCAAGACGGCTACGGAGGACAGCGCTCATGTGCGCGTATCAAGTTCTGACTCTTCACGCAAAACGTAAGTAAGCCTCATAAGTTTCGTTTCATTTAGTTTCGTCAGCCTCGGTTTCCCATAACGCTCAACATACGATGGGAGCTCGTTAAGTACAAAAAGCCAACTTGTGTCGGATCGAGTCCGGTCTGCATTCTCACCTCAAACGAACCGCACCAGGATTCGAATGGAACCGTGCTGAGACCCAGCTTTTTAGGTGGTCTCGGTTCGCTTGTTTGCTCCGGATCGAGATTTTTGTTTTTTATTCACACCAGCCCAAAAGGTCTGAATCAAAGGAGCAAACGGACTCTTTAAAACTTTGTTTTAAATGAACCAAACAAGGCAGGTGTGAAAACAACCTAAAAGTTATGTTGACAATCTTGAAGGCCTGTACACAATTGTTCCCCCATGTATTTGATTACAATGTGTCTTGCCTATATGTGTACTGCAGTGTACTGTCTGCATCTAATTGTAAAACATTAGATTATCAAGACATGCGTGGCGGCACGGTGGCTGAGTGGGTAGCGCTCATGCTTCACAGCAAGAAGGTTCCGGGTTCGATCCCCGGGTCGCCCAGACCTTTCTGTGTGGAGTTTGCATGTTCTTCCTGTGTCTGGGTGGGTTTCCTCCGGGCACTCTGGTTTCCCCCACCAACCCAAAACATGCACCATAGGTAAATCCTCCAGCTTAGGTCCTGACCAAGCCGAAGCAAGAAGATCATGGAGATGGTCCCCGGGCGCAGTAATGTGCTGCCCACTGCTCCTAATAACAGGATGGGTTAAATGCAGAAATGGAATTTCCCCACTGTGGGACTAATAAAGGCATAGCTTTCTTTCTAGCATCCCAGTTGTTGTTAGCTTTATTGTCATGGCAAAACCTGCCTCACTGATCTTTGAAAGTTGTGAAAAGTGCTCATAAACTCATCGTAGTGAATAATTAGAAAGGAATAACTTTGGACAAGGGATGTGCAAATCGATGCTAAGTATCAGTACTATCGATAGTGACTGAGGTATCAAAAGTATTAATACTGCTCTAAAGAATCGGTACTCTTGGAAGATGGAATGGACACACAGAAAATATCTTGACACAACAAACTATTACTTTATATATTACCCATCCTCTCCCATAATATAATCCATCTATTCTTACAGCTATTACATCTAAAGCTGGTTGGCATTTCAGTTGTAAAAAAACAAATATTTGCGAGAACCTTTAATAGGCCTATAGCTGTAGTGAGCCATAGTACATTATAATGTGTGTAAATGTGTAAACAAAACCCTGCCAATAGGAAATTAAGAGATATACACATGTATATGTAATTCATATTTGGAATCAGAAATAGTATTGTCAGTTTCAGTTTTGAAATTATTTGCAATTCTATTTTTCACATTTTTAAAACAGAAAAATCAGGTGCAGAGATTTTAAATGATTTTAATATTTTTTTTTTCTTGCAGTGCACCTTCAGATATAATTTAGTTTGTCTTAGTTTTGAATCTGCCCTCTGAAAATACCAGATCCAATTACATTAATTTTCAATTTCCAATTATAAATCATATGTTGACAGTTACAGACAGTTACTCCTTTAGTTATCCTTACTTTATCAGTCATAGTTTTTACTTTTTTTTTTTTTTTTTTACAATATTATTTTGAAGTAACAATACTCTTACTTAAGTACATTTGTGACTACTCCCTCCTCTGCTCTGGAGTTAGACTTGGACCAGCTTAAACTCCATTACCCACACTCATTTAGCTTACAGCTCATGAGACAGCCTTTAAAGTTCCAGGATCTCAAGGCATAGAATGAGCTAGCCGCTTATCGTGTTTATTCTTGTCTAAAAATACGTGGCGAGTGTTGCTTTGGGTGGGTTGGTAAATATGGCGTTACAGAGGAGGAGAGGGCACTATTAGATCTGCTAACGTCACCGGATACATGTACCACACAGGCTAAAAATACAAGAGCAAATACAAGAGGTGTGTATTACTGTAACTAAAGGAAGCAAGCAAGCTGTCACTTTAAAGGTGTTATACCTGTTTTTACTATCTGAAAACATGAAAAACAGAACTAGTTCTTTTGAAATAATTTGCAGTGATGTGTGAAAAGTCCCTCAGTCGTCCAGGTAGAATCCATGATCAAAGGAGAAGTTCAATTTGTCAACTGGACAAAGTTTGTTTGGTTGAAAACGTTTCGCCACTCATCCGAGAGGCTTCGTCAGCTCTGGCCCTCATGCTGGTTTGACCCTGTTTATATCTAGCTGCAAGGGAGGAGCTAGCTTCCCTGAACAAAGCTCTGACCTATCCCCGCTACTCTCTTTTGTTTTACGAATTCCTCTGGCGTCTTGTATTAGCATATCTATCAGCCCGCTCACTACACTGAAACAACTCTGAAACCATCAGCTAATCTGTCTCTTTGTATTTCAAATTTCTCTGGCGTCCAATTCCCTATTCAAGACAACGACCCTCTCCACCCCTCTGCAATGGCTTGTCTGTCCTAATGATTCATTGTTTGAGAATCGAATTATAGATGGGAGACAAGTTGTGTCTAACTCCCCCATTTCTGTTTAACGACGGATTCTCTTTTTTGACAAAAATAGCCTCTTTAACTCCCCTCTCAAACCAGTTCTTTTCCCTGGCAAAGATCTGAACCTCACAACAATAGGAGGAGGAGATCTGAACAATAGGAGAAGACCGGGGACTCCAAGTAGAAGTCTTCAGGAAGCCCACACACACAGACCTGCTTTTTGACTCACACCACCCACTGCAGCACAAACTAGGTGTTATTCGGACATTACAACACAGGGCCCAAGTGGTTCCCACAAGCACAGAGGGTAAGGAGAAAGAAGAACAACATGTGCAGGAAGCCCTCTCTGTTTGTGGATATCCTAAATGGGCTGTCAACAAAACCAAGAGAGACAAGGGCAAGAAACAAGACAACAGAGAATCCGAACCCAGGAGGAAAGGGGTAGCGATTCCGTACCTGGCCGGCGTTTCGGAAAAACTACAGAGGATTTTCAGACAATATGAAATCCCAGTTTATTTCAAACCCACAAACACTTTAAGACAAAAACTGGTCCACCCAAAGGACAAAACACCGAGCCACAAACAAAGCAATGTGGTCTACTCCATTCAGTGTAGTGAAGACTGCAGTGAGCGCTATATTGGGGAAACCAAGCAGCCACTTCACAAGAGGATGTACCAACACAGGCGGGCGGGCCAGAGTGGACCGTCATCTGCCGTTCATCTTCACCTAGAAGCCGCGGGCCATTCATTTGAGGACAGTGAGGTTCAGATCTTAGCCAGGGAAAAGAACTGGTTTGAGAGGGGAGTTAAAGAGGCTATTTTTGTCAAAAAAGAGAATCCGTCGTTAAACAGAAATGGGGGAGTTAGACACAACTTGTCTCCCATCTATAATTCGATTCTCAAACAAAGAATCATTAGGACAGACAAGCCATTGTAGAGGGGTGGAGAGGGTCGTTGTCTTGAATAGGGAATTGGACGCCAGAGAAATTTGAAATACAAAGAGACAGATTAGCTGATGGTTTCAGAGTTGTTTCAGTGTAGTGAGAGCAGCCTAGGGCTGATAGATATGCTAATACAAGACGCCAGAGGAATTCGTAAAACAAAAGAGAGTAGCGGGGATAGGTCAGAGCTTTGTTCAGGGAAGCTAGCTCCTCCCTTGCAGCTAGATATAAACAGGGTCGAACCAGCATGAGGGCCAGAGCTGACGAAGCCTCTCGGATGAGCGGCGAAACGTTTTCAACCAAACAAACTTTGTTCAGTTGACAAATTGAACTTCTCCTTTGATCACAATTTGCAGTGATCCAAATGAGATTATAGGTGCTTTTCACTAGAGATATAGCGATACAATACTGGAATGTGATATTGGCACCAATACTGAAAAATTGGCTGCATCGGACATCGGCTTCCAAATAGAGCTTCTGCCGATATCTTGGTTGGACATATAAACTGATGTAATAAGACTATTCATTGATCATAGTAACTTCCGTTACACCAAGTCGTCCTGTAGTCAATCAAAGGATAAGTCACAGCTACACATTTTATTTTTGTTGAAAGAAAATACATGTTGTTTTCAGTCTCTGCTCTGGTATCTGTTAATATCATGTATCAGCAAATACTTTCATCTATATTATCAAAATCAGTATTGGAACTAAAACTGCTGGATCGGTGCAGCCCAACTTTTCAGAACTCTCAGAGACCAGAGAAGAATTCTGCTGTGATGCAATGTTAACATTAACTCGCATGCTACCACCTACTTCCTGATTATCAGACAATAATTCACTTTATGATTTGATGCAGTGTGTACACAGAGGATTTATTTTGACCTCAAGAGTTGCTTATACAATATATCTGTACTGGGCCAACTAGAAAAGCTTTACAGACACAAAAGCAGATATCTTTTGACAAGACAATATGACAACTGTTTACATATTTGAGCAATTTTAAAACAAGTAATAAATGTTCAAAATGCATTCTCCATTTCTAAACTCCAATTATCCTCAGGGAGTCATGAAGTGTGCTGTTAGCATGCCTATAGTTGGTAGCATTACCGCTCTGGTGAACAGCTCTTATAAACTCATCATAGTGAATAATGAGGATGCTCTGAATGCATAAGATAAGTGAGGAATAAAAAAAAAAAAAAAAAAAAGAAAAAAAGAAAAATACCTTTACCAAATCTCAACAAAACTCAAATTTAAGTGTGAAAAGCTGAAGAATACAGAACTGTGGCTATACTTCTACATAGTATCTCAGGAGACCTCCATGAGCAGATCCAGTTCAGATCTCCTGCTCCTCTGAACTCAGTTCCAGTCCAAGTGCTTCTGGCAGACACATCTGACCAGAGCACAAACTTTGGGAAATATATTGATTTTTACCACAGAACTTTGGCAAATGTACTCTATACTTAGAATCCGATATCAGTGTGATAACGCAGAGGTTTAAAGGTGTACCATGAAACATTTCCAATAGAGGGTCCCCTACCTGCGTGTCTCTCCAGAGACAGGCCATGGAGATAAATATTTAATGTCATACTGTGGAACATTCAGGCAAAGCAACAACATCTCCCTGAGGACAAGCAGGCAACACAAAAAACATTTGTAATGTATTATAAGATATGTCTATTTTTGGTAAGAAGTTTCAGATTATGGCTTTAACCAGCTGAAATCCCTTAGTCATTTTATGTAATACCCCACCCTTTATTAGCTCTCGCAAAACCAACTGACCTAAAAGTGTGATTATCCCACAGAAAAGCCAGAGCAGACTCATTTCTAAATGTGTCCAACTGCGACATTTCAGGACACAAGTCATCCTGGAGGCGTTTTGTGTTATTCACAGATTCTGAAAGTGTAGATTCCAAGCTTTTCAATGATGTCTTAGACATGAAAATCTGACAATATTTGAAGAAGTTGTCGCTATTTGAAAGCATGTACAGCAGATTTTGCTAATCAGCCCTGAAAGTTTTCTCAGTTTTCTCACAACTTGCCTCATTTGCATGACATTAAGATAAGCCCTCCCCCATCACTGACTATCTGTGGTGTGGTGGTAATGTCCAGGCAGGTCAGAATCATTCAATAATTTAATAATACACAGGATAATATGTTAAGTCAAAGTTTACTACAAAATTTAATAGACTACCAAGATTCAAGATTCAAGGAGGTAATACTGCTCATATGAATTTTGTATTGCACATAATATAGCATAGTATAATATAATAATAAATAAATAAATAAACAATAAATAAATACATGCCATATATCTTAGCAGTATACCTATAAATAATTTTTTGGCCACATCAAAATGGACTTCAATAACAATTCAATAATTTCAATAAGCTAGCTTTAATTCCAAAAATAAAGTGCACTTTCAAAGTTCTATTAAATAAATCAATTAGTATGCATGCGAGCAGCTCCATACTGTAGTGACGAGACTGCAGACAGACCACCCGCGTGCTCTCGTTCTAATCACGGGGGACTTTAACCACACTTCCCTATCCACTACTCTCCCTACATTCACGCAATACATCACGTGCCCCACGAGAGACAATAAGACTCTGGACCTTTTTTACGCAAATGTCAAGGACGCTTACACCTCCGCCCCCCTCCACCCGCTCGGACGCTCAGACCACTGTCTGGTCTACCTGCTCCCGCAATACACACCCAGGGTGCGAAGACAACCTGCGCAGAAGCGGTCTGTGAAGCTTTGGACTCAGGAGGCCTGTGAGAGTCTGAGGGACTGTTTCCAGAACACTGACTGGGACATGTTCAGCGGCTCTTACGGAGATGACATCAACGGCCTGACCCATTGCATTACAGACTACATTAACTTCTGCGTGGAGAACACTGTACCAACCAGGAGGGTACGGTGTTTCTCCAACAACCACCCCTGGGTCACCCCTGAGCTTAAAGCCCTCCTGAACCAGAAGAAGAGGGCTTTCAACTCAGGGGACAGAGAGGAGCAACAAGGGTCCAGAGGGAGCTTCAATGGAGGATACGACGGGCCAAAAAGGACTATGGGAGGAAGATGGAAGAGCAGCTGGCCCAAAACAACGCACGGGGCGTGTGGAGAGGACTGAGGAACATGTCTGGTTTCGGACAGAGTGGCAGAGGGACAGCTGATGGCGATCAGCGCTGGGCGGACGAATTAAACCGTTACTTCAACAGGTTTGACTCGCCCCCCACCCCCTCTGCCCCTCTGCCGACTCCCCCCTCCTCCTCTTCACACCTCCCCGGGCCAGTAGCCACATCCCCCTTCCCCTTCACACGGACCCAACCCAGCACCAGCCCCCCTCCACCCCCCACCTCCACCAGCCCCTGCAGTCCACCCCAGTCCCCCCCTCACTCCCCCTCTCCATCACACCAGACGAGGTGAGGAGGGAACTTAGGCGGCTCAACCAGAGGAAGTCCACAGGTCCTGATGGTATCTGCCCCAGGCTGCTGAGAACCTGTGCAGACCAGCTCTGTGAGGTTCTCTGCTACATGTTCAACCTGAGCCTCAGCCTGGAGAAGGTCCCCGTCCTGTGGAAGACCTCCTGTGTGGTCCCGGTTCCCAAAACAACAAACGCCAGGGAACCGGCCCACTACAGACCAGTCGCCTTGACCTCCCACCTCATGAAGACCATGGAGAGGGTGATCCTCAGCCACCTCCGCTCTGTGGTGAGCCCCACCCTGGACCCGCTGCAGTTTGCCTACAAGCCAAACGTAGGAGTAGAGGACGCCGTCATCTACTTGCTGCAGCGGGCACTCACCCACCTAGAGACCGCCGGGAGTGCTGTGAGAGTCATGTTCTTTGACTTCTCCAGCGCCTTCAACACCATCAGGCCGGCGCTGCTGCGGGGGAAGCTGGAGGACGCGGGAGTGGATGGACATCTCGCTGCCTGGACCATCGACTACCTCACTGACCGTCCACAGTACGTGCGGCTGCGCGGCTGTGAGTCAGAGGGGTAGTCTGCAGCACTGGGGCTCCCCAGGGAACTGTCCTCTCACCCTTCCTCTTCACCATATACACCTCGGACTTCACATATAACATGGACAGCTGCCATCTCCAGAAGTTCTCTGACGACTCGGCCATTGTGGGCTGTGTGTCAGAGGGGAACGAGCTGGAGTACCGCTCGGTCATCAGTGACTTTGTGGACTGGTGTGGGCGCAACCACCTGAGCCTCAACACCAGTAAAACAAAGGAGCTGGTGATCGACTTCAGGAGGAGCCCACTACCTCACTCACCGGTGAACATCCAGGGGCAGGACATAGAGACTGTGGACAGTTTCAAGTACCTGGGTGTTCACCTCAACAATAAACTGGACTGGTCCCACAACACCAACGCCCTGTACAAGAAGGGCCAAAGTCGCCTCCACCTCCTGAGGAGACTGAGTTCCTTTGGAGTGAGCAGGCCTCTGCTCAAGACTTTTATGACTCTGTGGTGGCCTCTGCTCTCCTCTACGCTGTCGTCTGCTGGGCCCCGAGCAGCACAGAACGGGACAGAAAAAGACTCAACAAGCTGGTCAAGAGGGCCAGCTCTGTCCTGGGCTGTCCTCTGGACTCTGTAGAGGTGGTGGCTGAGAGGAGGGTACTGGCCAAATTCACGTCCATCATGGACGACACCTCTCACCCTCTGCACCGGACTGTGGAGGAGCTGAGCAGCTCCTTCAGCAGCCGACTGAGGCACCCCCAGTGCAAGAAGGAGCGCTACCGCAGATCCTTCATCCCCACCGCCATCAGACTGTATAATTCTACTGTATAGTCCTACCGTGCAATATCGTTTTCCCAATGTGCAATATTGTTGTTTTTTTTCAATACTCCTATCGTGCAATATAGTTTTTCCAATTTTTTTCAATACTCTCCCGGTCACTGTTTTTTATTATTATCACTACTATTATTATTATTTGATTTACTACTTATTTTTTTTAAATTATTATTATCACCTATCTTTATGCCTTTTTTTGCCTGCATGCACTTGTCTTCTTGTTCAAACTGTCCCTACCTGGAGCTACTGTGACAAGTAAATTTCTCCTGTGTGAGATCAATAAAGTCTTATCTTATCTTATCTTATCTTATTGCAGCCTAATTCATTCAAAAAAAAGTTACAAAAAGAAAACATTGAAGTTTAAAAGGCTGCGCATCCCATAAGAACTTCCATTCAAAACCTCATGGCTAAATAAGCACCGGGTCAAAAAAAAGTTACAAAAGTGCCAAAACGGGTCAAATTGAATCAAAATAAAGTATTACTCTACCGCTATAGCCTATGTCAAAACGTTCGGAATTCATATAAACAAAAATAGAGTGGAAATTAACCTAAAGAGACTGTTCTTGGTCGCGCTGACCACATTTGTATCAACGCCAGCGTGAGCATTAGCTTAGCTGCATTGTGAATGGAGATCCGCAGCACCACAATATGATCGCCACACGAAAGCTGAATTAGTATTTAAACATGTCCTAAAGTCTATAAAGTAAACGTGTTCTTAAAAAAGACCGCGCTAGCGTTTAGTCCCGGTTTTAGTCCTGGTTTAGTCCTGGTTTAGTCCCGGTTTTAGCCCTGGTTTAGTCCTGCAGTGAGTAGCCGCACAGCGTGGTCCCACACAGAGCACAGTGCAATATGATCGCCACACGAAAGCTGAATTAGTATTTAAACATGTCCTAAAGTCTATAAAGTAAATGGGTTCCTGCAAACATCTTCGGGTACACTTACTTGTCTCGTTGTTTGACTCATTGTCCGTGGATCGCATATCCGCGCTCTTTCGCCAGTAAAGTATCAGATCGCATTCTCTACATGACCTCGTTCCTTCTTATATAGCATTTACAGTCAAAGTTAAGGATTTTTTAAATGCAGCTACATATTCACAAGCTGCACACAGCTGATAGGCGGAAAAAGTAAACAAATGTCACGTGATTGGTCCGCAGCAGCAGGATGGTAATTTAGACACACCTCGATTCTTTCCGAAAAACAAGCCAATTTCAGACAAAATGTATGCTTTTTAAGCAGTCAATGCTGTTATCTGAAAAATGGAGTGGGTTCTTCATGATCTCAACTAGCACATTCAGCAAAAAACGAAAATCGCAAATTTTGAAAAAAAAAAAACAACAACAAAAATCTCGTTATCTCAGATTCCCTAATGCCGAGTTACGGACTGAAAAGCATCACAAATATACTTTTTGCTAACCCAATCTCCATTTGGGTGCTCCATCCTTATATATCAGCTTGTTTACCATATCAGTGGAGTTGTGTGTGATTAAAAACCTTATGTCATTTTAAGTGTGTGTGTAAGGGCCCCCTCCTCATCTCTACAGCTTTGCATGTGCTTTGGGCTAGCTTCACAGCACCCCCTGTTAAAAATTACTTCCAGCGGCCCTGCTCCTACTCATACTTAAATACACTTTAATCTTCTCTACACGTAGTAGTAGCAGTCTCAGTGAACTTTTTTAAACTCTTATTTGGGTTATTGCTTCGACTACCACTCTTCGACTACTACTTCTAGTACTACTACTACTAATACTACTACTACTACTACTACTACACTTCTACCAGTACTTCTAACAGTACTTATACTTAAGTACACTTTAGTCTTCTCTACAAGTGTGCTATGGTCATGAGGACTGGCTAATGGTTCTTAAAGTCATTGAGATCTTTCATTTGAGATGGTTGAATCTGGTCCTGATAAATATAGTGATTGGAAGTGTTGAGAATTCACCATGTGCGAGATTCATCCATTTAGTCCATGAAGTGTCAGGAGTGGGTGTGAAAACCCAAATGTTGCAAACATGTTTGGGCCTCTCAGGTTTCAGAGACTTGGAGAAAAGGAAAAGGCTGTGATTCTCTTTCTATTACTGCAAATACAACGTCGATTAAAAAAGGTGGTTAAAATAGTTTTTGATCAGCTTGGTCTCTCAAAATGCAATGCAAAATGCAGCAAAATTATTCTTTTAATTTATTATCATTTAATCCACTTTAATCCACATCAAAACTACGAATGACACGTGTGGAATGTAGTAGATGAAAATAAACTCCAGAGTTGTTTTAGATTTGAGATTTTTAGACCCTTTGCTTTGATTACTGCTTTGCATTTTTGTCATTTCTTAACCCTAAGGTACAGCTGTGAAGTAAAAACCATTTAGGAAGAATTCATCTCAGCAAGGGTTTGCAGAGCTGTCAATAAAGGAAAGGGTGACTTTGAGGCTTTGAATTAAAAAAAAGAAGAAGTTATTTCACTCTTTTTTCTTTGCTACATAATTCTATTCTGATGTCTTCCATATGTATCTTAAATAGATGCACTGTGTAACTTTACTACTGGCGGGCCTGCCACCTGCTTGTCCCCATGGAGATGTTATTGCTTTATCTAGAATGGTCCACAGTAGAGATTAAACCTATCACAAGGGAAACAACTATAGCCTACATTCCAGGTCAGATCTGTGGAGAGGCAATCCTATTCACAAAGAGAATTATTGTATTTTTGAACAATAGAAACACCAGTAATGAATAAATGCTGGATCTGTGGTTATTGTTATAACATGGAATATTCCAAGCAAACATCTCCATGGAGACAATCAGGTGATGGGCCTTCCACCAGAACATTTAAATAAAAAAAACATTCTACCTTCTTCTTTCATGATAGTTATTTTGGGTCATTCACACGCTCATCACACCTTAAGCCCTATTCGGACGGGATTAGTTTTACAGGGGGATGTAGAGTAATGTGGGTTTATCACAGGACCTCTGTAATATAAATGACCCCATTCACACAGGACAAGAAATGTCCGTAATATTCATTTGACATGGGAGGAGTTTGTTTACGCTCTGCCGTCACGTATTCGTTGCCGTGCACGTCATGATTAGCCTATGTGTAATATTAGTGAACTATGCAAATTATTGCCCATAATCAGGACTAATAGAGCATACATGACCTAAAACAAGCAGAAGTTTCATGCCTCTGACGACTGATTTATACCTCTTGGTCTTTTTCATTGGTCAATGTGTGCGTTTGTTTGAGAGTACCGGTAGATCATTTTGTTTGCCGGCAAAACAAAGCGCTTCAAGCTCCTCCATGTTTGAAAATTGCGTTCAATTCTTTCTTTAAATGGATGTGACGAAATATTACATAGATCTTTACCGAGGGTCGCATTCGCACGGGATTATTATTACCTATGGTAATTCCCCCAGACCGTTTTACAGAAGGTGAAACTCGCTGTAAATTTCACAGACATACTCCGTTATGTTTACGGACATGGCGCGTTCAGACAGGACTAAATTCCCTGGTAATTATTACTTCAACCCATGTCACCCCATAAAACTAATCCTGTCCGAATTGGGCTTAAGAGTATAAAATGGCTAAAAGCTCACAAGAGTCAATTTTGCATAATACTGTATAGAACCTTTAAAAGACTGTTTTATTACAGTAAATTTAATTTTTTCTTCCATAGGGACATAAGGATCACCCCTCTATTACTTAAAAGGACATTGCAAAAGTAGAAATTCAATTTGTCAGCTGGACAAGTTTATTTGGTCAAATACATTTTGCAGCTCATCCAAGCTGCTTCTTCAGTTCTGAGAACTGAAGAAACATATTCAACCAAATAAACTTTTGTCCAGTTGATAAATTGAATTTCTCCTTTTGCCATGGATTCTGCCTGGACGACTGACGGATTCTACACACATTTAAACAACATTGTGTATGGCCACATTTTTTTGTTTACTATAGGGAGATATTGCGTTGCTTGGTATGTTTCACAGTATGGCATTAAAAGACTATTCAGCCTTTGTTTCAACAGAAATGATTTTATTGTTCAGAAATGCCTTTAAGAACAATGCAATCTTATGTGCACATGCACAAATCACTCTAAATACAACTTCAGAGGGTCAATGAAGAAGAAACACCAACATGGTTAAAAAGTCTGTTTTGCAGTATATGTCTGTTATTGTCACAGCCATAGGAGAGAAGACAGTTTAAATGTCTTGCCTGAGGACACAATGGCATTGAAACCATGGGAAATCCAACCACAAACCATCTGGTAAGCTGGCAACAGGCTCTACCACTGGAGCTCCTGCCAAGTAGTTTGCACAGCCTTATGTTTGTATGACACAAAGAAGTCCACATGGGGCAAGTTGGCAGAAGGAAGTGGAGCATTTTATGTTGTTTTCACACCTGCCTTGTTTGGTTCTTTTAAAACGAACTAGAGTTCGTTTGCTCCTTTGATTCGGACCTTTTGGGCTGGTGTGAATAAAAAACAAAAGTCTCGATCTGGAGCAAACAAGCGAACCGAGACCACCTAAAAAGGTTGATCTCGGTCCGGTTCCATATGAATCCTGGTGCGGTTCGTTTGAGGTGAGAATGCAGACCGGACTCGATCCGACGCAAGTTGGCTTTTTGTACTTAACGAGCTCCCGTCGTATGTCGAGCATTATGGGAAAGTGAGGCTTATGAAACGAAACTAAACGAAACAAAACAAAACGAAACTTACGAGGCTTACTTACGTTTTGTGTGAAGAGCAAGAGTCAGAACTTGATGCGCACATGAGCGCTGTTCTCCGTAGCCGTCTTGTCCTGTGTCTTCGTCATTTGGAAATTGATTGTAAAATAGTGTAAACCTCACGATGCTGCTCAAACATTTGTGCGAACTGTAAAAATTGAGCAAACCATATCGCTAAGGCTAGATTGAAAACAGCACGTAACACCATGATTCTCCTCCTTCCGCGTTAGGACACCGCATTTGGACACAGCTCATTTCTGTCCAATGGCTGAGCGACCTCGGTACACGTGGTTTTGTTTATAGACTTAAGTTCGCTTGGGGAAAAAAGTGCAGTGTGAAAGCGAACTGCACCAAAATAAAACAAAATTTGGTCCGGACCAAAGCAAGTGAACTATCGGACTTTCCTGGTGTGAAAACGACCTTAGATTCTCAACCTTTTATGTACTGTACTTTTATTATTATTATTAGGGCTTGTCAGTTTAACGCGTTAATGAGATTAATTAATTACACTGCTAATTAACGCGTTATAAAAATTAACGCAATTAATTATGAGCGGCAATTCAATGCGCGTGCATTTTAAATTTGGCGTGCGGGGCATTTGAACAGCGAGTTTATTGATAAAAACGTGACGGAGCAGGTCCCTCTTGTCCCTGGACAGCGATGACGCGATGAGAAATGCCGTGCTACCATTGGTCAGCATACAGAGACGAATGCAGTTCTAATAGGGGAGAGCACGTGAAGACACGCGAGCCCGTTTCCCTATCTGCTGCGCTCTGCGCTGAAACATTTTCAATTCCCATAACCTCTCCAGCGTGTTCTACCGCGACTAAGGGTGCACACTTACAAGTTTGGACTTAGTCAGTTTTGCCCATCACGCTAAATCACGCTAAACCCGATCATTTACTCACCCCGCGCTGCTGCCTCCTCCCTCCTCCCGTGGTGCGATGGTCCGGACACATCCACACCGGGAGTTTAAATCCTCCTCACGGGTTCCGGGGCTCATGTGAGCCATGAGTAATTTTCACGGGCAATTATTTGTATTCTCTGTATATTTGAAGCCTTGTATATTGTAATGACTCCAGGCTTCTCTTATTCTCCAATGAACTTTATTAAACAGAAGTTCGGACTCACTCAACATTAACAGTCCAACACATGCAGCAGCGTAACTCTCCTCTTTTCCTCTCTCACACACCCACACCTGTCCCACGCATGCGCCCAACAGCCAACCCCTTAAAGGCACAGACACCATTAACCCAGGTCATTACAATATTATTTATTGACGTTGCATGAAAGCTGCTGTACGTGCTCACCTTTTGGCACCAGAAATATTCGCCATGTATTAGTGGAATGGTGTAAATGAGCTTTCCAATGAATGCGTGACAAGTCCCTCAGTCGTCCAGGTAGAATCCATGATAAAAGGAGAAGTTCAATTTGTCAACTGGACAAAGTATGTTTGGTTGAAAACGTTTCGCCGCTCATCCGAGAGGCTTCGTCATCTTCTTTCCAATGAATGTTACATGTCTGCCAGCAGTCTTGTCATGTTTACAGTGGAGACAAAGAGAGTGAGTGAAAAACTTAAAGGGGAAGTCTGCAGTCTTTTCACTGTACCACTATAAATCACACGTTTGACACCTTTTTTGCACTGTGGGAGAGCACAATAAACCACCTAAAAAAATATATTTTAAAAAATGTGATTAATTAGATTAATGAATTACAAATCCTGTAATTAATTAGATTATTTTTTTAATCGCCTGACAGCACTAATTATTATTATTATTATTATTATACTATTAATATACTAACCATACTTCACTTTAAAGGTGTATTCTGTAACCTTTCTGCTTGTCTCTTTGGAGATGTTATCGCATTGCCTAGAAAGTTCCACACAATGGCATTATATATCTTTATGTAGACAATCAGGAAGCACCACCAGCACCACCACCTCTTTGGAGAGGACACCTCACTCGGAATGTTTTCAAGACAGATAGGTTTAATGCCATACCGTGGAACACTCCACGCTAAACAACAATGAGAAAAGAGAAAAGTACATGATGGACCCCCCTCTAGAAAAGTTGTATAGTGCACCTTTAAATAACACATATTAATCCACATATTAATCAATCATGTTATAATGACGTTTCATGTGGTGATTCGGGAAGTTCTTCACTGTGTTTTTAGACTCCATACACCTTCACTTACATAATTTGGATATTTTCAGCTTGAAAACTACCACTTCATGACATCACAAGGTGGAACAGAGTATTTGTATATGTGTCTTTCAATACCTCCAACCTGAGTGAGATATATCTAGATATGCAAACCACCAGCAGATGGCAATATGTATCTGTATCTGCAGACACTGAACAAATTCTACAGAATATGTGCTAAAATCAGCCTGCTAATGCTACACTAATAATTATACAGTACTAATTCACAGAGGCTATTTGAGCAGAGAAATGATCTGAACAAGTTTGGTGCAAATCATCATGCCCGGTGACTCTATCAAACAAAGACGCAGGTCGGATCTGTGGAGAAGGCACCCCGCTTACACTAACAATACATGTTTTTCATGATGTTTTTGAGCAATAAAAACATTAGCTTACTGAAAAGCCATACTGTCATTGGGCATTCTAAACAAAGGAATAACAGCTCAATGGATACAAGCAGATGACCTCTCCACCAAAAAAGTTACATAATGCACCTTTAAAGTTTACACAGCTCTGACAGGGTCAGCGCGCACCACTAGCATTAGCATAAAGCCTTCATCTTTATTATTTCAAATGAATCTGCCTCCGTTAGCGCTCCCACGAGATGAAGCTAACCGAGCAGCATACATTCTGAGTGGGACTTTTATTGGAGTTGTGAGAGAAGTGGAGCTATGCACCTGTCAGCCCCGTCGACCCTGTCGCCTGTTTGCACTCCTCCGGCAGCATCAGTGTCTGTGGCTGCTCAGGAGTGAGTAGGAGTCGCCTGTCACGTCTCCAAACAGCTATACACAACAAGTCAAAAGTCAGAGAGAAATAAAAATGAGAAGTTTGAAACTGTTTTAGTTTCGAGATCTGAAAATATGAAGGAAGTACAGTGTAATTAGAACACAATTATGAAGAGTTTACGTTAAAGGGATATGCCACCCCCAGGTCAAATTTGGGCATCTCCTCACAGTCCAGAGACTAAAATAAGTGGTGGAAAGCGTTTTCCTGCTCACCCAGCCATTGTCCGAGTCTGTCGGCACTGACCGCAGCGGTATCTGGTGCTCCTCCGCCTTAGACTGGAGTCTAACGTAGCCAGAGAAAGATTTCGGCCAAAAGGAATTCATTTGCTCGATGCGTTTCCCAATTACTTTGTGTGTAGTGCGCATTCATATCGAGTGCAAATAAATGTGCAAATCAACACGGAGAGCTTGCCTTGGTCATTTTGGGTGGGAAGTATTTTCCAGTGCGTAAGAATACAGCCGTATCACGCAGCACGCTGCCAGGGGAATCCCTGTTACGCACCGGGAAGGGAGTTCCCCTGTTGCAAAACGTGGTGCGTGATACGGCTGTATTCTTACGCACTGGAAAATAGTTCCCACCCAAAATGACCAAGGCAAGCTCTCCGTGTTGATTTGCACATTTATTTGCACTCGATATGAATGCGCACTACACACAAAGTAATTGGGAAACGCATCGAGCAAATTAATTCCTTTTGGCCGAAATCTTTCTCTGGCTACGTTAGACTCCAGTCTAAGGCGGAGGAGCACCAGATACCGCGGCGGTCAGTGGCGACAGACTCGGACAATGGCTGGGTGAGCAGGAAAACGCTTTCCACCACTTATTTTAGTCTCTGGACTGTGGGGAGATGCCCAAATTTGACCTGGGGGTGGCATATCCCTTTAACACTTGAAAAAAAAAAGAATACTTTAACAAAAATGAAAACATAACTAAAATGATTGGCACTTTGGGTTGAGAGGAGGGATGTAGTATGGGATATCGATGCCAATAGTGAGAAATTCAACTTCAATCAACTTCTGAATATAGGTTCAGCTGAAATCATTGTTGGGTGTATAATTTGATGTAAGACTCTTAACAGGTCATAGAAAGAAAATTTTTCTTCACACAAAGCTGTTCTGTGTTTACATGAGAGATAATTAACAGCTCTATAACACATTTGGATCAGACCTGTCTTATGTTATTTTTGGCTTAAGTAATTAAATGCAGTTTTTTATTTGTCTCTGCTCTGGTATCGGGTCATATGAGAAGATACTTAAAGCTATAGTATTGTCAAATGCCCTGGGGCAGCTGTGGCTGTGATTATCACCATCGTCGAGTCTTTGTTCACTGTAGTAGAACACAAGAATAGAATGCTTTTTATTGTCACTATACACATGTATAATTTACACTATACCCAAACTTAATGAGATTGAAAGCAACTCACTCGTCAGTGCAGACATGTACCATGGGATATTTACAATGTAGTATAAAAGAAAGAATAGAATTAATAAATATGTAAGTACTAGTGGAATAAATTGAAATATAGATTTAAGTGTATACTTCATTTGATTTCATTGGGGAGTGGGAGCAGGATTGGAGCCACTGAGTACTGTTGTTGTGCTGACTCAAAGCGAGCAAAGAAGCAGTTTAGCTCCTCTGCCAGCAGCACACTCAAGTCCTCTGTTGTTGCTCGACAGCCTCTGTAATTTGTAATTTCTTGTATGCCCTGCCACACCTGTCATGCGTTGTGGGTTGACAGGTGTGATTCTATACTCCCCCTATTGGATCATCCGGAGATTGCATCATCCGGCCAGGTTTTAACTGTTTTTTGGTGGGCCTGGCGTTGCGTCTGAGTAGGTGTAAGCTGGGGGGAGCAGGAGGGAAAGATGTTCTGACTGTCCAAGGTTGGGGAGGGGTATGGCTCTGTATGTGGGCTTAGATTCAAGATTCAAGATTCAAGATTGTTTATTTGTCATATGCAGGATCAACACAAGGTCAATAATGCAATGAAATATTTAGGATCAGCAGAACTGTTGACTCTCTAAGATGTCTCGCTAAGACAGTCAGGAAGTACTAATAGCATGCAATAATAGTACATGGTAAAAAAGTGTTGCAAAAAGTGCAGGGGAAGAAGTAAACAATATAATAAAAAATGTAATAAAATGTTATAAAATACAAGGTACAGGTAGGGTTAAATAAGGGGTAAGTAGAGTATTTCACAGGTTACAGTAGTTTACAGTGAGGTGGTGACAAACATGATATATTCATATAGAGCAGCAGCAGTAAATATTATGCATTACAAAAAGTAGTTTAGTGCAGTAATATGGAGGGTTCAGTATTATTTAAAGTATTATCCAGAGTTCAGTAGTCTGACAGCTTGGGGGTAATAGCTGTCTTTGAGTCTTTTTGTTCGTGCTGGCAGGCTCCTGTATCGTCTACCAGAGGGTAGCAGACGGAAAAGTCCTTGTGCCGGATGAGTATGATCCTTAGTGATGCTGCGTGCCTTACGCAGACCCCTGCTGTGGTAAATATCCTGGATGGAGGGGAGACTGCTGCCAGTGATGTCCTCTACCGCTCGCTGTAGTGCTTTGCGGCTCTAAGCAGTACAGTTCCCATACCACACTGTGATGCAGCCCATCAGCAGGCTCTCGATGGTGCAGCTGTAGAAGTTTGTGAGGATGCTGGTGTTCATACCAAACTTCCTCAACTTCCTCAGGAAGTAGAGTCTTTGTCGGGCTTTTTAACCACAGTGTCTGTATGTAGTGTCCAGGACAAACACTCAGTGATGTGTACCCCAAAGGAACTTAAAGCTGCTGACCTGTTCGACCTCAGCGTTGATCTTAGATCTTTGTTGCAAATCACTGAGAATTTTACACTTTAAATTTTGTTGAATTTGAGGGTTTGAAAATATGCCTGTGGGATATTTTAAAAGATTATTTTTTTATTTTGAGTTTTAATTTTGAATTTGATTTTTAAGTTAAAGTTTTTAAGTTAAAAATAAAAATAACAATTTTTAAAGTTAAAAAATGCAAAGTGAAAAATTCAGTGGCAATTAAAATTCTAAATATGATTAAACAAATTATCACCCGTACACACAGTCAGTTTTGGACTGTTTTTGAAGACAAAGATACAAATATAGCTACTTTGCAATAAAATAAACAAAAAGGGCTCGGAACAGCTACAGTTAGCACCTACGCACAGTTTAGTTGCGAGTTCAATTCCACTTTAACATAAAAGCTATGTTAAAGTGGAATTGAATATAAGCTAAGTTCAACATTTTTCAACATTTTGGTTATTTTTATTGTTCTGTGGAGTATTTAATGTAATGTAACAGAAATTGAAACATCCATATTCTATTGTAAACAGTCCAGATGCACAACACAAAGACGAGCGTTTGAGTTGTGTTGTTGTTGTTGTTGTTGAGTTGTTTAAGGCTCACAATCAGAGTGGCAAAATGGAAATACACCATGAGATAACCACACCTCATTGTCATTCTCACCAAAGTGTCTGAGAATCCAACACGCGCTGTGCATTTGACTTTAATCATCCAATATTCTCCAAAATCAACATAAAGCTAACAGCGGTGTGCTCACCGTCAGCTGGATTGTGTGTAATGACACACATGGCCTCTTGCCGCACGTGCAGAGACATTACAGCGCCATGGGACTGAGTTATACGGCCATCTGGACCCTGCACAATCTCAACCACATAACGGCAACGTAACCACTGTGGAGATGTACAGTGCAGAGGACATGCTCATGGGGAGTTATAAGAGAAACGGTTTATAAAGATGGACTAATAAGGTACAGGACCTTACAAGGAAACATTGTGTTGTTGTGAAACCTCTTCATCTCATTTACAGTGGTTGCTCAGCACAAGCTTCCACTGTGGTATTAAGCAAGACACTTCATCCACCGGGTCAATGAATGAATGCTGTAGACAGTACAGGGAAACATTGTGTTGTGATACCTCTTCATCTCATTTACAGTGGTTGCTCAGCACAAGCTTGCACTGTGGCATTAAGCAAGACACTTTATCCACCAGGTCTATGAATGAATGCTGTCGATTGAGTGAATTAATAATGAAGCACTTAGGTGTTACACATCCATCCATCCATCCACTTCCTTCACCCCAGACACTTCCTCCAGCTCCTCCGGGCATTCACAGGCCAGCCAAGAGACAAGCTCCTCCCGTGTGACTGAGGTCCTCACCCTATCTCTACCTCTCTATCACCACTGTGCGGAGGAAACTCATTTTGGCTGCTTGTATCCATGATTTTGTCCTTTTGGTCACTACCCAAAGCTCATGGCCATAGGTGAAGGTAGCAATGTAGATTGACCGGTAAATTGAGAGCTTTGCATTTTGGCTCAGCTCCCTCTTCACCACAACGGTCTGGTACAGTGACCCTGAACTGCCTTCACACTCCATCCTCCCATCACTAGTGAACAAGAACCCGAGATACTTTAACTCCTCCACTTGAGGCAAGGACCCATCCTTGAACCACCACCTTAACATGGTCGAGGG
Organism: Paratrypauchen microcephalus; assembly: GCA_036785185.1. Classification (NCBI taxonomy): domain Eukaryota; kingdom Metazoa; phylum Chordata; class Actinopteri; order Gobiiformes; family Gobiidae; genus Paratrypauchen; species Paratrypauchen microcephalus. The sequence continues at coordinate 388,791 of JAVJIX010000196.1, forward strand.
GTTTGAGTGCCTGAATGTTTCTGGGAGCTATGTTGCCTGTTGTCTTCATGCCCCTGGTAGGGCCACCCAAGGCAAACAGGTCCTGTGGGACGGGTCAGACTAAGAGTGGTTCAGAAGCCCCTAAGATGAGAAACACAGCAAGGCCAGTTACGTCGCCCAGCTTGGCGTTAGTGGGGCCCCACCCTGGAGCCACGCCTGGGGTGAGTGCTTAACAGCGAGTGTCTGTTTGCCGGGCCTTCCCCCATGTGGCCCGGCTGGGCACAGCCTGAAGGAGTGACATGGACCCACCACCCACAGGAGGATCCATAGAAGGCCGGTACAGGGAGATTTGGGCGGCCTGGAGAAGGCATTCCACTGTGTCCCTCGTGTGGTCCTGTGGGGAGTGCTCTGGGAGTATGGGGTCCGGAGCTCTTTGCTAAGGACTGTCCGGTCCCATTATGACCGGAGCAGGAGCTGTGTTCGCATTGTTGGTAGTAAGTCCTGTTTCTGGTCCATGTTGGATCCTTCCAGGGCTGCCCTTTGTCACCGGTTCTGTTCATTGTATTTATGGACAGAATTTCTAGGTGCAGTCAGAGGCTGCAGGGGATCTGGTTTGGGGATTACATCTCTGCTGTTTGCAGATAATGTTGTCCTGATGGCTTAGATTAGATTAAGATTAAGTCTTTTATTTGGTCTCACACACAATGACACACAGTGACACACAGGAGAAATTTGACTTCTGCATTTGACCCATCCTTTTCAGGAGCAGTGAGCAGCCATCTTTCGGCGCCCGGGGGGCAGTACCGTGAAGGGTCTTGCCCAAGGACCCACAGTGGCTAGCTCAATGCCGGGGGGGATTTGAACCCACATCCCCCGGGGGAAAGTCATTGACTTACCAGTTGAGCTAACCAGCCGGCTTCATCGGACCGGGACCTCCAATGTGCACTGGGGCGGTTTGCAGCCAAATGTGAAGCGGCTGAGATGAGGATCAGCTCCTCCAAATCCGAGACCATGGTTCTTGACCAGAAAAACGTGACTTGCCCTCTCTGGGTGGGTGGAGGGTCTTTGCCTCAAGTGGAGGAGTGAGTTACACAAATAACATTAAAAGTAGGTTACCATAAGTACCATAATCACATCTGAACCTCAGTTTCCAGAGCCTTAATGTTACAAGCCTTAGCTTGTTTGCACCAGATTTCCCCAGCCATCTCCCATCCAAGTACTAACCAGGCCCAGCCTTGCTGAGCTTCTGAGATCTGACAGGATCAGGCTTTGACAAACTGGTATGGTCATTAAAGTTTAGTGTCTTACCCAAGAGTACAACAACAGCATTCATTTGTAGGAGCTGGAATCACAGTGGATCTGCCTGCTCAATCAATAGTGTTTATGTCGAGAGCAGGATTCAAACTGCCAACCTTCTGATCAGTGGATGAACACTCTACTAACTGAGCTAGTGTGCCCAGAAAAAAAGGACATTATTTTATCTCTCATTAGCTGCTGTGCAGTAGAGTCTAAAAACACCTTTTAGAAAAATAGGATGCTAACTTTTCTGCTAGCTTTGGACTACTGAAAAGCACTTTGATACTAATAGCCTGTAGCACATATTTCCTCTGCCCTGGGGTCAAAGGTCATGTAGATCTATCAAGCCGGACTTGACCCCTGATAAGAAATGTCACAGGCTGCACAGCACAGTGCCCCTGGTCATTATGGAAATGGATTAACAGTTCGGATCAGTTTGTGTCTGCAGTCAGCTTGTGGTCCCCCGGGAGTTAAGGCGGACGTTAGCATAGCATCTTCATTTGCAGACAGCTACAAGACCGCAGGGAATTAATATGTATGTGTATGCAGAGATAGAAGTTTTGTACACTGTTTCAAACTTAACGGCCCTGTATCCGATTATCTTTCATGTATTTCAGCAAAATGTATCTTACCCAGTACAGATATATTGTATAAGCAGCTCTTGATGTCAAAATAATTCCACTCTGTACTATCTGCATCTAATTAGAAAGCATTTTAATCATCAGGTAACCAGGAAGTGCACCTTAGCTTGCCAGTTCTTGTTGTTAGCTTTACTGTTTGTCTTGTCCCAGTACAGATATATTGTATGTGCAGCTGTTAAGTGCGCTGTGTGCTGTCTGCATCTAATTATAAAGCATTTTATTGTCCGAGAATCAGGGAATACATATCAGCATGCTAGTTGTTGTTAGCTTTACTGTGAGAAATTAAATCTGTAATAAAACTGAATAGCCAAATAATACATAAGTTGTGTGACAGAGTGGCCCCGTCAAAACCCCCTCCTTACAGTTCCAACAGTTTGTAGACATGGAGATGTTATCCCTTTGCCCAGAATGTACCACAGTATGGCATTAAACTTTTCTATCTCCATAGAGACCAGCAGGCATCATTATAGGTCAGAAGTAAATGAAAAATAGACTAGTTTAATGCCATATTGTGGAACATACCAGATGTAAAGGGTGTGATATAAAAACTTTTTTTTCCTTTTATTTTCTACCATAACTAAAGAATATCTATCTATCTATCTATCTATCTATCTATCTATCTGTCTGTCTGTCTGTCTGTCTGTCTGTCTGTCTGTCTGTCTGTCTGTCTGTCTGTCTATCTATCTATCTATCTATGTATCTATGTATCTATCTATCTATCTATCTATCTAGCTATCCTCCTGTCTACTTTGTTCTCCCTCCATCTTTTCCATTCTGCCCCCCTCCCCCTATCTCTTTCTTCATCCCCGCTTTCTCTTCTGTGCATTTCTCTCCATTTCTCCCCTCTCCCTCCTCTCTCTCTCTGGGATTGTTCTTATTCTACTGTTCCAGTGGCAGAGGCCGTGTGCACATCATCTGTCCTCACCTCGCTCTCTCTCTCTCTCTCTCTGTTTCTCTCTCTCTGTCTCTCTCTCTCTCTCTCTCTCTCTCCTCTTGCTACATTTTCTACATGGCCATTGTACTACTCCATAGTACTATTTTTTTATTTTATTATTACTATCTATACTAAAGAATAGTTCAGCCTTTAAGTGCTATAGCAGGTTAGACTACACATTTCTCTGAACTATATTGAGATAAAAAAATCTCAGTACCTAATTTTTACAGTCTTCAAAAACACAAAAAAACAGAACTAGTTCATTTTAAGCAGTTTGCAGTGGCCCAAAGTCATCCCTCACGTACCTTATGCATTCAGAGCATCAGATTTATTCACCACAATGAGTTTATAAAAGCTTTTCAGAGCTCTCAGAAACCACAGCAAAGTTTTGCCATGATGGTAATGCTAACAACAACTAGCATGCTAACAGGGCAATTCCTGATTATTGAAAGGCATTTTAATTAGATGCAGAGAGTAAACATCAGAGTTTTTTTGGCCTCAAGAGCTGCTTATACTATACTGGGGCAGGACGGATTTTGCTCATGTACCTGGGAAAAATCAAAAGCAACAAACAAAACAAAAACAACTAAATTAAACCTGAGGGAGCAGGGTGGGGTTGAGATAGAGATATTTACTTTTCATGTTTATAACTGCTTGCATATAGATTGCATTGTTTATGTTGCCTATATGTAGTTTTACCATATGGCATATACACATCATTGTCTTATTTGAACTTTATGTAGTATTAGAAGTTTTATGAGGATTATGAGTTACCATACACCAAGCTCAGATACCTTCACATTAAGGAATACATTTTCTTTGAGTATTTAATGTTTAACAACAACATAAGTACATCTAAAATGGTTTAATAATAGAACCAGACCCACTTCCTGTTCCAAACTGAGAGAAATGTCTCTTCATAGTGACATTTCATTCTAACAAGAAGTGGATTTTCATTCATGAGTTTTATTGTGTTTTTGTGACATTTTAAAGGGATATGCCACCGCCAGGTCAAACTTGGGCATCTCCCCACAGTCCAGAGACTAAAATAAGCGGTGGAAAGCGTTTTTCTGATGACCCAGCCATTGTCCAGGTCTGTCAGCACTGATCGCCGCGGTATCTGCAGCTACTCCGCGTTAGACTGGAGTCTAACGGCACCAGAGAAAGATTTCGGCCAAAAGGAATTAATTTGTTCGATGCTTTTCCCAATGACTTTCTGTGTAGTGCACATTCATATCGAGTGCAAATAAATGTGCAAATCAACATGGAGAGCTTATCTTGGTCATTTTGGGTGGGACCTATTTTTCAGTGCGGAAAAACACAGCCGAAGCACACACCACGCTGACAGGGGAATCCCTGTTACGCACCAGGAAGGCAGTTCCCCTGTTCCGCAGCGTGGTGTGTGCTTCGGCTGTGTTCTCTCAATCTGATAACACTCTCTTCCACCTTGTGATGTCATGTGGTAATAGAGAAAGTTCTCTGTTGTGTTTTTAAACTCCATACACTTTCACTAGAATAATTTGGATGAGCTGTTTCATGAAACTACTGAACATGGAATCAAGTTTGTGAAGCTGAGCCTTGTACTGAATCAGCTAACCATAAGAAGGTTTGAATAGGGCCTAGGGGGAGATCACTAAATTACTCAAACATGCATGGATGACATTTAAAACGTCATCAGCCATGATTTTGGTGAGGGAACAATGTTATAACATGGCAGAAACCTTTGCATAATACGCGTCTTTAAGAACTGGTATGACATGTTTAAAAAGACATCACACTGACTATTTATTTCATGCTAAACCCTAATCCTAACCCCCCTAACCTTAAATTTAAGTGTATTAGCTTAGCTCAAATTAACCCTCATCTTAACATTCAACCATTATGTGATTGATATAATATAACAATGTTCTTCTACTTCTTCTTCTCCCCACGCAAAAAAATCCCCTTGAAATGAGAGTGTGCACAGACTTCAGTCCCCACACGATGCTAAATACACATACACACACACACACACACACATGATTTGTTTGCAGATACGTTTGCTCCAGCCCCCCTGCAGTGTCTGCGCTGCAGCGTCTGCGCTCCCCCTGCTCATCACCATTCTGAGGCAGTTTCCCATCATCCTGCGTATTCTGAGCACACGTCTGAAGCCTGGCGGGAGGGCATCAGGGTCTTAATGTCTGCGAGGGGCCAACGGATAAGGCCAGACATAACAGCGATAAAGGACCTAACTGTGCCCTGGGTTAACCTTTGGATATAAGAGGGCCCTAGGTTCAAACACAGTAAAGGCATATCTGCTTTAAGTGTGTAAGCAAGACAAGAACTACAATGCAAATAATAATAATAATAAAAAATAATACATACATACAATTTTGTTTCTTATATTAAGTACAAAATGTAGTTTTTTCTTATCTTCAGTGTTACTATGTGCATTTTCCTATTTCAACTGCAAAAAGACTAGTTCCATTAGTAGATAGTTTTACTTGTCAAGTTAAAGTTACTCAAATCAATATATATACTGAATATGATCTTAATTCAAGTCATTCTAACTTGGGAATATTGTAGCTTCTGTAGTGTAGCATTTGTTTGGCTTGTAGCTAAAACTTTTTTTTTTTTTTTTTTTTAATCATATCCAGGTATATAGTAAAGTAAATAAATTCTAAAACAACTACTTTGTACTTTATTACATCTCTATTTAAAGTAACAGTAGTCTTACTCTTACTCGAGCTTCTCTTAACACTTTTTTTCATTTCTAAAGGCCCCATATTACACTATTTTCTGATCTATGTTATGATGTAGTTTCCTCATCACAGACAGACCTGGAGTTTCATTCACACATGTTTAGCACACAAACACTGCAGATTTAGGCTGACTTCTACTCTCAGATGGAAAACACTCTGTTCTACCTTGTAATGTCATGTGGTAAAACAGAAATTGGTGCACTGTGTTTTTAAATTCCAGACACCTTCACTAGAAGGTCTGGAATTGCTCATATCTACTGAACTAAAGGTAAAAGATGTTAACATGAAAACTACTTCTTCATGACATCACAGGGTGGAACGTAGTACATATATTTTGAGGTTTGGAGATGTAGACAGACTACTAATAAAGGATTACTCAAACATGTGTGAAGGAAACAAAACACAACTCCAGGCATTTTTGATTTTTGATGCGGTAAGAACATTATAACATAAAGCAGAAAACAGTGTAAAAGCTATACATTTCTATCAATACACTATTATTCTCATCACTGGATTTGATAAAAGGTAAGTTGTAGTCAAAGCTCACAAGTCAATTTTGTATAATGTAGGATCTTTAAAGGTAATAGATAACCCCTGTGTTAAATGAGATAGCTCTTTAGCTCATATCACAGCCATTTTGAGTCCAATAAAATTGATTTTTTTTTTTTCACAGTATCACAGAGAAAGATAAAGTGAATAGTCTACAAGGCCCAATTATCAAAGCAGCTTGTATTTAAGAAATCTAAAGAATATAGAATTACAGACTATGAGAAACCAGGGCTATGTGTGCAATATGTGAACAAAGAAAATGTGTATGTCTTATGTAAAAATGCAGTTACATGTAGCAGTCCCAGTACAGCCTCTACTTCACATGAACTCTTTCAGCACCACGGACAGAGACACTGACTGTTAGGTTGTATTTCAGATGTTTTAAGCCTCATTACTGAAGTAGGAGTAAAGGTCTGGTGTCTGAAAACTAAGATGTAGAATAAATGTTTCTATAACTTTAGACTGGTCTTAGTGTGAGTCTAATTTAGTCCTGATGCAAGCTTAGTTTGGTCCTGTAAGAGTTGTTAAAGTTCTGATTGAGTCGAGGTATAGTTAGGCCATTGGTCTCAGTTGGACCCGTTCAAAAAATGTGATTGATTTTGTGTGCAAGTAAATGCAGTCTGCTCATACTGGATTTTGTTCTAATTTCTTTTTCATTATGGACCATTTTGGACCTAATAATATTTTTTTTCCAGAGGCTTAAATTCACTTTACAATTTGGTGCATTATTCATTTCCTCCAGACTCAATGGTGGTGAAATGGTGGAGATGGTTGGGACAGACTGATGGAAGTGAGGCTATCAATCTGCACCATCGGCCCCTCCCAACACTCACACCACATAGACTAGGGTCCACTCTGTGGGTCACATGCCTAAGGCCACAGATACCAGGTGCTACTTGTGCTCCACTGTGGCACCTGATATTCCTAACAGTCTTCCATCCAAGTACTAACCAGATCAGTCCTGCTTAGCTTCTGAGATCTGACGAGACTGGGCTTTGACAAGGAGGTTTGTTCTCTTAGAAGCAGATAGTTTAGACCTGGTTTAGTTCTCATTCAAGCACAGTTTTACACCTGGTTTAGTTCGCTTTTAGGCCCACTTATAGCCTGGTTTAGCTCTCATATAGGCCCAGTTTTAGATCCAGTTTAGATGTCTTTTTGTCCCAGAATTAACCCTGGTTTAGCACTCTTTTGGCTCACTTTTAGCCCTAGTTTGGTCCTCATACAGGCCAACTTTTAGCCTTGGTTTAATTCTGTTTTAGGCCCACATTTAGCCCTGATTTTGTTCTCTTTAAAGCCCACTTTTAGCCCAAGTTTAGTTCTGGTTTAGACCTACTTTAATCCCTGGTTTAGCTCTCCTTTCTGCATATTTCTGGAGCTTTCCGCACACTTGGACAGCATGTCTGAGGAATGGTGCGGAGCCTCACAGCTGAAGCTCTCATTTGTCTTGTCACGAATAAAGCTAAAGCTAAATTAATCTGCTCTCTCTCTCATGTCTGTGTTCTTTAAGACAAGAAATTTCACACTTTGAAAATGACTCTCTCAAATGTAAAGATGTATAGCGAATGTCAAGGAGGGGAGGGCATCTAACACACTGGGGCATTTCAGAACATGTCAGTAGAGGTGTGAACTACATGGCTAGCAGCTTTTACACCTTTATAAGACACAGAAACACAAAAATGGAAACACAGGGGAGGCATCTTTTTCAGCAGTAAAACAACTGTAATTTATAAAAGCAAGAGGGATAGTTTAATGCCATACTATAGAACATTCTAAGCTAAGCAAAACCATCTCCATGGAAGCAGGAGAAACGTTACACAGTGTACAATAAAACAATATCATAACCTTATAAATAAATAAACTTTAAAATAGAACTACATACTAAATCCACATAAACTGTGCATATGATGATTAAGTCTTTATTGATCTCACACACAGTGACACACTGGAGAAAATTTACTTCTGCATTTGACCCATCCTTTTTCAAGAACAGTGGGCAGCCATCTTTCTGGCACCTGGGGGACAGTACTGTGAAGGGTCTTGCCCAAGGGGGGGATTGGAACCTAGTGAAGTGAAGTGACTTGCCAGTTGAGCTAACCAGCTGGTTATACAGTATATGGTGTTTTAATAGTATTATCTACAGCTCCTATTCATTTTTTGGCAATTGTGAGTTCAAGTTGTTGGTGACCTTTTGGCGGCACGGTGGCTGAGTGGCTAGTGCTCATGCTTCACAGCAAGAAGGTTCCGGGTTCGATCCCCAGGTCGCCCAGGCCTTTCCGTGTGTGTTCTGTGTGGAGTTTGCATGCATGGTCTGGGTTCGATCCCCAGGTCGCCGGGGCCTTTCTGTGTGGAGTTTGCATGTTCTCCCCGTGTCTGGGTGGGTTTCCTCCGGGCACTCTGGTTTCCCCCATCAACCCAAAATATGCACCATAGGTAAAATCCTCCAGCTTAGGTCCTGACCAAACTGAAGCAAGAAGAACATGGAGATGGTCCCCGGGCGCAGTAATGTGCTGCCTCCTAATAACAGGATGGGTTAAATGCAGAGAAGAATTTCTCCTGTGTGGGATCAATAAAGTTGCTTCTTCTTCTTCTCACACAGCACACACACAGCCAGGTGTTTCTGATACAAACACCAGAGTTTGCAGTGTGGATACCTGTCCAATTACACTGGTCCTTATACCTCCTGATCCCGTCCCTTCTCCCCTTACTCTCCCCTTTAGTCCTCCGGGTACTGCCCAGTTTAGCAGCTCGATTTGAAATTACTGTACTTTCTTATTTAGACCATGCACTACTTTTCAACAGAATTCCAATAGTACAGAGCAACACTGAACAGATATATAATAATGCATTCAAAAGTATTACATGTATCTGTGCTTAACATAGCCCCTGTGTGCCCGCAGACATTAGTGAGTCAGAATCAGAGGGATTTGTGTCTGCCCTGCAAGATCTGGCAACAAGCACGCTCCCTACATCTTATTTATCATACATGTTAATACCAGGGGAGAGGGACTACCATGTAATTCTAAATATATAAATAGGTATACCGAGAGGTATGAAAGAAAATATATATACATGTGTTAATATGTAAAGATTTCAGAGATGTCTGAAAGCAATGTGAGAATTGGTTGGATTCTGTATGAAATATAATTAAATATAAGTGATCCCCAATGTTTTTAAACTCCCTAAACCTTCACTAAAACCATTGATTTAAGAGCTGGAATTGGCAATCTGTATACTGTACAGGGAGCTGTTAACTTGAGATGTAGATGAAATATATTGAAAATAGTTAACCCATCTCCAAATTACTCCTTATTGAAATACAGAAATATATCACTAAACAAACAGGAAAGCTAACATTTAAAGAACATAAACATTGTTTTTAAAAAGGCTTGAATGAAATTTACTTGGAAAAGAAAACAAAAAACAAAACAAAAACTTTCTTAATCCACTTTGATTCATTTTGTTTTCAAGACTCATTTTTATTTGTATTTATTTTTTTAATATTTGTTGCCATTATGTTTATTGTCTGTCTATGGTTGTTTTATGCCTGGACTCCTTTCTTGATGTAAATGTAATTTTAATGTAATAAAAACAAAATAAAATAAAACTTTGGAGATGTAGACAAACTAATAACGCATGGTTACTTGGAACACAACTTTATGGGGGAGTAACAACATTATAGATAAAAAAAAAATTAATTATTTAACGTCTGCATTAGAACTTTACGTGTTGCTAACAATATCATTTTGAAATGATCCTCTGAAAACCTGTTTCCCGTAGTGATCCAAACTGAATCTGGCTGAATTATGGTAAAGTATGCAGACTCCAGATGATGCTGTCACTATGTCCCCACTCCCTACACCCCCCAGTGAAACTTACACGACACTAAATGATCCGATCGCCCTTGCTCCAAAATGCCTTCCCACAATGCACCATTATTACGATCTGGGCCCCCACAAGGCCCCACTCCAACCCACAGAGCGGCCGCTGCAGCAGCTTTGTTCAAACAGCGGCGTTGACTAATGGGGAGCTAGCATAGCGTATGTATTTACATGAGACAAGTGGTTCAATGTCAGGCGGAGGGCAGAGCAGTGGGGTGGGAGAGGAGATGGAGATGTGGGGAGAGTGGAGCGCTTCATTTGCTCAGAGGTTGGAGCAGATTGTACAGAGCCAATTGGGGGAATAGAGAAGAAAATAAGGCAATTTGAGATCAGAGGATTGGAACGTGGAATTAAGTTTACAAAGGTAAAAAGGTTAACAGTAATAAGTTGGATTCACTCTACAGAAGTGATAAAGCAGACATATTGTGCTTGTGCATCTGCACATTTTAAATCACAATATTCATCTAAAACAACTTAATAGAAGAAGCAAGTCCACTAAATTCCATGTTAGAAAACTGCGGTGCTCAATGGGAGATGATTCCTTTGGATAGCTGCACATCACACTAGAGCAGAGCATTTTTTTATTTATTTATTTATTTTGTACTAATATGACTAAGTGACACCGCTGAATCCTACTTGTATCACTGATTAAGACAATTAAACTGGAGAAGGAAATGTCTGAGCAATGGCTGTGTACCATGGATGGTGAAAATGATGGGCGAAAACACTTGATGGCAAAATAAATTATTAAAGATGACTCACATCTTGTTTCATGAAGAAGTGTGTTGTGTTAAACCAGTAAAAGTATTTACTCCTCTCGTGGATCCACCCGCGGGAGGATTCATGGATGCTGGTGCATTGTGTTCTGGGCGACAGATCTGCCTGGACTGCTACCCCCGCGACCCAGAAATGGAGAGGCAAACAAAGATGGATTGATGGATGGATAAAGATGACTCAAACATGCACTAATCACTCCAAATGCAACTTCAAGAGGGAAAATGAGAAGGAAACAAATTGAATATGGTTAAAAGCTCTGAAAAGTCAATTTTGCAGAAAAGGCCTCCAAATCAGAAGTTGCAATGGGGCAGACTGTTGGAGATGTGACTGACAGTTTTTTTGTTTTTGTTTTTTTATCCCAACTTGTAACATAAAACAGAAGAATGACTGGATTTTCAAGTTTATTTAATGACACACTGTGGAACTTTCTGCAGGTGGCACTTCACCTGCATGATTCCAAAGAACCTGCTCAAAGTAAAGACATAAGGATTACTTCTATTTCTTGGCTAAAAAAAAATCCCTACTGTAAAAGAAACAGTGCTCACAGTCAGAAAACACTGTTCTACCTTCTGATGTTATGTGGCAATACAAGAAATGCTCCACTGTGTTTTTAAACTCCATTCACTGGAATCATTTGGATCATTTCAGGCCTGGAATTTCCAATCTCTACTGAACTAAAAGTAAAAGGTCACCATTAACAAAGCTCTTTATATCAAAGAACCAGACAAAGTTGCTTAAGTGTCTTGCCCAAGGACACAATGACCAGAATTTAAACTGCCAATCTCCTAGTTTTATATCAACCACTTTGCTCACTGAACCACATAAACTCAGACCATTTTATTATGACTGAATGGTGTTTACTATTAAAATGTAAAAGAGACTATATTATCCATGTATTGTGCTGGAAAAGGCTGGTGCTACGTGGTGGAACATTTCCATAAGTCTGTGTCCTATCTAAACCCAATTTCAGTTCAATTTATGTATGAGGGACCTCTGCACACATACACACCTGTTACAGCACATACACTGTTCACATGAATACAAGCTCCAAATCACAGCGGATTATCTCAGCTGAACTTATCTGGACAAAGTATTATGGATATGTCGACTTTTAGCTGTTATTTATAATGAAATGTGAATGGATTTTTGCTTTTGTTGACCGTGTGTAGCCATTCGTATAACAGAGCATTTAAAAGTGCATGGGCTCAGAGGCTGCAAAGAAGGCAAAAATAACAACTCAGTCATGCATTCCATATTTGAACTGTCTAATATCAGTTCAAATATGGGGTTGTTAATGTTACTTGAGTTTTTGAGTAGGAATTCGGAGATGGATAGGTGTTCCAGAGTAAATTTACAAGTCGGAACTTAAAAAAAATCCAACTTTTGAGGACAACTGGAGTGCAGCATTAAGTAAGCATAAACTGTGTGCTTAAACAAGTCCCTCTCAAACTGTGCAATAGTCACAAGCGAGTTTTTTCCAGTTAGTCACTCTCACCTTTTTGTTGAAAATCAAACTCCTAAACAGGACCATGAGCTCTCAGACTGATCACAGGCTCCTGAAAATGTGCTTTTTAAATCAATTTTGTATTTGTTCTTGAGTTTTTAGACATCTTTTAGACATCCTAAAGTGCCTATGATGGATTACACTACTAATTTTATTAAAACACTCTCAGTTTTCTCAAACATTTAAGGTTTAAAATGCTACTTCCTGTTTGGAAATCACACCTAGGGACATACGTGTTGACACATCGCACTAGGGAGATTTCAGTCCAATTATTCTGATACTTTTATTTCAGTCCAATTGTTCTGATACTTAAATAAAAGTATCAGAACAATTGGACTGAAATCTCCCTAGTGCGATGACATCAATACGTTTTAGAATTCTCTACTCCCTGTAATTTTCACAAATTGCTCCTTGGTTGGTGTAAAAATATCCTTTGTATTTACAGTAGTTATTATCCCACCAAATCATGTCAAAATTAGAGAATGATAAAAATCTCTCACATGCACTTTTTTGTCAGTGTAACTGCTTTTGGAGGGAATATTGTGCTCGGTCAACTTTTTGGAGATTTCCCTCACCAAAAACATGCCTGAAGAGGTTTTAGACGTCATCCATGCATGTTTGAGTAATTTAGCAATCTCTTCTGGGCCCTTCTTTAAAGGGATATGCCACCCCCAGGTCAAATTTGGGCATCTCCCCACAGTCCAGAGACTAAAACAAGTGATGAAAAGCGTTTTCCTGGTCACCCAGCCATTGTCCGAGTCTGTTAGCACTGACCTCCGCTGCATTTTGGGTGGGAACTATTTTTCAGTGCGGAAAAAGACAGACGAAGCACGCACCACGCGGACAGGGGAATCCCTGTTTACGCACCAGGAAGGGAGTTCCCCCGTTACGCAGCGTGGTGTGTGCTTCGTCTTTCTTTTTCCGCACTGAAAAATAGTTCCCACCCAAAATGACCAAGGCATGTTCTCCGTGTTGATTTGCACATTTATTTGCACTCGATATGAATGCGCACTACACAGAAAGTAATTGGGAAAAGCATCGAGCAAATTAATTCCTTTTGGCCGAAATCTTTCTCTGGCGCCGTTGCCTCCAGTCTAACGCGGAGGAGCAGCAGCTGCGCGCGGCGGTCAGTGCTAACAGACTCGGACAATGGCTGGGTGACCAGGAAAACGCTTTTCATCACTTGTTTTAGTCTCTGGACTGTGGGGAGATGCCCAAATTTGACCTGGGGGTGGCAAATCCCTTTAACCTTCTTTATGGTTAGCGGTTTGCTTCTGTCCAAACTAAGCCTGCAAGTCTGTGTCACCCATGCTCCCACAGAGAAATGTCCATAAATATATAAAATCAGACTATAAAACAGTACACTACAACAACACAACATTCTTCCATTGACATACATGCAGTATCCCCCAGTTTGTCACTGCAAAGTAGTATCACCTGTCTCAACTCTCCTTTACCCAAAGTAAAACTCTTCTGTATAAGTAATTGTATCCGTGTCTGGGAAACTTTTTAAAATATTGACCAGTTTCAGTAAAACGCATTTCTACACTGATCTGATTTTTGTTTCCTCCTGTCCTGAATTATGCATGCCATTTTGTGCAGATTGTAGTATGTTGGCATGCTGAGGATGAATATTTTAGACATGTTTCACCAGTTTGTGAACAGTAAGCGTTTTGAGCGAGCTGCCCACGGTCTCACCTGTTCACCGACTGAATTCGCACTCCTCCAGATGTTCGTGCCGCAGATGTCTGTGTGATTACAGCGAAGCACAAAATCAAGCTTCAGCTGGCAAGTTTCACACCTAACACCACACAAAAGGAACATACTGGATGGGATTAAATTACATGAACTCAGGATATCAGTCATCTTTTGAGTAATTCTGACTTGGGTAGATATAATTACACATATGATCCATCCAGAAGAATGGGATTTTACTCCATGACATAATGATAGTATGATGGTATAATGACATCACTATCAGCTCCTTTATTTTCCTTTTTTTCTTCACATTTTTTGGTGAAAACATTTATACCTGAGGAAGGTCAGAGGAACCAAAACGTTTATTTATAAAAGAAAAACCAAGTGGGAGTCTTCTTAAAACTTACTTAACTTAAAACTTACTTAAAACTTACTTTTAAGTGCCGCTCCTCCAATGTCCTGGTCACCCATTCATGTGTGCAGAGTTTACACAGAAGCTTTCACATTTTTTTGTACGTTTTCCAAAATGACACCTCCTCCCATTACTCTCTTATATCACTTTTATACTTTTTGAAGTAGTCATTAAAATTTAACTAAACATTTCCATTGATTTCAATTGTAAAGGTTGTAAAGGTTACTCTGTACTTATGTCCTGGGAGCCCCGTAGTGTAGAAATTACCTTATCACATGTGGGAAACCGAAGGTCACTGGATCAAGTCCAGACCACAACACTGACAATGGAATTGCATTTTGAGCTATGAAGATTTATACAGTCTAATAATTGAGGATTTCTCAAACATGTGTGAATGAAACAAAACACAACTCCAGGTATGTTTTTGATGAGGTAACAACATTCTAAAATGGCTCAAAGTTCACAAGAATCCATTTAGAGTAATATAGAACTTTCAAGGTTGAAACAGCCCACCTAGAGTCCATTCCCCATTTGAAGGCATCACAGTCTGCATTCCAAAGTCACAGGTAAGGTAATAACAACAACTAGGATTCTAACTTTGCACTTCCTGATTATCGGAAAATATAACACTTGATAATTAAATGCAAACTTTACACTGGACTTATTTTGACCTCAAGAGCTGCTTCTATAGAGTAGCTGTGCTGGGGCAAGACACATTGTTCTCAAATACGTGGAACAAAATCAGGTACAGGCTCTTTAAAGGTGCATTGTGTAACTTTTCTGGTGACAGGCCTGTCACATTCTTTTCTTCATGGAGATGTTATTGCTTTGTCTGGAATGTTTCACAGTATGGTATGAAACCTTTGTATCACCATAATGTCTAAACCAGACCAAGATACAGGTCACATCTCTGAAGAGGTAACCCCGCTCACAGCCAGAATGCCTGTTTTTCTTTTCTTTTCTTTTCTTTTTTTTTTTTTGAGATACAAAGCCATCTGTAATAGAATAAATGTAAGTAAATGTAAAGTAAGTACAGACATCTCTTTGGCTACCCAGCTCCCGCTTTCTGTTTCACAGAGCTGCTACTGTACTTATACAAACACAGCCTCCCAGAAAGCCTTCTCCATCTTTGCTTGGGAAACACAGCCTTTGATATAATACTCAGACTGTGTCAGGGAAAGCCCGCCAACACAGAAATATGTTTGCTTACCTGCCTGATGTAACATTATAAATCTAAAATGGTGCCACGGACTCTTGCACAGAAATAAAGCTGTTGTGAAATGTAATGTGTCATATGCTAGCTGGAAGTGAAAGGACTTGAGAGGTTCTAAATCAAGAGTTATCCCAAATCTAAACCCAAAATCAGGACGGAGCTAGGGCTAGAGCAGGCCCAACCAAAGTCCACAGACAAGACTTAACCAGACCTGATGGAAGGAAAACGTAGTGCATGTTGCACGTGAGGTTGCATGTTTCAGGTTTAACATAATACAAATTCAATTATATTGCATTATAATGTTAACTTTCCAGGTTAAAACTTCTTCTAGCTCAGTGCAGTATACTTTCTAGCTTCTCAGTCCAGTACATTTAGATGAAAAATGGCTTCAGATGTCCAGATGTTGGTAGTGGTGCGAGGGGTCAGTGGTGCAGATTGGCAGCCTCGCTTCTGTCAGTCTGCCCCAAGGCAGCTGTGGCTACAATAGTATCTTAGTATCCACCACTGAGTGTGGAATGAGTGAGGAATGCTCTGTAAAGTGATTTTGGTGTCTTAAAAGGTCATATAAATCCAGGTATTAGGGCTTCAAGATCGTAATCCAAGCAAAATTAGGAAATCATAAAGAGTGTAGTTTTTTAAGCGCTATATACCCCCCAAACAACAACAACAACAACAACAACAACAACAACAACAACAACAACAACAACAACAACAACCAACTAATCCTGTATTATTCTGCATAAAAACTGCAACTGATCAACAATTTTATCTGTATAAATATGTTCTGAAATGTTATTTGTATTTGTTTTGTCAGTCCGTCAGCCTATTAGCCAGTTCTCCTAGACATGTTTAAAGATTCTTCAGTATATTACACAAAACTGACTCTTGTGCGATGTTAGAATGTTGTTAACTCCTCAAAAACACACCTGGAGTTGTGTTTTGTTTCATTCATACATCTTTGAGTAAATCTTTAGTAAACCATTATCAGTCTGTGTACATCTCCGAAGCTCAAAATGCTCTCTTCCACCTTGTAATGTCATGAAGCAGTAGTTTTCAGGTTAACAACTCCTTTTTACCTTTAATTCAGTAGAGATTGACTACTGACAATCATCCATGTGATTTTAATGAAAGTTTATGGAGTTTAAAACACAGTGGAATACTTATTGTATTATCACATGACATCACAAGGTGGAACTGAGCATTTATAGATTGAGAGAAGAACTCAGATTAAATATGTAGGGTTGTCTGTTATGTGAAACAAAACACAACTCCAGATATGTACGTGATGAGGAAACAAGATTATAATATAGATAATATATATATATATATATATATATATATATATATATATATATATATATATATATATATATATATATATATATATATAATTTATATATATATATATATATATATATATATATATATATATATAGTAAAATGTCAAAATGTTTTTGAACAGAATCCTATTATTAAAATGCAAATGTAACACAATACTAGCCGTCATATTTCACATATCATTCAGACCTAGTTATTACTACAATCACATACTAAACTGCTTACTTCGCTTCCTACCTCACTGATAACATAACACCCATGCCCCATGCGCTCCCTTCACACCAGTCCCATTCTTCAGTGCATCATGGCGTCTTAATCCGTTTAAATGCCACTCGGAGATTTCGGGCACAGACACAGATGCTGGGGATCATGTTTCCTTCTGTAATCTCCTGTGTCCTGGGCAGGCACAGACAACAGCGCACTCCTATCACTGTGCTAATTCTCTGTACACAGCACAAGTGTCAAAGGCTACATTCACACTGCAGGGCTTAATGCTCAATTCTGATTTTTTTGTGAAATCCAATTTTTTTGCGAGTCCGTTCACATTTCCAATTAAATGCGAATTGTATGTGTTCTCCAATGTGAACACTAAACTCCCCAAAAGTGTCCCGGAGGACACGATGACGTCACACGCAGCGAACACGCTCAATGTTTACAGAAGTAGCCTAAAGTTGCTTTCGTACCGGAGCCAAAACATGTACAGCTTATTTGTTTTAAGGAGGAGACGGAGAAAGAGAAGGACAAGGTTTCTGGTCACGGCGTTTTCTGGGGCAGTGGCAGCAACGTCCGTAGAAATTAACGTGTGGGGGCGGAGTCGCAGCCAAGAGTGATGGGATTGCTATGTGCTTCGCCGCTTCACTGATACGGAGTTTATGTACCAAAACATGCACCATAGGTACCTGCAGCTTTGGTCCTGACCAAGCCGAAGCAAGAAGATCATGGAGATGGTCCCCGGGCGCAGTAATGTGCTGCTCACTGCTCCTGATAACAGGATGGGTTAAATGCAGAACTGGAATTTCCCCACTGTGGGACTAATAAAGGCATAGCTTTCTTTCTTTCTTTCTTTCTTTCTTATTTTCGCATGACGAGAAGAACATTTGTGTACATTTGTGAATGCCTACTTGTACCACTCTCGTTGGAGGAAACACACTCAGGTCGGATGAATGCTTTTTTTCTGTCATTTTTTGTCATTTTCCTGTTTTTGTTTTGTCCTTCACTACTAGGGTTGAGCAATTCGTGAAAAATATCTCACTGTGATTTTCTGACAAGCATTGCAATTCAATTTTTGTTTTAAAGAAAGAAAGAAAGAAAGAAAGAAAAAAAGCTATGCCTTTATTAGTCCCACAGTGGGGAAATTCTAGTTCTGCATTTAACCCATCCTGTTATCAGGAGCAGTGAGCAGCACATTACTGCGCCCGGGGACCATCTCCATGATCTTCTTGCTTCGGCTTGGTCAGGACCAAAGCTGGAGGTACCTATGGTGCATGGGTTGGTGGGGGAAACCGGAGTGCCCGGAGGAAACCCACCCAGACACGGGGAGAACATGCAAACTCCACACAGAAAGGCTCGGGTGACCCGGGGATTGAACCCAGACCATTTCAAGATTCAAGATAGTTTATTTGTCATATGCAGAATCAACACAAGGTCAACAATGCAATGAAATGCTTAGGATCAGTAGAACCGTTGACTCGCTAAGATAGTCAAGAAGTACTAATAACATGCAATAATAGTACATGGTAAAAAAAGTGTTGCAAAAGTGCAGGGGAAGAAGTAAACAATATAATAAACAATATAATAAACAATATAATAAAATATGTAATAAAATGTAATAAAAAATACAGGGTACAATGTACAAGGTGCAGGTAGGATTAAATCAAAGATCAAATAAGGTGTAAGTATTTCACAGATTGCACATAATATGGTGTGGTGTAGGTGTTGCGTGTGGATTTCGTATTGCACATAGTATGATATAAATATTGCACATAGGTCATTGCACTGATTATTGCACAGGTAACAGTAATTTACAGTGAGGTCGTGACAAACAAGATACATTCATACAGAGCAGCAGCAGTAAACATATTATGCGTAATGAAAAGTACTGTAGTGCAGTATTATTGAGAGTTCAGTATTATTTGGAGTATTACCCAGAGTTACCCAGAGACCATGCATGCAAACTCCACAGAACACACACAGAAAGGTCTGGGCGACCCGGGGATCTGTGGGATCTTGCTGTGAAGCATGAGTGCTACCCACTCAGCCACCGTGCCGCCATAAAGGTGCATTATGTAACTTTTCTGGTGGAGGGTCCATCGTCTCCTTGTCATTGCTTTGTCTGGAATCTTCCACAGTAGAAATGCTCTACCTTGTATTTATTAAAGTGCAGGTAATTTTACAGCTAATATATATATATATATATATATATATATATATATATATATATATATATATATATATATATATATATATATATATATATATTAGGGCTCTCAAACGATTAATTTTCTTGATCGCAACTAATCTCAGAAATTTCATAGTTAATCACGATTAATCGTGATTTATTTTGCATGTTTAAAATTGATATCTTGCAGTAAGACCGTTCGAATCTAAAGTTAAACTCACAATGCAAAGTATTTCTCACCATTTTTTTTATTTCAAAAAAGTGCAGAGAAAGGAAAAAGTAACAATGAACCAGTAATAGTGCTTACTTTGAGAAATTGTAAATAAATGATTGAAGCCTGCTCGAGCTGCCTACGGATGCGTAGAAGGAACAAAATACTAGCAAACTCAAAATAGCGTGTTTAACCGACAATGAGTTTAATTAATACAACCAAATGAGCTGCATATGGATGGTAGAATTGCGGAAAATGCTGGCAAACTCTAATCGCGATTAAAAAAATTGTTTGCGATCAATCGCGATTCGCGATTAATCGCGATTAACGCGTTAATATTCCCAGCCCTAATATATATATATATATATATATATATATATATGGGTTCAGTATTGATTGTGGTACTTTGTCATAGTACTTGTGGTCATATATATATATATATATATATTTGTTGTTATAGATTTAATATATTTATGTGTGAGAGACTTGTTTAACATCACATATCAGATCACCTGATCAGGTTTGTCAGTTCTTTCTGGTCAGATTGTGTTAAAATAAAGCTAACAGAGCTTCAGACAGACCAGTGCCTCCAGTTAGCTTCACAGTTCCAGGGAATGTTGATGACATCAGCTGCAAAGTATCAAATCACCAAAAGACTGGAATATGAATTGACAAACGAATACAAGAATCACATTTCAGAACATGTTTGTATAGATCTAAACTACAGGGTTAGCATTTTCATTTTTTTTTAATGCAGAACAAGACAGACTGAGATTTTTTTGTTTGTCAAGTAGATGATGGTACTTCAAAAATATCAGCCTCTCTGATTTGCTAAATGCAGTCATTCGAATTGTGATCTTGATTCAATTGTGATTAATCTTCCAGCCTTACTCCCCATATCTATGTGTCGTAGAGCTGTTATAGTCAGTGTCATATTGGGTTTGACCACCATTCAACCATGATCGCATAACAGCACATGACTTATCTGCTGGACTGTTAACATTGTGCACTGAAGCTCACAGCAAAGGCCAGAGATGTACTTAAATTGACTATTCTATGGAATTGATGTATGTGTGAGAGAGTGTGAGAGCATAGACTGTATAAAGTTCTCATTTTCATGTTCTATTTGTAACCCGGCTAGCATTTGTCCATTTATATCTATACAGTCTACTCACTTTGTAATTTCACACGTTAATTTCACACAATACAACAGTTACTTGGGTTCTTCAAACTGCACATGTTGCACTTTTTAGTTGGTTAAAATTCCATGATCCATCCATCCATTTTCTTCCGCTTATCCGGGACTAGGTCACAGCCGGGAGACATTCCATGATAAAATAAAATAATGATAAAATTCCATGATATGATGTTAAAAACTGAGTTCAACACAAAAAGTTTCAAACTGCTCAGTGTGTGAGCCACGTAGCCACAAGAGCAGTCAACAGCTCCATTGCCATGGGAAAAACACTTTTCAGATGGAGGATCTGTCACCTACTTGTCTCCATGGAGATAATTATTTGCCAAATGTTACACAGAATGGTATATAATTAATAATGTATTTTCACGTAGACTAGCATGTGATGCGACCCGACCAAGTCACAGGTTAGATCTGTGGAGAAGCAAGTCATCTCACAGTAAGAAAGCACGATTTTGAGCAACAAATAACATTAGTATCATAGAATCCCATAACTGAGCTGGAGGTCTGAATTTGCAGTTTAACTGTCAGATTGCAATAGAATAGAAAGTGATGTTCATCTTTAAATTGTAGCACTTTTTTTTTATTTCCATGTGGTCTTATATCTGTGTAATCTCTGTGTATACTAGTGTGCCCTTCTACTTAAACCAAAGATGTTCATTTTATCTTCTTATGTACTTCTTGGGTTCTTCTTGGGTTCTTTTATGAAGACAATACAGTAACACATATTAACCTTGTTGACATGATTCGGCGCTAGCTGCAAGCTCCGTCATCACGGTTAATGCTGTCCCTTCCTCGTTTCCTGATTTCAATGGCCTCCCTGATCCAGCATTTGAACTTGTTTTCCGATCCAGTGACCCATGCCCCTTCCCAATCCATAATGTGGTTATTTCTTGTACAGTGGTCTGATATGGTGGATTTTATACACATGACTGTATTGTCTTTATAAAAGAACCCAATAAGTTAAAATGCTCTTCTACTTGTTCTGATACACCTCAAGATCATTCTAAAGACATTCAAGAAAGGTTCATTTCTGTACTGTGAATGGGACTTTTTAGTATGGATACCTGCTCAAATGAGGATCTAGTTTTGATATTCATTTTAGAATTGATTAGTATCTGATTTTTGATACTTCTGACAACCCTGAGTATAGTATATTCATGATCTTAGTCTCCCTTTTTCTCTTGAGATTCTCCTGTCCCAGAATGTCCTGTTACATAAGTCCTAGTACAGTGGCACACACTGCGGTGAGAGGCTCCCTGCATTTTAATACAGACCTTCACTTACTACCAGCTATGCTCCTACTACTACTACTACTGCTACTACTACTACTACTGTACTCTTCCAACTCCACACATATTTTATAACTCCAATATACAGTCATACTACATGCATTTATTTGAAGGAACTGTATGTGGTCAATGCTCTTAGAGTGTAAAAAACAAACTACAATCAGCCAGTGCCAGAGCCTTAACCTGCAGATAGAGACACACCCTGCATTTGCTCTCATTCTCAGTATATGGGCAGGCTTCATATGAAAGCTCAGAGCTTCCAGAATTCCCTCCCTGAGCTGCAGAGGCTGCACTAGCCCTGATTCATGATTGGTTGCAAGTGCTGGGATTTAGATAGTGACTTTTCAGATCAGAGAGGCATTTTAGGTTTAAACCAACTGGATTTCAGCACTGGAACTGGCAACCCTTCTGTCTCTCCTTGCCTTATTTATTTTATTTATTTATTTATTTATTTAAATTAGGACAATGCATATTAATCAACATGTCAGCAGAGAGCTTCAATGTAAATATACCGGAGTTAGCACAATAGCTAATTTACATCCATAGTCCTAAGGCAGGTAAGAACAAAACACATTCACATAAACAGAGAAAACAGAATACACAATAGACATTACACCAAGAGCATATAGTTGCAATAGAACCATCTCAGAGTTTACATGGCCCCAAAAGAATAATCTACATGTGTGAGCATGTCTGGTTAGTTTTCAACCAATGTTTCAGAGCCGTTTTAAAGGCTGAATAGGTGCCACAGTTCCTGACGTGGGCTGGCAGTGTGTTCCATGTCTGTGAGCCTCTGATAGAGACCACCATTTGGCCAAATTTAGTCCTACGCCTTTTTATGTTACAGTCTCCTCTGGTCAATGCTCTGGTATTTACTCGGTCGCTAGGTTTTTTTACCTATAAAATCCAGTAGAGGAGGAGGAGCAAGTGCATTTAAAACTTTAAAAATGAGGCAAGCATGCATAAACATCTGATAACTATCACAATCCAAAATGTTGTACTTACTTAAAGGCAAAGTAACGTTATTTTACAATCTGAGCCTTCTTTCGGTAATAAAACAAGTCGTTTGACTCACCCATATCACGTTCGTGTCATTTGGAGCTGTTTGAAGAAAGTTATGTTGTAGCGTAACCATTAGCATTTGTTTTCGGGGCATTACTTTGCGGTGTCCAAATAACACAAACTTTAGCACTTTTCAAATCATAGAAGCCCGATGTCTTAATGTAAGAAATCGTTTGAAGCAAAAGTGGCCTGTAATCCGAGATTTATCCATAGTTTTCAGCTTTGCTTTTCATGTTTGGGGCCCAGGAGCAGTCCGCGCATGCGCACTGGCGTCCTCATCTACTCGAAACTATGGCTAAATCTCGGATTACAGGCCACTTTTGCTTCAAACGATTTCTTACATTAAGACATCGGGCTTCTATGATTTGAAAAGTGCTAAAGTTTGTGTTATTTGGACACCGCAAAGTAATGCCCCGAGCAAATGATACAGCACCATGTTAAAAGATACGGGATCATTACTAGAACAGAACGGCTCAACATAAGTTCTGCGATACTGCTCCAATTGACAGAAAAATGCTATGGGTGAGTAAAACTACTTGTTTTATTGCCGAAAGAAGGCTCAGATTGTAAAAAAACGTTAATTTGCCTTTAAGATGTTACAATAATGATACTGTAAAGGCTTTTTGTCCAAGGTTTTCAGTGTTTTCTTGAAGAGAGACTTTAGTGGCTTCAAAACAGCCTCTGAAGTGTGAGACCATGTGGTATAACAGTAGGTTATGTGGCTAAATATCATGGCATGCATATAAGCCTTTGCTGATTCTGTAGTCAGAGGTCTTATGTGTGTGTTTAAAGTTTGACAGATTGAATTTAATTATATGCAAAATTTTCTTTACAAGTTACTTGAAATTTAAATTGGAATCAAAGACTACTCCAAGATATTTAAATTGTTCCACCACATCCAGTCTCTCTCCACTGACCAACACAGATGGTTGTTCACCCTTTGCTGGCTACCAGGAGAAAAACATACAGACTGTTTTTGTTTAGTGTTGAGATGTAAGCAAGAGTCATGGAGCCAGTGGGACACGGGCACCATGGCACCAGAGAGTGCCTTTCCTCCTCTCCTTGCTTCCTGTCCTCCTTTCCTCTCCTCCTTTCCTCCTCCCCTCCTCTCTTCCTACCCTTCTCCCTGTCAGTGAGAGGAGTATATCTGGACAGTGGGACTCTTTAATCCCACCTGTGTCTGGACATGCCTGTGGAGTGTCTGAACTCATTTCCAAAGGACTTGAGTATTCTTTGCTCTGGTCTGGCTGATGTTACTGTAGAAACACCTCCCCCACATGTGCTGCTGTCAGGTCAGATGAGGCTGAGGGGAGGAGACTAATGGACAAGATCAGATGGTAAAGCACCTGAATGTAGGAGAAGAGAATGTGATTTTAAAGGCACTATATTGTTACATTATTATAAAGAGGGGGTATTGCACTTCTATGGGGTATTAACTGCAAACAACATACATTTCTATCACCATGTTACCTTTTGGTGTTTTCAAAATGCTATATTAGCCAGAAACAATGTATAAGTTACACTTTTGTTACACCCTTCACAAAACAATCAGTGTGCATCTCGCTAATGAAACTACTGCACATCAAATCAGGTTTGTGAAGTTGGCGGGTGTTCTGTATCATGTTTTTGTATATTCATGCAGAATTGTGGTGTGGGAACATGGGTAATGTTTGCCTGGTTTACACCTGACCATATCACAAGTGATATATGGTCTGGAAGGTGTGGTTTATGATCGCCAAAGGCCGTTTATTGGGCGTTACGAATGTCTATCATTTGGCGTATACGTAGCCCATAGCCAGTCATGTCAGTTGTCAGTTCAAACTACAAGCTGCCGTTTGTCACATAGTACGCGTCACCGTCTTGGCACCCCTTCCCGCTCTCTGATTGGCTCCCAGAATCGGGAGAGCTCGCTTGCCATAGTTGCTTTCGTTTGTTCCGATCTGAAAGACAGCCTGGGATTTCCCAGGTTAAGGTGACGTAGGCTTGTGGGTGCATTGGATAAAATCTTATAGCTAACTCTAAGGAAGGTTTGAATAGAGCCTGGAGAGATCACTAGATCATTCAAACATGCATCGATGACACCTTGTTCCATTTTCTTAAGCACGTGTTTATTTATTTATTTATTTATTTATTTATTTTCTTACTCAAACATGCTTTACTGTGTTTTAGAATTGTCTCCTCATCAAACACTTCATTCATGTTTCTTTCATTAATCCTGGCTTTCTCTTGAGCATCAAAAATCACTCAAACTTCACACTTTTGGTTGTAGTCCCATAAATCATTGGCTCATTTGTTCAGAGCATCATCTGACAAATTAGTCATTACAACAGTGTGCTTCCAGAAGAATGTTGCTCCAGTTTCTTATATGACAAGCTTTTTTCAGGTTTCATTCCATCTGATGCCACTAAATGGCGTGCTTACACCCAAGCACAGTATTGGGAGGGCATCTGAAGGAACATGTGGGTATGTTTTCTATACATAAACACTGTTTTATCTTCTTGGAGCTATTACTGCATTGTCTAAAGTGTTTCACAGCATGGCATTAAACTTCTCCATGGAGACCACCAGGTGATATTACCAACCCAAGTCACAAGTCAGATCAGTGGTGAGGCGAGCCCATTCACAGTTAGAATATATGATTCTTATGCATGTATTCTCCAAAATGGACTTTTTAGAGATTTTAATGTTATAGCTGTTCTAATTTACCCTCTGAAATTGTTATTTGGAGTTTTGGTTTAAAGAGCCATTAAATCCCTCCCTTTACTCCGTCCCTAAGCAAAAAAAAAAATCCTCTAGAGTGGGCAGTACCCAGCGGGTTGGGGGGAGCGGGTGTAGGGCGGGCTTTGAAGAGACGATTGACAGCCAACCGACCGCCACAACAATCCAACATGGCGCCAACCAATGTGCTCCAGACTTTGAAACAGAGCAGGCATTTGTGCTCGGATCACGCTGTTTCCTTTTTCTCCAGACACGGCGGGACATGGCAGTCCCCAGCAGTGCCAGGTAGGGGCAGGGCTGAGAGGAACTCCTCAGGCACCAGCCGTAGACCGCCAGTGGCTGTGCTTGTGAAGTAATAACCTCAGAACAGCATCTGACTCAATGTCAGATTAATGACTCAATGTCATTAGTCCAACCAGAAAAATTCAAATCTTTGTTCAAATCTTGCTGTAGTTGATTCTAACGAGGCCGTTACAGATACGGCTTTTGACCCAAGAGATAGATTTTTAACAAATATGCACTAAAATGCCAAAAAAAAGGCCAGGGGTAGGTATACATTTCTATTTTAGACCCATTTACACATATAATTAGTACAAAAAAAAGACTTTTTTGGTGTTTAGTGGCTCTTTAATGTTCAATGTGGGACAGCCCTGGGGGACATCAGGACACATTCAAAGGGCAGGAGACAGATAGGGGACAGTTGGTGACATGTCCGTCAAAGCGTGTGTGAGCTGCTGAGTCACTGTGAACTGTCTGAGCCCAGTGCACACAGCAGAATCTTAAGTGCCCCTCATCCTCGTCCTGCCTAGACATCTACATCTACTGACCAGTGTCCAGATAGAATAAGAGGACTTCACTGTGATGGTTGAAATCACTGCGGTCTATGCAAATGTACTTGTAATGTGATATCAAAGAATTATATTTGATATCTTAAAGGAACTAAGCATGAGTTTCTATTCTAATTTTCTATTCGATTCTAAATTCCATAGACATCACCTAACAGTGTTATGAGGTACACATGTTCAAATCAAATATAGCTTTTACTGATAACTATTGTAATACTGATTTAAGTGGCAATGTTTACAAGTGAACAGGCTAATAATAATAACAGGCTCGCAGTGATAGGACTCGAGAGAAAATAGCAACAAGCGATTATGACTTCTAACTTTTTCATGGACAACTGTTTTGTGACGCAAATATATCACTTTTTGAACAAATATTGTTTTGAGAAGAAAAACAAAGCATTATTAACTGTCCTGGCCAACTTGCTGGACCTACTTTCGTCAGCTCCAGAACCGGGCAGAAACTCGGCTGTTAATGCATGACACTGCTGAAGAGAAAGTCATACAGATTCACATCAAGAAACCCAAACTATCCCTTTAAACTTACTGAGAATGTGAGAATGCTCTGAAATATGGTTTTAACTTTCTGTTTCCATGGAATCCTGCAGGTGTCGTGCAAACTCTATAAAGTTGCATACTGTTGCTTTAAACATTGAGTCTCCCATGTTGGCCCCTGTCTGAAATCATAACATCATCAACTTCAATAAAGAAGCAAGGATTCATGACTTAAGATTGTATTACAGTAACAGGAAGTAAGAACAATCGCAAAAGTGCACTATCCCTAGTGTGATTCAGCTCTCAGCCCCATTTAAACACATTCCATAGCACTGCACTGAAGTGAGAGTGTCTGAGCGTGTTTGAGAGCTCTGAGACTTGAACGCTGTGTTTGCTGCCAACTTCTCACAATGAAATCCACCAACCCCAACCACCCTGTCCTCTCCACCTCTCCACCGGGGCACAAGTGTGATCCTGAGTCTGAGTCAGAGCCTGATGGTCCTTCTCACAGCTTGGGGGGGTAAATGTAACATTTTGGACTTGATTCATAGTGTATTTGATACATTTTTCAAACTTAACAATTTTCTTCTTTTCATAGTCATAGTCATAGTTTGCTTTATTGTCGAAAACAATCATGTACATGTACATAGAGTGAATTCGAAATTTCGTTTCCCCACTAACCAGGCAGGACAGTGATAGAGTGGCTAGGGGAGGGGCCGCTGCGCATGCGCGCGCCGCCGACTGGGAGATGCAGAGTAGAATAGATGCAATTCATACAATCAGTGACAATTCAACAACATGTAATGACAGAAAAACAATTGGAGATATAACATACGGTGATCTTTTTCGTTGGTAACAGAAGGAAGGGTGTGGGGGGATCAGATTGGAAATCAATGAAATTGATTGAACCGAGAGCAGAGATCAGACCTTAACTAAAGACATTTTCTACTCATTAAATTCATTTCTAGTGTCAGTGTCAGTGAGTGGGTGCCATGTTTATGTAGAGTCCAGATAACAAACCACATTCTGTGGCCTTGGAAGTGTTCATGCAAGGAGGCAAAGTCATAACACAGATATTGGAGCCACAGATTTTCACAGGGAGACATAATTATCTAGAGGGATTAATTAATTTAGCATTGATGAAATACATTTTTAGAGACCCAGGTAAACAATTTAGATTGAGCTTGGGTTTTGCCAGACCCCCATCTTCATATCGCCATGAAGATTCATGAGAGATCTCATTAGTTCCTCTTGGCACACAGACTGCGCTGCGTTGGCTTTACACAGTTCTGTAAGCATGCCCATGATGATATCCAAACGTCGAGATGTTTCCTTCGGTTGAAATCCTTCCATAAGGTCCTCAACCTGACCCACTTTCTGATGTAATCCTTTCACGAGATCTCCCACGGCTTCACAATGGCTCGAAATTGCTGTAGACAGCTTGAGGGACTCTTTACTTGCTGCCAGCTTACACATTTTGCGATAGATCATGGACAATCCCAGGCCAATCAACAGATGTCCAGCTATCAGAAATCCGAATACGTAAATATCCTCCAGGTACATTGGTGCCAAACATACGACTTGCCACGCACGATACGAGTCCCTTGCATATCCAGCAGCAAAAGTACCATCCGGACACACCGCTTCTCCCGGAGCAGCACTCCTCCGTGAAAAAAGAGTATCAATCGTGCTGAGGGTCCAGCTGATCACATCCATATTTAGGAATTTGGAAATTTGGAAAATCTGCTCCAAAAAGCGAGAAAATTACGAAAACAAGAGAGGCACGCAGACAACAGGAGCAATAGATAAGAGAGGAAAGAGAGAGACGTCTGCTCGCTCTGACGGTCTCATGTTATCTAATTATTTAATCAAATTGCATTCATTAATTCTTCTTGTTATTATTATTTATTCTGTGGTAATAAAGAAAGAAAGAAAGAAAGAGAAAGAAAGAAAGAAAGAAAGAAAGAAAGAAAAGAGAAAAGAAAAGAGAAAAAGAGAAAAAAACATTTCTGTATCTCCAAAGCTCAAAATACTCCACACTGTGATGTCATGTAGCCTTAGTTAACAGCTCCTTTTACCTTTAGGTCACTTGACATTGATAATTCCTGGGCCAAAATGATCCAAATGATTCTAGTGAAGGTGTATAGAGTTTTAAAAACACAGTGGAGTACTTCTTGACATCACATAACATCACAAGGTGAGAGTGTTTTCCGTTTGCACCTATAGGCTAATATAGGCCCATTTCTTCTTCTTTCTCTTAATGAATATATTTGGCCACTCATCCAAGAGGCTTCTTCAGTTCTGAGGAGATACTGGTCAGGGAGTCACTGCCTTATATCTAACTACACCACAACTTACACGCCCTATTTTTATTATTATTATTATTATTTATTCATTTTTTTCCCCCGCAGTATGTTATTAGTGAATGCCACTGAGCAACCCTGAAGTGTGAACACTCACCTGAGACATGTTTTGCATAATCACTCTTGCCCCTAATGGCTCATCGAACTCAAATTAGCGTATTCTGACTCGCAGTGAAGCACGTATACTGTTCCATTTTGACCAATCAGAGATATTAGTTGGATGAGAACCATATGCAAACAACTGCTTGTAACTATCCAAGACAGTTGTTCAGTTGTTTCTATCAGACGTACTATGTCAATGCATCTTATTTTTATTAATTTTTAAAAAAAAAGTTAATGGAAATAATATAACTTTCTGAAGGTGGCACAAAAAGTAAAAATTACAAATATATATTGGTTGGTTGATATATATCAGGCCAATATTAGCACTTTTTAGTGTACCAGCTATTGGCCTTAAATCTCCAATAGAGGCTGATATTTTGTTTATGTACTACCAGCAGCCTGACTATGCATTAGAAACATATGCATAAAGTTTTATTTACACCCATAAATCCAATGAGTGCAAACATGTGACTACACTGCTCTCTGTTTGGAGTAAAACATGGCTGTTGATGAGTTTGTAATAAATTCTAATTAGATTTTTATGGAGACAAGCAGGAAGAGGCTCTTATCCAGGCCAAATAAGAGTCAGATAAGATGCAAGCTTGCTCAGAATGACGCAAGTTTTTAATTATATTTAAAATATATTTTTTTTTCAGAGCAATAAAAACAACCAAAATGAAAATCATCATTTGAGTTGTATTTCAAAGAAGTTACACACTGTAGCTTTAAATCCGTAATTAACTTGTTTTCCCCTCAATATGAAAATCAAGTTTAAAGTTCTAATACTGTGTCACAAAACAATACAAACATTCTAAATGAATCCAAACAAGCTAATGCTTCTCCAACCAGATAAATGTTCACAAAGTCATTTTGCCACTTTGAACTAGTGCAGGCACTAGTTCAAACGCACACGTCCAAATCAGAACAGGGCCCCGTGCAAACAAGCCCGCTCTGACTTATTGGAGATGCATTTTGTTCACATAAAAGCATCCGCTCAAATGGTGCATGGCGGTGCGTCTTGTGTTCACATAATTGCTTTTCGATTGTCACTGGGAGAGAGACGGCTACCTGACAAACCTACAAAAAGTAGCTGCCAATTAGCTAGCTGCATGGATTTAGAGCTATCTTAAGTGCAGGTTTGGGAAGGAGAGAAAAGTACAGATATGCTGTTTAACTCTGACTGGAAAGGAAGAGCAATGACATGGGAGTTACTAAACGAATAGACAAAAAGAAAGCAGAGAAAAAACATGGGAAATAGCATTACAATTCTCAACAGCTACATGGTCAGCTAGTGATGTTTTTTTGTTTTTACATATTTTTTATCATATTTTTTTTCCTCAGCTCAAAATCCTTAATTTGTCTTAAAAACAGCCTTTTAAAGATCCCATGACATGGTACTTCTTGATGCTTTTATATGGCTCCTTAATGGTTCCCTAATACTGTAAATGAATCCTTCTTCAAAATCAACACTCACTGCATGAGAAACAGAGATAAGATGAGAAAGAGTATTTTTTCTCTCTCTGGAACACTCCATAATGGGCCTTGTTGCTTGAATGCAAATGAGGAGAAAAGAGCTGGCCAATAGTAGAGGGTGGGGGCGTGGCCAAACTCCGCTTTCGGCTCTGAGCCCACAGCTGATCCATTTCCTTGTTTTTACACGGGGGGAGAGATTTGAAGCGTTCCATTGAAAAATAAACACATTTCCACATAAAATAAAATTTAACCACTGCTGTTCAAAGGTCCAGAGGCTCAGATTGAAGAGTTATAATTTTTGAGAGATAATTTTTATCGTTAAGTTTGACACTTCATTAATCCAACAGTTGCCTTTAACCTACAAAAGTGATGTGTTTTGCAAAAGTGCAGCGGCTAGGAGTTTCCTGTTTCAGACCGCAGTCAGTCTCTCGTAAAAGCAGAACTGAAAGTTCCCCGTCTCCATAGCAACGTAGACAGCGTTTCCGGGTTGTCTGGCTTTTTTGTCTGACATCTCTCTTACAGGAAATGTACAGCATACGACAAAGTGAACTTCTCCCTTTAATATAATGCATGGAAGCAACGATAAACAAAACCATATAAGGGAACAGAACGAAGACAAGAACGAAGGAGGAGTTGACCACAATGATGCACATTTGAAATTTACATATTCATGAGTTGTAATGTAAAACTACTGGGCTCTCGGGTTAGGTGTGTTCTTGGTGATGCTCTGCTGAGGCAACACAGGTTGTTTATAGAGACCCGAGACCCAGATGCATCTGTTTAGAAATATTGTTAGGTAAATAAATTTGGCTTAATTGAAGTTATCGAATCCTGGTACTTTTTAAATGGTATGTGCTAATAGCTTTTAGGGAGATCTTGTTACCTCTAGGAAAAGTTTAAATATTATAACTCCTGATTCCAGTTTGAACACGCTAAGAGAATTTGACAGAAACAGACATGTAATTAATCTTTGAATTGTTTATTGTTTCACATATTGGAAAAATCGTCAAATTCTTCAAATGGTGACACCGACGTTCTGGAGGGGGTTTGTGACTCCTGATCAATTTCCTGAGGTAACAACGGGACGGAGCAGTTCCAGGCGGCGACCGGACCTCGTCCTTAACCCGTTTTCGGATTATACATACCAGATCCTGGTTCCACGACAACTAGTGATTTCTCCCGGGGGCCCCTTTAGAAAACAACATCAGGTAAGAACATCACCTGTTTGTCTATAAGACACAAAGTATGTTCTATTGGATTTTTTATTTTCCAAATTTAGGGGAGAAATTATATAGTTGTAAAATCTGTAAATTGATGGTGGAACTCGATATGTAGGGAACAGCGCGTCTAAAAAATTCTCCTTGTTTTTAGTTTAGGTGTCTTAAACACATTAAAGGTGTAATACCATTAGTTTCCAAATTTAGAAAATCCAGGATTGCGCATTCCAAAGGAGGTAAAATTCCCTTTGAAGGGCACGAGTGACAGGATCCTCGGGGTCAGACACGGGAAGTAACATGCCTCGGGGTCAATAAAAATAGGGTCACAGGAGGGCAAAAAGAGCCCCTAAATGCCGTGATCTCGGTTTCCTAGGTGATACTTCCCCGTTCTCTAAGACGTTAGAGACAGATTAACCGTTACTAGGGGGGACGTTGTTGGACTGGGGGGCCGACAGAAACCTTTAAAGGGTTAAGAGTGTCATACCCGCATAAAAAGGCAAACACTTGGGTTCGAGGCCCGGCGTATGCGTAAATTTCCAAATACGGAAAGCGCGTCGCTAAATAATTATAAAATAGAATAGGAAAATTAGCTAAATAATAGGAAAATTAAAACAAGGAGAACAACCTAACCAAATATTAATTAAAATAAAATACAAAATTCTAAATTGTTAATTTTATACAAGACAACTTGTTAAGAAATTATTTCTAATTAAATTAATCTTGTCCGACCGAAAGGGACAAAATTAATTGGTGAGTATGGTAGGAAATTCAATTGATGGATAAAAAAGGAAAAAGGCAAATTAAAAGAGAAAAAAGAGAAATAATTGTGAACATTGGCACTCGGTAGAGAGTGCGACATTTAAACTGTGTTAATAGCACTCGATCAAAATGTAGTGCAATTGGAACAACAATTTAAAGAAAATATAGAAATTTTAATTATAGACAATGAAGTGAAAAGAACAGAACGTAAAATGGCAGAGAAAAAGAGTAAAGAATTGGGCCAAAGGCTCAAAAAGTTAAAATCTCTGTTTATTGGCAAGCGCGTTATGGGTGACCACCAGCAATGTCTTACGCGCGCCACAAACAAAGCAGGAAGAAACACATGCACAAGACAGGGAAACATGCTCATACACCTCCGGCTTACACAATCAGCTTTGTCTCCCTAAGGAGAAACAATTACACCACACACAGGACTATACCCACAACTGCTTTTATACAGACTGCTAGACATAGACCCAAAACCATCAACACCACTTAAACAGGGACAAATAGAAAATCTCACAGGTATGTTTAAGGGCAATTATGAGGAGGAAAGGTCAGAAATAACAGGATTAGATATGTGATAATCTGAGTGAGTGAGATTTTATTGTAATATTTTATTGTGTAATAATTGGTAATTTGTAGTGTGTAAGTGTGTATTGATTATATTGTTTATGTTTTATATTGTATTTCTCACCTGCTCAGGGACTACAGAAACTGGCTACAGCTATAATTTGGTGTAAAGCATCTTTAATGTTTTGCACATTGTCCCTGTCAAATAAGCTAATAAAGAAAGAAAGATGGAGCAACACTGCTCCCAGAATTAAAGAACGTGTTAGAAGTAAGTGTGAAGAAAGGAACAGGAAGTTAGACAGGAAGAGAACCGTAGTGAAGAAAGAATAACGCAGGTTGAGAAAAAGGAAGAGTCAGAGGAAGAAACAAAGAATAGAAGGTCAAAAGAAAAGTATGACGTAGACAGACCAATGTATTCAGATGAAGACGAGAGTCAGGAAGAGGAAGACGAGTCAGATGAAGATGAGGATCTAAAAGATAAACAAGATCGTAAAACCATAAAAGACATATGGACAGGCTTAGAAAGAGCACAGCGCAGGCTCACATTAATAGAAACAATTTTGAAAGCCACTTGAACAGGATTTACTCCAAATTCTACAAGATTATTTCCCAATGGCGGATTCAACCCCGCCCACACTTCCTACATATAAGACAGGCACATTAGCAGTTGAATTTATGGAACAGTGTCAGAACATGTATGTTGAAAAAATGCACGTACATCCATACAAACATGCAGCTACCCGGACTCTCTTTTTGCAGTCAGTGCTTCAGAAACTACCCAAACCAATCCAAACTGCCCTAGAGGTTGTACCTGGTATCTGTGGTAACTCGACCCAAATTTTGATCCACTTAAAACATCATGTTGATCTGTACAATCATAAGCAGGAAGAAGAAGCAGGAAAGAGCAGTGATTTACAGTGAAACTATTAAAATTACAATTGAACGAGGCTAGAGAAAAAAAAAAAAAAAAAAAGCCACAAAAACAAAACAGGACAAAACCAAAGAACAGAGGCAAAGGACAGTTTGTAGCTGAACCAAACACACACTCACTGCCAGCGCCACACACAACACCTCTAAGCATTTTATGCGACCCCTCCACCATACACTGCACTAACACAACCACAACAACTGCAACAACCAACTCACAACATGGGGAATCAAGGTTTTGGAAATCAGGGGGGTTTTTGGGGTATTTAATGGTCGTGATAAATCAAGTGGGAGGAGAGTAGGCAATCCCCAGGACCAGAACCAGTACCAACCACCTGTCAATAACCAGCAATGCTATGGACGTGGAGCCACTGATTCACTTCTCGAGGCAGAGGAAGCATGTGTGGTGGCCAAGGACGCCAGCGCTACACTGGAGGTTATCAAGGAACTCCACCACTGTGGACCCAGGCACAACAGTATGGACAAAATGCACCACTTGGCCTCATGGGAAAACCCACCCCTCTACAGCGGACTAAGATGGTACCAGTCAAACTCGCTGGACAGACTTTACATACGTCACTGATGCACTCACCTAACACTCCAGTCAATCTGTTAGGTAGAGACATTTTAATGGCAACAAAAGCCAAACGGACAATCTGTGACTTGCGCTTCTGGACACACTCAGGGATGTTGGTTGGCAACAGATCCTGACCCAGAGACTTATGTTGACCTATCTGAATATGTGGACACTGGACTAATGTCACATCTCTTTAAAGGGAGACCATGGTTCGTTGAGTTACACTTATATTCTCCTCCAAATTGACCCATATCATGTTACCTTATTTTGTGACAGAGAACACAACACAAAATCTGAAATAGATTTTGAAGCATATGAGGGACAAAAATACATAATACACACTGATGCCCTGTATGTACACAAAAAAGGTGTCGTTGCCACTGTTGTTTTGGCTAGTCCACTAACTGATCTCTTTGTTCGAGACACATGCACAGTCCACTGATTCTTACAAAATTTTGCTTCTCTTAGAGAATATGTTAATTCCCAGACATCATGGTAGAGAATTGACAGATCATGATTTGGCAGAAAACATGTTAAAAAATCTTCCAGAAGAAAAACTGATATTGGTTTGTGCACTTTTGTTGAACCTGTTGTGTTGAATGTGATGGCTAACTCTAGTGTCTATATTCCTTAGAGATCCGATCGTTCTCTGGCACAGGAAGAAGGCGTTGACAAAGCACTCACTGCACTCTGGGAAGCTGGTGTACTGGAACTTTCTGATTCCACATGGAACACATCTTTAAATCCTTTTCCAAAAACCAGACAACACATATCACATGGCACATGATTTGAGAAAAGTTAATGAAGTTACAACCACACCATTACTTCCTGTCCCAGATCCACACAAATGTCTCTCAGTTTTGACACCACAAATGAAATGGTACATGGTGATTGATATATGCCAAGCATTTTTCACCATTCCTATAGCTCCAGAATGAAGATATTAGTTTGCATTTACACACAAAGGAGTACACCTGCAGTACAAAGTTTTGCCACAAGGACACAGAAATGCTCCAGGCATTTTTAATCACTGTTTGAAAAAGTGTCTTTCAGGAATGATGTTTCCAGAGGAGAGTGTCCTCGTTCAGGATGACCTTTTAATTTCAGCTCCAGATCCAGTTCTCTGTCTGGAAGCTACACGTCAGACCCTGTTGAAATAGTACGAGTGAGGTTTTAAAGCGTCTAGGAAAAGATGCAAGTTTTCAGCCCCTCCCATCACAGAGACAAGCTATTCTCTCAACACCCAGACCAGACACAGTAAGACTTAAATTCTGCTTTTGGTCTCCGGGGTGAATCACACAACTGTGTGTCAAGAGCTATTCTGACCACAATCAGGTTTTTCAGCCCAATATGCGGAACTAAATACACTACACATGGCACTTCTCTTTGCAGGAAATCACCCACTTACAGGCTACACTGATTTATGGATTAGTAACATGTGATTTAGCTGCATTTAAAAAGGACAGGTTTTATCACAGCAAAAGGTAAATCAGTAGCACATCAGAATCTCTGTCAGGACATCGCGGAGCTCATTTTAAATCCGAATCAACTGGCTATTATTAAAGTACCTGGTCATTCCAAAATTGGCTCTTTTGAAAAAAACAGGTAATAACTGGGCAGATTTCTATGCTAAACAGGTAGGAGGGTACAACAGTAAACTCTCCACAGTGGCCTTGGCCACTCCTTTAAATCATTGTCCTCCATTCTACTATTCTAATCTACTAATTTAATACTAACAAATACTAATCTAACTCCAAGCTCTAACATGGTGCACATCTGTATCTGAACACTTGCTTCCTTCCCACCTACACAGAACCTACAGGCTCAGGAAGTGGAGTCTGCGCCTCCACTGAAGGGGGGATTGAACCCTCCACAGACACCCCTACATAAACTAAGAAATTCTTGGGATAGGGACAGATATAACAGATTTACATTTCACTCATTTCA
The DNA here is from genome assembly GCA_036785185.1 of Paratrypauchen microcephalus. Lineage (NCBI taxonomy): Eukaryota > Metazoa > Chordata > Actinopteri > Gobiiformes > Gobiidae > Paratrypauchen > Paratrypauchen microcephalus. The sequence continues at coordinate 425,902 of JAVJIX010000196.1, forward strand.
CAGATTCATGATGACTCCAGGACCATGGGGGTACCTGTTATGCTTGGTTTTTCCTAATATTTTTCATTATAATGTTTGTCACTGTTTTAATGTCACTTGAGGACTGTTTGATGTGTATTGTTGTGTTTGGATGTCTTTTTCCCTGTGTTTTCAAGGTCATTTCTAGGTCCATGTCTAAACTGACGGCTGGAATGTTTTTACGAAACCCAGTAAATTTAAGAGAGATGTATATTCAAAATGAACCAGTGAATGACATAAATAAGATGAAATTAATCCAGAGACTCCGAGAAATCTTGAACAATTAAACAAGCTTCATCAGCGCCACCTATGGGTAATGTATATATTAGACGTCAGAAGGGGGTGGAAAAAATAAATAAATAAATAAATAAAAAGGAAAAAACATTTTTACACATTTACCCTTTAAGATGACTTATATGTTTAACCCTTTTTGATTTTAAACGTTTTCAGGATTGCTTATATGTTTTTGAGTGTTTTTGTACTTTTTTACATTTCATACGCTTTAACCATTTTTAGGAATATTCTGTGTTTTTTCTTTTTGGTGTTTTATGTTCTATTTCCACATTTCAGAGTTTGATTTAGGCGAGATCTCAGTGACAGAGATCTCGAAAGGGGGATTGAAGAGTTATAATTTTTGAGAGATAATTTTTATCGTTAAGTTTGACACTTCATTAATCCAACAGTTGCCTTTAACCTACAAAAGTGATGTGTTTTGCAAAAGTGCAGCGGCTAGGAGTTTCCTGTTTCAGACCGCAGTCAGTCTCTCGTAAAAGCAGAACTGAAAGTTCCCCGTCTCCATAGCAACGTAGACAGCGTTTCCGGGTTGTCTGGCTTTTTTGTCTGACATCTCTCTTACAGGAAATGTACAGCATACGACAAAGTGAACTTCTCCCTTTAATATAATGCATGGAAGCAACGATAAACAAAACCATATAAGGGAACAGAACGAAGACAAGAACGAAGGAGGAGTTGACCACAATGATGCACATTTGAAATTTACATATTCATGAGTTGTAATGTAAAACTACTGGGCTCTCGGGTTAGGTGTGTTCTTGGTGATGCTCTGCTGAGGCAACACAGGTTGTTTATAGAGACCCGAGACCCAGATGCATCTGTTTAGAAATATTGTTAGGTAAATAAATTTGGCTTAATTGAAGTTATCGAATCCTGGTACTTTTTAAATGGTATGTGCTAATAGCTTTTAGGGAGATCTTGTTACCTCTAGGAAAAGTTTAAATATTATAACTCCTGATTCCAGTTTGAACACGCTAAGAGAATTTGACAGAAACAGACATGTAATTAATCTTTGAATTGTTTATTGTTTCACATATTGGAAAAATCGTCAAATTCTTCAAGATAAAGGACTTCCAAGCCTAGAAACACTTGGACGTGCCTCCAGGCAAATAAAAAAACGCATTTCGCATTGCCTAGCGCAACGCAAACTCTCTGGGCGTGATTTACAGAGACGCTGAGTACAGACAGACGGGGGTGGAACTGCATTTGCATTTCTTTTTTCGATCTGACGTCAATAAGGTGCCTTGTTCAAAATCGCCCGTTTGAGCTCCGATTTTTTGTAACGCAGAAAAGGATCGCAAATGCTCAGTTTAGACATTTCACAACTTTTAACCATGGGGGGGGGGCTAAACAGGGTAGGGGAGCTCACATTAACATTCAAAAACCTCAGAAAGTGAAAATTTCATGCCATGGGACCTTTAATTGCTAGCACCGGCTCCACTCTAGCTCTGGTCTAGCTCCTCTCGTGCCGCTGTAGCTGCTCTTGCTCTGATTGGTTAAAGGCCTTGCGTCTGCTGGTGTGCGCCTGCTTGAGAAAAGAGCACTACTGCGCATGTTCAATGGACAGAGAGCCACGGGACGTATCAGCCGAGCTATACTAACCTGGAGACATGTGCCATTGGGCGAACCTAACCAACCCAGCCCATTGACTTGAATGGCTGGCCATGTTTAGGCCCTGGGCGCACTACATGGGCGCACTACCAGCGCCGTCTCTAATTCACTTTGTATTGAGAAAGTGTCACCCCTCACTCTGTAACTGCTGCTGTCAGACTCCTCCTTTTGGCTTTAAAATGCTCATGTTAACCCTGCTCTACATGATCCTGGTGTTTAGTTTGTCCATAACTGCTATCCTCTGTGAGCTTCATTTGACTGGAGACGAACACTGTAGGTGACGTCACACTCACTTAGTCCACCTCTTTATATAGTCTCTGGTCACCACAAGGTTGTCTAAATAAAAAGCATATATGAAGCTAATTACAGATGGAACCTTCAAGGCCAATATATGTCCAAAAAAAAAAAAAAAACACATATCCACAAATGTGCCATGGATGTAACTTGCTAAAACTGAAGTAACTAAACATTCTCCTAAGATTGTCATCGATCAGAAACCTAAAGGAACTAATGAATGATAATAAAATACTAAGATGACCAAAAGGAGGTGCTATGGTTACTAAACATATTATATTATAAAGTGGTTTTATTTTTGCTATACTGTAGATTAAGTTGTGTGTCCTTGTGAAAGTAAGTGTACAGTTTGAAATGACCGGGCCTTTATAATAAGGTCACGCCATTTCCATCTGATCTGAGGCTTGGTCAGCCATTTTGAACAAGCTTCTGTGAAAGAGAAATGTATGCACTGTTCAAAATCAAGGACATCATCATTACCAAACAGATATCTGCTCCTCTGAATCCTAATTGTTGGGAGTTATGTAAAGCCCCAAAATGAGCCCCATTACTCATGTTTAACAAAGGCTAATAGAATTAACGCCAACACTCAGCCCAATCCTTTTCATTCTCTCAGAGTTAAGTCCACATTTCAACATTTAAATCCTCAACCAATACAGCCAGTCTACTGTGGGATTTTCAGGGAGAGTTTTGCTCCAGTCCCAGAATAGCAGTGTGCTCATAAAAAATACTGCACTGCTGGAGAATGGAGTTTAAAGTGAGTTTTCTCTGGGTGAAAATCAAGCTATTAAAAGCATAGATATAAAGGACCCATATTACACTATTTTCTGATCTACTGTTCTAATGTAGTTTTATCATCACAAACAGACCTGGAGTTGTGTTTTGTTTAATTCATGCATGTTTAGCAAACAAACCCTATTTATTTTAGATTCTCTCAAACAGAAAACATTTTGATCCACCTTGTGATGTCATGTGGTAATAAAGGAAGTGCTCCACTATGTTTTTAAACCCCAAACACCTTCACTAGAGTCATTTGGATTATCTCAGCTTTGGAATTGCCATTCTCTACTGAACTAAAGGTAAAAGGTAGCCATTAACGACTTCATGACATCACAAGGTGGAACAGAGCAATCTGACATGTGGATATGTAGACAAGTTTTGTTTCCACTGTGCTTCTGTGGCCTTTGTGTCTCAGTCAAAGGTCTCAGTGCAGTTTAACAGGAGGACTGGTCAGGAAGGGTCAGCCGATCTGTGTTGGGGCAGTTTGTGGAGAGGAAGAGACAAAAGTGTCCCTCCTCTGTATCCTGGAGGATCACAGCATTGTCCAGGGGGAAACAGATGAACACAACAGGAAAGGCCTCAGTCTTACTCCACTCTGGTGTTTATGGTCAGTGATGAAATGGTCCATTTCCTTAAACTGTTTCCTCTGGAAGGTCTTCTGCTACATTTGCTGCCACATATGATGTGAAAAGTCTGTAGCATCTCAAATGTCCATAGCTACTCAGCTAGCATCTTGTCTTGACGCCATCTGTCTGAGCATTGTTTTAAAACACAATCTGAGCAGAAAGAGCTGAATTAACTGGAGCTACAACAGATGAGCTGATTTGTGCTGTTAAACAAGTCTCTCTCAAATAACATTGTAGTCACAAGCTAGCAGTAGCCAACAGTTTTTTTTAGTTACTCACTCTTGCCTTTTTGTTGAAAATCAAACTCAACAGAACCATGAAGCACATCACAGGTTCTATTTTGTGTTTTTTCTTGAGTTTTCAGACAATCTTAAAACTTTGTGAGACAAACACCCCCAAGCATGATGTCACAGCAACATATCAATATTTAGAGTTATTATTTTTTTGTATTTTGTATTTTGTTCATTATAAAGCACCATATTGTTCTAAAATGACAATTTTTAAAATTTCACTTGTTTTTTCTACAACTGGTGGAATAAAGTATTCACTTGTTCAAGCCAAATTAATTAAATGTTCTGTTGATTTTGTGACAATCATTTGGAATATTAATATAGCCTGTGTTCCTCACCTTCCACGGTGGTTGGTTTCTCTCACTCTAATCCAGCTCGGGTCCTCTACCAGAGGCCTGAGAGCTTGAGAGTTCTGCGCAGTATCTTTGCTGTTCCTAATACTGCACTTTTCTGGACTGAGATGTCTGATGTTTTTCCTAGGATCTGCTGTAACCAGTCCTCCAGATTGGGGGTTACAGCCCCGAGTGCTCTGATCACCACGGGCACCACTGATGCCTTCACCTTCCAGGCCTTCTCCAGCTCTTCCTTGAGCCCCTGGTATTTCTCTAGTTTCTCGTGTTCTTGGTATTGCAATGTCCACCACCACGGCTCTGTTCTGTTGCTTATCCACCACCACTATGTCTGGTTGGTTCGCCATCACCATTCTGTCAGTCTGTATCTGGAAGTCCCACAGGATCTTGGCTCGGTCATTCTCCGCAATCTTCGGAGGTGTTTCCCACCTTGACCTTGGGGTCTCCAGCCCGTACTTTGCACAGATGTTTCTGTACACTATTCCCGCCACTTGGTTGTGCCGCTCCATGTATGCTTTCCCTGTCAACACCCTGCAGTTATATGCTGGACTGTCTCAGGAGCCTCTTTGCACAGCCTTCACCTTGGGTTTTGTCTGGTTTGGTAGATCTGGGCCTCTATTGCTCAGGTGCTCAAGGTCTGCTCCTGTGCAGCCAGGATGAGGGCCTCTGTGCTGTCCTTCAGACCAGCCCTCTACAGCTATTGGCAGGATTTCTTGATATCAGCCACTTCGGTTATGTTTCAGTGGATGTAGGGGCTTGCCCTACCATGATGGTCTCTCCAGCACCTCTTCCTCTCCGCTCCACTTTCTGAGGCATTCCTTGAGCAGATCATCTGTCAGGGCCTTGTCCTTGATGTACTTATGGTTTTTGGATGTTTCATCCTGGACAGTGGTTCTTACACTCAGCCTCCTTACTTCTGGCTTGCGTACAGTCTCAGGGTGCTGGATTTGGGATAGAACCCTCCATGCATGGTCAGGAGCTTTTGTGTCTTAACGTCTGTGGTCTGTATCTCCTCCTGTGGCCAGCTTATGATTCCTGCTGGGTATCTGATCACTGCAGGGCATAGCTCTTCATTGTGTGTGCCTTGTTCTTGCCATTGAGCTGGCTTCTTAGGACTTGCCTTACTCGTTGCAGGTATTTGGCTGTAGCCGCTTTCCTTGTTGCCTCTTCAAGGTTGCCATTTGCTTGTAGGATACCAAGGTACTTGTAACTGTCCTCAATATCTGCTATTGTATATCCTCACTTAACTTATGCAGTCAGAGCATCCCAATTAAAAATGAACAAGCACTTTTTCACAACTTTCAGAGCCATGACTACAAATCTAACAACATGGAAAAAAAATCTGGTATCGATATTTAACAGTTGGCTGCTTTTGTGACTACCTGTCTTACACAGTCTTTTTGAAACCTTTTTGTTTTTTGAGCTCAGTTTTTAACAAAATATCATGGGATTTTAACCACCTGAGAAGTGTAGCATTTGCAATTCAAAGGACACAATACACAGTAACGAACTGTGGGATTTTGTGAAATAGTCTGTTTGTTTTTCCCATATCCATGGAGACCATGCAAGAGGCTAACTAAGGAGCTAGCTATGGACGTTTGAGAAGGTACATGGTTTTACCCCATATGTGGCAGCAAATGTGGCAGATCTTCCAGAAGAAACTCTTTAAGGGAATATCCCATTTCTTCACCAACAGAAACTCCAGAGTGGAGTAAGAACAGCTGTTGTGTTTACTTGGCTCCCCTTACTCCCCTTACTGCTGTGATGTTGCAGGACACAGAGGAGGGACACACTAGCCAGATAGCCAGTGTGGTAATTAGTCATTGTGTTAGTAATATTACTTATATCATCATTTTACCCAAACTGCTTCTGAAGAAAAACTCCTTAACTCTCTCCTGAATAATGCATACGTTATATATATTTGAAGCTCTTTAAGCTCTCTTCTCTTCTGACCCCACTGACCCCCACAACATAAAGCACAAACCTGCTTTGTTAAACATGAATATATTTACATTCTATCAGAGCTACACCTCAGGTTGACCTCACATATAAAAGATACACAATCTTTTGTTTTGCGTGAAAAGTCCCTCAGTCGTCCAGGTAGAATCCATGATCAAAGGAGAAGTTCAATTTGTCAACTGGACAAAGTTTGTTTGGTTGAAAACGTTTCGCCGCTCATCCGAGAGGCTTCGTCAGCTCTGGCCCTCATGCTGGTTCGACCCTGTTTATATCTAGCTGCAAGGGAGGAGCTAGCTTCCTTGAACAAAGCTCTGACCTATCCCCGCTACTCTCTTTTGTTTTACAAATTCCTCTGGCGTCTTGTATTAGCATATCTATCAGCCCGCTCACTACACTGAAACAACTCTGAAACCATCAGCTAATCTGTCTCTTTGTATTTCAAATTTCTCTGGCGTCCAATTCCCTATTCAAGACAACGACCCTCTCCACCCCTCTGCAATGGCTTGTCTGTCCTAATGATTCTTTGTTTGAGATTTTGTTTTGTGATTTTGAGGTGATTTGAGTTTCCCTTCGTAGCGGCAAGGTCAGGAATTAATGAATATGTGACTATTTCAATAAGACTTTGTACATAAATGACGTGTGTGTGTGTGTGTGTACAGTGTACAGTGTACAGTGTATTAGACAGATGGAGCTGATTTCAGACACTTCTTAGCCTGGTACATTCTATTGCTACATTAGAATCAGTTTGCTGTGAGATAGAATGTTCCAAAGGGGTGGTCTGCGGTCACTGGTTAAATATTGCTTCTGATGATTCGCACATTTTGACTTCATTTGGTGGGAATATAACTATTGCAAAAAATAAATAATAGTTTTACACCAACCAAGAAGCAATTTGTGAAGAAAAGGTGAACAATATTTTGAAAAACACAGGAAGTAAGACTTGCATTGCAAAAAGTAATATCTGAGTAAGATGGAACTTATGCAAATTAAGACAAATTGACTTTATTTGAATAGATTTCACTTAAATGTATTTACTAATTAATTATTCATTTATTGTATTGGTTTTATATGTGTTTCCCCACACTTGTGCTCCACAGCTCAAGTAGGGAACAATCAATGTGCTGTATAAGATATGGAAGGATTGAGGGTCTAGAAATAATCTTGCTTTTCCGATCACTGAAACATTTCTGGCCACCTTTGATTTGATGTTTGACATGTGGGACTTCCAATTTAATTTATGATCAAGTGTCACGCCAAGAAATTTTAATTTGTCAACTCTTTCTATTTCAACATTATCAATCAACACTTGTATCTTTGATTTTACTTCTCTATTTCCAAATACAATAAATTTAGTTTTTGTGACATTTAATAAAACTCTATTTATATCAAACCATGCTTTTATCTTACTCAGTTCAGCTGTAACTTGATACATGACTTGTTGTAAATTGTCTCCTGAGCAGGTTATTGTTGTGTCATTAGCAAATAATACAAATTTTAATTTATCAGATATTAAACACAAATCATTTATGTAAAGCAAAAATAATTTTGGACCCAATACGGAACCCTGAGGAACTCCACTTAATATTGTTTTGTTTATTGATTTATGATTCCCAAGCTGAACATACTGGCACCGATCAGATAAATAAGAAGTTAACCATTTTAATGCAAGACCCCTAAAACCGTATTTACCCATTTTTCCAATTAGTATATTATGTTCGATTGTATCAAAGGCTTTTTTTAAATCAATAAAAATCCCTATTGTGTATTTTTTCCTGTCAATGTTTGTTATATTTTCAATGAGATCTGTAAGAGCATGTTCAGTTGATCTATTCTTTCTAAAACCATACGGGTTTTAGCTTAAGATTTTAAATGTATCTAAATAGGAATCCATTTGTTTAATGGATGGGCCCTATTGAAACAATAGGGCTAACCAGGTCAGGGCCAGAGGTGTGAAAAACAGTCGTTTTGAATAGGTAGTCGGGTTGAATAGGTATGCTAAACTAGACGCCAGAGAAACAAAAGAGAGAGACTCGGGAACAAATGGGCGAGATAGTTTCAGAGTAATTTCATTGTAGTTAGCTCTTCCCTGCAGCGAGATATAAGCAGTGTCTAACCAGCACTCGAACCAGAACTGACGAAGCCTCTCGGATGAGCGGCGAAACGTTTTCGACCAAATAAACTTTGTCCAGTTGACAAACTGAATTTCTCCTTGTATCTTGTCTCCGGTTTTGTAAATTGGGATAACTTTTGCAATATTCATGTCTTGGAAACTGTCAAGAGGTAAGTGATAAGTTAAATATGTAGGGTAGAGGAAGTGAAATTTCATTGATTACTTTTTTAATAATGGACATATTCAGACCGTCATCTAAACATTGTTTTGTATTATGCTGTTGTATATTTATTGAGAATTAAGGGATGCCGGAAAGATCGCTAGATTACTCAAACATGCATGAATGACATATAAAACCACATAAGGCATTAGAGTAACCCTATATTGTCCTACTCAGGAAAGTTCTGTTTTCCCCTACTGTGGTATATGGAACTTATCGGGCCACTGTAATTGTAGTTGAATTGAACTGCATATACCTGGAATGTGTGCCAGAGCACGAGCCTACAGGTGTGGTATGTAACGGTAACCTGTGTTAGATGAGGTCCTCAGTAAAAGGTGTTAAATGCGTGCAGCCATCTCGTTTTTGTTTTTTTTAACTTTAGTTTATTAAAAGATCAACGAAGAAAATAAACATACAGAACAATCAGAACAATCCAGAACAATCCTTGACAAGGGGTTATTATATTAGCCATTGTTCAAGTACACAGTTACCAGAGTCCATCTTTCTATGAATAAGTCCATTTTCATCTGGAGTTTGGCTGTTAACTGTTCCATGATATAAACTTGTTTTAGTCTTTGTATCCATTCTGTCTTTGTCAGAGGAGACGGTTTCCTCCAATTAACCGTTATCATTTTCCGTGCAATCATCAGAAGAATACAGAGAACATATTGTTGGTCTTTTACACATGCATTTTCTGGCAATGCTCCCAATACATATATCAGCGGATCCATAGGAAGTTTACAAGATAGTATCTTTTCTATTTTTATTTTAATGTCCTGCCAATAGTTACAAAGAGCTGGGGAATCCCAGAAAATATGTGAGTGGTCTGCCACCATGCCACAATTTCTCCAACATAATGGGGATATGTTTTTATAGAAGCTTGAGATTATTAAAGGGGTTCTAAAATATCAAATTTTTGTCTTCCAGTCAAATTCCTTCCACAAATTGCTGTTGATACCTTTATGACTGGCCACACACATATCCCTCCATGTCCCAACCTCAACAATTACATTTAACTCCAATTCCCTTTTATCTCTGATATCGAACGTATCCCCTCCCATATCTCCCATCAACATCTTGTATATTAGTGACACATGTTTCTTGGTTGGCAAGTGTTTTTCTTGTATTGTTATGAAGTATTGCTGAATGCCTGTAGGTTCTACTTTAAATTTTTCCCCATTCAGCATGACTCTGAATATAGTGCCTTATTTGTAAATAATGAAAGTGGTCTGTTGAGGGTAAAGAAACTCGTTCTCTATTTCAGTAAAAGATTTTAAGTTATTGCCCTCAAAGATCTGATTAACAGTTCATCCATACATCTTTTGAACCCACTGTCCCACATAGACGGTTGAAAATCTATGTTTCCAGCTATGGGCATGGCTCTTGTTAGAGAAGTTGTACCACTAAATTTCTTTCTCACACAGTTCCATATGCGCAAGGTGTGTCTATTTCACTTAGAAATGGCAACACAGACAAACTAACTCCTGAGGTAGAATTTTGTTCTATTTGGACTAGACCTGTGTTGAAAAAATCGATTTTCCAATTTTGAATCGATTTGCATATTAATTTCTTAGGATCGATTCGTACGTCCAAAGATCGATTTAATTAATTACATTTTAATTTTAAATACATTTTCCCCGGGTGAACTTTAACCGCACTAGTCGTGTCATTGAATTCTTGTGACTATATCGAAACAACTAGTATGGCATTGGACACGAGTTGCAGCGTTAGCCATCCTGGCTTTGAAAACATCCGAAACACTTAAAGCTACCATCTGGCAACATTTTGGATTCAGAAACGACAAAGATGCGCTTGACAGAAGCAAAGCGATTTGCAAGTTGGGGCGGCAGTAGCTCAGTTGGTAGAGCGCTTGCCTGGGGTTCGAATCCCGCTCTTGATCACCGCGTGGACCGTGTGTGATCCCAGCTCCCACAGATGAGCGCTGCCATTGTGTCCTTGGGCAAGACACTTAACCCCACCTCGCCCCCAGTGTCTGCGGACACTGGTAGCCCCCATGGCAGAAGAAACATCAAGGCCCGTTGTGACGTGAGCCACCTGTGGGAGGATTCTCCAGCTGAGGTCCTGACCAAGCCGAAGCAAGAAGATGGAGATGGTCCCCGGGCGCAGTAATGCACTGGTGAGAGTTAATCAATAAATGACTTATTAGTATTAGTATTCACCAGAGAATCCATCCACTTACGGTGATTTGTTGTTTTTCAGTTTAAGAATAGTTTCTCTAACTTCTTTCTCTGTGATGGGACTTTCTAAATCAACTTCTTCAGCTTCTGATAATTTGGTCATGTTAAGTGGTTCCAAAAATTGCTTTATCCTCTCTGTTGCTTCAGTTTGGTCTTGGGTTTCATATAAAGAGGTATAATAAGCAGCAAAGGCCTCCACTATATCCTTTGGTTGTGTTACTAGGCTACTAGTTACCGGGTGTTTAATTTTAGTTACAATTGGAGACTTGACTGAGCTTTCTTTAATTGAAAAGCAAGTAATGTACTTGCTTTATTATCCATTACCGCACACCCTGTAGTGCCATAGTCTTTTTAAGTTTGGGTCCAACATCACTTGGTAATTTATCTTGTTTTCTTTTTTACATGAGGAACTATTAACCTGGTCTACCCATTCTCGTCTTAGTTTTAAGTGTTCCCTGTCTGACAGGTGACCTTAACCTGGGAAATCCCAGGCTGCTTTCGTTCGTTCCGATCTGAAAGACAGCCTGGCAACTAGGCTAAGCGAACTCTCCTGATTTTGGGAGCCAATCAGAGAGCGGGGAGGGGTGGAAAGACGGTCACGCGTACTACGCGACAAACGGAAACTTGTAGTTTGAACTGACAACTGACATGATTGGCTATGGGCTACATATACACCAAATGATAGACATTCATAACACCCAATAAACAGCCGTTGGCAATCGTAAACCACACCTCCGCTACGAGATATTTAGTAGATGGCTCCCAGACCATATATCACTTGTGATATGGTCTGGTGTAAACCAGACAAGGGTTTCCTGGATTAATGCTACAGAACAACCCAAGTTTTTAAGTTGACCATAAAGCTTCTTGCGCTTGATAGGATTATTTATACCTTTTATATTGTAACTGACCAAATTAAGTATAGCCATATTTAATCAGAATGTAATTTATACTCAGTGCAGTGGCCATTGTCTCAGTGTAGGCACGGTAGCAGAGTGGTTAGCGCTCTTGCTTCACAGCAAGAAGGTTCCGATCCCCAGGTCGCCCAGACCTTTCCGTGTGTGTTCTGTGTGGAGTTTGCATGCATGGTCTGGGTTCGATCCCCGGGTCGCCCGAGCCTTTCTGTGTGGAGTTTGCATGTTCTCCCCGTGTCTGGGTGGGTTTCCTCCGGGCACTCCGGTTTCCCCCACCAACCCAAAACATGCACCATAGGTACCTCCAGCTTAGGTCCTGACCAAGCCGAAGCAAGAAGATCATGGAGATGGTCCCCGGGCGCCCTAATGTGTGCTGCCCACTGCTCCTAATATATGTATATATATATATAGGATGGGTTAAAATGCAGAGAAGAATTTCTCCAGTGTGAGATCAATAAAGTTCACTTCTTCTTCTTCTTAACCCAATAAGTTGCCTGGCAGGTGGGTAAACCTGGAATATTTGTCAAGGAAAAACGAACATAAAACGAAGGCGGAACCAATGCCTCAACTACTAGAACTTCCACATAACAAGCCCTAATTGGGCCAGCTCTCATTTACAATTGGGCAAAGATGTGTGACGAATTATCTCTGGGATAAACATAGGGCAATATGCCAGTGCAGTCTCCTTTGTAAGGGGCAGACCGCTCACTGAGTGTTATACACTCGGTTCTACTCATATCCGTCCGAAATTAAGTCTTATCTAACTAGGGAAAATTTAGCAGTGTTTAACATGTTTTGTTGTTATATGATTCTCAGCTTACATCTGTCTATGCAGTACATTCAGTCTTAATTATTTCACAATTTAGTCATTACATATACTTCTCTACTGTGGGTCATTAAGGAAGGTAGTGAAGTCCGCCGGTGATAATAAAGCCTCTCTTCTGCCAGTCTTTCTCAGCTGCATCCACCCATCCTGCCTCGCCAGCTCCTCCAGCCTCTCCCGATCCTCCATCAGCACTGTAATACCCAACTCCTGTAGTTTGGTGGCTGCCTCAATTAGAGTTGGGAAGGTCTTCTCCCCAGTCGGTAGTTGTATCCGGAGTTGAGCGGGATATGGACATTTCGCGTTGATTCCCTTTGCTTTCAGCTGCTTTATCACCTCCCGAACACGCGCCCTCTTCCTCTGCAAGTCAGGGGAGTAGTCATGATCAAAATAGATGGGTTTCTCCTCAAAAATTGTTTTCTTCTGGTTCCATGCGAGTCGAAGCACATTTTCTTTGACAGTAAAGTCAAGGATCCTTGGGTCTGGACACGAGCTCTCTCTATTTTCAACTCCAAGTCCGGTTTATTCAGGGTGGCATGTATCAGGTCCCGTACAAAACTCACAGTGTCACGTCCCTCACTGCCCTCGGGGATTTGATAAATCCTCAGATTATTGCGTCTCATTCTGTTCTATAGGTCCTCGCAGCGGGCCATGAGATCTAGCTCTCATTGGAGTAGATATCGCCCAGTCCTCTGTCTCACCAGTCCTCTTTTCCGCCTCATTCAGTCTTTTTTCGTGCCCTTGTGTTTTTGTTTTTAGCTCCTCTACTAATAGTTCAAGTCGATCCAGCAACGTTTTAGTGTCTCTGTGGCCTTCTTGATTTTCCTTTCGGGCCTTTTTCAGCTCGGCCATGAGCTCAGCTATCTCGCTGCCTCTCTGCGTACCTGCGGCTGTGGCTATGTTGCTAGCTGGGCTCGGCGGTTGTTTTTCTTCCACGTTAGACTTCATTTATTTGAGCTTTTGCTCTGTTTGCTCGAGGCACTCATCTTTTTGGTTACTGAAATGCTGAGATTAAATGAAGTTAACACTTAATTTTAAACTTTCGGACGGGAGCCTAGATTTTATGCTGTAGCTGCGTGCATGGCGTCACCGAAGTCCAGCCATCTCATTTTTAATACACCACACTTACCCTCATCCCTGCCCACAGCTCTGTACTTAGTTCTGACTATTCTAAATGCTCAAACTCTGGCTATACATGTAGGGTTCACAATATGGTAAACTTCTTAACTTTCATCCATCCATTTTGTTCCACTTATCTGGGGCCAGGTCGCAGGGTCTAAGTAGGAACTCCCAGACTTCCTTCACCCCAGACACTTCCTCCAGCTCCTCCAGGGGGACCCCAAGGCATTCCCAGGCCAGCCAGAAGACAGTCCCTCCAGCTGGCCTTTTTTTTCTTTTTTTTTTTTTTTTACAAAAAAAACAACAACTAAATTCTGCATTTTTGAACAAGAAGTCAATGGACCAGTTTCTGTTATGAAGCCAGATCAATGCTAGGGCTGCTGAAGTACAATGCATCACTGTCAAATTGAAATTCCAATTGGACTATTATCACATCGCATTATCGTAAATGCTGCAATTATTTATACAATAAAATGCCTACTGCAAAGAATAATACACACTGGAGGAAATAAGTGTTTGATCCCTTCTGATTTTGTAGGTTTGTCCACTGACAAAGAAATGAACAGTCTATAATTTTATTGGTAGGTTTATTTTAACATTGAGAGATAAAATATCAAAAACAAAATCCAGAAAATAACTTTAAAGAAAGTATATAAACTGGTATGCATTTCATTGAGTGAAAAATGTATTTAAACCCTCTAGCCAAAAATAAAGAGAGTACTTGATGGCAAACCCCTTGTTTGTAAGCACAGAGGTCAGAGGTTTTTTGTATTTGATGGCCAGGTTTGTGCACATATCAAAAGGAATTTTGATCCACTCTTCTTTGCAGATCATCTCTAAATCATTAAGGTTTTGTAGCTGTTGCTTGGCAACTCAGAGCTTCAGCTCCCTCCATAGATTTTCTATAGGATTAAGGTCCAGAGACTGGCTTGGCCACTCCATGACATTAATGTGCTACTTCTTGAGCCACTCCTTCGCTGTCATGTGTTTTGGGTCATTGTTGTGTTGGAATCCACAACCCATTTTCAGTTTTCTGGCGGAGGGAAGGAGGTTGTCACTCAGGATTTGTGCATGGCTCCGCGGTGAAGTTGTCCTGTGCCCTTGGCAGAAAAACACCCCCAAAGCAAAATATTTCCACCTCCATGCTTGACGGTAGAGATGGTGTTGTTGAGGTCATAGGCAGCTTTTCTCTTTCTGCAAACACAGCGAGTTGAGTTAAAGCCAAAGAGCTTGGTTTTGGTCTCACCTGACTACTGCACCTTCTTCCAATTACTCTTTAAATTATTCAGGTGTTCATTGGCAAACTTCAGGTGGGCCTGCACATGTGCCTTCTTAAGCAGAGGGACCTTGCGAGCACGGCAGGATTTTAATCCATTGCAGTGTAAAGTGTTATCAATGGTTTTCTTAGTGACTGTGGTCCCAGCTGCCTGGAGATCATTGACTAGCTCCTCCTGTGTAGTTCTAGGCTGATTTCTCACTGTTTTCATGATCACTGAAACCCCACAAGGTGAGATCTTGTGTGGAGTCCCAGACCGAGGTTGAAATGATGGTCATTTTGTATTTCTTAAATTTTCGAACAATTGCACCAACAGTTGTCTCCTTAACACCCAGCTTCTTGCTTATGGTTTTGTAGCCCATTGTGCAGGTCTACAATCATGTCCCTGACATCCTTAGACAGCTCTTTCGTCTTCTCCCATTTTGGAGAGTTTGATTGATTTATTTATTCTGTGGACAGGTGTCTTTTATACAGGTAACTAGTTAAAACGGGAGTCTAATTCAGGTGATGAATTGGTTAGAAGTGTCTAACTGGTCTGTGGGAGCCAGAACTCTTAATGGTTGGTAGGGGATCAAATACTTATTTCACACAATGAAATGCAAATCAATTAATATTATTTTTATAATGTGATTTTCTGGATTTTCTTTTTGATATTCTATCTCTCAATATTAAAATAAACCTACCATTAAAATTATAGACTGTTCATTTCTTTGTCAGTAGATCAAATACTTATTTCCTCCACTGTGCATATAGCTTTTGTATAGAAAAATATATTGTTGTCCCTATATTTTAGACCTCTACAAACATGTTTTAAAAGTCATGGGGTGCTTGTATTATTTCAGTCTTATCTCAAATGTTAAAAGTCCTATAACAGATTTTTTTCCATGTTCCTCTGTACAGTAGGGATGGGACAAGATCTCGTGCCACAAAGAGCTCGTGAGACGAAATTGACCGTGCGCACAAGAGAAAATTTATCTTGTGAGATTTCTTTCCCTCTGAATTTACCTTAGGCTTGGATAAAAAAGAGGTAAGAGCTGGTGAGTTGTACAATTTGAGAAGCTGTAGTTCAAAAAAGCAGTACTACAAAAATAGTGAAGCCAAAATTGTGAAATGGATAGCACCATTTATCTATTAATGATCCCCAAATCTCATCTTGTCTCGTTCTTGTGGACCCAATCTCATGGTGTGTTTCGTCTCGTGAAAATTGTGTCTTGTCCTACCCCCACTGTACAGGTATCTGCATCTAATCATAAAGCGTTTTATTGTCTGATAATGAGACAAATCATCACAGCATCACAAATTCTGCTCTGGTCTATGAATGCAGAAGGTAAGTGAGGAAAAACTTTAGACAACTGCAAACTGTGATGTGCTGTATTTATGTTACTATATTAGTTTTTTACTTACTTCTACACATACATTTATATAATTATGTATTATTTATATATTTATAATTATTTGACACCATATATATATATATACCATATATATATATATATATATATTTTTTTTTTTAATTTATAATGTGATGTATGAGCTACCGTGTCAAAGTGATGCCTTATGGATCAATAAAATCTAAGTCTAAGTCTTTTTTCAGATTTTTAAGACCAGCTCAGTTGTCACATTTTTGTTAAGTCCTAGTCATGTTCAAAATGTGCAGAATTCTACTTTTTAACCACATATAATTACAATGCACACAGTGAGTTAGCTAAATACAGTATTCACAGTGCTAGCATGACATTGTTTCACTAGCAGCTTCGTCCCGGTCAGTGGCTCCGCTATGGCCTAACGCAGATCCCAGAGCACAGGTTATGTGACCAGGCACTTCGTCACCGCTGACCTTTGGCTAATTTAAAGCTAATTGAGGGCCGACATGTTGGAAAGGTCAGCGTAAAAAAGAAAAACTGCCCTTTGATGGCTCGAGCTCACTTTTGGACACCTTCGTATGAATCTGCGGGGCGAATAGGAACGTGGTTATAATGCTAGGAAATAACTCAGAAAATAAATAAATAAAATAGTGATTTGTGTGCATTTTAGTTCTACAGATAATAAAACATTTCAATAATAGAATAGGCTACAGCTTGACACCGTTTGTTTCAACACATCCCATTCACAGGCGAATTGTCTTGCCCAAAGATATTCTGGGGTTAGTTGCTCTTGTGGCCAGCAGGATGACACACAGAGCACTTTTTAAAATGTTCAGAATTTTTATCTTTAAATTTCAACTTAATATTTGGGGAGTTTGACCAACTAAGAAGTGCAGCTTGTGCAGTTCTAGGACAATAATTAAGGACTATAGTACAGTGTGATTTGAGCAGTTTGTTTTTCCTGTATCCATGGTGACCCTGCATCAAGTTAGGTATGCTCTGAAAAAGCTCTGTACCTCACTGTCCTCAAAGGAGTGGCCCGTGGTTTAGGTGGAGATGTACGGCAGATGAAGGTCCACTCTGGCTGGCCCGTCTGTGTTGGTACTTGTTAAGTGGCTGTTTTGTTTCTCCAATGTAGTGCTCGCTGCAGTCTTCACTACACTGAATGAAGTAGACCACATTGCTTTTTTGTGGCTCGGTGTCTGGTCCTTTGGGTACACCGAGCCACAAAGATGTACATATCTTAGCCAGAGAAAAGAACTGCTTTGAGAGGGGAGTTAAAAAGGCTATTTTTTGTCCTTAGAAATCCTTCCTTGAACAGAAATTGAGGTCTCAGATATAATTTGTCTCCCATCTATAACTCTATCCTCAAACTTAAACAAAACAAAACAAAACAAACAAAGAAAACCATTTGAGTTAGCCAGGTCAGGTCCAGAGGTGTGGAAAAGACCCTTTATGGCCCTGAACAGCTATGCTAACAAGACTGCTCACTCCCACTGCATATTGAATAGGCTTATTAACTAACAGAAACTGAAAACAAATAGGCGTGATAGTTTCATAGTAATTTCTCTGTAGTTATCTCCTCCCTTCAAACAGTTTTAAGCAGTGTCCACCAGAACTCTAGCCAGAACTGAAGAAGCAGCTTGGATAAGCTGTGAAAGTATTCGACCAAATAAATTTTTGTCCAGTTGACAAATTGAATTTCTCCTTTTGCCATGGATTCTACGTGGACGACTGAGGGATTCTACATGTAAAATATGTGTGAAATAATCTTACCTCCGAGCTACATTGACCAAGTGTTTACGTGTTTACGTAACTTAGACTTCGACTTAGACAAACTTCATTGATCCACAAGGGAAATTGTTTTGGGTACGGTAGCTCACTCATCTAATCTAATATATAATATATAACAGAGGGTAAAAAGAGACCAGAAATAGCTTTCCTTTCCCTCCAGACCTAGTGTTATTTTGTTTGAGTTTAGCCTCCAACTCCCTCCCATATGCCTCCCGCCTCTGCCTCAGTTGGACTTTAAGCTGTTGTTGTACCCTCCTCAACTCATCCTTATCACCAGAGCTGAAGGCCCGCTTCTTCTTATTGAGAAGAGCCTTCAGCTTGCTGGTGATCCAGGGCTTGTTGTTGGAGTAATAGCAAACAGTGCGTGTGGGTATGGCTGTATTCTCACAGAAGTTAATGTAATCTGTAATAGAGTCCGTCATGCTGTCAATGTTTTCCCCATGGGGTGAGCAGAGCACAGTCCTGGAGGGCATTGATGGCATTGTCACTCCACCTCCTCACAGTTCAAGTGGTGACAGGCTGTCTCTTCACTGCAGGGACATACTGAGATGTTAACAGGACCATATTGTGATCTGATCGTCCCAGTGGGGGCAGGGCAGTGGCAGAGTATGCATCTTTGGAATTAGCATACAGTAAGTCCAGAGTTTTATTGTCCCGAGTTTTGCAATCCAGATACTGATGAAATGTGGGTAAGACACTGTCCAATGTGGCCTGATTAAAGTCCCCAGAAATCAGTAGTAATGCCTCAGGATACTTTGACTCCAGAGCAGTGACCACAGTGAGTATTCTGTCCCAGGCTCCCTCTTCGTCCGCTGAGGGAGGGATGTAAGCTCCAATGAACAGTACAGACGTAAATTCTCTTGGTAAATAATATGGATGCATTCCCACAACCATAAGTTCAATGTCGGGCGCACAGATACGCTCCTTCACAGTAATATTGCCAGGATTACACCACCTCTCTTTCACCAGAACAGCAATCCCGCCACCCTTCTTCTCATGGTAAAGAAGAGCGTCTCTGTCCACACGCAGTGTCTTAAAGCCTTGTACAGATGCGCTGTTGTCCGGAAAGTTTGTATGAAGCCAGGTCTCCTTAAAGAACATGATACTGCTGACCGCATACTCCCTCTGGGTCCAAACACACGCACACAATTCGTCCATCTTATTTCCCAGTGACCTTACGTTCCCTATCAAAACTGATGGAACCGCAGGCCTGAATTTTCTCCTCTGCTGTTTCACTTTCGCTCCAGCACAGCATCCTCTGCATGGTCTTCTCCGTAGTTCCACAGGAATGTCCGGTTTAAGTCCAGAAAACACCGAGGACTTAGAGAGAGACAGCAGCTGTACAGTGCACAGCACAGTGGGGAGACTTCTCTGCTGAGCCATACAGCAGCACAAAGAGGCAAGCCGAAATCAAGAAAAAATGCCCAAAATGCCCAAAAAACATAGCTAGTGTTATTTGGACGGCTAAAGTAAGTAAAGTAAGAAAAAAATAAAATGAAATCTAAAAGCGCAAACAAACAAGCTTAACTTGCAAGGTAGTTAGGCAGGAGCAACCGTACGCAGCTGCCACTCTCTCAGGCGCTCGGGTGTGAAAGTTCAGGTGAAAAACGTCCTCCTCGTAGCTTCATTAATCTCTCCGTGGTCTTTTTTTCCCCTAACAGTAAAAACATTATTAGTGTTTGATGGAAATCTGTCCAAATATGAAAGCTTGAGTGGAATTTTCATCACGTTAGCTGCAGATTACTAGCCAGACTTTCAGCTCAAAACTCCGAGATTCATGCAGTAAAAAAAAAAAAAAAAAAAAGGTTTATGGCCATATTTTACGTTTACAGTTGTGTTAGTAATGATTTCCTCAAGTTAAAAGTAGGTACTCACATGTTTCCTCCGCTCTCTGGACAGGATTTTATCCTTCATGTTTTTGCTCCGTGTTTTCGAACATCGGACTGCCGCCGCATGGTGCATAATGGGATATTGGAGGCCAATCAGATGTGTCCTGCATCCACAGCCCGATCTCCATGGAAATGAGGCCAGTTTTCAGAGTGCATTTGAGAGGTGCATGAAATGGGACAGGCCTTGTCGTGCCAGAAGTAACATATGCGGCCAAAAAAGCACCCTTCGGACGCTGTAGCCCTCAAATTGGGACACGGATCTGATGACTACCTGTTGAGCTGGACTGAGACTTTTGTTTGAGATTTCTCTTATTAATGTATGTAACTCCTCAATGTGCTTAAACTGCCAAATAAAGTGATTTTGATTGATTGATGGATTGAAAGAAGCAATAACAATATGAAATGTATGAAGTATGGTCAAACCACCATACCGTTGGCTTGGTAGAAGTACACTCCAGCCACTGACCAATAATCGAAGTTTACTCTTATCCTTTTATTTTATCTTATTTTATTTTTGTCATTTTACAGTGAAGTCCGACAATAAAAAATATGTACATTCTGATTTTTAGTTGTACTACATAAAAAACAAAAATAAATATGATAATGTATAAAAATTAGACTGCAGATTGGCATCATCTATTTTACCTGCCACTTATCACACATTACAGTCATAGGAAAGTCAATTTGTTTTGCCCATTTTTTTTTCAATTTTACAGTGAAGTTGCATCATGAAAAATAAACATAGAAATCCTGTGTGATAGATACAGCTCAGACTGCAATAACTCCTCTACTCAATCACAAAGAAAAGTATATTTAAATATTAGAACAGTAAAGACTGCATTTTATGATGAAAGTAAAGGTAGAAAATGTGACCGACCACAGCAAATCCCTTCACAAGTCACTCAGAACGAACAGGAGAAAATGACATTAGAAGGATTTTTTTTCAAAAAAATGTGATTTTCCTTTTTTTTTTTGCCAAATGTGCTAGTTGAGATCATGAAGAAGCCACTCTATGTTAGGGTTAGGGTTAATTTTGTCTTTGGCTAGTTTTTCGGAAAGAATAAGTAGAATTTTTATTATTTTTTTTTTTTTTTAAATAAATGATGTGAGGACAATTTAATTTCTTAAAGCAACACCGTGTAACTTTGTGGAGGTGCCACACACCAATCTATGGAGCATTCACCATGGAGATAGATCAAATTTATGTCATACTGTGGAGGTTTTTCAGTGCAATAAAAACAACTTAAATGAACAAGACAAAATACAGATCATTTAAAAAAGTATAATACATACATACATACATACATACATACATACATACATACATACATACATACATACATACATACATACATACATACCATAGACTGCGTATATAAATGGACTTAGCAAATGAGCCAGCTGGCATGTTCCAAATAGGAAGTTTGCACAGGGGCTCTTCCAGCTCCTACTGGCCCTGGTTGCCATTGACTTACATTAGAATGTTGTGACCCTATCTCTGTAGGTACTGCTGCCTCGTCATTTTGGTCTTAAAATGTTCGTATTAACCCGGTCTACATGATCGTTTTTGTTTTTGTTTTTCTTGTTATGTTGTCCATTAAAAAAAAATCTATTCAGTATATAGAGCCTGTCTCCAAATTCGCTCCTGTAACTATTAGCATTGCAAGCTTCATTTGAGTGGAGCTGAACACTATGGGTGACCACACACTCACTTAGTCCACTTCTTTATAATGTCTATGATACATACATAGATACAAAGATTCATACATACATACATACATACATATCATATTAATATAACTGTTGTTTTTAATTAATTATTTAATGTATTAATTAATCTATTTATTTATTTATTTTTATTATCCTTTATTTATCCCTGTAGGGAATTTATTTCTTTGCATTTGACCCATCCTTTCAGAAGCAGCGGGCAGCTCATCTTTCAGGCGCCCGGGGACCCATCTTGATAGCAGAAACCGGAGTGCCTGGAGGAAACCCACCCAGACATGGAGAGAACATGAAAACTCCACACAGAAACGCCCAGGCAACCCAGGGATCGAACCCGGAACCTTGCTGTGAGGCCTGAGTGCTAGCCACTCAGCCACCGTGCAGATAAGATTTATTTATTTATTTTCTATTATATGACATCTCTACAGGCTCTACTGGAAATCAAAAATAGTTTCATCTGCCCTCTAATTTTCAATCATGAGTGAGGGAGATGGCTCAGTTTGGACACTTGCTTCCTCACCCGCCAACGCACCTGTATAACCTAAACACATTCGCACGCCTGGTTGTTAATTTAAGGTTCTCATCTCCGCCAGAAATGCCTAATAAAAAACACTGACAACGATGGAACGCTTTAAGAATTGAACAGAGGAGCGTGCGCTGTTTCCCTGACACGTCTGAGGATTGTAACAGATGGAAACTAATCTAGTCACATTTTGTTGCTGTAATTTTACAATCAGGACATATTTAGGCCTGATTTGTGATGGGCCTACAACATAACACAACTCTTCCATTCCAATAGACTTTATGGTTATATACTAACATAAGATTTTTAAAGCCTCTTGCCTGTCGTTATTAAGCTACTAAAGCATCATTTACCTTGTGTACAAGCTCTCACAGACAATATTACGCCGCATCAGTATTATTCTTCTCTATGTTGTTAAATAGAGCTTTAGTTCCATTGAATTTTATGGCTATCTCTGAAATGCCGGTTTAAATGAGTTTGGGAATTCTCTGCGCAGCCTCGGGAGCGTCGTGAATCTGGATATGTGTACCTGCAATTGTTCAGACCTCAGACTCGAAACTGGGCCATAGACGGGAAGGTGGAGTCATGTGAGGAGATGTACAAAGAGTAGTAATTAAATTAGCTGGTCTCCATGGTGATGTTGTTGCTACTGTTATAATACTGAAATGTTAGATTTGATTTGGATACTAAGGAATAAACTTGATAATATAGATTCCACAATGATAATAAGACACTCTTTCTTTAGACATTAGAATGTGGCTTTCAACATTAAATGGTAGTACTTTCTTTTCTGCTCCCATGTAGCCTTATATGTGTGTAATCCCCCAGTGGTCCAGGTAGGTTCCATGGTGGTCTATGTACTGTTATACTTGTTCAGCTCAATATCCTTCTAAAGCTATTCAGGAAAAGTTCATTTCTGCCCTGCCAATAGGAATTTTTTTTAATCAATACCTGCTCAAATGAGGATCTAGTTTCTATACTAATTTTAGTACTGGTTAGCATCTGATTTCTGAAGGCATTATGAGCAGTAAAAACTGTGACTGAACAAATGCTGCACCACCAATCTTTTTCATCTTGTTACAAGATTTTGTTGGATCGTTCAGAAGGATAGTTTTAACTGCAAAATGCTTTATTTCAGACATATCAAGTTTCAACTGAAGAAGAGATTCATAATCTAATATGTCCACTAAATGAAGCAAGAAAACTACTTCATTTTCTTAGATTTCTTTGTCCAAAATATGGACAACTTGGAAAAATTTTACACTTATAATGATGTAATTTCATGAAATTTCTGCATTTGAAATTTTTAAAAATAATTAAATAAAGTTTGGGGAATTAGATTTTTCTTTGCATATCTGAAATAAGCACATGTCCGAACAAAGTATGATTAATTTATGGATGATAAATTTACATCTGTGTAAGTGTAAGTAACATTTTTGTTTTCTAATCACCTGTAGTTGCCTCTTGTCTTAAGGAGGGGTATGGCAAAATGTACATTTTTGAGCTTTCTAACATGTCATAATTTTCCCTCATCAAAAACCTGCCTGAAGAGGTTTTAGAGGTTTTAGTCATCCATGCATTAACGTCTTGGGTTCTTTTTTTAAAGACAATGCAATAACATGTATTAACCTTGTTGACATGTTTCGGCTGTTAGCTGCAAACCATCTTCAGAACTGTCACCGGTGTTGGTGGTGACGTGTCATATATCAGCTGTTGTTACTTCCTGTAGGTGTGGTCAGCCTGATTGACCTGGTAGGTCACTCAAACTGACCATGCCTCCCGTCGCCCGGTGGAGGTGGGGGAGGAGGGTGTCCCTGGTGTGTGGACCCAAACATCCATGCATGTTTGAATAATCTAGTGAGCTCTCCGGGCCCTATTCAAACCCTCTTTATCGTAAGCAATACAAACTTGTCCAAAACTCAGCCCACAAAAGTGACTTAGTAAGGGAGAAACTATAGTAGTCACAAAAGTTAACACGGTGATCTCTCCATTATTTGTTTGCAATTAATACCCCATAGAATCTTAACCCCCCCCCCCCCCCTTTAAGAATTACATAGTGTATACAGTCATTTCAAGTGTGTATGCATGGTTCTAATATAATATGGTGTGAGATATTTGTAGATTAATAAATGGACTCAAAAGTTTGTTAAATTAGAGTTTGTTAAAAAAGGCCCCTAACATAGCATTGCGCATACAGCTCCTCAGCTGAATGGGCCTTGCTAGCTTTACACTTACTGTTTTGGAAAAAGTGAGAATACCAAAGCGTGGGTGTGCATTTTGGCAGCTGCAGCTCATCAGACAACGATGAGTTCTCAAGACTCAATTTAACCGCACCAAATTGAGAGAAAATCCCACATAGACTGTTCTAAAAATGATTTCTTTTCCTGTAGCACCCAGATACATATTTTGTGACTGGACAAAGCAAAATGTGAGCAGGTACAGGGTTTGAACTGGGTACCCTCTGGTTGGTGGGTAACACTTAACAGACTATACTACTGTTTCCAGAATGCACAATAATCATACATATGTGACCAGCCACAGAAAAAAACGGTCACAACTCGGGAGGGGCGAATACAAGAAAATCGCGTTAGAATCTTTTTTTTTTGTTGTTGTTGTAATTTTCATTTTTTTGCAAAATGTGCTAGTTGAGATAATGAAGAAGCCACTCCATGTTTCAGATAACAGCACTGGTTGCTTTAAAAGCATAAATTTGGTCTTTGAAACTAGCTAGTTTTTGGGAAAGAATTGGGGCATGCGTAAATTACCATAATTACCATACCGGCGCTGTTGGCCAATCACGTGACAATTAGCGCTCTTTTGTTTTCTTTTTCTGCCAATCAGCTGTGAGCGAACCTCGTGAATATTTAGGTTGCGTAGCTGCATGTAATGATGTAATCTTTTGCGGATAAGCTGGAGGAAGAAAAAAGAAGGAGAAGAAGGAAGGAGAAGTCTCTCCTCGGGACCCGTTCATGTCACCAGAAACTTTCTCCGGAGCTCATGTACAGAATACGATTGGATTCTTTAGCTGCCGAAAGACAGTGGATACACGACTAATCGAACAATGAAACAAACAGTAGTTACATACAAGACCCCTGTGTCCCTGATGATGTTTGCAGGAACACATCAAAGGGAGATATTTAGATGAAAGCAGGGGGCTTGTGTAGTTGTCAAAATTAGCATCATATTACTAGCCAAACATCCCATTACAGCTACTTTTTATTTGAGATGGGCGATTAACTTGAATAACGTGAAGTAATACTGCATTGTACTGCATAATGCAGTATTTTGGACATGAAAAAACAGCAGTTTTCCTGTTATACACAGCAGTTTTTTTTCCTTTTTCATAAAGGGGAGGAACAGAAAACATCCAGAGTGTGTGCGTATGTGTACGTGTGCACGCATGTGTGTGTCCAGGGTGTGTGTGTGTCTATGTGTGCATGCATGTGTGTGCGTGTGTGTGTCGTGTGTGTGTGTGTGTGTGTGTGTGTAGTCTCCTATACTATATTTACCAATATACTGCTAATATTTTTAATGTATTTTTTTACTTTTGTCTTTATTCTTTCTCTCTTTTTCATTTTACATTGTATACAGTGGTCCCTTGTTTATCACGGGGGTTCCAGAAATATAATAATATTTCTGGAACCCAGAAATATTTGTTTATAGCCTTAAAACATATACATGTTTTAAGGCTATAAACACCTCACCACACACATTATACACTTTTCTCAGACTGGTATTAACATTTTCTCACATTTCTCTCTCGTTTAAACACTCAAACTCAAAAAAACACTCAAAAAAAAAAAGTATGAATTTCAGGGTGGAGTAAGGAAAATCATCACGCACATAATACACTGACACACATGCAGGAGGGTGAAGTGTCTTGCCAAAGGACACTTATATGAACTGGGTAGAGCTAGATAGAGCTAGAGGTAGAGCTAGATTCAAACAGCCAATCACCTGGTTATATGTCCACATCAATTGTTGCCACTTGTCATATGTGAAAATACCAAAATATCAATACTGTGGAATCGAAAAGTACTGATACTCTTGCAACAATATTGATGTTCAAAGTTTCGTATCTCAGTATGTAATTTGATCAGTTCAAGCCTGGGATGGAAAGAAGATAATGAAGATAATGTCCCTATACGCCAAGGTCAAATTCTTCATAGCAGAGTTGATTTTAATACTAAAGTCACCTGTATCAGTATCGGATCAATATCACAACACTTGGTATCAGATTGAAACTAAAATCACTGGTATCACAAATCACTAATCACCACATTTGCATCTCATGTATTGATTTATTTATTACTATGGCAAAACTCCCTTGTCAAAGCCCGATCTTGTCAGATCTTAGAAGCTAAGCAGGGCTGTGCCTGGTTAGTACTTAGACGGCAGAGTGCTGGGATTATCAGGTGCAGTATCAAAAACCTGTTGTGTCCTTAGGCAAGACATATCACCAGCCCTGGCATGATAATCAAGTTATCATTCAGGTGGATTGTGTAACTTCTCTGCTTTTATGCTTTTCTCCCTGCAGATGTTATTCCTTTGACTGGAATGTTCCACAGTATGGCATTAAATCTTTCTATCCTCATGGAGACCAAACCAGACCGTGTTACAGGTCAGATCTGTGGAGAGGCAACCCTGCTCACAGTCAGAATGCCTGTTTTTGTAGGTATTTTTGAGCCATAAAACCAACTGTAATTTAATAAATGTAAGGTGAGCTGTTTAATGTCATACTGTGGAACATTCTAGGCAGAGCAATGACATTTCAATAGAAACAAGCAGGTGAAGGA
The DNA here is from genome assembly GCA_036785185.1 of Paratrypauchen microcephalus. Lineage (NCBI taxonomy): Eukaryota > Metazoa > Chordata > Actinopteri > Gobiiformes > Gobiidae > Paratrypauchen > Paratrypauchen microcephalus. The sequence goes on from JAVJIX010000196.1 coordinate 452,875, forward strand.
CCTTCCACCAGAAAAGTTGCACAATGCACCTTTCCAATATATTAAAGCAGTAATATTATATATTACATAATATATTAATTTTAGATTAAAATGTATCCTGTGTTCAATTTCTTTGTAAAAATGGGGAGATTTGGGGTATTTTTGCTATAACAATATGATTCGAGCTGCAGAGAGTTGAAAAAGTAACTTCTTTTGCTAATTATTGCTTCATTCTGCTCTTTATTTGTTGCAGCTCAGGGCATGTAATGATACTGTTTATTTAAGAAATGGTTGTCAGGGATTATTTTACATTATTGTTATTGTATCAGTGGCATAACGTAGTTTCAAAATTATAATTTATCTTTATAGTATAGTAGTCAGTCTGTCACAGGGCAGCTGTGGCTACAGTACTATATAACTAGCACTGGAGTGGGGAATGAATAAAAAGTTGATGAAATGACTATGAGTGTCTGTAAAAGAAGAATGCATTATTTATGTATTTAGGTATTTATTTTTGAGACAATAATATACAGTATTTTCTTGCTGATGTTCTAGCCCAAATTAATATTTAACGATATCAGCATCTCAAAACTACAATAAAGTACAACTGCAATAAAGTTCAAAAATGAACTGTTCACCTTTGTAAAACTATCACAACATACATTAATCTCACAAATATTTTTTAAAAAGACTATCTTTCTGGAGGCCTTACCACCTATACATTTCTACACTCCCCCCCTCCCATTATAAGCACTCATATCACCCAGAGAACTCCCTGTAATAGCCTTAAGAACCTTGCAGCTGTTCAGACTACTTAAACATTCACCATCATTAAAAGTTGAGATTCAATTAAACCAACTCGCACTTCTTATCTACCCAAAGCGCTCCTCCTCCCACCCAGTCCATTTTTACCTCCTTCTTTCTCCTCCTCTCTACACCTTCTATTTGAATTCTCCTAATTGTTCTTTCATTATAGTGACATTTGGCCGCCGTAAAGTTACTACTTTACAAACCTCTCTCTCTCTCACACACACACACACACACACACTCTCACACGCACATATTTCTGGAGGCGATTATACAGGAAAGACTTGGTTCAGCAGAAACAGCGTGAAAATAATTGGATGGATGGAGTGACGTGGAGGAGAAGAGGAGAGGAGAAAAGGAGGCATCAGTCAAAAAACACGGGTTGCAAATGTCAGTTGTTTGCGAAGGAAATCAGAGAGCGCCCTCGGCAAGGTGCTGCTCCGACATGTTTGTGAGAGAGGTGTAAGAGAGGGAGGGAGAGAGGGAGAGATGGGGAGAGTCAGGTAATGCATGTGAATCACAATCAAGAAGAGAGAGAGGGAGATGTAATATATGTATCACGATCAAGTATTGAAAGTGAGAGTGAACGAGGTAGGGGTATGCAAACAGCAATCATGAAGAGACAGGGAGAGGAAGAGAGAGAGAGAGAGATAGACAGGTAATATATCAACCTTGATTGAAAAGAGAAAGAGGAAATCCATATTGTTCCATACATAGAAAGAGAGTGTTAATATGTTAAATGTGATCAAGAAAAGAGACATAGAGAGGGAGAGGTAATGTCCCAACCACGATCAAGAAGGGAGAGAGAAAGAGAGAAGGAGAAAAAGAGAGACTGTCCAAATGATCGCTCTATTCCCTATGTAGTGTAGGACTCTGAAAAGGGGTCATGTCATTTTTAGTGCTGTCTGAATGTCCAGCAGGTAAAGAAGTGCACAGAAGCCAAAAAAAAGTGTTAAGCAATGGTCACTAGGGGTCAGTAGAGACCACAGTGTATTCACAGGGTGGTCAACTACAGTGGACAGCAACAGGTCAGACTTTTAAGTTAAAGCTACAGTATGGATGTTTCTGGAAGAGGTACAGCTGCATGATTCCGTGGACACAGAAAGTTAAAACCATACTTCAGAACAAATGCTGTTTAACGCATGATTATGAATAAACTGCTATTACATAAATTGTAGTGGCTTAATCCCAAGGGAAATACAAGTTTTGCTGCAGCAAACTGTTGCAGTTGATGTGGCAGCAACATCTCCATTTGTTTTTAAACTCCATACACCTTCACTATAATCATTTGGATAATTTCAGCCCTGGAATTTTCAATCTCAACTAAACAAAATAAAAAGTAGCTGTTAACTTCAAAACTACCACTACATGACATCACAAGGTGAAACAGAGCATTTTGAGCTTTGAACATGCAGACAGACTACTCATACACGTGTGAATGAAACAAAACACAACTCCATGTATGTTTTTGATGAGGTAACAACATTATAATATGGCATAAATTCCATACATTTTGTGTAATATAGGACCTTTAATTAAGCTAAGTAATGTAATTTTAAATTGATAGATACTTTATTATCTCAAATGAAATGTATCAAGCTCCTAACAACTGGAGTCAACATGGAAGAAGGGAGATACACTTTCAGACCAGTTATGGAGGAACAACCTTCCAAATACTAGTAACGTGAGGACACAAGAGCTGGATTTCATGATAGAAGATCTTCCTATCAAAGGTACAACAGACAGGAGACTTATCAGGCTCCTATGAAATGGAACCAGACTCAAAGAAGGGAAAGGAACATCTACTCCCAGATCAGATAAGGTGAAGCAAGCTTTTGGCAACCAGCACCACGTGGACACAAGGGCTGCGGTCAATAATAATAGACCTTGCTACAACAGACAGGAGAAGTTTCACACCCCAAGAACTGGGACCATCATGACAGAAGGTTCAATACAAACCAGACAGGGTTGAAGAAGCAGTTGATGGACTTCCAAATGTTCAACTATCAGCAGCACACCCTGAGCCACTGGTGGTGAGAGAACCTTCTAACCAGCCAATCAGGAATGAGACATATGGTGCATCAGGTGTCACTGCTGAGACAACTTGCCCTCAACGCGAGACCCCAACCCCCAAGAAAAATAACCAAAACAGGACAAAGAAACAAATCCTGAGGTTGCACTCCCACCTGATGCAGCTTTGTGGTGATAAACTGATCTTTGACCATGATGAGGACTCAGATGATGAGATCTACATGTCCATGCTCACCAACAAAAGGGTATCATCTGACCCTGAGACAATGGAGGTGAGTGGACCTTCAAATGTCTCTTCTGAAGCAACTTGCCTTCATAGTGAAATTGAAACTCCCAAGAAAACCTCAGTATCTAACCCTGAGCCAGTGGAAATAAGTGGATCTCCAACTAAACTAATCCTGAATGGTCAAAACAGCATAATCAGGCCCAATGAGGATCAGTTCTTGGTGCAGACACAACATGCCTTCAAAGCGAGACCCAAACCTCCAAAAAGAAGGAACAGAACAAGAGAAGAAACAGAAACATGAGACCATTGGTGACTGATCTCCAGAATTTAATTAATAGTCAGGAACAAGAAAATATGTCCAAGTCTGAACCAATCCGAAATAGCTACATAGATGAAGATATTACACCAGATGCCATCCCTGAAAGAACTTGCCCTCAAATCAAGACTCAAACCCCCAAATGAAGGAAGAATTAGAAACCGGGCAAAGAAACAAGGTCTGAGGTTGCACTCCCACCTGATGCAGCTCAGTGGTTTTAAACTGATGTTTGACCACGATGAGGACTCAGACGATGAGATCTACAATCTACATGTCCATGCTCACCAATTATACACCGAGCAGTCATGGCATGTCCAAAACAGAGGAGCCTGTGTCAACCCAAAACAAAACAGGCAACCGGCAAACAGCCAGCACCAACAAATCTAAGGCTCATGGAAAACCAAAACCAAGACATTTCAACTAGGAAGGAGAGAAACCAATAAGACTACAACCTACCAAACCTACCAACCAAAATAAATAAATTAATTCAATATGTGAGGTTTTTATAGAACAGAGTAAATGTTAATCATCAGAGCAGTGTGTTCTTTCTTTCCTTGACCCTGAGTCATGTCCATGATGTGCATGTACAGTGGTCCCTCGTTTATCGCAGGGGTTAGGTTCCAGAAATAACCCGTAATGGGTGAAATCCGCGAAGTACGACAACTTTATATTTTACAATTATTATACATGTTTTAAGGCTGTAAACGCCTTAAAACACTGGAATTAACGTTTTCTCACATTTCTCTCTCGTGTAAAACGAGAGATTTTCATAGATTTTCAACAAAATGTATTAATAGTGAAGCGTGGGGGCTCCACCGGGAGCCCCGCCGGACACGCAAGGGGAGCGGAGACATGAGTCACTGGATCCGCAGGAAGCACCGCGCACATCCAATGGCACTGCCACGTCCTGGGACGCGACGCACATCAACCCCTTGGAGAAGTGCGCGACACGTGCACCCGTTCATCGTGGTCAAATCCGTGACAGAGCAGCACGACTGGGGGCTGCAAGCACGTGATCGAACCGCGGTGCCCAGACCATGCCTCCCCCTCGGGACCGCGTCCTTGCAGCCCGAGCCACAAACCGAACACGCACAAACGAATGCAAGAGCCCCACGGGGTGATTTAATCCTGGTTTAGACCTGGTTTAGACCTCTAGTCCCGGTTTAGTCCAGGTCTAGACCTGGTCCAGTCGTGGTTTAGTCCAGGACCAGTCTGAGTTTAGACCTGGTTTAGACCTGGTCTAGACCTGGTTTAGTTCTGGTCTAGACCTGGTTTAGTCCACGTTTAGTCCTGGTCTAGTCCCGGTCCCCACTGCATCCTCCATCTATCAAACGGCAAAGGTCTACAGTCTCTTAGCCAATCAGGACGCAGAACACAATGTTACACTATAAAAAAAAAAAAAGTTACACTATTAAAATATTAATAAAAAATAAATTAAAAAATCCAAGAAACAGCGAGGCCGCGAACAGTGAACCGCGACAGAGCGAGGGACCACTGTATAACAAACATATGAACAGACTTGATTTGAAGTATGGGTGGGGTTATTGTTTTGTTCTCCAGTGTGAGATCAATAAAGTTGCTTCTTAACATAATTTGTAATGAATGCGTGACATTGCAGGTGAATAGGAAAAAATCTTACATTTAGAGATTTCTGGCTGAAACTTCTTCAGTAGTTTACTTACTTAGAAAAGTGTAAGGTAAAAACATGTTTTTCATTATATCATGTTTTAACATAAAACGTAAGTAATTTTATGTGTAATAACTGCCAAAAATTGACCATATTTGGGACATTAAAAAGAAAAAAAAGAGATCTGCACTGCAGTTCTTTGAAGCCCTTCTTCAGACACATCTGTCTAAGCATATGGAGTGGAACAGTTCCTGGAAACATCAGTGAGTGGGACTCTTCCCGTCATACATTTGACCCTTTATGCCATTGTGTGTACAGCTTCTGTACACTGGTATTTAACTTACCTTATTTAACTATTGTCCTGGTCTCACTGTTATGTTGTCTAGCTATTTTGGTTTTAATTATTAATAATTCAGGTACATTTACAGTAATGGTGAGTCATGTGTACATACAAATACATAAAATATGAAATTAAATGAGAGAGAGATAGAAAGATACTGCATTAAAGATGCTAATGTTAGCCATTAGCCAGGGCTATTAAAATATTGATTATTTCCACTTCTCAGACAAAAAGGTGTCAAAATCCAGTCCCTTTACATTACATTTACATTATTAGTCCTTAAATGCCTTCCAAATAGGCCTCCACTTTCTATTGAAAAACCACCATCGCTCTGTAACTGCTGCTATCAGGCTCCTCATTTTGGTCTTAAAATGTTCATATTAACCCACTCTACATGACCAGTGTTGCGGATGGGAAGGGGCTCTTTGGTTTTTATCTTTGATGAGTTTGGAATTCCAAATAGCAAACTTGGAACACATGACCGAGGAGTAAGTAGTGACCTGACTGTCTCAATCGCTCTGTGAATGAGTGCACTTTAAAGGGTTCAAACACTTTGCTTAAAGTCTTTCTTCAAAAAAATTGTACATGCCATAAAAAATGTCCTGGAAAAGTCCCCAGGACATTTTTTATGGCATGTACAATTTTTTTTTCTACTAGTCCACAATGAAAACATTAATTGCACTCCATTTCTCTCTCTCTCTCTCTCTCTCTCTCTCTCTCTCTCTCTCTCTCTCTCTCTCTCTCTCTCTCTCTCTCTATATATATATATATATATATATATATATACACACAGTACTCGAGTTGAGGGGCAAAATCATCCCTCTTCCAAATCGGGCATCCCTTCTTCCATCCCTTGTATCAGTCAGGCATGAAAATCCCTCACCTTTTGGTGAAATTCGCCGTTTTGAAGTCAAAATAGGTGACCAACGTGAATCGTGGCAAGTGCCAAGAGCCAATCATAGGCCGAACTGCGCTCCGGCTTCCAATCATGTTGCAGCATTGTTCCACCGATCGCGCTCCCGCCAATCATGACGATTAGCGTTGTTGTGTTTGCGCCTGTTCGCCAATCAGCTGTGAGCGAGCCCCGTTAATATGTAATGCTACGTAAGAAGGATATCTCCATTCCTCCGGAGCGCATACACGTGGACACGCGAGTTATCTCACACCGCAAACTACGGAGATTACCGTGTTCTTATGGGTTGAGTTATATCATCATATTATTTCTGCATCAGAGGGACATATTAGCTGACAGCAGGGGCCCGGGACTAAACCAGGTCTAAACCAGGACTAAACCAGGACTAAGCCAGGTCTAAACCAGGTCTAAACCAAGACTAAACCGGGTTTAAACCAAGACTAAACCGGGTCTAAACCGGGACTAAGCCAGGTCAAAATCAGGTCTAAACCAGGACTAAACCAGGACTAAGGCAGGTCTAAACCAGGTCTAAACCAGGACTAAACTGGGACTAAACCAGGTCTAAACCAGGACTAAACCAGGACTAAGGCAGGTCTAAACCAGGTCTAAACCAGGACTAAACTGGGACTAAACCAGGTCTAAACCAGGACTAAACCAGGACTAAGGCAGGTCTAAACCAGGACTAAACCAGGTCTAAACCAGGACTAAACCAGGTCTAAACCAGGTCTAAACCAGGTCTAAACCGGGACTAAACCAGAACTAAACCAGGTCTAAACCAGGTCAAAACCAGGTCTAAACCAGGTCTAAACCAGGTCTGAACCAGAACTAAGGTGTGTGTGTCCAGACAGTGTGTGTGCGTGTGTATGTGTGTGATAACATATAACCTGTGTATTATTGAATTATTGAATGATTATATGGACCCCCCCCCATATATATATATATATATATATATATATATATACCCCCATATATATATATGAGCGAATTGAATTATTGAATGATTATATGGACCCCCCCCCCATATATATATATATATATATATATATACCCCCATATATATATATATATATATATATATATATATATATATATATATATATATATATATGAGCGAATGCTCAGTTTACACTTTTCGCAACTTTTAGCCATGGGGGCCTAAACAGGGTAGGGGAGCTCACATTAACATTCAAAAACCTCAGAAAGTGAAAATTTCATGCCATGGGACCTTTAATGCACGACACTGCTGAAGGGGATGCCATACAGATTCACATCAAAAAACCCGAACTATCCCTTCAAAGTCATATTAGATGGAGAACATATGTGGACAGTGTTAGCTATGAATTTTTTTTCTCATTTGAAAGTTACTGTGTCCTTATGGCTGCTCTTACACAACAGAAAATTAGGGACAAGAAAGTTTGTGCAACAAAGTGTAATTTCCTGCATTTTAGTGAGGATTAGATGAGGTTTTTCAAAGAGAGTGGGAAGAGAGAGAGAAGCAATATGCAAACCACTATCAAGTAAAGAGAGAAGGAGAGGGAGGGAGAGCATGGCAATATGCAAATCGCGATCAAGGCTATAGAGAGAAAGTCAGAGAAAGACAGCAAGTGAAAGAGAGAGACAATATATGAAATGCAATCAAGAAAAGAGGGACACAGAGAGAGTGTGTTAATATGCAAATGGTTATAAAGAATAAGGAGAAGGAGAGAAACAGAGAGAAAGTGAAACAGAGAGCTATGTGAACCAGGAAGCTAATACTTACAAGCCACAATCTATAAGGGAGAGAGGTTTTCAGACAGAAAGAACGTGTGAGAGAGAGAGAGAGAAAGTGGAAAAAAGAGATAGGGAAAGAGAGAAGGAAAAACAAAACGTGCAAAACATCAAAGTCCTACCTGGAACAAAGCTGCCCTGGACAACTTCCTTGTACGCCCACCAGCCCTCGTGGATTTTGGGAGCGTTGGGTTGTGCTGCGGAAAGAGAGAGAGAATACAAATTAGTGTTGTATGAGGTGGCTGAAGTGTGCTGAGAGGACGTACTTGAAAAGAGGAGCAGAACGAAAGAACAGTAATGAGACTGTAAGACTTGTACTGAACCAAAGTGCAGAATTCCCCATGAGAATAAATGGAGAGACTTTTCAGGTGGAGGGTATATGCCATATGCTTTTCTCTATGGAGATATTACGGCTTTCACTGGAATGTTATACAGTATGGCATTAAATATGGCTAACTCCATACAGACAAGCAGGTGACACAGCAAGTTACAAGTCGGATCTGTGGTGAGGCAAACAGTGATAGTAAGAATGCATGTTTATCAAGATATTTTTGAGCAATACAAAACACATGTAACATAATACATTTAGATCCATTTAATGCCACACCAGCAAAGTTACATAGTTTAATTTCATTACACCATTTTCTGATCTATATTATTATGTTGTTTTCTCATCAAAAAACATACCTGGAGTTTTGTTTTGTTTAATTTGCCCATGTTTAACACACAAACCCACACAAACTTCCATTTTGTGATGTCATGTGGTAACACAGGAAGCCCACCACTGTGTTTTAAAACTCCCTGTAACAGCATTATAACATGACTTGAAGCTCAGCAAGAATCAATTTTGCATAAAAAATTATGAGAACTGTAAGTTTTCCTTTTTTATTATGTAAAAAAATAATTTCAGATTAATTTTGAAGCCAATACCAGAATTGCACGATACAGTATTGTGATATATTTGGATCATGTTTTTCTTACACCCCTATAGTCAGCACAACCTTAGCAGAGAATGTGACCTGTTTTGGGTTAAGTTTGGGTCAGCAAAAAGGTACAGGCTCTTTCATGGGAAATCCACAAATACCTTGAACCAGTAGAATGTGTATTATTTTGTATTGTGTTTTTTCCAGGTGGTAAGCTTAAAATGGTAGGGCAGAGCTCAGGTTAACAGCCTTGGCCTTTTGAGAGAAAAAAAAAATGACAAAATAGAATTACAATCAGGTGTAATTCAGAGCATTTTAAAATTAAATGATATCTGCACTGGGGTGGGTGCAGCGAGAATCTGGTAGCCTTCCCCCATGGGGCCCAGCCCGGCACAGCCAGAAGGAGCGACATGGGGCCGGTGCAAGGGAGATTTGGGTGGCAGTCGAAGACAGGGGCCTCGACGACTGGATCTCTGGACATGGAGACTAGCTCTGGGGACATGGAATGTCCCCTCGCTGGGGGGGGGGGGGAGTCCAAGCTTGTGCGGGAGGTTGAGCGTTACCGATATAGTAAGCCTCACCTCCACTCACAGCTTGGGCTCTGGAACCCAACTCCTTAAGGGGGGGCTGGACTCTCCATTTCTGTGGCGTTGCTTGCAGGGAGCGATGGTAGGCAGGTGTGGGCCTCCTCATTGCCCCACAGCTCAGCTGCCGTGTGTTGGAGTTCACCCCGGTGAATGAGAGGGTCACGTACCTGCGACTTCCACCGTTAATATCTCACTCAAGTCTCTGCATGCTAAATCACTCCTCCTTCCAAGCACTATCACAACACAATCAGTGTGCATCCAACTAATGAAACTACTGCACATCACATCAGATTTGTGTTGTGTATAGTTTTGTATCATGTTTTTGTATATTTATGGAGAATTCAGAATCTTACAGCTAACTATAAGGAGGGCTTGAATAAAGCCCGGGAGAGATTGTTAGATTACTCAAACATGCATGGATGACATGTAAAACCTCTTCAGGCATGTTTTTCATGAGTTATTACATGGTAGAAAGCTCCTCCCTCTTTAATGCTGATATATTCACAGTAACATCTACATACTGAGGGGAGTAAAAGGAGTTACTACCAATGGTAAACAGAAAGCCCTACTTGATCAGCCACATCTATTTAACACCCGAAGTAGTAGTAATAATAATAATAATAATAATAATAATAATAATAATAATAATAATAATAATAATAATACATTTTATTTATAAAGCGCTTTTCAAGACACTCTACAGTGTACGTTGTAGAGAAGGTAAAATATGGACAATCAATGGACAATCAAACAAACATTAAACATTAAGAAACATTAAAAGCAGTTTTAAAAAGGTGAGTCTTGAGCAGTTTTTTGAAGGTGGGGAGGTCAGAGCAGTCACGGATAGGTCGTGGAGGGCACAAGGGTGGGGGCAGCAATGGAGAAAGCTCTGTCACCCAGGTTCAGAGCTTGGTCCTGAAGGGGAGGGACAGGAGGTTGGTGTCGGAGGAACGGAGGGAGCGGGATGGGGTGCGGGATAGGTGCAGGAGGTCAGAGAGGTATGATGGGGCCAGGTTATGGAGAGCTTTGTAGGTCATGAGGAGGACTTTGAATTGGATGTGCGGAGGATGGGGAGCCAGTGGAGATTTTGAAGGACAGGAGTGATGTGGTCTCTGGAGCGGGTGTGGGTGAGGAGGCGGGCAGCAGAGTTTTGAATGTATTGGAGTTTGCTGAGAGTTTTGGAGGGTGGACCATAGAGAAGGCTATTGCAGTAGTCGATTCGAGAGGTGATGAATGCATGAATGAGAGTTTCGGCAGCAGAGAAAGAAAGGGATGGGTGGAGTCGTGCAATGTTTTTGAGATGAAAGAAAGCAGTCCGGGTTATGTAGTTTATGTGTTGTATGAAAGTGTGGTGTCAAAAAGAATGCCAAGGTTTCGGATGAGTGGGGATGGAGTGAGGGTTGTGTTGTCGAAGGTCAGGCTGATGTCTTGTGTGGATTTGGTAATGTTTTTGGGGCCATTAAGTCGGATATTTGAAGTAGTGTATCTGTGCCCTCCCCCTCTCTCTCTCCTCCTTATCTTCCTCCTCCCCTCTCCGCTTTTCCTCCTTCTTCTCTCCTCTCCACCTTCCCTCTCCTCTCCTCTCCTCCTCTTCCTCCTGCCTGGATCACGAAGCCTCCTGACATCAGCAGAACCAGACCTCCATAAAATCCAGTGGCCTGTCCGCTGTGGGAGGTGAGGTTTATGTGTGTGGGAGCCAGAGATGATGGATGAGTGTTATGTGTTCTACACACTCCTGGAGCTGCTGGCACTTAACCACGGGCCCCACTCTATGACTGTGAGTAGAAAGGGGACCATGCTATGAAACCGAGGTTCATAGGAACCAAAGACCCAATCAAGAGTGAGGATTTATTGTTGGATAAAATAGTGAAAAAAACCCAGGATCATATACAGTGGGTTAATACGAACATTTTAAGACCAAAATAGAGCCAGACAGCAGCAGTTACAGAGGGAGGGGTGACGATTTTTGTAGAAAGTGAATTGGAGCCAGAGTTGATGGAGCCAGATGCTCACTTCCTACTCAAATAAAACTACTGAAGTATCTGTGTAAAAATTTACTTTAAGAGTAAAAAGTCGAAGTATGTTGTGGAGATTGTTTAGAACAATCAAAGCATACAATTTTTTTGCTGATTTTAAGAGATTAAATCAAGTTCTTTTTTTTTTTTTTGGTGTTTTTATGCATTCTGTTTGCTCAAAGTTGGGAAGGTCAAATTAAATGGTCTCAAACCATAAAGAAGTACTTTATACTTTTCAGCCCAGATCTAAAATGTAGTGCAGTAGAGAGGCACAAGCTCTTAAATGTAGTGAGGTAAAAATAAAGTATTCACTGTAAAAGGTACTTAAGTATTGTACTTTTACTTTTGTACTTTCTAACATTACACCACTGTACAGATTTAAACTACAGAGTTAGCTGCTTTTATGCAGATTGCGTCAAACTCCACTCTAGTCTGTGAAAGTTGTGAAAAACACTTCCCATGGCATGAAATTTTCACTTTCTGAGGTTTTTGAATGTTAATGTGAGCTCCCCTACCCTGTTTAGGGCCCCCCCCCCATGGCTAAAAGTTGCGAAATGTCTAAACTGAGCATTTGCGGTCCTTTTCTGCGTTTGAAAAAAACGCAGCTCAAACGGGCAATTCTGAACAAGGCAACTATGTGATGTCACATCGAAAAATACAGCTCCACCCCCCGTCTGGATGTCTACCCACCGTCTCTGTAAATCACGCCCAGAGAGTTTGGACCGCGAATGAGCTACGCAATGCGAAATGCGGTTTTTTATTTGCCTGGAGGCACGTGCGAGTGTTTCTAGGCTCGAAAGTCCTTTATCTGAGCCTCTGGACCTCTGAAACAGCAGTGGTTTAATTTTATTTTCTGTGAAAATGTGTTTTTTTCATTGAAATGCCTCTCCTTTCTTCCTCCGCGGGGACAGCGCACAGCGCACCGCTAAAACAAGGAACCAGCAGCACATTTGCCCCCCCCCACCCGCTCCTCTGACCTATCTCTGTCCTTCTCATTTGCATTCAAGCAACAAGGCCCAGAATGAGTTGTTCAGAGAGAGATTTTCTGACTCTGACTGTGTACATGTGTCTTTCTCATGCACTGAGTGTTGATTTTGAAGAAGGATTCATTTACAGTATTAGGGAACCATTAAGGCACCATATAAAAGCATCAAGAAGTACCATGTCAAGGGATCTTTAAAAACTCATTGTGGTGAATAATTAGGATGTTCTGAATGGAATAAATTTGAACCACTGCAAAGGTCCCATGGCATAAAATGTTCACTTTCTGAGGTTTTTGAATGTTAATATGAGATCCCCTAACCTGTTTAAGGGCCCCCTCATGGCTAAACATTGCGAAATGTGTAAATCGTGCAATAGCAATCCTTTTCCACCTTTGAAAAAAAGACAGCCCATACAGGAGGGGTGGAACAAGCTCCCCTTATGGTGTATGCCTCTCATTTGTATATTCCCTATTTGGCCAACATTTTGCAGAGAGTACACGTTGAAGCAGACAGGCTCCAATCCAGTCCACCATAAATGTGAGCTGTCCCTCGACCTGTCATAGTCTTGTAGTAACCTAATTAGGATTAGAAATGGTAAGTGTCATTTTTAGGCATAAGTAGTTGTCAAATGAAGATACAAAGATATTTTCAATTTAGAGTGTTACCAGAGGTATCCAAGCAGCTTCTGAGGGCATGGTAGCACAATTTCCACAGTGGCACCTATCTAAAAAAATAATTCCATATTTAAAAACCTGATGGGTGTTCTTCCTCAGAAAACATGAAAAGCTAACAGAGGCTATATTGGCTACATGCTAACCGTAACAGTATACATAATCAAGCTAATGAAAGTATTGTTTCCAGACATATCATTTCAAACTAACCATTTGGCGACGTCCTGCTGAAGCCACAGAGTTGCAACTTCTTCGTGTTTGGGATCAGACTCGGACTCGTACTGAAAAGTTTTTACGATCGCTTCTCCACTTCTCCATTTCTCCGCCGCTACACACACGGAGACCAGCACTAAACCAGGAAAAGGTGACTGTATTTGGCCACACCCCCACCCGCCTACACTGGCCCATCTCCATCCTCCTCATGCATTCAAGCGACACTCCCAGAATGGAGATTGAAAACCCAAAAAATCCATAGACCTGCCTCCTGGAGGCTCTATCATGCACCAAGGATTGATCTGGAGAAGAAGGCTTCAGATACAATGTTAGGGAACCACTAAGGCGCCATATAAAAGCATCAAAAGCTGCCATCAGGAAGGAGACTGAGGAGCCCCAGGGCAAAGACTAGCAGACTGAAAGACAGCATCATCCACCAAGCTCTTAGGATGCTGAACTCTCTCTCTGCCCTCCCTCCCCTAATGACACTGCTGCTTAAAAGACACTTAAAAGACACTGACACTTAAAGATCCCATGATATGGTACTTCTTTATGCTTTTATATGGTGCCTTAGTGGTTCCCTAATATTGTATCTGAAACTTTCTTCTCCAAATCAAGCCTTGGTGCATGATATAGCCTCTTAGAGACAGTCCTATGGACAATGTGCCTTTTAACGAGCCATTCTGAGCATGGCCCTTTAATGCAAATGAGGAGGATGGACCAGGCCAGTTTAGGCGGGTGGGGGTGTGGCCAAATACAGTCACTGTGCATGTTAATGTTTACTTGTCTGTTGCGATGGAAAGTGGAGAAGCGATCATAAAAAGTTTTCAGTATGACCCATTTAGTTAGAAATGTTATGTCTGGAAACAATACTTTCGTTAGCTTGTTTATGTATACTGTTACGGTTAGCATGTAGCCAACATCTAGCCTATGTTGTTAGCTTTTTATGTTGCTCTGATTCGCTATGTAAGGAAGAACACCTGTCATTAAATACGGAATTCATCAACACTTGTTTAAAACTTCCCGGAGCCTAATGACTTGACTATGTGACTGTGTTTACATGCACTTGATATCCCGATTTACATGAAAAACACTAGTATACCGATTTATTGTTACATTAAAGCATTTTCTGTACATGTGTGCACTCTGTTGACCAAAAACAACATTCTAACACATGCACAAATACAAAGCCAGATACTGAAGTGCATGTAAATATGTATGTTGTATCTACCCCCCTTTTGTTATCTTTTCTTGCACTATGTTATAAATGTATGTAAATAATCTACATACATGCACTGAAGAAAGGGCTGCTTTTAATCTCATTGTACATAAGTGTAAATTCTCTATGCTCATGTATATTGACGTTGTGTTAAACCATGACTTACTCCTGAAGATTTACCATCATCACATCTGAAGATTTACCACTGTTGTACCTATATTTTTTGGATAGGAGCCACTGTGGAAATATGGAATGGCCTGCCAGAGGAGCTCAGGGCCGCCGAGAACGTTCATATTTTTAAGAATGGGCTCAAGACTCACCTGTTTAGCTTGGCCTTTGATTAAAAAAAATAAAAATAAATTGTGTGTTTGCGTGTGCTACTCTTTGGGTTGTTTGGTTGTGTGGTGTCAGGCAGACTGGTTGGATGGGTGGAAGGAAATGTGGGATTGTTTTTAATCACTGTAAGGCGCTTTGTGTTATGTGAGCTTTCAGAAAGGGATCGGAAAAAGGGCATAGACTCATGATTGAGGTTATTAGCATTTAATGTTGAATTAGGCAGGTATACAAACATAAATGGCATCTTCAGTTGTTATCATTGTGTCCCCATTACATGAACATGTCCCCTCGGTCCACACACTGGTCTCACAAAACTGTTGTCTTAAATACAGGTCTGTGGTATGCAATGACATAAGCTCCCAAAAGTTAGCCAATAACAGGAGGGGAGTTCACCAACCAACAGTTAAAGTTAGCTAATAGTTGATGGATGGGGGAGCAGGTGATGTAGCCAACATAGCCTATGTAAACGTATTGAGTTACGCTTACACTACTTACACAACACCAGGTTGAAAAACATACAGGAAAACTAGATAAAAGGTCACACAGTATACTTGTACACAGAGAGATTATAGTATGCATAATGTAAATATACATGTATCAAATAATGAAATCCCAGTTACATTTTTTTTGTATGAAAAGCGCTTTATAAATGCTTGATTGAATGACAAATTAGTACTCCATTTATTACTTTGTATTAGGGATGCAAATTATCGATTAATTCATTAATTGATAGTTGATTGACCTTATCGATCGAGTAACGATTAACTGATAAGCGGCGTTTTTCACCTGAATTTTAGTTTCAATAGGATCTTTAAGAATATAAGCTGTAGTATACATAACACTGAGTCAAAAATATATCATAGTATTATTATATTGTATATTCCTCAATTAATTATTCCTTAGTAAAAAGCAGATAAATGTATTGATGCTGAATAACAAAATACAGTAATCCCTCGCTCTATCGCGGTTTGCAGATTTTTTATTTTTTATTTATTTTTTTTATAGTGTAACATTTTTTTTTATAGTGTAACAATGTGTTCTGCGTCCTGATTGGCTAAGAGATTAGACCAGGACTAAACGTGGACTAAACCAGGTCTAGACCAGAACTAAACCAGGTCTAAACCTGGACTGGGCCTGGATCAGGTCTAGACCTGGACTAAACCAGGATTAAACCACCACGTGCCGCTGCTGGTTTCGTGCGGCTGGTTTGTGGCTAGGGCTGAGACTACACATTCCGGGCGCCGCGGTTCGATCTCGTGCTCAGCAGCCCCCACGTACACCGGGGTTGCTGAGCACGAGTGAGCGCCGTTGTGAGTGAGTGCCATTGAATGAGCGCAGTGCGCGGTTGCCTTGTTTCGTGACCACGCGGTTCGCGTGTCCGCGATTAGCGATGAACTACAATTAATGCATTTTGTTCGACCAACGTCTTGATCGACAATTAATCGTAAGTTGATTAATTGTTGACATCCCTACTTTGTATATTCCCAGGTGCAAGTTGTAAGAAGATAGAAGATTAGTATGTGTAGTGAACAACATTAATACTTCAATATACCCATTATGAAATTACATCATTTATTTGGTTACACATTGTATATTTTACACACCTCAAAGACTCTTATTATTAATCTCATTACAAATGCAACAAACCCTGCAGTCACCTGCTAACAGCTCATTGATTTGAATCAGGTGTGAGGGGGAAACATTAGTGGGCCTATGCAGATTTAGGAAGTAGCAGTAAAATGCTAGTTTGATATTATATTATAAGTTATATTATAAGTTCCTGTACTAAAACCAAAGGTTTACAAAAGATGAATTTGTCTATTTTCACCTTTGGCACATTTCCACAGATAATAAAATTAAACCACTGCTGTTTTCAGAGGGTCAGATGAACGAAAGTAACTAAAACATACTATTTTCGTCATCACATCCAGGGACAGAGCAGTTGCCGTGCTTCACTCGTTTTGGAGCCCTCATGTCTTTCCAGGAAAAAACAAACCAGCAGCTAGTAGCTAGTAGCTCGTTTGTGCAAGGGTAGGTCCAAATTCTCTGGGCGGGATTTCCAGAGAAAGGGGGTGGACATCCAGACAGAGAGGGTGGAAACCTTTCCCCTTATGTCGTCATACGGGGATCTTGTTCCACCCCGCCTGTTTGAGTGTTTTTTTTTTTTCAAAAGTGGAAAAAGATCGCCATTGCTTAGTTTACACATTTCGCAATGTTTAGCTATGAGGGGGCCCTTAAACAGATAAGGGAGCTCATATTAATGTTCAAAAACCTCAGAAAGTGAAAATTTCATGCCATGGGACCTTTAAATGACACTTAAAGGACACTGACACTGCTGCTTAAATGACACAATTTGAGCTTTATTATGCCATACATTGTGTTTTACCTATTTGTATTGTATACAAGTTTACTGTACTTTTTCTACAGGTACAGTGGTCCCTCGTTTATCGCGGGGGTTAGGTTCCAGAAATAACCCGCAATAAGTGAAATCCGCAAAGTAGGACAACTTTATATTTTACAATTATTATACATGTTTTAAGGCTGTAAACGCCTCACCACACACATTATACACTATTCTCAGTCTGGTATTAACATTTTCTGACCTAAACCTGATTTAGTCCTGGTTTAGACCTGGTTTAGTCCACGTTTAGTCCTGGACTAGTCCTGGTCTAGTCCTGGTCTAGTTCTGGTCTAGTCTCACGCGGACACGTGCACCTGCTAATCGTTGTCAAATCCATAGAGCAGCATGACCGTCGTCCCACCCGGGGCTGCGAGCACGAGACCAAGGCAGTTTCCGGACCGTGCCTCTCTCTCGGGACCGCATCCAGCGACGCAGTCCGAGCCACGAAGCAAAAACGCACAAGAACCGCACGAAACAAGGCAAAGAGCCGCATGCGGTGGTTTTATCCTGGTTTAAACCTGGTCTAGTCCTAGTTTAGACCTGGTTTAGACCTGGTTTAGTCCTGGTTTAGACCTGGTTTAGTCCACGTTTAGTCCTGGTCTAGTCCTGGTCTAGTTCCGGTCTGGTCCCGGTCTAGTCTCGGTCTGGTCCCGGTCTAGTCCCGGTGTGGTCCTCATGTCTTAGACCCGGTCTGGACTTCCTATGGATCCAGTGACTCATGTCTCCGCGCTCCTCGCACATCCAGCGGGACTCCCAGCGGAGCCCCCTTCCCCACGTCCCTTCTCTATAACATCTATATAAATGTGTCAAACTGAACACATTCTGTACTGTACAGGAGACACGGCACGGAGGAGAAGCCAATCAGGACGCAGAACAGAATGTTGATACACTATTTTTTTTTAAATTGAAAAAAAAAAAAAAAATCCACGAAACAGGGAGGCAGCGAAAAGCGAGGGACCACTGTATATGTGATGTTTTAGTCATTATGTTTATTGTCTTGAACTTTGGTATGGGTATATGTGATGTTTTAATCATTGAGTTTGTTATCTTGTACTTCTGCTAGGGGTATATGTGATGTTTTTAGCCATGGTGTTTATTGTCTTGTTTATTAGATGTTTAATGTGCACTATGGGCCTAGGGAGTGCTGCAATTTCAAATCCTGTGTGTGCAACCTGTACATATGTTTTTTGACAGTAAAGCTGACTTTTGAAACTTTTGTGTTTGGAAATGAATTCTTTGCTCTGCTTTCTGGCATGCATGCACATGGCCTCTCTTCCTGGATTACTGCCTATTTATTTTAAGATGAGGCAACTTGTTTTCAGACACTACTAACTACTATAATGTAAGATTGATTTCAAGTACTTATATCTACAATTTAACATCCTATAATTTATTATCAGGCAATTCATACATTCATCTTCAGTTGTGAAAAAGCAGCTTGGATGAGCGAAACGTACGTATTTGACCAAATAAACTTTTGTCCAGTTGACAAATTGAGTTTATCCTTTTTCCATGGATTCTACCTGGATGGCTGCGGGATTCTACACTAATCATAAACTTGTTTCAAGTATGCTTATCTAGAATTTAGAAGAATTTAAAGCATGTTATCTAGAATTTGGCATCTAAGAACTTATCAGGCCATGAACACTAATCATAAACTGGTTTTAAGTCTGTTTATCTCAAACTTAGTATCCATAAACATATTTCCAGCACATGAACACTTACCAAAGACTACTTAATTGTAGGCTAAAGGTAGTTTATTTTTATTTATTTATTATCATGGACAGATAATTTCGCTACTTTTAAGTCATTTTCTGATAGATTTGAGTGTTTATATCTTAAATTTATCTTAAGGCTTTTTTGCAGTATATTGACTTGTGTATGTCCCTGTCATTGTCCATTTCCCACTGATTCTAAAACATGTCAGCCAGACCTGCACGCTTCCCCTGGCTACAGTAATCACCATTATCCAGAACGAGCAAGTGTTAAGCCTGTCACCAAGATTGGCACCTGTCACCGCACCTGCCTCTTTCAGAATAAGAAGCGGGCGCTGGTCTACTTCCTCCACACTATAGTTTATTTACTTGTTTGGCACATATATAAGATGTAACAAATAAAGACACAGTAGATAAAAAAGTAGGTGCCAAAAGAGGGAAAAACACAGGAAGGGCATCTGATGCACAGGGTCTTTTCAAAACAAGAGCTAAACTACAGGGTTAGCCGTTTTTACGTAGAATATGATAGGAAATTGTGTTGTTTGTGGAGGAAAATTGCAGCCTTTGCGATCTTCTAATTATTATTCTTGCATTCTTATTTTGCACCAACATTATTTTGGCTCCTATATAAATCCACTGTTGTTATGTCCAACTGTCACGTCTCAGTCTGCTTCCTGTCTTAGCCTGCTCCCTGTCTCAGCCTTAACCCCCTCCTAATGCTAGCTTAGCCACTGGCACTAAAAATACAGCCTGCGTAGCCAGCGTTAGCATGCCTTGGGCTACATGTCTGTGAGAAGTTAATTTGCACAGAAGAATGTGTAACTGCTGGCACTTTTAGGTCACATAGTAGTGCTGTTTGAATATGAATGTGGTTTGACTAGTGGGGGAAAGTGAACAGAAAATGGCTGCATGCAATGATGGGGTACTTTGTTAAATCATTTCTTGAACTTTCTACACTGTTATAACATTGTTTCCTCATTAAAAACATGTCTGAAGAGATTTTAGATGTCATTCAAGCATCTTCCGGGCTCTGTTCAAACCCTCCTTATAATTAGCTGTAAGATTCTGTCTAATGCTCCGCCCACAAGCCTATGTCACCCATGCTGTTCCTGCTCCCACATGACAATTCTCCACAAATGTACAAAAGCATGATACAAACTGTACACAGCAACCTGAGATGCCTGTTTTGGGTTGATGTTGGTGTCATTCTCCAGTTTGAGTCAGAGCTGAATTTGTGTGAATTCAATGATATTTAATGTGTTTTGTGATTACAGTGATCCATCCATCCATTTTCTTCCCCTTATCCGGGGCCGGGTCGCGAGGGCAACAGTCTAAGCAGGGACTCCCAGACTTCCCTCACCCCAGACATGTCCTCCAGCTCTTCCAGGGGGACCCCAAGGCGTTCCCAGGCCAGCCGGGAGACATAGTCCCTCCAGCATGTCCTGGGTCTTCCCCAGGGCTTCCTCCCGGTGGGACATGCCCGGAACACCTCCTGAGGGAAGCGCCACCTTAGCTGCTTCTCTTGACGTAGAGAAGCAGTGGCTCTACTCCGAGCCCCTCCTGTGTGACTGCGCTCCTTACCCTATCTCTAAGGGAGCACTCAGCCACTCAGTGGAAGAAACTCAATTTGGCCGCTTGTATCCACGATCTTGTCCTTTCGGTCATTACCCAAAGCTCATAACCATAGGTGAGGGTAGGAACGTAGACTGACCGGTAAATTGAGAGCTTTGCCTTTTGGCTCAGCTCCCTCCCGGTACAGCGCATCACTGCTGACACTCCACCGATCTGCCTGTCAATCTCATGCTCCGTCCTCCCCTCACTCGTGAACAAGACCCCGAGATACTTGAACTCCTCCACTTGAGGCAAGGACTCTCCAACCATCTGGAGAGGGCTAGTACAGTGATACAATATTCTATTTTTTTCCAAAAAATAAGCTGAAACTTTCTTTGTGAACGTACGTTCAAGGCGAGACACTGCAGGTGAATAGGGGAAAAGTCTTACACTTAGAGGTATGAATTTGAAACTACTTCTTCTTCTGTAGTTTACTCATAAAAATGTGCGATAAAGTTTTTTATCCTGCATTTTTATCCTTTATCGTGTTTTCATATAAAAATAATATTATTTTATTTGTAAAAACACCAGAAGTTTACAATTACAGAAATGTTGAATCTTATTTACTATTGGAGTAAAATACTGTATATCTGATTGCAAATTTGCCTAAAAATTAAAATTTTAACACATTTTTTTCACACAGTCACATTCAGACTTTGAATTAGATATCAAAAATCCTTCCGTACATTTCAAGTCAGGCACTTAGAGATACAGGGAGCACATGCATACTCCACAGAGAAAGACCTGAGAATCAAACCTGGAAATTTCTTGCTGTGAGGCTTGAGCACTGTACCAGAGCATGCAGCTGTCACTGTGTCCTTATGTAATATTTTTTATATTTTCCACCCCTCCTGCTCACACACACGCACACACATGCACACACCACTGTCACCCACAAAATCTGAATCTCTGCAAACAAAACGCTGTCAACCACACTTGAAATGATGACATCTGATTGGTTACGATGTCTGTAAATCAAACACCCAGCACAAACAGATCATGTTCTTGTTCACTTTACCCAACGGGCCTGTGTATGAATGTATTTGAGTGATGGCGGTCTTAGGGGCCGCAGTAGTAGAACCAGCAACCTCCTCAACCCCTTCCTCTCCTCTGGCTTATGACTTCCATTGTGTGGTGTTTTTTCTGGTGAATAATAATTGGAAGATAATATAGTGAATCGCTCTGAGACAAACTTATAAAGTGTAATATAAGGCAGTATTTTACATATCAGTATTGTTGAGTAGTATTAAATACATCATGTTGACATCACGTTGGGGGTGTTCTTCCTCTATGTGTGTGGCGTAATGTTCAGCAGTTGACACAGTGTACACACTAACATACACTGTCAAAAAAGTTTTAAGATTGTCGGAAAATGTAAGAAAAAATACAAAATTGATTTAAACAGAGTCTGTGATCAGTCCGAGTCATGGACCTGTTTAGGAATTTGATTTTCAACACAAAGGTGAGAGTGACTAACTGAAAAAAAAAAAAAAAAGCTGTTGGCCAATGCTAGCTACATTGTGTTATTCATTTGCCTGGAATGTTCCACAGTATGGCATTGAACTTATGTATCTCCATGGAAACAAGCAGGTGACACCACTAGGGCAAGTTACAGGTCTGATCTGGGATTCAAGTTTTGTGTAGTAGTAAAAACACATGCAATAGAAAGATGTGAAAATGTATGTTTAACGCCATAATGTGGAACATTTCAGGCAAAGCAATAGCATCTCCATGGAAACAAGCAGACAGCAGATCTATCACCATGAAACACTGGGTAACTTTAAAGAGGCTGTAGTAGATATGCTGTAAGCTCTTGAGGTCAAAGGAAGTCTGCAGTGTACTTTCTGCATCTAATTACAAATCAGTAATGCTAGTTGGTACAGTATTTGATCAAAAGTAGTATTTGAAATTATATATAAGATAAGATAAGATAATCCTTTATTTGTCCCACAATGGGGAAATTGCAGTGTCACTATGCAAGTATCAGAAACAGTAGGAAAATATGAGCATATACTGTAATTGTTTTGCCCTGCAAAGCAAAACCAAACCTTGTATTTATTTGTATATTTTATGAGAGTAACTTGTGTGTCTCCATGTCTCTGTCCACACACCAGTGTTGACTTTGGCGTGTCATTGGCCGACAGCCTTCACCCAGTCAACAGGAACACATGTCCTGCTCACGCCCATATTTGGTCTGCGTGTGTTTTTCGTCTCTTTATGTTTGCTCTGTGCATGTTTTCTTTAGCACACTCTGTACTGGATTTGTTTGGCCATGGCCTCCCAGAAACTCCAGTCCAGTAGTAGCAGTAGCAGTAGCAGTAGCAGTAGTAGTAGCAGTCGTCGTTGTCGTAGTAGTAGCTGCTCTCTTCATGATTTTGTAGCACACACTCTGTAGTGGATTTGGCCATAGCCTCCCAGAAATTCCAGTAGTAGTAGAAGGAGAAGTAGTAGTAGAAGAAGAAGTAGCAGTAGCAGTAGTAGTAGTAGCAGTAGTAGTAGCTGCATTAGTAGTAGTAATTGTTGTTTAACACCCACTGTAGTGGATTTGGCCCTTGCCTCCCAAAAACTCCAGTAGTAGTAGCCATAATATTTGTTTTATTCTTAGTTTTTTTAAACTGCTTACACATAACATATTTAGACCGCCATGTTACATTTCATTGTTTTGAAAATGCTAGATTTGCCAAAAAAAAAGAAAAAAGTATTAACATCTAAGTCACTCTCCCTTCAGAGCGCTATCATAACAATCAGAATGCATCCCACTAATGAAACTCCTGCACATCACATCAGGTTTGTGAAGTTGCTGTGTACAGTTTTGTATCGTGTTTTTGTATATTTATGGAGAATTATCGTGTGGGAGAATGGGTGACATAGGCTTGTGGACGGAGCGTTGCACAGAATCCTAGAGCTAACCGTAAAGGAGGGTTTGAATAGGGCCTGGGGGAGATTGCTAGATTATTCAAACATGCATGATTGAAATCTAAAATGTCTTCAGGCATGTTTTTGATGAGGGAACAATGTTAAAACTTGATGCAGTTTTCTAATGTGGAAGTCAGCGCACTTGTTTCTTTTATTAAGTAATTTCAGATGAATGCTACGATTTAAAATGTCCAAATCACTGTAGACTGCAGAATGTATTTGCGTGTGAGGGTTGGAGTCCATTTCCCAAACAAAGTGACACCTCTGTTTCACCTCTGACGCTTCCCATCACCAGGCTCATATTAACATTCACCACAGAGCACCGGCAATCCTCCGCTCCAGCCAAGCATACAGCAAGAGAGAGGTAGGACAGAGGGAGGTAGAGAGAAGGAGAGATGGGGAGAGGGAGAGAAAGAGAAAAAGATCCAGATAAAGAAAGAGGGCACCACCAATCCTGCTCTACACAAGCATACAGCAAGAGAGAGGGACAACAGAGAGAAGAGAGAGAGAGAGAGAAGGAGAGGGAAAGAGGAGGAAAGAGAGAGTTGGAGAGAGAGGGCACCACCAATCGTGCGTTCCAGCCAAGCATAAAGCAAGAGAGAAGGAGGGAGAGAGAAAGAAGGAGGGAGTGAGAGAGAGAGAGACAAGCATGCAGCAAGCACACAATGAAAGGGAGAGAGAAAGCTAGATAGACAGAGAAAGAGAGAGAGAAAGGAATAGCTTTCAGATAGATAGATAGATAGAGAGATAGATAGATAGATAGATAGATACACTATATTGCCAAAAGTATTCACTCACCCATCCAAATAATCAAAATCAGGTGTTCCAATCACTTCCACAGGAGTATAAATTCAAGCACCTACGCCTGCAGACTGTTTCTACAAACATTTGTGAAATAATGGGTCACTGTCAAGAGCTCAGTGAATTCCAGTGTGGTCCTGTCACCTGTGCAACAAGTCCTGTTGTGAAATTTCCTCACTCCTAAATATTTCACAGTCAACTGTCAGTGATATTATAAAAAAGTGGTAGTGACTGGGTACGACAGCAACTCAACTCATGTAAACTGATGGGGCAGGGGCAGCGAATGCTAATGTGCATAGTGCGCAGAGGTCGCCAACTTTCTGCAGAGTCAATCACTACAAACTTCATATGGCCTTCTGATTAGCTCAAGAACAGTAGGTAGAGAGCTTCATGGAATGGGTTTTCATGGCCAAGTAGCTGCATCCAAGCTATACATCACCAAGTGCAATTCAAAGCATCGGATGCAGTGCTGTAAAGCATGGCACCACTGGACTCTAGAGAAGTGGAGACACGTTCTCTGGAGTGACAAATCACTCTTCTCCATCTGGCAATCTGATGGACAAGTCTGAGTTTGACGGTTTGTACTTGTCTGACTGCATTGTGCGAAGTCTAAAGTTTGGTGGAGAGGGGATTATGGTGTGGGGTTGTTTTTCAGGAGCTGGGCTTGGCCCCTTAGTTTCAGTTAAAGGAACTCTGAATGCTTCAGCATACCAAGAGATTTTGGACAATTCCATGCATGGAATTGCATCTCCCAACTATATATATATATATATATATATATATATATATATATATATATATATATATACATATACATCGCCCAGCCAAACAAGAACCCCCTCAGCCAAATCATCGCAAGCACTGGCTACGGATACCGACTCGGGGCCACCATCAGCCACCTCCTCAACATGGATGACATCAAGCTGTACGCTAATAGCGAGCAAGACATCGACTCACTGGTCTGAAGGACAGCACAGAGGACCTCATCCTGGCTGCACAGGAGCAGGCCTTGAGCACCCAAGCAATAGAGGCCCAGATCTACCACACCAGACAAGACCCAAGGAGTAGGCTGTACAAAGAGGCTCCTGAAACAGTTCAGCACATAACTGCAGGGTGTAAGATGCTGGCAGGGAAAGCATACATGGAGCAACACAACCAAGTGGCGGGCATAGTGTATAGAAACATCTGTGCAGAGTATGGGCTGGAGACCCCAAGGTCAAGGTGGGAAACATTTCTGAAGGTTGCAGAGCATGACCAAGCCAAGGTCCTGTGGGACTTCGAAATACAGACTGACAGAATGGTGATGGTGAACCAACCAGACATAGTGGTGGTGGATAAGCAACAGAACAAAGCCGTGGTGGTGGACATTGCAATACCAAGCGATGGTAACATCAAGAAGAAGGAACACGAAAAGCTAGAGAAATACCAATGGCTCAAGGAAGAGCTGGAGAAGGCCTGGAAAGTGAAGGCATCAGTGGTGCCCGTGGTGATCGGAGCACTCGAGGCTGTAATCCCCAAACTGGAGGAGTGGCTACAGCAGATCCCAGGAAAAAACATCAGACATCTCAGTCCAGGAAAGTGCAGTACTAGGAACAGCAAAGATACTGCGCAGAACTCTCAAGGTCGCAGGCCTCTCTACAGTGATTAAAAACAATCACACATTTCCTTCCACCCACCCAACCAGCCCCCACAGCTGGCTGACCCCACACAACCAAACAACCCAACCAGTAACACACACGTAACATACACGTACACACACACACGCTAACATGCTAAAATACATAAAACTACACATAGTAAAATGTGAGGCTGAATACAGATGAACCAGTTGAGAAAGCACCATCAGAGATCCACCGCCACCAGGAACCACCACATGGCCCAGTGGAGAGAAGAGGCCCAAGCACCATTCCCCCACCAGGAGCCCAGGGGAAAGACCCAGGAAGCTGCAGCCGACCACCTCTCCCGGTGCAGAGGGCTACTACAGAGAAAACACTGGATATGAAAAAGCAATATGAGTTCAAGCTAATAATACGCCTAAAATAAGTAAATATAACAAAATATGTATAATGAAAAGAAGTAAAAATATAAAATTTCAATCAAAAGCAAAGCTAAACAGGTGGGTCTTGAGCCTACTCTTAAAAACATGAATGTTCTCTTTGGCCCTGAGCTCCCGATAGTATAAGAAAGACCCATCTCTGTGAGTATGTTTCCTGACTTTGAAAATGACCAGGAGCCTGCTGCCGGAGGAGCATAGGGTACTCATAACCTGGGAAATCCCAGGCTGCTTTCGTTCTTTCCGATCTGAAAGACAGCCTGGCGACTATGGCAAGCGAGCTCTCCCGATTCTGGGAGCCAATCAGAGAGCAGGGAGGGGTGGAAAGACGGTGACGCGTATTACGTGACAAACGGAAGCTTGTAGTTTGAACTGACATCTGAGATGATTGGCTATGGGCTACGTATACGCCAAATGATAGACATTCGTAACGCCCAATAAACGGCCGTTGGCGATCGTAAACCACACCTCCGGGTGTAAACCAGGCAATGGTCCTCAAGGGTTCGTAAGGTAAAAGCAGTTCTGAAAGATAAGAAGGCCCAAGAACATTAATTTAAAAAGTGTCTCCGTGTTGGCCCGAGACAGAATGGGGCAGACCCTGGCCTTGTTTTTTAGGTGATAGAAACCTATTTTTCTGATGTTCTTAATGTGTGGGATAAAAGTCAGTTCAGAGTCAAGAATGATGCCCAGTTTTTTCACTTGGGGAGATGGGTTAAAAGACCTGTCCTTGTAGTTTGCATAAAAGTTTCTCTCTCTGGGCCTCAGGACCGATGACTAAAACCTCAGTTTTGTCCTGGGTAAGCTGGAGAAAGTTATCTGCCATCCAGGATTTGATTTCTAGAATGTAGTTAAAAAGAGCATCCATTGGCCTGGTGTCATCAGGAGACATGGAGATGTAAAGATGCGTATCATCTGCATAGCTGTGGAAGTTGATTCCATGTTTTCTGATGCCACCACCAAGAGGGAGCATGTACATGTTAAAAAGCAAAGGGCCTAAAATGGAGCCCTGGGGCACACCACATGTGATTTCATGGACCTTGGAGGTTGTGTGTCAAAACTCACTATAAATGTTCTGTCCGTGAGATAGGACATGAACCATTTGTGAACAGCACAGGAGAGGCCGAGGTGTGAGCTAAAAGAATAGTATCTGTACTGTACTGTGTCAAAGGCAGCACTC
Organism: Paratrypauchen microcephalus; assembly: GCA_036785185.1. Lineage (NCBI taxonomy): Eukaryota > Metazoa > Chordata > Actinopteri > Gobiiformes > Gobiidae > Paratrypauchen > Paratrypauchen microcephalus. The sequence goes on from JAVJIX010000196.1 coordinate 480,502, forward strand.
GGATCCAGTAGAACCAATACAGTCACCTTTTGTGAATCACAATTTATTCTAAAATCATCTTCGTGCTGTGGTTCACCCTAAAACCAGATTTTTTTTTTTTATTTTTTTTTTTACAAAATGTTGTGATTGTCTAAAAAAATATTTAGTTGGATAAAGTTTTTCTAAAACTACTGCTTTGAAGGCAGTGGGAAAGACCCCTGTTTGAAGAGAGCAGTTGATCATGATTAGAAGCTCATCTCTAAAAGATCCATAAAATAACTTTGTCAAGCATCTCAGCACTGACCAGGACAAAACTGTCCAGTGTTTCCTCTGGTCCAGACAAACACTCAGATGTGTTAGAAACACAGCTTTGACAAGATGAAATACACGATATCACATGAAGTGGTCTGCAAACTGCTCACAGAAAGAGTCAGTGGATATCAAGTAAAATGTGCCAAAATTAGGGTTTAAAATGTTGTCAGTGGTTGAGAAGAGAACTTTTGGGCTATTTTTGTGGTTGGTGATTATTGTGGAGAAGTAATGGTTTCTTGCATTTCTTATTGCACTACTGTATGTCTGTTGTTGATTGATGAATAATTGATGGTTTAGTGTGTAGAATCCCTCAGTCGCCCAGGTAGAATCCATGGCAAAAGGAGAAATTCAATTTGTCAACTGGACAAAAGTTTATTTGGTTGAATACTTTCTGTAGCTCATCCAAGCTGCTTCTTCAGTTCTGGTCAGATGCTAGTAGACACTTGCCTATATCTGCCTGAAGGGAGGAGCTAACTACAATGAAATTAGTTTAAAACTACCACACCTAGTTGTTTACAGTTTCTGTTAGTTAGGTGGGCCTATTAGATATGCAGTGGGAGTGGAGTGTGGGGTCCTGTTATGGCCTGTTATGTTATGGCCATTATGGGCCATTCAGGCCCATAATGGCCATAATTCACACCTCTGGAACTGACATGGCTAGCCCTATTGTTTTCTTGAACAATTTTGTTGTCTTGAGGGACCGAGTGCACCGCAGAGACGTGAGTCGTGCTCCGCAAGATGGCATGGTCAGGAGCGGGACCATCTCCTCACTTACATCGAGCACTCGGGGTTGACATCAGCGAGGAGGGAATGGAGGCCCCTCTCTGCTCATGCGAAGCGGGCGGGATACGTGCATGTGGAAAGGGAACAGCGGGTCCTGCAGGGGGCCCTGCCCTGTCACGCCAAGCGGATGGACCCAGCATGTGCAAGGTGGAATCTCCAAGCACTGCAGAACCTCCAGACGGCACAAGAGCTGCAGTTGGGGAAGAATGGGACAGCAGCGGAAGCTCACTCTGGCGCAGGTTGCCCAAGGCTGGTGGCAATGCGTTAATGGCCATGCCCTGCGCTCCGGGGCAATCTGATTGTGGACCTGGGATGAAGTGCAGCCGGCCCTTGTTAGTTTGGGGCAGTGGGGGAAAATTCTCATGGTCCAGGACATTGAATTTATTTGCCAGAACTACATTTTGTGGAAGAGGAGCAGGATGGCCGTTTACTTGCTGAAAGGTCCCATGGCAAGAAATTTTCACTTTCTGAGGTTTTTGAACATTAATATGAGCTCCCCTAACCTGTTTAAGGACCCTGCATGTCTAAACATTGCGAAATGTGTAAAGAAAGAAAAGAAAGAAGAAAGAAAGCTATGCCTTTATTAGTCCCACAGTGGGGAAATTCCAGTTCTGCATTTAACCCATCCTGTTATCAGGAGCAGTGAGCAGCACATTACTGCGCCCGGGGACCATCTCCATGATCTTCTTGCTTCGGCTTGGTCAGGACCTAAGCTGGAGGTACCTATGGTGCATGTTTTGGGTTGGTGGGGGAAACCGGAGTGCCCGGAGGAAACCCACCCAGACACGGGGAGAAACATGCAAACTCCACACAGAAAGGCTCAAGCGACCTGGGGATCGAACCCAGACCATGCATGCAAACTCCACACAGAACACACACAGAAAGGTCTGGGCGACCCGGGGATCGAACCCGGAACCTTCTTGCTGTGAAGCATGAGTGCTACCCACTCAGCCACCGTGCTGCCAAGCAATAGCGATCCTTTTCCCCATTTAAAAAAAAAACAAAAAACAAAAACGCTCAAACGGGCATGGTGGAACAAGCTCCCCGTATGATGACATAAAGGGAAAGGTTTCCACCCTCTCTGTCTGGATATCCACCCCCTTTCTCTGGAAATCCCGCCCAGGGAATTTGGACCAGTCCTTGCGCAAACAAGCTATAGCTACTAGCTACTAGCTGCTAGCTGCCAGTTTGTTTTTCCTGGAGACGTCAGGGCTCCGAAACAAGTGAAGCATGGCAACTGCTCTGTCCCTCGATGTGATGAAGAAAAGAGTATGTTTTAGTTCCTTCATCCGAGACTCTGAAACAGCAGTGGTTTTATTTTATTTTCTGTGGAAATGTGCCGACACGTATACCTAAGTAAGTAAGCCTTTATTTATATAGCACCTTTCACAGATAAAATCACAAAGTGCTTTACAGAGTGCAATATACAACATGTATAAAATCAAATAAATAACAGTCAATTAAAAGCTTGTCTAAAAAGCAGTGTCTTGAGCTGCTTTTTAAAAGAGTGAATAGAGTCTGCCTCATGGAGGGCTAAAGGCAGGGCATTCCATAATTTGGCGGCCACAGCCTGAAAGGACCGGTCCCCCCATGTTTTAAAGTGGGTCTTTGGGACCATCAGGAGGCCCTGACCATAGGATGCGGCCCGAGGAGTAGGGGCGCAGTAAGTCACTGATGTAGCAGGGTGCCTGGCCATTTAAAGCTCTATAAGTTAAAACCATAATTTTAAAATCAACACGGAATTTAACAGGAAGCCAGTGCAGTGAAGATAAAATTGGAGTGATGTGTGTTCTCCTGTTTGCTCCTGCTAAAAACCTCGCATCCCCTGGGATGGACCTTAAACCTTGTATGTCTGCTCCAAATGCGGACAACTGTTTTTTTTCATGAGACAATACAGAGCTGGACTTGCAAATCGACTGAAACTGAGGCCTGGGTCAGTACCAACTTTCCACACCGCATCAGCTACAGACGTAGAACAAGTAAGTCAACTATAAAACTACATAATTTTGTTGCTGTGCAGTATACGGTCACCTGGCATGTTACCGATAGAATGTGTTGCATTAGCTGTGCAGCTAACTGCTATCAGCTCGGTTAGCAGGTTAGTCTCCCCTACAAAGCCAATATCAATAACTGCATACTCTGTCAAACTGAGTTCAGACTGGAAATGGACTTTATATAACCACCTTTTTCTTGTGACTAAATCTCTTGCCTCTACATAAAAGCATCCAACTATTATAGTGTAGCAAGCCTGTTATCGGCAAAGTGCCTATTATCACCCAAGTCTGTATCTGTTACACATAAAATGAGGCTTTACCTGGTGAAAATAGACAAATTAATCTTTTGTAAACCTTTGGTTTTAGTACGTGAACTTATGACATTTTAATTTGAATATTATGCCGTAGTTCTAGCATTTTACTGCTACTTCCTAAATCTGCATAGGCCCACTAATGTTTCCCCCTCACACCTGATTCAAATCAATAAGTTGTTAGCAGGTGACTGCAGGGTTTGTTGCATTTGTAATGAGATTAATAATAAGAGTTTTTGAGGTGTGTAAAATATACAATGTGTAACCAAATAAATAATGTAATTTCATAATGGGTATATTGAAGTATTAATGTTATTCACTACACATACTTATCTTCTATCTTCTTACAACTTGCACCTGGAGTATATACAAAGTAATAAATAGAGTACTAATTTGTCATTGTTGTCTCTACACAGGCCAGCACATCAACTCTGACTGGATGCGTAGGACCACACAAACTGGAATAACGACCCAGATTCTGCATCCCAGGAAGCCCCAGCACCAGCTCACAAATGAGTGATAGGAGAAATGCCTGTAGTGGCTGGACAATCAAAATTATATTTAGTTTTGCAAAGATTATCATTGGTTTGTGTTCTTGTTCTGCAAATATTCCTATGCTCCTATTAGGGATGCAAATTATCAATTAATTCATTAATCTATAGTTGATTGACCTTATCGATCGACTTACGATTAATTGATAAACTGCATTTTTCACCTGAATTTTAGCATTTCAATAGGGTCTTTAAGAATATAAGCTATAGTATATATAACACTGAGTCAAAAATATATCATAGTATTATTATATTGTATATTCCCGTTGACTTGATGTCTTGGGCATGTGACACAGCTTATCTCGTAAGCCCTGGAGTCATTTTGATGATGTTCTCCCTTGGTGCCCTGCATTGGGTGTCCAGAGGGCTTGATAACCATGAAATGTCACCTTTCCGTGACATGAAGACCTCCCCTTCAGCATGTGTGACATCTGGGTCCTCCTCATCAGATGTGTGGTCTTCAAAGTCATACTGAACCTCATCCTCAGACACATCCTCCTCAGTTTCACTTCCTCTCTCTTCAGGATCACTGTCATGACCAAAGATATGGTCCAGTGCCTCATGATCAGTATAGCTCTGGCTCATGTTGACTGATGCTCTAACAGAATGCACCCAAACCCTGTGTATATATGCCATTTTTTATTCAAAATGTATCAATATTCTACGAGAAAGTTTGAGTTCACGTGGGGGAAGTGTGGTGAAAGGGGCCTGTGTGTGTGTGTGTGTGTGTTGTGGGACACATTGAGCCATATTTGATCCACAGAGCAACCCACAGCTTTTAAGTGATGTACACAACAGTCAGTATTCATATTTGACCCGTAACACCACAAAGGTCACTTTTTTTTTGAGACGTTTAGAATTTACTAAAATGGTGAAAATGTATTTTATTGCGTTAAAATAGTGTGTCTGAGGATTAGATGAACCCTCGTTCCAGTACAAAAAAGCAAATGGTACTTTTTACATGTCTAAACTTGAAAACGGGTCAAATTTGACCCGAACACAATATAAGGGTTAAGACGTTTTACCCCATTTTCCTCAATAGTCAGTCTATAGCAAAAGGAGAAATGGTCAGATTCTTGTGGACACTGACTGACAGCATCTGACCAGAACTGAAGAAGTAGCTTGGATGAGCTGCGAAATGTATTCAACCAAATAAACTTTTGTCCAGTTAACAAATTGAAGTTCACCTTTTACCATGGATTCTGCCTGGACAACTGAGGGATTCTACACACAGTCAGTCTATAATCAACAACCCTCCAACAGGAAAACCATCTGCTTCCTCAGTCTCTTTTCAGCACTCGCATAGTTTAAAGGACCCATATTACATTATGTTCTGATCTATGTAATAATGTTGTTTTCTCATCACAAACAGACCTGGAGTTGTGTTTTGTTTCATTCACACATTTTTAAAACACAAAAATCCTGCATATTTAGGAAGAGGTAAAAGGCTAGCTATGGAGCTAACAAAGGCTATGAACACTGAGATGCTACAGGCTATTTACACCATAAGCGGCAACAAATATGGCAGAAGACCTTCTAGAGGAAATACTTTGAGAGAATGAACATGTTGGATTGTATGAAATGAACTGTTTTTCCCATGTCCATTTTACACCATTATGTGCAAAAATGTGGCAGAAGATCTTCCAGATATTCAGAATTTCCCATGAAATCAATAAAGTCTCTCTCTCTTTCTCTCTCTTTCTCTCTCTCTCTCTCTCTCTCTCTCTCTTTCTCTCTCTCTCTCTCTCTCTCTCTCTCTCTCTCTCTCTCTAATACAGAAAGTGCTACACTGTGCTTTTAAATGGCTCTGGAATTGCCATTCTCTGAACTAAAGGTAAAAGGATCTGATAACTTCAAAACTACTGCTTCATGACATCACAAGGTGGAACAAAGCATTTTGAGCTTTGGAGATGTGGACATTTTTTACTTTTACTTCACTACATTTGAGAGCATGTATCAGTACTTTATACTCCACTACATTTTAGATCTGGACTGAAAAGTAAAAAGTAGATTTCTTTATGGTTTGAAATGTCTGAGACTTATTTTTAGCACAGTTAATTTGAGTTAAAGTGACTTTACATTTTTAAATGGGTACTGAAAACTACTCCAAATAGAACTACTGAAATAAAAGTACTACACTCCAGGTAACAATACTGCACTCTAATACAATGATCTGCTTTAGACGGCTCACATCCCTAATGCTGACGCTACCTCACCATCAATACTTCTTCATACCACTCACTGCAGCAAATACTGTAAGTCAAAGTTATATTACGAAAACACAACTGCGTCTATAGTTCCATGAGTTAAACACACACTAAGAATACTCCAAATCTAATATACAAAAGCAACTTGAGGAGTAGTGGGGAAAGAAGTTACACAAATACACACACATGCAAAAATGCACACACGTACACACACATAGGGAAATGTTGCTATGATGTGACATCATCCACACGCAGCCTCTAGTCAAAAAAGTTCATTTCTGTTGATGAAGGTAAACTGATGTAAACAGCAGATAAAGAAGAGGTGAGAAGTACTAGTAAAGTTAATACAGTGAACTTTATTGTGAGAAGAGTAGACTTGGAATAAACTTAAAGCCACAATACATAACTTTTTAGTCCAAAATTAGACTTCTTTTTGGATGTCTTTATTGCACTGAAAACTGTATACTGTTGAACAAACCTGATCTATCTTTATGGAGAATGTTCTGAAGTATGATTTAGCTTTTAGCCATGTTATAATGTTGTTACCTTATTAAAAACACACCTGGAGTTGTGTTTTGTTTCATTCACAGATGTTTGAGTAATTATTAGTCTGTCTACATCTCCAAAGCTCAAAATGCTCTGTTTCACCTTGGGATATCATAAAGTTGTAGTTTTCAAGTTAATAACTCATTTTACCTTTAGTTCAGCAGAGAGAGGCGTTCCAGGGCTGAAATGATCCAAATGATTCTAGTGAAGGTGTATGGAGTTTAAAAACACATTGGAGCACTTCCTGTATTGTCACATGACATCACAAGATAAGATAAGATAAGCCTTTATTGATCTCACACAGGAGAAATTTACTCGCCACAGTAGCTCCAGGACAATTGGACAAGAGGGAAAAAGTGCATGCAGGCAGGGAGGGGATAAAGTAAGTAATAAATAGTACAAATAGTAATACGTAATAATAATAATAATAATGGAAAATAGTAATAATGATAATAGTAACAACAAGCATCAACATGAAAAAGGAGGATATTGCACATCTGGCCTATATGTTAGAATTATACAGTCTGATGGCGGTGGGGATGAAGGATCTGCGGTAGCGCTCCTTCTTGCACTGGGGGTGTCTTAGTCGGCTGCTAAAGGAGCTGCTCAGCTCCTCTACAGTCCGGTGCAGAGGGTGAGAGGTGTCGTCCTTAATGGATATGAATTTGGCCAGTACCCTCCTCTCAGCCAACTCCTCTACACGGTCCAGAGGACAGCCCAGGACAGAGCTGGCCCTCTTAACCAGCTTATTCAGTCTTTTTCTGTCCCGTTCTGTGCTGCTCGGGGCCCAGCAGACGACAGCGTAGAGGAGAGCAGAGGCCACCATAGAGTCATAAAAAGTCTTGAGCAGAGGCCTGCACACTCCAAAGGACCTCAGTCTCCCCAGGAGGTGGAGGCGACTTTGGCCCTTCTTGTACAGGGCGTCGGTGTTGTGGGACCAGTCCAGTTTATTGTTGAGGTGAACACCCAGGTACTTGAAACTGTCCACAGTCTCTATGTCCTGCCCCTGGATGTTCACCGGTGAGTGAGGTAGTGGTGGTGGTGGTGGTGGTGGAGCAGAGCATTTTGAGCTTTGGTGACATAGACAGACTTATAATAAAGGGTTACTCAGAAACAAAACACAACTCCAGGTATGTTTGTGATGAGGAAACATAACATATGTGCCCAGCCATGGAAAAAACAGTCACAAGTCATCCCGGAGGCATTTTGAGTTATTCACATATTCTGAAAGTGTAGATTCTAAGGTTTCTAATGATGCCTTACACATGGAAATCTGAGAACATTTGAAGAATTTGTGGCCATTTGAAAGCATACTCATGGGATTTTCAAAAGTTCTGAAATCAGCTCGTGAAGTTTCCTCACTCCAGGCCTTCTGGCCTCATTTGCATGACATTAAGCTAAGCCTTCCCCCTGCAGATCATCAGGCATGCAAACACACACGAACACACACACACACACACACACACAGACATGCACAGACACACATGCGCACAGGCTGCAGTGTGAAAACCCACTCGCTCCCACACACCGGAACAAGTTTATTGCATCTGAAACATGGAGTGGCTTCTTCATGATCTCAACTAGCAAAAATCAACCACAACACAAATTGCTTATGCTTATAAAATGCTTATAACACGATTTTATCATGTTCACTTGTCCCGATTTGCGCCATGGTGAGTCACATACACTACTCACAAAAAGTTAAGGATATTCAGCTTTTGGGTGAAATTTCACAACGAGCCTAAAATCCATTCAAACCTCTACAGGTGAACTTAATGTGAACTTCTCTAAGCTTTTGAATGCACACGTCCAACTGTTAAATGTTTCAGTCATTTTGCACAAGTTGCTGTTCTCTAACAAGGAGCTTAACGGCAAAAATCACAGCGGGTGTGTGATCTTTGAATTGACCAATAAATGTCCTGGTTCAATTCGAGCTGGTGTTTAAACAGTCGTCCTCATCATGCTGTTCACATTGACATCATGAGACCAAGATGACACCTAACAATGGATGAACAGTCCCTTGCCATTGCGATGCTTCAAACCGGACGTTCTCAGACGGAAGTGGCCACTGAGCTTGGAGTGTCACAGAGTGTCATCGGCAGGTTGCAACAGAGATATCGAGTGACTGGAAGAGTCACAGAAAGGCGTAGAAGTGGACGTCTTTTGGCCACATCCCGTGCTGATGATCGCTACATTGTGAACACTGCCCTGAGAAACCGGATGATGAATGCCACTCAACTCCAGGCACATTTAAGAGAGGTGAGAGGCACCCAAGTGTCACGTCAGACCATTCGAAACCGTTTACATCAGCGTGGTCTGCGTGCTAGACGACCTGCACGGGTACCTGACCACACCACCAGGCACAGGCATCATCGTCTTGCATGGACCAGGGAGCATTTACGCTGGACGAGGGACCAGTGGGCCTCAGTGCTGTTCACTGATGAAGGTCGATTCACCCTGAGCAGAAATGATGGCCGGCAATGATGTTGGAGACGTCAGGGAGAGCGCTATGCATCAGCCACTGTTGTCACCAGGCGAGCTTTTGGTGGCGGCGGTGTTACAGTGTGGGCAGGGGTGTCCAGTTGGTACAGAACTGCCCTACACTTTGTGAATGGTACAGTGACAAGCTCATACTACCTAAATAACATCATTAATCCAGTGATTGTGCCCCTACATGGACAACACAGGCCTAATTTCATCTTCATGGACGACAATGCTCCTGCTCATCGAGGTCGCATCATCAGGGAACGGCTGTTGGAGACTGGTGTACCTCAAATGGAATGGCCTGCACTTTCTCCAGATCTGAATCCTATTGAAAACTTGTGGGATCAGCTGAGTCGCCGTGTAGAGGCCCGAAACTCTGCACCCCAGAACCTCAATGACCTGAGGGCTGCCCTTCAAGAAGAGTGGGGTGCCATGCCTCAGCAGACAATAAGTTGCCTTGTGAACAGCATGAGACGTCGTTGTCAAGCTGTAATTGATGCTCAAGGGCACATGACGCGATATTGAGACATTAACATTTTTTGTTGTGGTGTAACTACCATTGTTGTCATCTTTTGTTTCAATAAATCTTTGGAGATGAGGAAACCACCAGTGCATCCTTCTACTTAAATGTCTTACTTTTCATGATATATCACTGTAGCATGAACTTGCGTTGCATTTTCCATAAATTTCACCTGAAAGCCAAATATCCCTAACTTTTTGTGAGTAGTGTATATCAGAAAACATAAGATAGATCAGAAAACAACGTAATATGTCCCTTTAATTTTCTATTCCCATGGATGACATGTCACTTCCAGAAAGTTATATATACTGTACCTTTAAAATAAGATTTCCAGGAATATTTTTGTAACCTGAACCATGCCAGATTAATAACAGCCTTAATTAAATTCTACACATGATCAATCTGGAACAGCTTTGGGAAGTTCAATCGAATACTCCAATTCCAAAAGTGTCACAACAGCGAAATTCCAAAAATCTAACTTTGGTTTAAGTCCAGTTGAGAGAAAAAGCACAGACCTCTGCACATTTTGATGTAGCGCCGCAATATTTTAGCTCCTTAAAGGTTGCTGTGTAACTTTAGTTGGAGGTCCGGCACCTACTTCTTGTTTCTGTGGATATGTCACTGTCTGGAATGTTCCACAGTATGACCAGGGCTCTCAAGTTTTGAGCGGGGTTTTTCCTGAGGAGCGGTGGGGGGGGGGGTGCGAGTGAACAATTTTTCCCGAGGAGCGGCTGAAAACGCACGGTGCCTGCATTATCTAACCGATTTTCTGGGCACAGAAGCGCTGTGCGTGAGAAATACCATGTGTGGCGTCGAATTGCGTGTGTCACACTCTCAATGCATGAGACTTGAGAGCCCTGGTATGACATTAAACTAGGGCTGCAACAATTAGTCGACAACGTCGACGACGTCAACAATAAAATTTTGTCGACATGAAATTTCATTGTCGACTAGTCGTATTATTTAAGTATCATTTTAATTTGGAACTTAATACTCGTCTGTGTCAAGAATCCGCAGGGCCGACAGCGAACAGTTCAATGTCTTTGTTACACATCTGCTCCTTCACTGTACAGTGTCCAGGTTTACACCATTTCTCGTTCAGAAACAGCGCTAGTCCTCCTCCCTTCTTCTTCCCGCTCTCCTCCGTCCTGTCTGCGTGCAGCAGGTGAAAGTTGTCCACAGTGAGAGAGTCCGGGATTTGTGGTGTTAGCCATGTCTCCGTAAAAACAATGATGCTAGCGTCCCTGTACTCCCGCTGAAATCTAACGAGCGACGCAAGCTCGTCCGTCTTGTTGGCGAGGGAGCGCACATTCCCCATTACGACGGAGGGGGGGACCGGCCTGCAGCGTCTCTTCTTTTCCCGGAGTTTACGTCCCGCACGGCGTCCACGGCGTGTCGTCCGTAGGATCTCGTCAGGGATAACGTGCCTGTCTCGGGGGAACACACCAGCGCTGCGCAGCGCCATCAGCTGATCCTTTGTGTAGACGAGCGGAGGACGGGGTCCCTTACACATCTTAAGCCGAGACAGGTAAATAATCCACCAAAAGTGCGGAAAAAATGCAGCGTCGAGTGCAGCCCAAGCTTAACGAACAGTGTTGACAAAAATATTTACAGAAGTGGGGCGGTTTAAGGGCAAAAAGTTAGGAAAGTTACGGAAAAGTGCGGGAGCGTTGTGATGGGCAGCTAGCTCGCGCCAGTCACTCTATCTGCATGTGAGGAATATTCCAATATTAGCACTAGTGCTAAACGGAATGGTGGCCATACGCAATTTGCTCACGAGTCATGTACAATCTTTTTCATTCCGAATGTAGTCTAGTCGTGTTTTGGCAGTATTCCCTTAACAAAACGCTGTTTCACAGAATACTTCAACTTTTTTTAAAAACTGGATACTGACAATACGCCGCTTTGAAACGGAATGCTTAAAGCACGCATGCGTAACTGCGCTCACCAACGTTAGTGTCGTGTCCATTATCCTAGTAATATTTTTTTTCGTGACTAATTGTTACTGGATCTATAGATTAGTCGACTACTAAAATAATTGTTAGTTGCAGCCCTACATTAAACAGCTCTAACTTATATTTATTCACAAATACCTAGAAAAACAGGCATTCTGACTGTGAGCACCTCTCCACGGACCTGACTTGTAACTTGGTCTGGTTTGGTCTCATTAAAATATAAAGGTTTAATATAATACTGTGGAACATTCCAGACAAAGCAATAACATCTCCATGGAGAAAAACATTTGAAGGGGCCTCCACCAAAAAAGTTACAGAATGTATGTTTAATCTTTGTATCTTGTTTATTTCACAGTGCCATATCTCATCTGTAATGGCTGTTGTTTGTTCATGTGGTTGTCTTTAGTGTCTCTGGTGCACTTTGAGGTTTTTGCATGTTTTTCCACATTTTTTTTAAACTACAAATAGCAAATAGACTGACTTAACCTATTTTTCAAAAACAAAAATCATGTGTATTTCTGCTCAAACAGGCTGAAGTACATCCATCTGCGTCGCCATGTTTGTTTTGCTTTGGAAGCTTCCCCTTTAGCTCCACCCAAACCATGCTGCTCTATTACTGGTCAGAACCGCTGGAGATAGAGAGCTCTATCTCCATGATGACAGATAAGTTGAATGTCTTACTGTGGAACATCATGAGCAAAACAGTAACATTTCCACAAGCAGGTGGCGGACCTTCTACAAAACACAGCCATGTGCTCCTGCAACTCACAGACTGCATTTGTGTAGATGAAGAGACGAGGAGGTCACAGAGGTACAACTGTCCCTCCTGAATATGCCTGTGTACCAGCAGGGGGCAGACTGGGTCATGTAAACAAAAGATAAGGGTGAGGTGACATTTGGGTGGAAGGACAGACCATTAAAAGGTGCCAAAAGTGATAAAAATAAATAAAAAAAAGTCAATATTTCTAAGGTAGTGCTGGGTGGCTTCTTTGAATGTTGTTTACGAAGAGTTGTATTGTTGTGGTAAGAAAAGAAGCAGAATACCAGACTAGATAAAGTCCTTACTTTATCTAGTCAGGTATTGCCGCCCATACAGACACTCTCCAGGACTGGTATGCAGGACTGGTTTCATGTTTATTTCATAGTTTGATTGTTGTTGTTTTTTTATTAGGGATGGACGATATATTGTGATCAATATTGGCTAATATAGATACAAATTGGTCAATCTGCATTGGCCAATATCGATTCTCTGTACAAATTCAATAACAATATTTTTTTACACTGCCATAATCTCTGAGAGTCCTTTTTTGAAAAGACTGATGAGCCCAAATAGAAACAGAAAAAAGCTTTATATGTCTATGTCTCCTCCTGTGGACCCAGGCCCGGATCTAGACTGCACAGATTGAGGGGGCATTTCAAAATTTTGGTGGGGCATAGTGTGGAGTTTCATGTGGAACGTTTTTCTTCTAATGCAGGGGTTCTTAACCTTTTAGACGTTGAGGCCCAGTTTTCCCAGTTTTCCCAAGTATTGACAAATGCGGAAGTAAAGCCTGAACTGAACCAGACCACGTGTTTTATGAGTAAACAAAGCTGAAATGCAGAAACAGTTTTAACACAGGATTTTCCATTTTGAATTGTTATTTTAAAAAGTGTCATTCTTATAGACTATATGAGATGTGAAATATATGCAAACAAAATGACTTGATTTACACTAGCACAGTTTTTATTTCATTGCCAATAATGAGTAATTGGACTCACTTTGACATTAGGTTTAAAATGTTTAAAGATCCCATGACATGGTACTTCTTGATGCTTTTATATGGCGCCTTAATGGTTCCCTACTACTGTAAATGAATCCTTCTTCAAAATCAAGACTCAGTGCATGAGAAAACCCCGTGAACACAGTCAGAGTCAAAAATATCTCTCTCAAACACTTTATTATGGGCATTGTTGCTTGAATGCAAATGAGGACAGAGACAGGCCAGTACAGCGGGTGGGTCGGGGGGGGGGAACTCTCCGCTCTTTCCTCTTTAGCGGTGCGATGTGCGCTGGCCTCACTTCCGCGTTTAAGCGCAGAGGAAGATATGAGACGATTTCCATTGAAAAATAAACACATTTCCAGAGAAAATAAAATTAAACCACTGCTGTTTCAGAGGTTCGGAGGCTCGGATAAAGGACATCCAAGCCTGGAAACACTCTCACGTGCCTCCAGGCAAATAAAAAACCGCATCTCGCATTGCATAGCTCATTTGCGGTCCAAACTCTATGGCCATGAGTTCCAGATACGGTGGGTAGACATCCAGACGGGGGGTGGAACTGCATTTGCAGAGTGTGACGTCAGAAATTTCCCTTGTTCAGAATCGCCCGTTTGGGCTGTCTTTTTTTCAAACGCGGAAAAGTATTGCAAATGCTCAGTTTACACATTTCGCAACTTTTAGCCATGAGGGAGGGCCCTAAACAGGGTAGGGAAGCTCACATTAACGTTAAAAAAAACCCAGAAAGTGAACATTTCATGCCTTTAAGGTTTACGTTTACAAATCTAAAATAAGCCCATGTTTGGCACTAGTTTAGTTGGTTTAGTTTATAAATTGTACAATTCTGGTTCTGTTTAGTTTGTGACTGTAGACCTGGTTTAGTCCTGGTTTAGACCTGGTTTAGTCCTGGTTTAGACCTGGTTTAGTCCTGGTTTAGACCTGCTTTAGTCCTGGCTTAGATCTGGTTTAGTCCGGGTTTAGATCTGATTTAGTCCTGGTTTAGACCTGGTTTAGTCCCCATTTAGTCCTGGTTTAGATCTGGTTCAGTCCTGGTTTAGTCCTGGTTTAGATCTGGTTTAGTCCTGGCTTAGATCTGGTTTAGACCTGGTTTAGTCCTGGTTTATACCAGGTGTAGACCTGGTTTAGACCTGGTGTAGACCTGGTTTAGTCCTGGTTTAGTCCTGGTGGAGGGAGAGGTTGTGAAACATATACATGGCATACAACTTACAACCCACACCCCCCACAGAGAGGGGGTGTGGCGGTCCTCCCCCAGAAAATTTTGGATTTCTTAGAAGCAAATTTCCTGCATTCAAGTGCATTTTACCAGGGCCAGTCCCGCTGCATTCCTCTCCGCTCCAAACCCTGGCGGAGTGACAGAGAAAGAACTGAGGCCTGAGCTCACAAATCCTCCCCCACCGCTGCGCTCCTTTCGCAGTCTCTGCTCCGCGCTTCGTAAATATGTCCCTTTTAACAAACAATGTCCAGTTCTTGCTTTAAAACCTGCAATATTGGTCTTCAGTTGCGCTGGAGCGATGGTGAGGTGACGTCTCTCACTAAATTACGCGTTTTAAGTGGATTTATACACCGCGGACGAGATGCTAAAGCGAATACATGGTCGAGAACCATGGCCTCGGATTTGGAAGAGCTGATCCTCATCCCAGCCACTTCACACTTGGCTGCAAACCGCCCCAATGCACACTAGAGGTCCCGGTTCGATGAAGCCATCAGGACATCATCTGCAAACAGCAGAGATGAGATCCTGTGGTTCCCAAACCGGATCTCCTCCAGTCCCTGACTACGCCTAGAAATTCTGTCCATAAATATAATCAACAGAACTGGTGACAAAGGGCACCCCTGGCGGAGTCCAACATGCACCGGAAACAGGTCCGACTTACTACCGGCAATGCAAACACAGCTCCTGCTCCAGTCATGCAGGGACCGAATAGCCCTTAGTAAAGGGCCCCGAACCCCGTACTCCCAGAGCACTCTCCACAGGACCCCACGAAGGACACGGTGGAATGCCTTCTCCAGATCCACAAAGCAGATGTGGACTGGTTGGGCAAACTCCCATGCACCCTCGAGCACCCGATGGAGAGTATAGAGCTGGTCCAGTGTTCCCCGGCCGGGACAAAAACCACACTGTTCCTCCTGAATCCATGGTTTGACTATCGGTCGAATTCTCCTCTCCAGCACCCTGGAATAGACCTTACCGGGAAGGCTGAGGAGTGTGATTCCCCGATAGTTGGAACACACCCTCCGGTCCCCCTTCTTAAACAGAGGGACCACCACCCCGGTCTGCCAGTCCAGAGGTACTGTCCCCGACCACCACGCGATGTTGCAGAGACGTGTCAGCCAAGACAGCCCTACAACATCCAGAGACTTAAGATACTCAGGACGGATCTCATCCACCCCCGGGAGCTTGCCACCGAGGAGCATTCCAGCCACCTCAGTAACTTTAGCCAGGGTGATGAACGAGTCCGTCTCCGAGTCCCCAGCCTCTGCTTCCTCCTCGGAAGGCGTGACTGTGGGATTGAGGAGATCCTCACACTATTCTTTCCACCATCTGATAACATCCACAGTCGAGGTCAGCAGCTCCCCAGCACATCTTTATTTTTTATTTTTTTATCTTAGTGCAACTTACCTCACTTTGGAAAATTTCTGAAAAATTTCAGCCTCAAAACAGAGATTTGCTACTTCCGCTAATTAGCTTCCATCACCCGGATGTTGTTCAGTCTCTGAGCAGTCCTACAAGAAAGTGCTTGCAAATGTTCCTAGGTACATCCTGAATGTGCACAAACCACATTAGAGGAATGCATGCATTATGTTTGTCACTACTTAGAGACACTTTGCTTCAAGGGTTAAACTACTGCAGCTTTGTCAAGTTGCTGTATACAGTTTTGCATCCCACTTTTGTATATTCATGGATAATTGTTGTGTGAGAGCACGTAGTGATGTCGGCTTGTGGGTGGAGCTAATCATACAGCTAACCATAAGGACTGTTATCTGTTTGACTAGAGCCCAAGAAAGATCACTAGATTACTTAAACATGCATTTATGGCATCTACTACCTCTTCAGGCATGTTTTTGATGAAGGAACATTATAACATGGCAGTAAACATATTGTGCATAATACCCCCCTCTTTAAAGTCAGCCATATTAGTTTGTTTTGTTTAGCTTTTATCAACAAAATAATCCAGTCGAGGACAGCATAGTATGTATAAAACTAACTGCTTATATATACTCAACAAAAATATAAACGCAACACTTTTGTTTTTGCTCCCATTTTTCCTGAGATGGACCCAAAGATCCAAAATTCACTCCAGATACACAACACTACCATTTCTCTCAAACATTGTTCACAAATCTGTCCAAATGTGTGACAGCGAGCACCCCCAAATAAAGCAAAAAAAAAAGCACATTTCAGGGTGGCCTTTTATTGTGGGCAGTCTGGGGCGCACCTGTGCACTGGTCATGATGTCGGATCGGCATCTTGATGTGGCGCACCTGTGAGGTGGGGTGGATTGTCTCGGCGGGGCAGAGGTGCTCGCTGTCACACATTTGGACAGATTTGTGAACAATGTTGGATGAGCATTGAAGTAGCTTGGATGAGCTGCGAAACGTCTTCGACCAAATAAACTTTGTCCAGTTGACAAATTCAATTTCTCCTTTTACCATGGATTCTACCTGGATGACTGAGGGATTCTTCACACATCTTATAAAATTTTGTGCTATCGTGTTACAAAACCAAAATCCTGTTAATTGTTAAACGGTATGGTTTATAATTAGAATTTTTGATGTATTTGTACATTCATTTTGTAATTTAAATACATTTAAAATTTTTACATTTTATTCCTGTTGTCGTTTATTTGCAACATACCCAAAATACCTAAAATTCCTGTTGTCGCTTATTTTACAACATACCTAAAATTATATTTACAATATGTGCTAAAAATAAATTAACAATCTGCACTTCATTTAGTATCAGTTAGAAACCAAAAACACTGACAATTATTTTTTTTTAAGATTTGTAAATAAATTTAGGCGTCAGGGTGTTAGTAGAATGCACGCACGCTGCTTGTGTTGAGATAGAGCTCTAAATGGGGAGCGACTTGGTGGAAAGAATAAAGGAAGAGGAAACTCAAATGGTTAAAACAAAACTGAAACTTAATAAACATATTAATACATTTTTTATAGCATTTTCAAAACAATAAAAGGTAATACAGTCGATAAAAGCAAAATACCTGCCTCTCTGCAACCCACCTGTGATTTTACCTAAGAATTTACATCTAACATTTATTTTTCCATTCTTTGGGGTCTATCAGATGTCATACCATGACTGGTAGCCTCTCAGTCACTGTGCTCTCTGTCCCTGCTCCAATGGGGTAGACAACTCCACATGTGTGCGGGATTATATGATTAGGTGGCCTACATTTGGCCCTGCTGCCTGGGCACAGTGTGTGTGCATGAGTGAATGTGTGCGTGTGTGTGTGTGTGTGTGTGTGTGTGTGCGTGTGTGCGTGTGTGCATATGTATGTGTGTGTGTGTATGGCTGTTTTGCTGGATCTCTGCTCTGCAGCTGGGACAGTACCACCTTTTCAAATGAACCATGGATGTCTTTGGTGCGTGCTACAGTGGTATTAGCTAAAGCCAACAGTATGCATTATTTTGGAATGTTCAGCTGCTTAGCTGGTTAGCTCAACTGGTAAGTCATGGACTTTCCCACTGGCGGTTGTGGGTTCAAATCCCCCCCGGGCAATGAGCTAACCAGTGTGGGTCCTTGGGCAAGACCCTTCACGGTACTGCCCCCCGGGCGCCGAAAAAGATGGCTGCTCACTGCTCCTGAAAAGGATGGGTCAAATGCAGAAGTCAAATTTCTCCCGTGTGTCACTGTGTGTCATTGTGTGTGAGACCAATAAAGGCTTAAGCCGAAGATTATTATTATTATTTTGTGTATGTATAACAGTATATAATATAAATAAGTGTGTATGACAGTTTTTTCTAAGTCTTCCATGGTTTGGTGGGATAGTGTCTGTGGTATTGCTTAGAGTATATATTACAGTAGTCCCTCGCTATATCGCGGTTCACCTTCCTTTAGTGTATCAACGCGCATTGTGTTCTGTGTCCTGATTGGCTAAGGGAGAACTTGCGCATTGTGTTCTACTGCATTGTGTTCCGTGTCTACTGTACCATGTCTACTGTACAGTGTACAGTACAGAATGCGTTCAGCTTGTCAAATTTATATAAATGTTTGATTGCGAGCAGTGTGACTCTCTAACAAGTTTTCTCCCCGACAAAATCCACAATGTCAACGAAATGTTCTGCACCAAAGAAGGCACCTGCGGTCGCACCCAAAAGGCAGAGGAAGATGCTGACCATTGCACAAAAAGTTGAACTTCTGAATATGCTGAAGGAAGAAGCTACGCGGTTGTAGTGCACCATGACGGAATAAATGAATCTTCGGTTCATTACATACAGAAGGAAGAAAACAACATAAGGACAGCAGCAATAAGTTTTAATATGGATGCAAAAAGAGTTGTAACAGTCCGCAACAAAACCATCGTAAGGATGGAGTCTGCTTTATCTTTGTGGATCAGTGACTGCAGAAAAAAGAACACGCTGGATACCAACATCATCTGCACAAAAGCTAAAAAGCTTTATGATACCTTTGCTGACAGCGGGAAGCAAGATGATGCGGAGCCCGAGCCATTGACAAGTGCTGAGCAGATTGATGCAGAGCCCGGGCCATTGATGAGTGCAGTACCAAGCCCATTTAATGCCAGCAAGGGCTGGTTTGACAAATTTCAGAAACGCTTTGGACTTAAAAGTTTTTCTCTACATGGAGAGACTGCCTCTGCGGATACCGCTGGAGCAGAGGCATACGTGAACCACACATTTAAAGCGATCATTGAGGAATTTTTTAATATGGATGAGACCGGCTTATTCTGGAAACAACTGCCCTCTCGCACCTTTATAATGCAGGACGAATCACCAAAGAGTGTGTTCACCAAAGAGAGTGTTTAAACGAGAGAGAAATGTGAGAAAATGTTAATGCCAGTCTTAAGAAAAGTGTAGAATGTGTGTGGTGAGTTTACAGCTTTAAAACATGTAGATTAATTGTAAAATGAAAAAAAAAATATATATATATATATATATATATATATTAGGGCTGGGAATATTAACGCGTTAATCGCGATTAGATTAATGTAAGTTATGATCGCGAACAATTTTTTTAATCGCGATCAGAGTTTGCCAGCATTTTCCGCAATTCTACCATCCATATGCAGCTCATTTGGTTGTATTAATTAAACTCATTGTCGGTTAAACGCGCTATTTTGAGTTTGCTAGTATTTTGTTCCTTCTACGCATCCGTAGGCAGCTCGAGCAGGCTTCAATCATTTATTTACAATTTCTCAAAGTAAGCACTATTACTGGTTCATTGTTACTTTTTCCTTTCTCTGCACTTTTTTGAAATAAAAAAAATGGTGAGAAATACTTTGCATTGTGAGTTTAACTTTAGATTCGAACGGTCTTACTGCAAGATATCAATTTTAAACATGCAAAATAAATCACGATTAATCGCGATTAACTATGAAATTTCTGAGATTAGTTGCGATCAAGAAAATTAATCGTTTGACAGCCCTAATATATATATATAATTATATATATATATATAATTATATATATTATATATATAAATATAATATATATATATATATATATATTAGGGATGCAAATTATCGGTTAATTCATTAACTGATAGTTGATTGACCTTATCGGTCGATTAACGATTAACTGATAAGCGGCATTTTTCACCTGAATTTTAGTGTTTCAATAGGATCTTTAAGAATATAAGCTATAGTAACATAACACTGAGTCATAAATATATCATAGTATTATTATATTGTATATTCCTCAATTAATTATTCCTTAGTAAAAAGCAGACAAATGTATTGATGCTGAATAACAAAATACAGTAATCCCTCGCTCTATCCAATTTTTTTTTTTATAGTGTAACATTTTTTTATAGTGTAACATTGTGTTCTGTCCTGATTGGCTAAGAGACTAGACCAGGACTAAAGGTGGACTGGACCAGGTCTGAACCAGGTCTGGACCTGGACCTGGACTGGACCGGGACTCGACCGGGTCTAGACCTGGACTAGACCAGGATTAAACCACCACGTGCCGCTGCTGGTTTCGCCGCGAGCCCCGCGAGCCTGGCCTGCGGTTCGGGGCGCGGGCCGCGGCGAAACCAGCAGCAGCGGCACGCATTCCGGGTTCGATCTCGCCTCGCGCTTACACCGGGGCTGCTGAGCAGTGCCGTTGGCGCCTGCGGTCGGCTGTGAGTCGAGCTTGGCACAGCGCGGTCCGCGTGTCCGCGGTTAGTGGTTAATTACAATTAATGCATTTTGATCGACCAACGTCTTAATAGACAATTAACCGTTAATCGATTAATTGTTGACATCCCTAATATACACTCAACAAAAATATAAACGCAACACTTTTGTTTTTGCTCCCATTTTTCCTGAGATGGACCCAAAGATCCAAAATTCACTCCAGATACACAACACTACCATTTCTCTCAAACAATGTTCACAAATCTGTCCAAATGTGTGACAGCGAGCACCTCTGCCCCACCGAGACAATCCACCCCACCTCACAGGTGCGCCACATCAAGATGCCGATCCGACATCATGACCAGTGCACAGGTGCACCCCAGACTGCCCACAATAAAAGGCCACCCCGAAATGTGCATTTTTTTGCTTTATTGGGGGTCTGGGGACTCAGAACCAGTCAGTATCTGGTGTGACCACCATTTGCCTCATGCAGTGCAACACATCTTCTTCACATAGAGTTTATCAGATTGTCAGTTGTGGCCTGTGGAATGTTGGTCCACTCCTCTTCAAAGGCTGTTATGGACGAAGAACACAGGTGCATTTTATTGATGGCATTTTGAATGCACAGAGATACCGTGATGAGATCCTGAGGCCCATTGTTGTGCCATACATCCATGAACATCACCTCATGTTTCAGCAAGATAATGCACGGCCCCATGTTGCAAGGATCTGTACACAATTCTTGGAAGCTGAAAATGTCCCAGTTCTTGCATGGCCAGCATACTCACCGGACATGTCACCCATTGAGCATGTTTGGGATGTGCTTGACCAGCGTATACGACAGCGTGTACCAGCTCCCACTAATATCCAGCAACTTCGCACAGCCATTGAAGAGGAGTGGACCAACATTCCACAGGCCACAACTGACAATCTGATAAACTCTATGTGAAGAAGATGTGTTGCACTGCATGAGGCAAATGGTGGTCACACCAGATACTGACTGGTTCTGAGTCCCCAGACCCCCAGTAAAGCAAAAAAAAAAAGCACATTTCGGGGTGTCCTTTTATTGTGGGCAGTCTGGGGCGCACCTGTGCACTGGTCATGATGTCGGATCGGCATCTTGATGTGGCGCACCTGTGAGGTGGGGTGGATTGTCTCGGCGGGGCAGAGGTGCTCGCTGTCACACATTTGGACAGATTTGTGAACAATGTTTGAGAGAAATGGTAGTGTTGTGTATCTGGAGTGAATTTTGGATCTTTGGGTCCATCTCAGGAAAAATGGGAGCAAAAACAAAAGTGTTGCGTTTATATTTTTGTTGAGTATATATATATATATATATATATATATATATATATATATATATATATATATATATATATATACAGTGGTCTCTCGTTTATCGCGGGGGTTAGGTTCCAGAAATAACCCGTAATAAGTGAAATCTGCGAAGTAGGACAACTTTATATTTTACAATTATTATACATGTTTTAAGGCTCATCATATTAACATTTTCTCAGATTTCTCTCTTGTTTAAACACTCAAACATTTGTAGATTTTCAACAAAATGTATTAATAGTGAAGCGTGGGGGGCGCTTGTCCGCCCGGACTGTGCCTTCAATCAGAGCTGTAAAATACAGAACAGAGCTCTGGGTTCTAAAAGGAATCTTCAAATCCCTAAATCTACATCATAGTTACACAAAATTCCTTTCAAAATTAAAGGACAATTTACCCACCAAGAACACATTATTTTAAACATTAATTTAATAAATAAAGGTGTTGTCATATATTATTAGTTGTCAAATTGTGACGAGCTATGGCCTTCATTTATATTACGGTTGGTAGGTTACAGTTCTGTGTCTGTCATTTCTGCTACCACTCACTGCATGCACATGGACAAGTGTAATCCGATTGCAAACGGATTGGGATCGTATTCATGTGCACAGGCAAAGGATTGGAGAGGGATTGGTTTCCCCAAACCGAATGGAACCCCTGGCTTAGGCTGATAGTAATCCGCTTGGGGCCGCCTTGTGCACGATTTCGGATCGGATTGGCGTACTGCGCATGCATGGGAATTTTCGCCAGGGATTTCACCCGGAAGTGGCAGGAGGCGCCGACGCCGTCATAAGTAACGATTGTTGCCGGAAAAGCCAGACGAAATCATGGCTGCGAAGAAAGAATGCACAACAGGTACACCAATGCTGCTCCGTCAAAATCCTCGAGCGCCATCTTTGTATACCGCCACATGTTGTGTTTTTATTGAGTAGCCATCACCCGGAAGTAGTTCGACTACAGCGCCACATAGCATAGCGGAGCCGGCCAGGTTGCTGACCATTATCCGATTGCACGAGCTTCATGTGCACTGGGATCTAACGACAGACCACCCGCTGAGTAACAGGATCGGATTTGGAGAAATCCAATCCGATCCTACCATGTGCACCCACTCACTGTCTAAACTGGGAACCAGAAAATTATAAACCACCAATATAATTGAAATAGAAAAAAAAAAATCCTGGTGAGAGTATTAATCAAATCTGTTTTACATTCATGTCATCCATTTGATGAAAACATTTTTCTAAGATGCACTGTACGGTTATAAGTGGGTGGACCAGTCAAGTTGCAGCACTAAGGTTTGTGCCAGAGGTGAAGCTCCCAAATTAACCAAAACAAACATGGCGGTGCCGACTGACATACTTCAGCCTATTTTATTGTCAATACAGAATATTTTGTTTGTGAAAAATTTGTTGAAATTAAGGGATTTGTGAATTTGTGGACATCCTCTCTGTCCACACATTTTCCCAATCTCTTTCAGCGAGAGCCGTACCAGATTGATAAAGTGTAGAAGTCAATTTGGAGTGCCACACATACTGTATCATGACATGAGACAGGTTAGCACTGTCACTTTGTTCTGCTGAAGCGTGCTCTGTGGAGTGGAGCAGTGTGAACTGAGCTAAAAAGAACAACAGCAGCTAGCACTTAAGTTGCATAGTCTGGAGAAGGCCATTTAGACTTCACAAACACAGAGGAGCACTTGTGAATTATAACACCAGTTGACGTGAAGAGGGAGTATAACAGGGCTCTCAAGTCTCACGCATTGAGAGTGTGACACACGCAAATCGATTTTTTTTGTGCCCAGAAAATCGGTCTGTGTGGCTCAGTTTATGCAGGCACCTCGCGCCCCCCCCCCCCCCCCCTTTTGCTTTTGTCAAAAAGAACTTTCCGTATGACAGAAAAAGTCAACGATGGCAAAACATAACCAATGCCATGGCTTTGTTGTTCTAAATTACGCATATGGATCTCACATTTCGTCCGTTTCACTCTAGTTTTCATTGACTTTCAGTGACTCTGCGGCTGAGACACAGATCCACAGATCTGCATGTAAACAGAGAACTTTCAGCCAATCAGAGCGATTCATTTCCTCCCCACTCCCCCGCCCTGCCTCCCTCCACGCCACAGTTCAGATTCAGGGATGTGAGACAGCGCCAGCTCCCCTCCTCATCCACTGAGCCCGAAAAGTAAGATTAATACGTACGGTTAGCCCGACACGTGCAATGGTCACCGCCACGTTTCCCCATATTCATTGCAGACAAAACAGTTTGGTTTCCGCACGCAATTCCGCCCCCGCTCCTCGGAAATTACGCAGTCTCACGCACGACTCCGCTCAAAACTTGAGAGCCCTGGAGTATAATGACTCTCGGTCAAATGTGTCCTAACCTTTAGTGTAGCACAGAAAAGTCCAGGGTTCATGTCCACAGCAGCAAGTCCACATCAGCTCTGAGGACACACTGTATGTGGACGAGTAATGCGCACACGAGTATTTGCTGAAGAGAAGCTCTGGTCTCTGTACAAAAACAGCAGCTGGCTTTATTCATGTCAGCAAGAAGCAAGCCCCTCATCATTCACCACCACAGCTCAGATTATACCAGAACTAGGACTACACTAAGGGTGCTGCTCCTGATTCTTGCTGTCTTAAACATAAAAAACAGAACTAGTTCATTTGAAACAGTTTGCAGTGATCCAAATAGTGGGCCTAATTATTCACAACAAATGAGTTTATAAGAACTTTTCACAACTCAGACCAGAGAGGAGTTTTGTAATGACAGTGAAGCGAGCAACAACTAGCATAACGAAGTGCACTTCTGATTATCGGACAAGAAAATTCAAATTTAGATGCAAACAGTACACTGCAGACTCATTTTGACTTATATCTATAATGGGGCAAGACATGTTTTGCGCAAATACATTTAAATACATGAAAAAAAGGTCTATATCATACCCACAAACTCGCAAAAGTGGGATTTTCTTTCCACCCGTATTTCAGATTACATTTTAAAAATCTAATTCTTTGTTAAATGTGCTCAATTTGACGCACATTTACTGTTCTCTTGTGTTTACTGCTCAAAATAAATGAATGAAATGAACCGCAGGATAGCGACATCATTTTGGGATTTTACCAACTAAAAGGTTGAGCATGTGCAGTTCAAAGGACACAAGTAAGAGACTGTTGCTTTGTGTGAAATGAACTGTTTGTTCCTCTAAGATGATATATATATATATATATATATATATATATATATATATATATATATATATATATATATATATATATATATATATATATATACACACACACAAAATGTGGCAGAAAACGTAAACGAAAAGCTTCCAGAGGAAATACTTTGTGCTATGGACCTGAGATGTTAAAGACTTTTTACACCAGATGTGGAGAAAGACCTTCTAGAGTAGACACTAACCAAAACAATCAAGCTGAGTCAAGCAAGATGCCATCTATGACACAGTCTTTTAGTGCACTGCTTTGACCCTTTGTCAGGTCCATGGACAAAGTTGGGCTACAGAACTACTGCTACTAATGCTCCACAGCTTCTGCTCACAGCAGTGAAGCTGTTAAAACAGAGACTCTGATTGGGCTGCATATTACTTTTATTACATCCACTG
Organism: Paratrypauchen microcephalus; assembly: GCA_036785185.1. Taxonomy (NCBI): domain Eukaryota; kingdom Metazoa; phylum Chordata; class Actinopteri; order Gobiiformes; family Gobiidae; genus Paratrypauchen; species Paratrypauchen microcephalus. The sequence goes on from JAVJIX010000196.1 coordinate 506,185, forward strand.
CTGTACTGAATATTGGTGGCTGTGACAATTTAGTTTTATGCAACATAAAAATTACCAATTAATCTAAGAATCATCAGATAGCACGTGCTAGAATGCAAATTGCACTTGGACAGTTGGACAGTTAAAATGCTTTACATCAAGAAGTACACACTCCTGACCGTGCATCACCATCCAAACCTTAACCAGAGTCACTACTTGACTAACCTTAACCTAAATCCTAACTGGATCAATGTAGTTGAGCCACTGGTTGTCAAACCTCAGCAGAACATACAAATTCCACCCGTAAGGCACCGCCAGCCTGGGAATCAAACCCGTAACCTTTCTGTCATGAGACCAGACTGCTGACCACGCAACTCTGCTGTGTCTATGTTTTTAGTAGAGCCACCATATGCCTGTCTCCATAGGGATGCTATGCAGGTCAGACCTGCAGAGAAGTGACCTCATTTAGAGTTGGAATGTAAGTTTGGTAAAGGCCTTGCTGTAACAATAAGAACATATGTTACAGATAGATGATTTAATGCTATACTGTGGAAAATTCTGGACACAGCTGCTATGACAAGGAGAAAAGCAGGGAGCAACAAATAGTCTGACCTAAACAGTCATTGTTGATTGTACCGCTGTAGGCCGGTAGTTAAAATCTGTCTTTGCATCGGCTGGGTAGCTCAACTGGTAAGTCACTGGACTTTCACCCCAGGGGACCCCGGCAATGAGCAAGCCAGTGTGGGTCCTTGGGCAAGACCCTTCATGGTACTGGCGCCTGAAAGATGAGCTGCCCACTGCTCCTGAAAGAGGATGGGTCAAATGCAGCAATGAATTTCTTAAAATCTTAAATTCTATTTAAATATAAGGATTTCTATAGAACAGCAATAGAAAGGAGAAGTGAGTTGAAGATTTGGTATTTCTATGTCAAAAGCTAGATGTAAAGTCTTTATAAGTTAATTGTAGGTAATTGTATAAATAGTACTTTTGCATGAGCACCCCCTGCAGGTGTAGTCGTATGAGTGCAGTTTGGGTCAGATACAGAGGGATACGGAAGAGTTTTGAGAGCTTTTGCGACGCCCCCTTTTTAGTCGACCAATCTATCGTCAGGACATGTCTTTAGTCCAACAAGAATCTCTTCAGTTGACATCCCTAAATGATCGAAAGTACTTTTGTATAGTCCCCTGTCATTACAGTGCAGTTGTATTGGATTATGCATCTCCTCTCCAGTGTGCAGCAGATACATGACCCGCCCATGTCCAAACACACTATTGTCCAAAGAGGAGGCAGAGGAGAGCTTTAGAGAGATACACACAGTTCAATGACAGCGTGGCCTCTCTTCTGATCATCTCCGGGCCCCTGGAGGAAATGCTACAGTAATGCCCAAACTAAAGTGTGTATGGATCGCTCACAAAGGCCCAAAACAAATCAATAAGAGAGAAAATGTGAAGGAGCAAAGCTTTCTCTGTCCACATCTGAGGCGGATACACTGTTTGAACCATTGCTACTCCTCACCACAAAACACTATGTATGCATTAAATGTGCACTATGTAACTTTTTGGTTGGGGGTCCATCATCTTCATCTTCATCATCATCTGGATTTGTTAATGCTCTGTGTAGAATTTTCCACAGTATGACATTAAACAGCTAGGTGTTTCTACAGCTCAAAAATACCTAGAAAAACAGGCTGTGAGCGGGGTTGCCTCTTCACAGATCTGACCTGTAACTTGGTCTGGTTTGGTCTCCATGTTGATTGAAAGGTTTAATGCCATACCGTGGAACATTCGAGACAAAGCAATAACATCTCCATGAAGAAAAGCATATGACAGACTCTTTACCAGAAAAGTTACACATCTACCTTTAATAACAGCTTTGTTTCACTGTGATTTTGTTTGGTTTTCAAGTTCCTGATAAAGCAACTATGTCAGGTCCTGAACCATTAAAGAAGGGGTATTTCACTTCTATAGGGTATTAACTGTAACATGTAATGTATTTTGATCACCACTCTGAACAAATTGTGTGCATTTCTCATTTTCTGATGACTGCTCAAATTCTGCAGTACTTTGGTTGTGCGTGTTGGAATGTTTTAGATTCCTCATACATATACGCCCCCTGCGGAGAGCTAATCCACTGCACCACTCCATTCATGTACATACAAGGAACAACCTATAGACGAGCATGTCAGGGCAAGTGGACTAAGTGAGTATGACGTTGCTCCAGTCAAATGAAGCTCACTGTGGCTTCCAGTTATAGGCACAAAATTTAGCTATACAGTAATCCCTTGTTTATTGTGGGGGTTAGGTTCCAGAAATAACCCGCAATAAGAGAAATCCACGAAGTAGAAAAACTTTATATTTTACAATTATTCTTTTCTCAGACTGGAATTAACCTTTTCTCACATTTCTCTTTCGTTTAAACACTCAAACCTTCATAGATTTTCCAAAAAATGTATTAATAGTGAAGCGTGGGGGGAGACACGGCTCCGGAAGCCCCGCCGGACGTGCGAGGAGCGCGGAGACATGAGTCACTGGATCTACAGGAAGCACCGCGCTCAGCCAACGGCATTGCCACGTCCCGGGACGCGTCGCACACCAACCCCTTGGAGAACTGCGCGATACGTGCACCCCTCATCATGGTCAAATCCGTGACAGAGCAGCACGACCGGCACAAGGCCGCGCATACACCGGGGCTGCGAGCACGAGATCAAACCGCAGCGCCCAAGCCCAAGCCACAAACCAGCCACACGAAACCAGCAAAGAGCGGCACGTGGTGGTTTAATCCTGGTTTAGACCTGGTCTAGTCCCGGTTTAGTCCAGGTCTAGACCTGGTCCAGTCCTGGTTTAATCCAGGTCCAGTCCAGGTTTAGACCTGGTTTAGACCTGGTTTAGTTCTGGTCTAGACCTGGTTTAGACCACATTTAATCCTGGTCTAGTCCTGGTCTAGTCCTGGTCTAGTCCCGGTCTAGTCCCGGTCTGGTCCTGGTCTAGTTCCAGTCTGGTCCAGGTCCCCCGCGTCCCCCATCTATCAATCGGCAAAGGTCTATAGTCTCTTAGCCAATCAGGACGCAGAACACAATGTTACACTATAAAAAAAAAAAAGTTACACCATAAAAAAAAATAAAAAAATAAAAAAATCTGCGAAACAGCGAGACCGCGAACAGTGAACCGCGATAGAGCGAGGGACCACTGTATACAGTCTATGGTTTCAACATGCAAAATTATAAAGGTGCATTATGTAACTTTTTTGGTGGGGGGGTACATGGAAGGTCTGGCGCTATGAAGATGTTGCTATTTTTGCGTATAATGCTGCCACCTGGCCAGTTTACAGGTCAGATCTGTGGAGTGGCAAGCCAGCAAACAATATGAAGGCATGTTTTTTATGGTTGTTAGATATAAATAAAAATAGCATCTCTGTGAAAAGAAGCCAATGCACTTGTAATAAATACATCTATATTAGCCTGAACAAACGATGAACAAGGAACACGCAGTTTATTAAAGGAAAAGTGTATGCAGCCTGCACTTTCACAAAAAAGGGCCTACAGTCCCAATTGCACATGTGTTGCCAGAACCGTATCCTGCAGACAGAGGACAGAATCAAGTTTGTCTCATTCGCAGTTTATGGACAGTCCGTCCATGCCTGATGTGAAAGCTCAGAATCTCCAGATTTTCCTCACTGAGCTGCAGAGGTTGCACTTGCACTGATTCATGATTGGCTGCAGGAGCTGGGATTTAGGGATTTAGGTAGTGACCATTCAGATCAGAGAGAGGCATTTTAGGTTTAAACCAACAGGATTTCAGCATTGGAAATGGCAACCCAAATGAGAGACTCGTGTGAGGCTGGATAATCATTATGAGAACCAAAACTGTAAATTATAACATAAATAAATGGGACATCAGGTCCAATATTTTGTAATTAAGAATAAATCAGCATCACAGTTACTCTCAGTAAAAGTTATATTTGAATCTGTTTACCTCATATCTGGGGACACAGGTGGGGTTTATAGAATTTAAAATAAAAATATGTGCATTTGCTTTAAGAACGATTCAGGATTAGTAACCCAAATAAGGGAATAGGGAATAATTAAGAAGTTACTAAGCCTGAATCTTAGAGGTGCACTATGTATCTTCTAAGCTCCACTACTTGCTTGTCTCCATGGAGATGTTATTTCTTTGCCTGGAATGTTCCACAGTAGGGCATTAAACATATCTCCTTTGCATTTCTTTAATTATGGCTGTTTTATAGTAGCTCAAAAACATGAATACTTAGCATGTGTAGGCATGCTTCTCCACAGATTTGACCAGTAACCTGTCTCCATCGTGATACCCAAGTGTATTTCAATACTGTGGAATAATCAAGGCAAAACAATAATATCTCCATGGAGATAAACAAGTAGTGGACCCTGCAACAGAAAATGCACACAGTCCACCTTCAACAGCCCTATATTTCACTTTTTTTTTATCTTTCTAATGTTGTTTCCTCACTTAAAACATACCCAGAGTTGTGTTTTGTTTCATTCACACATGGTTAACACACAAACCCTGCATATTTAGCTCTTCTCTCAAACTAAAAAGACTCTGCTCCACCTTGTGATGTCATGTGGTGATACAGGAATTGATCCAATGTCAGACAAATATTATTAAATATTAAAATTAAATTAAAATGAAATATGTTATTTGTGTTTAAACATTTCAAATATATGTCCATGTTTGCGTAAAATACCTGTCACCAGCCTATTTTACACACAGTGCACCTCACCACAGTGCACCTCACCACAGCGTCATCATTTTTCACCCTAATCAGACAGGGATATATTTTAGTATATTATTTAGTATATTCTGCCGTAAAATGAGTTTTATATTTTAGTTTTTTACATTCTGCCATCTCGCTGCTCTAAATTATAACTTCAGAGAAAGTAAATTGAAGCCCGCCCACACTGAAAGCTGATTGGCTAGTTTTCCTGAGTGTAACCAATCAGCGCGTTCTCTGGCCAGCGCTCGCTTAAACACACACACACACGCGCACACACACACACGCGCGTGCGCAGGTTCCTCTCTCTCTCTCTCTCTTTCGTGCGCATTCTGTTTGAAGTAGTCCGTGCATGATACATTATTATCTTGCGTGCACGCTCTGCACAGTCCAAAACAAACAACAACAACAACAAAAAAACACATTGTCTAAAATCCGGGATATTTTATCCAACACGCGGGCATCAGGGAGACACTATAATTTTCCGGGAGACTCCCGGAACTTCCGGGAGACTTGGGATGTCTGCAATGTGTTTTTAAACTCTACACAGCTTCGCTAGAATCATTTGAATAAATTAAGCCCTGGAATTTCCCATCTCTACTGAACAAACATCCCACTTCATGACATCACAAGGTGGAACAGACCATTCTGAGCTTTGGAGATGTAGACAGACTAATATCTGTGTGTTTGCATTCTTCCCTTTCCATTTCTGTGTACTGGAACATGTTATACCCTCTTTTGAAACAAGCATCTAAAGAGTCTCTGGATCTGGCCTGCAGCACTCAGAACATTTAAATATATATTCTGAGTATTTTTTCAAACCATAAATACAGCATGCCTGGATCTAGACTGCACAGATTGGGGGGGCATTTCAAAATTTTGGTGGGGCATAGTGTGGAGTTTCATGTGGAACATTTTTCTTCTAATGCAGGGGTTTTTAACCTTTTTGACGTTGAGGCCCAGTTTTCCCAGTGCAGAGTGGCTTGGGGCCCATAAGTATTGACACATGCGGAAGTAAAGCCTGAACTGAACCAGACAACGTGTTTTATGAGTAAACAAAGCTGAAATGCAGAAAGTTTTAACATAGGATTTTACATTTTGAATTGTTATTTAAAAAAAGTGTCATTCTTATAGACTACAGGGATGAAAGAGTTCCGCTTTTTAGCGGATCTCCGTTTTTTTTTTAGCCGCGTGGTAATCTTTTTTTTTTTTTTTTTTCCAAATACGTTGAAATTTTGGGTGTGTATTATTATGTATAATTGTGTTTAGGGTTGCCAACCGTCCGTTGGAAAATGTAATCCTCCCGTATTCAGAAACAAAAGTACATGTCTCGTATTAAACTTGTACATGCGTGCGGGGCCGCGCGAGCTTGTGTGCTCTTCTGGTGCTGCGGACACCGCACGCTCCGAGCTGCGCCGCGAGTGCGCTCTCTCGGCTCGTTATCAGACTTTGATATCGCAAAATCGGGGTCAGTGCTGTGTTTTGATATCAACTTTCAAATAAAAACCACTACAATTGTTTAAAAATGTGTTTTATTGCTATTTATTAAAGTTTTGGCCCCCCCCCGGAATTTTTTTTTCCCCGGAGGGGGGAAGGGGGGGGGCCGTGACTTTCCGCTTTTTTCATGATTGGCCACTTTCATCCCTGAGACTATATGAGATGCGAAATATATATATATTTTTAAATGACTTGATTAACACTAGCACAGTTTTATTTCATTGCCCAATAATGAGTAATTGGACTCACTTTGATATTAGGTTTAAAATGTTTAAGGTTTACGCCTACAAATCTAAAATAAGCCCATGTTTGGCACTACTTTAGTTGGTTTAGTTTATAAATTGTACAGTTTTGGTTCTGTTTAGTTTGTGACTGTAGACCTGGTTTAGTCCTGGTTTAGTCCTGGTTTAGATCTAGTTTAGTCCTTGTTTAGTCCTGGTTTAGACCTGATTTAGACCTGGTTTAGTCCTGGTTTAGTCCTGGTTTAGACCTGGTTTAGACCTGGTTTAGACCTGGTGTAGACCTGGTTTAGTCCTGGGTTAGACCTGGTTTAGTCCTGGTTTAGACCTGGTTTAGTCCTGGTGGAAGGAGAGGTTGTGAACATATACAACTTAGCCCAGAGGAGGGGTGTGGGGGTCCTCCCCCAGAAAATTTTGGATGTCTTAGATACAATGCATGCATTCCTCTCCACTCCAAACCCTGGCGGAGCAACAGAGAAAGAACCGAGGCCTGAGCTCACAAATCATGTCCCACCGCTGCGCTCCTTTCACAGTCTCTGCTCTGCGCTTCATAAATATGTTCCTTTTAGCAAACAATGTCCAGTTCTTGCTTTAAAACCTGCAATATCGGTCTTGGGTTGCGCTGGAGCGATGGTGAGGTGACGTCTCTCGCCAAATTATGCGTATTAAGTGGATTTATACGCTTAAAGATGCTAAAGCGAATACGTGCATGTAGAACATGATCCGAGTTGGATTCGATGATAAAACTGAGATTATAATCGATAAATCTTGGTTTTGGAGCGCTCTGAGAGGCGGAGGGAGCAGATGCCCAATAAATTTTGTGTTGCACGCAGGGACCGTGGACTCTCGGAGCGATTATCTATGCAGTGAAAACCCCGATATGACTGCGCTGGCGATGATTTTTAAATGTTCTGTGATTGAAACGCCATTGTTCGGCCCCGAAACATAAACAGAAACTGCACTCATGTCTTTTTTTCTTTTTTACTGTAGAGATGTGCAACTGGTGACTGATTCACCGGACTCTCTATACTTATTGTCCTACTGGCGAATCAGACGTCGTGGAATTTTGGCGGAGCAAACAAGAAAACGTGATAGGCAGGTTGAAATTACATCAAATATAGTTGACCAATTCGGTGGGCAGGAGAGCATTTTGGGTGGGCATTGCTCCCCTTCTAGATCTGGCCTCGAAATACAGTTGTGTAAAAGCCCTAGATGGGACCTTCTCACATGGGACACAGCCTGATGCATTTCCATATGCCGTCATGGTTTCATACACACATCCATACACATACAATAAAAAACATGAATCTCACAAACATATGCTGGCTGTTATTGATGCCGAAGAGAGACATATTAAAGTGCAGCGCAGCACTGCAGGCTTAGCTCCCAGCACCATTATTGTGTATGTAAACCAATCCTGTAGCTCTCCCCACGGACATGTTTCAAATGACATGCTAGCATTGTTTACATAACGACTTTATGAAACACCGTGGAGTTAATTCACACCCGTGTTTTCAGCCGTGAGTACTGATTTGAATGGTTATGATTACCATAATTTAGCTTACACTATAATGGTTCAGATCAGCTTGCAGGACTAAAGGGGAGAGTGAGGAGAGGACGAAAGGCAGAGCCTAGAGCACTAAAGGGGAAAGGCAGGGCTAGGAGTTGGGAATTAGGAAGAATGAGGAGTGAGAGGAGGAGCAGGGTCTGGAGGACTAAAGGGGAAAGTGAGAGGGGGTGGAGGGGCGGAGTATGAAGCACTAAAATGGAGTGAGAGGAGGGGTCTGTAGGACTAAAGAAGAGAGTGGGGCGAGGATGGCTGGGATGTGAAGGCTTAAAAGGCAGAGTGAGGGGCAGGGTTAGAAGGCATTAGGAATTAGGAAGAATGAGAATTAGACAAATTTTTAGACTGTGGAGAGAGACTGGGGGGGTGGGGGGGGGTGTCTGGAGGACTAAAGGGGAGTGTGATGGGAGGAAGGGTGGGGGCAAGGGGACAAAAGGACAGAGACCTAAAGGAGAGAGTGAGCGAGGAGGAGGGGCAGGGGGTGGAGGGCTAAAGGGGAGAGAGAGGGGAGGTGGGTCTTGCAGGGTTTGAAGAACTAAAGGGGACAGTGAAGGGCAGGTTTAGCAGGACATTGGAATTCAGAAGAGAGAGGAGGGGTGGGGTTTGGAGGAGTAAAAAAGAGAGGGGGAGTGAGGACTAAAGGGTAGAGTGAGAAAGAAGGAGGGGCAGGGTCTGGAGGACTAAAGGGTAGACTGAGGAGGCGCAAGGGGCTGAAGGACTAAAGGGGAGAGAGAGGAGGAGGAGGGGTCTGGAGGACTAAAGGGGAAAGTGATGGGGGAGGAGGGGCAGGGATTGTGTCTGGAGAACTAAAGGGGAGAGTGGTGGGGTCTGTTGGAGCAATAAAGGGAAGTGAAGAGTGGGGTCTGGAGGACTAAAGGGGAAAGTGAGGGGGTAGGAGGGATGTGATTTGGCAGTCTAAAGAGACTGGAGTGACAGAAGGACTAAAGGGGGGGTCTGGAGGACTAAAAGGGAGCGTGATAGGAAGGAGAGTGGGGTCAGGGAGACGAAAGGACGGGGGGGAGCAGAATCTAGAGAACTAAAGAGAGCGCAAGAGAGGAGGTGGAGTCAGGAGTACTAAAGGAAAGAGTCAAGGAGGGTCTGGGGGACTACAGGGGAGAGGGAGGGAGGAGCAGTGAGGAACACCTTGACTTGTACTTCATTAATTTCCATTCAGTCAGTTGTGAATCTAAAACCTCCAGTTGTTTTACTTTATTACAACTACAAAACATTAAGATTTAATCAGGAATCAGGAAGGTTTTTATTGCCATATGAGTGAACAGGTTCACAGCATTAGGAACTTGCTTCGATACCTGGAGCGGACAGACACGCCGAAGCACCAGGGCGGCCATTCGCGGTGCCAACTTAGTTACAACAGAGTGGAACAAAGATGCAGACAATATTCACAAACATCACAACATGTAATGACAGAAAAACAATTAGAGCGGTAACATACATCTTTTACCTTGGGGACAAGAAGGAAGGGTGGGGCAGGGATCAGATCAGAAATCAATTAAATTGATTGAAACCGAGAGCAGAGAGCAGCCCTTTCTAAAAAGACATTTTACTTAATCATGTCAGCGTGAATAGTCCGAATAGTGTGTGCCATGTTTTTGTAGAGCCAATGATAACAAGTCACATCTGTGGCCTTGGGAGTGTTCTTGCAAGGAAGCCAAGTCAAAACAAAGATAAACCGTTGGAGACATAGATTTTCGCAGGAGACAGATTTTACAGGGGATTAATTTAGCATGATGAAATACATTTTTAGAGACCCAGGTGAGCGAGCAATTTAGCTGGAGCCCTGGTTCTGCCAAACTCCCATCTTCATATCCCCATGAAGATTCGTGAAAGATCTCATTAGTTTCTCTTGGCACACAGACTGTGCTGCGTTGGCTTTGCCCAGTTCTGTAAGCATGCCCGTGATGATATCCAAACGTCGAGATGTTTCCTTCGGTTGAAACCCTTCCAAAAGGTCCTCAACCTGTGCCACTTTCTCATGTACTCCTCTCACGAGATCTCCCACGGCTTCACAGTGGCTCGAAATTGCTGCAGAGAGCTTGGAGAACTCTTTACTTGCTGCCAGCTTACAAATTTTGCGATAGATCATGGACAATCCCAGGCCAATCAACAGATGTCCACCAATCAGAAACCCAAATACGTAAATATCCTCCACATCCTCCAGGTACATTGGTGCCAAACATACGACTTGCCACGCACGATACGAGTCCCTCGCATATCCAAAAACTACATTGCCCTCATATTAGTATGTGTGGCCAGTTAGACCCATCCCTCTTTGGAGAGCCACTGTACAGGGCAGTCCTTGACAGAGCAGCAGAGCAGAGCTAATGGCTGAAGGCTCCCCACCGCTCTGTGCAAGTACTGCAGGTCAGAGTCACTTTACTTCTACTGAGTACACATATACATTATGTGTGTGTCCACGTTTGACCTACACATATTCATTTATCATTCTGAATTCAAACTCATTTATCTCACCCCAGAATAATTTGAGTGTTTTGCTCATTGATTCTGCAAGGATGTTTTTCATTCCTCTGTTATATGCATTTTTCCCTTTCTTTTTCCTTCATAAGCAGCCATATTTGTTTTGTTATTGACAGACGAAGTGTGTCTCTGATTGACTAATCCACCTGTCAATCATGCCCACCTGAACTTATATATGTTTTTTTTTTTTTTTTACTTTTGATCAAGCTGAAGTTGTTTTAATGGTGCTTTGTATAACTTTCCTGGTGGAGGGTCAGTCAAATGCTTTTCTCCATGGAGATGTTATTGCTTTGTCTGGAATGTTTCACAGTATGACCTTAAACCTTTCTATCTTCATGGAGATCAAACCAGATCAAGTTACAGGTCAGATCTGTGGAGAGGTAACCTTGCTCACAGTCTGAATGCCTGTTTTTCTAGGTATGTTTGAGCTATAAAAGCATCTGTAATTGAATAAATGTAAGGTAGAGTTGTTTAATGTCATACTGCGGAACATACCAGGCAGAGCAATGACATATCCATAGAAACAGGTGATGGACCCCTAACCAAAAAGTTACATAAAGCAACTTTAAATATGCAATACAAAGTACTGTCAAGAATTTGTAAAGTAAAGTGTGTATTCTGGCCACCAATCTGAGCCATCAGCCCCTTTGACCACCACCAATCGCTTGCTAACTCACTCACCACACTGTTACTAGGCAAGATGCATGAGGCATCTCAGGTGCTTAAGGACACAACAACAGTATGTACTAGCAGTGTTTCAATCCTAGACTTCTAACCACTGAGGTAATGCAGCCCATATGTTGTGCCCAAAGAGTTTCTTATTTCTCCAATATTTATTATTTTTATTTTTATTATTATTATTTTTTATGTATGTATGTATGTATGTATGTATGTATGTATGTATGCATGTATGTATGTATGTATGTATTTATTTATTTATTTATTTATTATTATTATTATTATTTTTTACCTAAGATTTGTATTTTATTTTTCATTTATGGGTAAGTAGCTGTTTGAATAACATCATTTCAGATGGAGTTCTGACCTTCTGCTTTAAAGTGAGAATAATATGAGCTCAACAGTCTCATAATCACAACATAACGTTTTTATAAGTACAATATTGCGCCACTATCTCTTTATATAGGCCAATGCACCTCTCTTTTGACCTCTCTCCTTCTTTCTTCTCTCTTTCACTCTCCCATCCTCTCTGTCCTCTTTCTGTTCCTCTCTGTGTTTCTCTCTCTCACATTCTCTTTGTCTTGCTTCCACTGACACTTTTTATCCCTTTACTTCTATTTGCCGCTCAATCTCTACTTCCTTCCCCTCTCTCTCGCCCTCCCTCACACGCTCTCTTCACTTGCTCCCTTTAATTCTCTGTATGTATCTCTCCTTCCTTCTCTCCCTATATTTTTCTCTCTCTCCTCTGTCCCTCTCCTCTCTGTGTTATTCCCAATCTCTGTTTCTCTGTATATATGCAGAACAGCAGTGGAGACAGTGCGTCTACTTGGTATATGCCACATATGATGGACACTTGTGCAAGTGGCTTGCCATTGTTTTCAAGGGTGGTTTTCCATAACCGCATCAAGTTTGCAATGAAGGCCCTTAGAGTCCTATTGATATTGTACAACTCTAAGCGCTCAGTAATCCATGTGTGTGGCATTGAGTCATAGGCTTTCTTGTAACCAATCCAGGCAGAGCACAGGTTGGTCTGACTGTTTGGTCAACCAGGAGTTGGTGTTTGGCTCCCCTGGTGTTTTTGCCAATGCCCAGGGAACAATAGCAGACACTGAGGACAGTTACAAGTACCTTGGTATCCCACCCAAATGGCAACCTTGAAGATGCAACAAGGAAAGTGGCTACGGTCAAATACCTGCAACAAGTAAAACAAGTCCTAAGAAGCCAGGTCAATGGCAAAAACAAGGCACAGGCAATAAACAGCTATGCCCTGCCAGTGATCAGATACCCAGCAGGAATCATAAGCTGGCCAAAGGAGGAGATCCAGACCACAGATGTTAAGACATGAAAGCTCCTGACCATGCATGGAGGGTTCCATCCCAAATCCAGCACCCTGAGACTGTACGCGAGCCGGAAGGAGGCCGAGGACTAGTGAGTGTGGGAACCACTGTCCAGGATGAAACATCCAAAATCCATAAGTACATCAAGGATAAGGCTGCAGCAGATGATGTGCTCAACGAATGTCTCAGACAGTGGAGCTCACAGGACGAGCTGCTGGAGGGACCATCATGACAGGACATCATGGGGCGCACCACCGAAACATAACTGAAGTGGCTGATATCAAGCAATCCTTCCAATGGCTGGAGAGGGCTGGTTTGGCACGATAGGAGTATTGAAAAAACAACAATATTGCATATTGGGAAAACGATATTGCACGTCTGGACTATACAGTGAGTGGAAGAGATGGAATATTAAAAAGAAAATCCAGAAAATACATTTTAAGAAAATATATAAGCTGATTTTGATTTCATTGAGTGAAATAAGTATTTAGTATTTAACCATTAAGAGTTCTTGCTCCCACAGACCAGTTAGACACTCCTAATCAACTCGTCACCTGAATTAGACTCCTGTTTTAACTAGTCACCTGTATAAAAGACACCTGTCCACAGAATCAGTCAGTCAATCAGACTCCAAACTCTGCAACATGGGAAAGATCAAAGGATGTCAGGGACAAGATTGTAGATCTGCACAAGGCTGGAATGGGCTACAAAACCATATGTAAGAAGCTGGGTGTTAAGGAGACAACTGTTGGTGCAATTGTTCGAAAATTTAAGAAATACAAAATGACCATCATTCAACCGTGGTCTGGGGCTCCACACAAGATCTCACCTTGTGGGGTTTCAGTGATCATGAGAACAGTGAAATATCAGCCTAGAACTACACGGGAGGAGCTAGGCAGCTGGGACCACAGTCACTAAGAAAACCATTGGTAACACTTTACGCCACAATGGCAATCCTGCAATGCTCGTAAGGTCCCCCTGCTTAAGAAGGCACATGTGCAGGCCTGCCTGAAGTTTGCCAATGATGATTTAGACAGTGATTGGGAGAAGGTGCTGTGGTCAGATGAGACCAAATTTGAGCTCTTTGGCATTAACTCAACTCGCCGTGTTTGCAGGAAGAGAAATGCTGCCTGTGACCCCAAGAACATCATCCCCACTGTCAAGCATGGAGGTGGAAACTGCCAAGAGCACAGGACAACTTCATTGCATCAATGGCAGAATGGACGGAGCCATGTACCATTAAAATCCTCACTGACAACCTCCTTCCCCCTGCCAGGAAAGTGAAAATGGGTCGTCGATATGTCTTCCAACACAACAATGACCCAAAACATACAGCCAAGGCAATGAATGAGTGGCTCAAGAAGAAGCACATTAAGGTGATGGAGTGGTCCAGCCAGTTTCCGGACCTTAACCCTATAGAAAACCTATGGAGGGAGATGAAGCTCTGAGTTGCCAAGAGAGAGCAATGAAAGGTCAATGATTAAGAGATGATCTGCAAAGAAAAGTGGACCAAAATTCCTTCTGATATGTGCGCAAACCTGGTCATCAACTACAAGAAACGTCTAACCTCTGTGCTGCAAACAAGGGTTTTGCCACCAAGTACTAAGTCTGTTTTGGTTCAAATACTTATTTCATTCAATGAAATGAAAATCAGTTTTTATATTTTCTTTACATTTATTTTCTGGATTTTCTTTTTGACATTCTATCTCTCAATGCTAAAATAAACCTCCCTCTCCCCCTCTGTATCTCTCTTTCTCTCTCTCTCTCCCTTTCAGTCTCTCTACCATCTCTCCATCCCACTCCCTTTTTCTCTTCCCCTACATTTCCCTTTCTATCTCTTGTTCCTTCCCAGCCTCTTTCTCTCCAGTTCCCTTTCTCTATCTCCCCTTCCCTCCCTCTCCATTATCTTTGTCTCTCTCTCTCTCTCTCTCTCTCTCTCTCCCTCTCTCTCTGTCTCTTCCTCTCTCAGTCTTTGCCTCTTGATTACATCACAGCTGCACCCGTGGGTCCCTGCAGCCTCCCTCTTGAGAGGGAGTGTTTGAAGTTTGAACACAGGCTCAGATCCTAAGTGTTCATTGTCCTGAGCCACACTCAGATACTGCTATTGTCTCCAACACCACGGTTCTGACAACACCTCATCTCCATGGAGACCCCACTGTCTTATCTGAAATGTCCCACAGTAGGACATTAAACTGTTCATCCATGTATTCAATTACAGGCATTTTTATATTTGTTTATTGTCTTTTGATGTGGCTAATATAGGGACTAATCCAGAACTAAACCAGGACTAAACTAAGATTAAACCAGGACTAAACCAGATTGAACAAGGATTGAACCAGGACTAAAAAGGTCCAAACCAGGGCTAAACTCTTGCTATGTTGTTGTGACCTGGTGTATTTATGTGTACTTTAGACCTAGGACTACACCAGGACTACACCAGGACTACACCAGGACTAAACCAGGATTACACCAGGACTACACTAGGACTAAACCAGGACTAAACCAGGACTGATCTAGGAATAAACCAGGAATAAACCAGGACTAGACCAGGACTAAACCAGGACTAAACTAAACCCGGACCAAAAATAAAACATGATTAAACCAGGACTGAACCAGGAATAAACCAGAACTAAACCAAGCCTACACAATGATTAAATCAGGATTAAACCTATAGTAAACCAGGATTAAACCAGGACTAAAAGTGGACAAAACCTGTACTAAACCAGGACTAAACCAGGACTAAAAGTGGACAAAACCTGTACTACACCAGGACTAAACCAGGACTAAACCAGGATTGAACCAGGGCTTTACTGCTGCAGTCTTGTTGTGACCTGGTTCAGCAGTGACAGGCTGCATAGCTCTGCTCTGTGATCACTCTTCACTGGTGTTCTTGTGTCTGATGCAGTGTGAAGATGAGGAGGGAGAGGACTGACCCAAATAACACTGGGAAATTTAGCCAGCAAACTCACTCTGGCCTCCTGCACAATACACCGCTGTCCAACCACCATCACACAATGTGCACAATGGTGAATGGGGAGCCCAGTGTTATCGTAACTACTTCCTGTCCAATTATATCCATAGGGTTTTGCCGAGTCATGCTAAAATGAATCAAGATTTCAAGACACAGCAGTGGACAGTGAGTTGTGGGTGGGTAACATGGACAGCTGAATGAAGACTTTTCAAATAAGGTGAAAAAAGTAAATAAAGGACTTTTTCTAATGCATTTTTTTCAGTGTTAAACCTAATACTAATATTAAGGCATAGGCTCATACATTAAAATAATGCCACAAACTGAAATCTACACTGAGAAACGAGAAACAATTGTGTTGTCCTTTACTTTATATTTTCATCGCATGTTGAATTTGATTTTGCGCTTTTTAAAGGAAAAGTAACGTTATTTTACAATCTGAGCCTTCTTTCGGTAATAAAACAAGTCGTTTGACTCACCCATAGCACGTTCGTGTCATTTGGAGCTGTTTGGTGAAAGTTATGTTGTAGCGTATCCGTTAACATGAGTATTCGGGGCATTACTTTGCGGTCTCCAAATAACACAAACTTTAGCACTTTTCAAATCATAGAAGCCCGATGTCTTTAGTCTACGATTTCGTTTGAAGCAAAAGTGGCCTGTAATCCGAGATTTATCCATAGTTTTCAGCTTTGCGTTTCATGTTTGGGTCCCGGGAGCTGAGAGCACAGTCCGCACATGCGCACTGGCCTCCTCATCTACTCGAAACTATGGCTAAATCTCGGATTACAGGCCACTTTTGCTTCAAACGAAATCTTACATTAAGACATCGGGCTTCTATGATTTGAAAAGTGCTAAAGTTTGTGTTATTTGGAGACCGCAAAGTATTGCCCTGAATACTCATGTTAACGGATACGCTACAACATAACTTTCACCAAACAGCTCCAAATGACACGAACGTGATATGGGTGAGTCAAACGACTTGTTTTATTACCGAAAGAAGGCTCAGATTGTAAAATAACGTTACTTTTCCTTTAAAGAAAGCTTTGGGACAGTGTGTTTATTTATTTATTTATTTCTAAAACAAAATGAATTGTTTTTTATTATTGATGCCACCATGAACATGATGGTCAAACCTAATTGTCAAAGTCTGATCTAATCAGATCTCAGACATAAAACAGGGTAGGGCCTGGATAGTACTGGAATGGGAGACCACTGGGAATACCAAGGGCCACAGTGGGGCACCAGTGGCAAATACTGTTGTGTCCTTAGGCAAGACACTTCACCCACAGAGCCTAGTATGAATGTAGTGTGTGAGTGACTGATGGTGGTGGTGGGAGGAGCTGATGGTGCAGATTGGCACCCTCACCTCTGTCAGTCTGTCCCAGGGCAGCTGGGACACTCTAAGTTGTGAATGAACAGTGCATGACATTTTAAAGTAAAGTGCTGTGTAAGATTAAAGCATTAGCATAATTATTTCATAACCAAGACATTTAATTATTGTCATTTAAGATGCGTGAGAGCTGACGAAGCCTCTCGGATGAGCGGCGAAACGTTTTCGGAAACTTTGTCCAGTTGACAAATTGAATTTCTCCTTTTATTATTGTCATTTAACACACAATGTGTGTAGAATTCCTCAGTCATCCAGGTAGAATCCATGGCAAAAGGAGAAATTCAATTTGTTAACTGGACAGGACAAGTTATTTGGTCGAATATGTTTCGCAGCTCATCAAAGCTGCTTCTTCAGTTCTGGTCAGACACTGGTGGACACTGCCTATATCTGCCTGAAGGAAGGAGCTAACTACAATGAAATTACTCTGAGACTACCCCACCTATTTGTTTACAGTTTCTGTTAGTTAGCTAGGCCTATTAAATATGCAGTGGGAGTGGAGTGCGGGGTCTTATTAGCATCACCCTTCAGGGCCGTAATGGCCCATTGCCGTTAGCTCCTCCCTTCAGGCAGATATAGGCATTGTCCACCAGCATTCTGACCAGAACTGAAGAAGCAGGACTAAACCAGTCTAAACCAGGTATAAACCAGGACTAAAGAAGTATTACATCAGGTTTATACAAAGTCTAAAGTTGTGTAAATCAGCCCTCTATGATGCAGATATGGTCTAAACAGAACTAAAACTGCAATGTATTACACCATGTTGATCTTAACACATACAAAACCAGGACTAAACCAGGACTAAACTAGAGCTAATCTAGTACTACATTAAACCAGCACTCAATGAGAACCAAGACATGAAATACTGTTTAGACTATCACTAAAACAGGTCTACACCACACAGATCTCAAATAGAAAACCAGGACTAAGCCAGGAATAAATCAGGTCTTAACAGGGTCTAAAAGAGGTCAAAACATGTATACAATTATAATAGTTAATAGTTCTGATACAATAAAGGCTAATCTAATATAATTAAGAAAATTAACCTCTGTATTTCAAGACAGCACATAGAAGAATTGATTATCAAAGTAAAGTACCAATCTTTTAGGTACATTATTGCACAGTATGTAACTTTGTAGCCAAGAAATAATGTTTGTTCAAATATGCATTTTTAAAAAAATAGGTAATAAGTAAATAAAGTTTTTTTTTTTTTTTTTTTTTTTTTAATTAATAAAGTGTCCTTACTGGCTTGCATCGCCACAAACCTAACTCATATGTGGCCCGGAGGAGAGCTTTAATGTTCTATCTCCAAGGAATCATGCAAGTGATGTGCCACCTCCAGAAAGTTAGATATTGTACCTTTAATATGCTATGTATTCCTCACGTCCGCTTTTTAATCCTGGGTCTACTCTAAAGATGAATATGTATTTATTTTTGCCTGGAAAAAATAGTGATAAAGAATATAAAACCAAGACTAACCCAGAACTACACCAGGTCTAAACCAGAACTAAACCTGGACTAAATTGTGTGAACCAATACAAAACCAGGACTAACCTAGAACTAAATCAGATCGAAATCAGGACAAAACTAGAGCTAATAGTCAAAACTATTGTCTTAAGACTTAAGCAGGTCTAAACCAGAACTAAACCAGGACTAAACTAGGACTGAACTGTAATTTATAGTCAGAACTACAGTCTAAGTCTGTACAAAACCAGGATTGATCCAGAACTAAACCAGATCTAAACCAACACAAAACCAGTCGTAAACCTAGACTAAATCAGGTCTAAGCCAGAAATAAACTAGGTCTAAATCAGGTCTAAACCAGGACTAACCTGAAAATAACACCTAAAACTTAACTGTTCAAACCAATACAAAACTAGGACTAACCCAGAACTAAATCAGGTCTAAACCAGAACTAAACAGGTCTAAAATTGATGTCATTAGGACTACAGCTATCTCAAAGACGAATGTGTATTTAATTTCTTTTAGAAGGCACTTTTTCGCATTTTTACTTCAACCTTCGAGCCCTGCACGTTAACTCCGGAGCGTATGGACTCGGTGTGCGCACAAATGGCGAATACATTTCTTGAGTCTTGGAGATACTGCTGCAGTGAGTGACGGCGCACGGACAACCGCGCGCTCCGCTTGATCCGCATCCAATCCGAAGCACTCGCCCTGTCTCCTCACTTCGCGCAGACCTCGGTGCGTAAAATGGCACAGGGCACGCCGTATGTTAACCTCGTAAAAGTGTTGGAGTAATAGCTCGTTTATGGCGTGCGTCAGTGGGTTTGCGCATGGCACAGCGAGGGTGCTGTCTTGAATGCTGAAATATCCCATAAACAACCTCTATACACCCGTGCGCCCTGGGGATGTATTAGACTCACGTTTGGCACTTTTACGCACAGGCATAACCATCAAGCAGGCACACGCAATTCGCTGTTTCACTTACCCGATATGCACACGATGACATTGGCTTGAAGAATGAAGAGTATTTCCCAAATTATATCCATTTTGCGCTCAGGTTTTAATCCACCAACATGCCCCAAGAATGAGAATAGATTATCGGAAATAAAAACAAAAACAAAACAACAACAAAAAAGGTTTCGTGCGCTCCGTGGATCAAAAGCGCTGTCCTCCTTGCCTGAAACCCACGTCTTCACACCTTCCACCAGGTACTTTCCACGCCGCGTTCATGCGAGGTTGTACGTTTAGGTGAATACACAATCCCAAAACCGCGCAAAAAAACAAGCGATAGTAACTCCACAAGCAAGCGTAACGATGTGCGGTACTACTACACACAGCGGGTTATTCCAACGGGCATCCGAGAGAAAGCAGTGGTAGGTTAGGTAGGTTACGGTCCCGTCTCGTGCACGCGCTCCGTAGTTGGACCACCACAGAGTCGCATCGCTCCAGGCACGGGGTCTAAGGGGAGTGACGGAGAGCGGGGTGTACCGGAGTGATGGGAGTTGCGCTCGGAGACAAGTCCCAAAGTCCGTGCTCCGCTCAGCTCCGCTCCCCCTGTCACAGAGAGAAAGACCAACGTCAAGCGCGGAGGGTGACGTACGGACGGCGCTTCCCCTTTCTGCTGTTAAAATAAAAGCAGGATGGGGTGTAGCAAATGTAGGTTGATGGTTAACTTATAATTTTTGATATTTGTGTACAAATAAATACATGACACTGATTTTACGGGAATGAAACCGATTTGTATGGGAAATATTAAAGCATAAATATTATGCAACATTGGCTTTTCAAATGATAAGAATTAAATAAAAATAACACAAACATCCACGCGTTTTACAACAGACACAAGCACAATGGGTAATTTTTTTGTTGGGAGGTCCATTACCATAGAACTGTGATTGAGTTGCCTGGAATGTTCTATAGTGTGGCATTAAACTAGTCTATGTGTAGAATCCCTCAGTCGTCCAGGTAGAATCCATGGCAAAAATATAAATTAAATTTGTCAACTGGACAAAAGTTTATTTGGTCGAATACGTTTTGCAGCTCATCCAAGCTGCTTCTTCAGTTCTGGTCATCTCCACCTAAAAGGCATGGGCCACTCCTTTGAGGACAGTGAGGTACAGATCTTGGCCAGAGAAAAGGACTCGTTTGAGAGGGGAGTTAACAAGGCTATAAAAAAGCCCAAGATGAGTGCTGCCGTTGTGTCCTTGGGCAAGAGACTTAACCCCACCTCGTCTCCAGTGTCCATGCCCACTGGAAGAGAGCCCCCAAGTACATCCACGGGGGATCCATGGGGGCTGGTGCCCTGTGATCTGGGCAGCGGATCTGTCTGGACCGTTGCCCCCGTGACCTTTATGGAGAAAGCGGAAGAAGATGGATAGATGGATGGATGACTATGCTAACAAGACCCTACACTCCACTCCCACTGCATACCTAATAGGCCTACCTAACTAACAGAAACTGAAAACAAATAGGTGTGGCAGTCTCAGAGTAATTTCATTGTAGTTAGCACCTCCATTTAGCACTAGGACCTGATGGCATCCCCGGACAGGTGCTGAGAGCTTGTGCTGACCAACTCACCGGGGTGTTCACTAACATCTTCAACCTGTCTCTGAGCCAGTCTATCGTGCCCACCATCTTCAAGACCTCCACTGTAGTCCCCATCTCAAAGACCCCCACAGCATCCTGTCCTAATGACTATCGGCTCATAGCACTCACATTTGTCATCATGAAGTGCTTTGAACGAATCATTAAGAGACACATCTGTGACTCCCTCCTTGACACCCTGGACCTCCTGCAGTTTGCATATAGAGCAAAGAGCTCTACAGACGACGCCATTGCTCTAGCAGTCCACACCTCTCTCAGGCTACATCGACACAGTAACGCTCCTGGATTTTTTTTTTTTATGCAGGTTGGAAAAATACGCATCCACACACGTGTCAGATCAGTAAATATTCGCGTCCAGGTGAAAATGGAGCGATGAGTGAAAACGATGTAATACATATGCCACACCGATATGTGGAGCTGTAAACAGGAAACAGCCAGGGCCCCCAGACACACAACACTACAACGAGCACGTCCCCCTGCTCCACCAACGTTGCAGTGACTCCCTCCAGTAATGTGAAGATCATTTGTTGACGGTCCTTAACATAGACGGTAGCCACAGAACGAAGGTTGGAGCTGCGTGAGCAGAGTTTTTGCCTATAAATCGATAGTTAGTATTACTTGCTATCATTTTATTTGATAGACATTAACAAGTAGAACTCTCGTTAACCTTGGTCGTGTTATTTAGGCAAAATGCTTGTTTGGATCTTAATACGGGAATGTTAAACCCCGAATGTCAAGCGAATGTCAAACATTGAGCCAACTTCATTACGCTGAGTCCTGCCCAAGCATACTCGGACATTATGTTGGCTTTTTGGCGAGAATATACAACCAGGGACCATCACAAAAGGGCAGCTATATAGTTGTGTGAATTTGTGTAAAGAAAACAGAAATGCTTTTATATATTTTTGTGTGTGATACTGCATGTGCCTGTTTGTAAAAAAGTAAATTTTCATTCAATAAAAAAAGACAAGAAATGGTTGCTCTTTTTCTTTATTTACAGCACACAACACACTCAAATTGGTATGGGCTCCTCATTGTCCACTATCTGGCTTTTCATTGATGGGATCTTTCCAGTTTTAAAATACGCGTTTAGCTTTGAATTGGCAAACACTCATGCGTTGTGCATACTGCCAGGCCACTTCACAATTACGTGCATAAACCAGTACCTGTAGTCACACACTGCTTGTATGTTTAGGGAATGTTTGCCCTTTCTGTTGATGTAGTCTGTGGCGTTGGAGGACAAGAGAAGCTCTGGACATCAGGAAATTCTCTCTCCATTCATCATCCATGACAACGCCATTGACGAAGTTGTCCCTCTGTCCCTTACCTTCTGGTCACGTGATGATGACAGCATTGCGACGGCATCGTTTTCCCAAAAGTCACGTTTTGCCGCGTTCTCAGATTTCTCCACTCTGGAACCCGTTTTCACCCACCCAAAACGCCGGCGCCGTGTGGACGAAAGACCAAAACGAATACAAACTTCTCAGTTTCCACCAGAAAACATTGTCGTGTGGACAGGGCCTCATCTGGAGAGAGGAAACACACATGTGTGAATGCTCTTCATTGACTACAGCTCGGCATTCAACACCATATTCCCCTCCAAACTGGTCACTAAGCTCACCGCCCTGGGCCTGGGGACGTCCATC
The DNA here is from genome assembly GCA_036785185.1 of Paratrypauchen microcephalus. Taxonomy (NCBI): domain Eukaryota; kingdom Metazoa; phylum Chordata; class Actinopteri; order Gobiiformes; family Gobiidae; genus Paratrypauchen; species Paratrypauchen microcephalus. The sequence goes on from JAVJIX010000196.1 coordinate 528,790, forward strand.
TGCTGCTGGATATGGGACTTCCTCACTGACAGGCCACACGCGGTGAGGATCGGCAGCCACCTCTCCTCCACACGTGTCCTCAGCACTGGTGACCCCAGGGCTGTGTTCTCAGCCCTCTCCTGTACTCCCTGTTCACCTACGACTGTACCGCCAGGCACAGCTCCAACATCATCCTTAAGTTTGCCGACGACACCACCATCTTAAGGCTCATCACTAACAATGACGAGAGAGCCTACAGAGACGAGGTGAAATCACTGACCAGCTGGTGTCAGGAAAATAACCTCTCTCTGAACGTCAGCAAAACTAAGGAAATGATCCTGGACTTCAGGAGACGGCATGTAGACCAGCATCCCCCAATCTTCATCAACAACACTGAGGTGGAGCAGGTCAGCAGCTTTAAGTTCCTTGGGGTACACATCATTGAGGATTTGTCCTGGACACTACATACAGACACTGTGGTTAAGAAAGCCCGAAAAAGACTCCTGAGGAAGTTGAGGAAGTTTTGGTATGAACACCAGCATCCTCACAAACTTCCTCTGGTGCGAGCAGCAGAGGACATCACTGGCAGCAGTCTCCCCTCCATTCATTTACCACAGCAGGGGTCTGCGTAAGGCACGCAGCATCACTAAGGATCATACTCATCTGGCTCAAGGACTCTTCTGTCTGCTACCCTCTGGTAGACAATACAGGAGCCTGCCAGTATGCATAAAAAGACTCAAAGACAGCTATTACCCCCAAGCTGTCAGACTACTGAACTCTGGATAATACTCTAAATAATACTGAACTCTCAATAATACTATTTCAACTACTTTTCATTATGCATAATATGTTTACTACTGCTGCTCTATATGAATGTATCATGTTTGTCACTACCTCACTGTCACTACCCATAATCTGTGCAATACTTATACTGTGCAATACTTATACTGTGCAATACTTATACTGTGCAATACTTATACTATACTATGTGCAATATGAAATCCACATGCAACACTTATACTATACCATATTATGTGCAATCTGTGAAATACTCTACTTACACCTTATTTAATCCTACCTGTACCTTTGAACATTGTACTTTTGTATTTTTATTACATTTTATTACATATTTTTATTATATTGTTTACTTATTCCCCTGCACTTTTGCAACACTTTTTTTTTTTTACCAGGTACTATTATTGCATGCTATTAGTACTTCCTGACTATCTTAGCGAGTCATCGGTTCTTCTGATCCTAAGCATTTCATTGAATTGTTGACCTTGTGTTGATTCTGCATGAAAAATAAACAATATTGAATCTTGAATCCCTTCAGGCAGATATAAGGCAGTGTCCACCAGACCTGACCAGAACTGAAGAAGCAGCTTGGATGAGGTGCAAAATGTATTCGACCAAATAAACCTTTGTCTATAAACTCGTCTATGTTTGACTCATTTAGTTAAATCAATTACTTGTGATTTTGTTGCTCAAAAATACAGTGAAAACATTCATTCTGACAATGAGGAGGAGCAATCCCGTCATTGCCAGAATGCATGTTTTCTGCTTGTTTCCATGGTGATAGGCAAATTTAATGCTGTACACGGGATAATTTTGGTCAAAGCAATAAGATCACCAAGCAGAAGATGCACCCTCCAACAGAAACGTTAGATAGAGGACCTTTAAAGGAGAATTAATGTTTTTTTTTTTTTTTTTTTTACAATCTGAGCCTTATTTCGGTAATAAAACAAGTTGTTTTACTCACTCATAGCACTTTGGTGTCATATGGAGCACTTCCGGAGATGTTTTAGATTCGTGATATCCGTAATGCCCCGAGCATATAATATATGCCCCGAGCGGTCTCCAAATAACACAAACCTTAGCACTTTTCAAATCATAGAAGCTCAATGTCTTAGTCTACACTTTCGTTTGAGTCAAAAGTGGCCTGTAATCTGAGATTTAAGATAAGATAAGATAAGATAAGATATGCCTTTATTAGTCCCTCAGTGGGGAAATTCCAGTGTTGCAACGCACAGATCAAGAACAGCACGAAAAAGTAACGTCGGCCTCTGCGCGTCCTCCGTAGCAGCTCCTCCGCACATAGCAACGCACATAGCAACGGTGAAAAAGTTAAAATCCAGGGAAAATAGAGGTTGAAATGGAGCAGAAACATCGCGTATCTGAAGCACTTAGCCTTATACACATAATCTTCAAAGTGTGCAAACGAACAAGCAGGTAAGAGCAGAAAAAAAAGTTGGAAAATAAGGGAGCGCGTTGCAACCAGCTCCGGCTCTCGCCGCGCCAGACTTTTCATCAAGCTATAGTTTCAAGTAGATGAGGACGCCAGTGCGCATGTGCGGAGTCACAGCTTATTTCGCTCTCAGCTCCCGGGACCCAAGCATGAAACGCAAAGCTGTAAATTATGGAGAAATCTCAGATTTGATCTAATTAGTCATGTCTAACACATTTCTTCTTCTGTCTTGAACTAGAATACTGATGTTTTCTAAGTATTAATTAGTGTCATTGTCTTGTCAATTGTAGGTGTAAAAGGTATGTTTTCATTTGCACGTCATCTGCACTTCTTTATATGACTGACTAAAGCTGATTTATACAAGTATTATGCACATTTACATAGTCTAATCATGTTATTTTGTATCCTATTGGACAAATGTGGTGTTGTTGCTGTCCATGGTGCTGAACAGTCAAATAGTGATCACGTACTGTATTTTCCACGTTGTAGCAAAATATCTGCAAATTAAGCTTTTTTTTTTCCTTTTTTTATCACCAAATTTAGCTGTGGTTTAATTATTTTCATTTATTTTATTTTATCCATTATACATTGAATTGTTCCAGACTGTACAATACACTGGTGATGTTACTGCTGCATCAGTGTAAACATCTAAAGGGCATCCAGCTGATTTTTACCCATGTATTTGATCAAAATGTGTCCTGCCCTAGTACAGGTATATTGTATAAGCATGTCTTGAGGTCAAAATAAGTCCACTATGTAATTACAAATGGCTAATTACGAAGCGTTATATTGCTCAAGTCTATGTTAGCATGCTAGTTGTTGAAAATCCACAACTCTGGTCTTAAAGAGTGCTTATAAACTCATTGTTTTGAATATTAAGGACGCTCTGAATGAGGAATAAAACTGTTTAAAATTAATGTTTTTAAGACAGTCATTCAGGTACAGCACCTTTAAAAACAAAAAGAGAGATTTTAAATCCACAAATGTATGTTATTTTATTTTTATTTTTTTTTACTCTACAGTGCTGTCTAGTCATTTAGGTACAAATGAAAAAATAAAATAAAATCCCTGCTCAGGATGGGCTCCCATTATTTATTTATTTATTTATTTATTTATTTATTTATTTATTTATTATTATTATTATTATTATTATTATTATTATTATTATTATTATTATTATTACTACTACTACTACTACTACTACTACTACTACTACTACTACTACTACTACTACTACTATAGTGGTAGTAGTAGGAGTAGTAGTAGGAGTAGTAGTATATTTTATGCATTTAATTTTATGCTTTTTTAAAAATTTGATTTGAACACACATTAGCACGGCAATGCTGTCTACTCTTTCTCAATGGGATTTACTATTCAGGCTTTTATTTTGTAGGAAACTGAGCTTCACTTCCTGCTTTGTTCAGGGTATGAAAACCAAGCAGATTATTAATATTAGTATAGATGAAAATAGAAGGAAAATGGAAAAAGGTTAAAGTAGTGATTTGAATGTGTAATTCGTAAAGTGTAATTTGGTATCTTAATATGGGAGAAATCAGATAGTGGTAATATATTGCAGTGACGCTATGTTGGTTGTACAGAGATGAATATGTGAATGAGGGAGTAGCCCTCGAATGGAGGGAGGAGAGAGAGGAAGGTGGGGAGAGGAATAATGCAATCGTAAACGAAAGAGAGAGGGGGTCAGGAAAAAAGAGAGAAAGAGGGGAGTGGGAGAGAGAGGGGGGCATTATTTGGGATGGTGAGAGAAAGAGAGAAAGAGAGAGAAAGGGAAGAGGGGAGTGTATATGGAAAAAGGAGAGAGAGAAAGTGAAGTTTGGGGTGGGAGGTGGAGAGAGGGAGAAGGAGAGATAGTGAGATAAAGGGAGAAGGGGAAAGGGAGAGGCAGAGTGAGGGAGAGGAAGAACAGAGAGAAGTGGGCAGAGAGATGCAGGGAAAAAAAATAAAAGAAGGGCAAGGGAGAGAGAGAGAAAGAGCGAGAGAGATGAAGGGGTGAGTGAGTAGAGGGAGAGAGCCAAAAAAGGGAAAGAGAAAACAAGGGTCGTGGGACAAAGTGGAGAGATATACAGAAGGGAGAAAGAGAAGGAGAGGGGGGGGATAATGAAAAATGACAGAGAGAGACACAGTGAGAGGGAGAGTAGTGTGTCTGTGAGAGAGAGGAGAGAGAGTGAGAGGTGGGGGAGTGCGAGAGATAGAGAGACAGACAGAGAGGGAGGAAAGGCGTGAGCTAGAGGCCAGGAAAAGGCAGAGAGGAAGAGGAGATTGGGAAGGGAAAAGGTGGTATCAGGACAATGGAGGGAGAGAGAGTGAGAGACAGAGGTTGACACCCTTAAAAGAGTGAGAAGAAAGAAAGAAAGAAATAACTGAAGAAAAGACTGGTGAGCACTAATAAAGAAGAGTAGATGGATGGAGCAAGGCAGAAAGTGGGGCAGAAGAAGAACTGAGAGAGAGGAAAAGGAAAAGAAAGAGAGAAGGAGGGTAGTGCGGCAAGCGAGAGAAATTGAAAGGGCAGAGATAGAGACAAGAAGAGGTGGGGAGAGGAAGAGGGTGCCAATGGAGAAGAGGCAGGCAGTATAGACAGTGGAGAGAGAAAGGGAGAGGGACAGAAAAGGATGGTTGCATAGAGAGAGAGAGAGAAAGAGAAAGACAGAGAGAGAGAGAGAGAGAGAGAGAAGGGTGAGAAGTAAGATAGACAGGTGAGGAAAAATAACAAATAAAGGTAGAAGGAAGGAGAGAGACAGAAAGAGTGGGACAGATGGAGAGAAAAGAAATAGAGTAAGAGATAGAGGATGGAGATGAGAGAGAGGAGGAGAGAGAGGTTTATAGAGAGAGAAGAGGGAGGGATAGACTTTATAGATATAATAAAACATTTTGTACATATTGTCACAATATCGATCTAAAACATCTTAATAAAAGAAAAAGGACCGTTAACTTCCAGTTCCAGACTGCAGTACTTCTTCTCTGGGGTTCAGCATTTTTTAACCCTGTGTGTATGATTTTTAGTTATAAAGTTATAATTTTCAAAGTAATTGCAATTGAGTACATTTATGTGGGTGGGGATAGGGGGTAGGTGAACACAGAAATTTTCACTTAATCCTCAAATGTAAGGCAATACAGGATTACAGGATACATGAACAAATATAGTATATAGAAAGGGTTAAGGTTTAGGGAGTATTTTACTTCTATCCTACTTTTATATTTAGATCAACATGTCATCTTTTATTGTGAAAATGCTGTATTTCCAGACAACAGTGTATTAACATGTTTTATAGGATTCTGTTTCGTTTTTGATGCTCTGAACATCACATCAAGTTTGTGAAGTTGTACTGTATTGTTTTGTATCATGTTTTCATATATTTATGGAGAATTGTCATGTGGCAGCATGGGTGATGTAGGCTTGTGTAAGTAGGTTTCGAATAAGGCCCAAAAAAGATCATTAGATTACTCAAACATGCATGGATGACTTCGAAAACCTTTTCAGGCACGTTTGTGATGAGGAATCTTTAGAACATAAACACAGATTTCACATAATACCCCCTCTTTAAAACATATTCCTGACTCATGGTTGCAGATCAGGTACTGGCCCTTTAAATACCATAAACAGTTGTACAAATAGAATTTACAGGAGCACTCCAGGTCTCCTGATACTACTGTAAGTGCTTTAGATTTAACATTCATTCACCACAGCAGCAGCAGCTCCATGTGGGTCCAGGTGAAGCATAGAACTGCATTGTAATGTATTTCCAACTGCTGCAGCAAAAAGAAATGAGCCTTTAAAGTCCTGAAATTCTAATGTTAGATGTGGCCGAGTGGCATAAAATAATTAAAAACAACAGCACCTAGTTTTAAAAAGAGCCTAGAAATATATGAAAATGAATTGACATAGTCAATGAGGGTCATCTGGTCTTCCGGTAGAGGCAGGACGACAGTGTCATCTGCAGTTGATAGGCAATCGAAATACGGAAATGTGCCCACGGGACTATCAACCGGGATAAGTTTTTTTTTTTTTACTCTCATACACCTGGGATACTGTCAGACTACAGATGGAGCTGTCATCCTGCTTCCACCAGTAGGAAGACAGTGCCAAAGCCTGTATAAATCAGATGACCGGACACGTCACATCAACATCACGTGACCACTCTGAGGAAGACCGTTAGTGAGCAGTCCAAACTGTCAGGTATGAAAACAAAGAACCTAATAACATGAACCAAAACAAACTTTTAAATAAGGCCATTTATGTATTTCTTTGAAAGAAGCAGGTTAGATACCTGAATATATAGCAGCATGGTGGATGAGTGGCTAGCACTTATGCTTCACAGCAAGAAAGTTGTGGGTTCAATTTTTTTAAATCTTTGTTATTGTAGTATAATCTGATATGTGAGATACTGTGTCCAAGTAATTTCCCTTTTGGATCAATAAAGCCTTTTTAAGTCTAAGTCTAGTTGAGCCATTCTATGCAGAATTTGCATGTTCTCCCCCTGTTTGGTCATAGCACCCTTACGCATGTATATGGGTAGAACTCATTTCAGAGTGGTACACATATCAGTCTGGCCTGAGTCAGGTTAGGTCCACATGGGTCTTTCATTTATTATAAACAGAGTGCTTCTACCTGTACCTACCCTGCCTCTGTAGAACATGTTCAGATATTGTGTTTTTGAAATGATCTGCCAACACAAGTTATAGAGTGTGTGGAAGCCCACTGACACCTTCAGTTGGCCCTATTGTCCAACAAATCCAGATTCAGATCTCTCTGTCTCCATGTCCTCCCGCCAGGCTCAAACACAGCTTTCCAGTCAGTGACTTTTTTTTTTTTTTTTTGAGGGACACATTTCAAACAAAGGAGCTGATCTGACATTTACATTTACAACAAAAACAGTTTAGTGCACAAATACGGAAAAGGGAAAGACAGAAAGGGTAGTGGGACAAAGGGGAGAGATATACAGTATAACAGGGGCAAAGAGAAGGAGAGGGGTGGAAGTGTGAAAACAGAAAGAGAGAGAGTCTGAGAGAAAGTAAGTGAGAGAGCAAGTGTGTGTGTGTGTGTGTGTGTGTGTGTGTGTGTGTGTGTGTGTGTGTGTGTGTGTGTGTGAAAGAAACAATGAGACAGAGGGAGAGCACTCTCTCCCTCACTCTCTCACTGGTGAGAGAGTGTGAGAGATTGTGTGTGAGAGAGAGGGAGAGATAGAAGGCAGGAAAAGGAAGAGAGAAATGGAGGAGACTGGGAAGAGAAAAGGGATAGAGAGAACAAAAAGAGCTTAGTGCAGAAATGCAACATGTTTTTCAGTCACCTGTGATATTTTTTTTTCCAATTTTTATTTGTTTAGATACGGACCAACCATACATGTCCCTGATTGGCTGATCCACCTGTCAATAATACCCATCTCAACTCAGGGAAATTCACCGGTGAACATCCACACAGTACTGGAGAAATGTGTATTGTGTATTTTTTAACTGAACCCAGTGTGAAGCAGTTTATTTTTGACATTATGTCTCCTCACACCTTTACCATTTCCATGCCGACAGTGACAGGTTTATCCACAAATGTCACTGTCCCCTGAGCCCCCCACGCAGCTCCAACATGTGTTCTCATTTAGTGCTATTATGAGATGTGGTTCATCAGGCAGACCCAGTCTCGCTGGTTCCTGGAAGTCCACACAAGCAGGTTCTAGTCTACGGTCTAATCCCTGAAAAGTTTGGTAATGGTCTTAAGATCTGGTGGTTTGGGAGCTCATATTGGTAGTATACAGGAGACGGGTAAATGGGTATGATGACCCCAGGGTAACAGATAGATAGTGTGGGCTGCTATAATGTTACAAAGCTAATTCAAGTGTAAAGTGAATTCATTTTAAAATAATGAAAAAGGTCCACTGTGTAACATTTTGTTTGGGAGTCCGTCGCCTGCTTGTTTCTTTGGATATGTCATTGCTCTGTCTGGAATGTTCCACAGTGTGACATTAAACAGCTCTGCCTTACATTTATTCAATTACAGGTGTTTTTTCATGGCTCAAAAATACCTAGAAAAAACAGGGGAGGGGCAACGGGGGTCGCCTCTCCACAGATCTGACATGTAACTGGTTTGGTCTCCATGAAGATAGAATGGTTTAATACCATACTGTGAAAAATTCCAGACAAAGCAATAACATCTCCATGGAGAAAAGCATTTGATGGACCCTCCACCAGAAAACAAAGCACCTTTAAAAATACATATACTAGTTTACAGTGAAAAAATTATGTGAAGAATAAAACTTGACCACATTCAAATGCTGCAGTAGTAGTAGTAGTGGTAGTAGTAGTAGCAGTAGTAGCAGTAGTAGCAGTAGTAGCAGTAGTAGCAGTAGCAGTAGTAGTCTGATTCCTGCATGTTTGGGGAACCCTGTATTGTCCTGCATTTGACACTAGAATGTCTTGAGGCTATTAAATCTATTAAATCAGACTCCATATCATAATGCAGTTTGGAGCAGGAAGTCAATGTTATATTGCAGTGGTCCAAAGTCTTTCCTTTCTGAATGTATACATTTCAAACATGATAAGTAGTCACCACAATGAGTTTTTTTTTTTTTTAAGCTCTTTTCACAGCTCTCAGAGGCACAAGAGGAGTTTTGTTGTCACCATCATGCTAACATGCATTTCCTGATGATCAGACAGTAAAACATTTAAAGTGCCCGTATTACACAATTTGATCCTCATCAAAAAACTACTGAGCCCGTAAGGGCTCACAGAAAATCTTTTTTGGGGGTGTTAATAAATCGTGTACTCACTTTGCAAAGCGTGTCCTTGTTTAGTGAAATCGTGTCCTCATTTTATTAAGTTGCGCGTCTGTGTAAATAGAGCGTGTGCTTGTTTACCTAAATCGTGGAGTCGTCTTACTAAAACTGTGTGCTCGCTAAAATTGAGTTGTGCTCACGTTATATATCTATATTTCGGAAATGTTTTAAAACGTGCACTCAATTTACAAAGTTACATAATGACTGAAATTCCTAAGTATCCCTCTGTGAGTTCTAGAGACTCAGTTTTTAAAATTAAAGAAATATCAGATGGAGATGTGCTTCGAATTATTAACTCTCTTAATTCCTCCAAAGCAAAAGATGCACATGGACTGGACACACACTTTTTAAAACTGTACAAAGATGCATTAATTACACCAATGAAACATCTGTTGAATTTGTGCTTCAGACAAAGTGTGGAAGATGGCGGTGGTTTCTCCCTTTTTTAAAAGTGGTAGTAAAACTGAGATGTCTAATTATCGCCCCATCAGTATCCTCTCTGCCATCTCCAAAATTACTGAGAGATGGGTGGCCGAACAATTAAACGAACATCTCTCCACAAATACTACACCTTTGCATCCAATGCAGTTTGGTTTTCGCAGTCACCACTCCACAGAGTCTGCAAACTGTTTTTTTTTTATTGAAAATGGCAAAAGTCTTCTTGACAAACATGCAATTGTAGGTGGAGTGTTCATAGTTTTTAAGAAGGCTTTTGATATGGTAAATCACCAGATTCTTTTAACTAAATTATCCCATTTTAATCTATCTAAAGAGGTTTTGCTCTGGATTGAGTCTTACTTGTCCCACAGACAACAATGTGTTTCCGTGTCTGGTTTTAAATCGGCCTACCTTCACTGTCCAACAGGGTCCCCCAAGGTAGTATATTAAGTCCAATTTTATTTAGTATATATATTAATGATTTCCCAGAATTTTTTTCAAATGTCAATGTCCATCTGTATGCTGACGATGCTGTAATTTTTACACATGCCAGAACTGTACAAGAAGTTTCAGAAAAGCTAACACAAGAACTCATGCCTACAAGTCAATACAAAGAAAACTATATGCATGATGTTCAGTAAAAAAAACAACTCAGCTACAGCGGTCCAATGTCTTTCTGGACGGGGTGGAACTCAGCCTCGTCAAAGAGTTTAAATACCTGAGACTGACAATGGACCCAACATTGACATTTAAGAAACACATTAAGCGCCTCACAAAAACTGTTAATTTTAACTTAGTGAATTTTAGACAAGTAAGATCCTTTATGACTCTATATGCGGCACGAATGTTTTTACACTCCATGATTCTGTCTCAGATAGAGTACTGCATAACCACATGGTCACTTGCTGCTGGCACAACACTTAAACCAGTTGAATCACTTTTTTAAAAAGCTGTGAAAATATTAGGCAAGAAACCATTCTCAGCCCACCACTGCACAAGTTGTAAAAGTACAACTTGCTCAATTTTAATAATTTTGCACATTTTAAATACGGTTGTTTTATATATAAAGTTTTACATGGACTTGCTCCTCCTCTGGTGCAGGATTTTATCAAAACAAAGACTCAGTGAGATGGGAACTAGGGCCACGGCCCAGGGGAACTGTGAGGTCCCGCTCAGACGCACTACATTTGGACAAACTGTGCTCTCAGTCAGAGGCACTAAGTTCTGGAACTCTCTCCCATCATCAATAAGAGAGACTCCAACACTGGACACTCTCAAATCATACTTGAAACAGTGGCTAAAGGAAAATCAGACTTGTGGACACTTTTAATGTTTTAATGTTTCAGTGTTTTAATGCTTAATGTTTTAATATTGGTGCTATTGTCAGTTGTCATTGTTTTTATTGTTTTTGCTGTGGTGTCACCTGCCTAGGGACTGCAGATGGAAATTAGCATTCTTGCTATAATGTGGCATATTTACACTGCAATGCTGCAGATGTTCATTAATATGCACTGTCCCTATTAAATAAATAAATAAAAAAAATAAAAATAAATAAATACGAGTACACATTTTATACATCTCGTGTACACATTTTGAGCAAATTTAAACAAGAGCATGTTTTAGATAAACGAGGGCACAACTTCATACAGGGAGCGCACGATTTAGTAAACCAGGGTGCATGATTTAGGTAAACGAGCGCACGTTATATTTAAACGAACGCGCAATTTAGTAAACTGAGAGCACGCTCTACTTACATGAATGCGCGGCTTAATAAACACGAATGCGCGACTTAATTAAAGGAGGGCACGCTTTGCAAAGTGAGCGCACGCTTTCTTGCCACCCTTGAAAAAAGATTTTCCCTGAGCCCTCCTGGGCCCTGTAAAAACAGACCAGGAGTTGAGTTTTGTTTCATTCACACATGTTTAACACACAAGTCCTGCATATTTAGGCTCTTTCTCAAATAGAAAAATACACTGTTCCACCTTGTGACGTCACGTGGTAATATAGAAAGTGCTCAACTGTGTTTTTCAGCTCCATACACTTTGACTAGAATAATTTGGATGATATCCATTAATCTCTGCTGAACTAAAAGTAAAAGGAGGTGTTCATTTGAAAACTACTATGACATCACAAGGTGGAACAGAGCATTTTGAGCTTTGGAGATGCAGACAGACTAATAATAAAGGATTACTCAGACATGTGTGAATGAACCAAAACACAACTCCAGGTATGTTTTTGAGAAGGCAAAAACATTATAATATGTTTTAAAACTCAGTAATTCTCACTCAGAGTATTTTTTTGTAATATAGGGCCTTTAATAATTAGATGCACACAGTTAAGAGATGCTTATACAAAATATCTGTACTGGGGCAAGACACATTCTGCTCAAATACATGAGAAAAAATCAGGGACAGGGCCTTTAACTACCCTCCTAAAGCTCTCCTTGCTCCCTCTCCCAGCATCAGTGAAGGCACGGGTCAGAGAATACTCGTGTAATCCCTGGCGTCTGGCTGTTTATGGACTAGATTAAGACGTATGCAGACGTAAACATAGCGGATTATTGGTGGAGGCGCTGTGCTGATTAAGACTTGGAATGGAAAGTTTTGAAAGTCGCCTCATTTGGTTTTTGGCCGGAATGCCAGCTGCTCCGGGGCAGGCAGATGTTCAGATCATCTCCAGCACCATCCCCAGCGCAGTCTGTGTCTTCAACCACCAATTAATATGATGATCCCCGTAAACTTCTGAGACCTGGCAAGAAGCTGAGATAAACCAAAAAATATATATGCAAGAAGTGGAGAGAAGCTTATATAGAGCGTAATACGACTACTGATTAGCATAACGTTATGCAACAGTCCATGAATCTGTTTCTCATCTTTTTGGAAAAGTTTGTCGTTTGGGCAGCTTGACTAGTCCCTACATGGTTTGGACCAGAGGTGGGCAAAAAATGTATATTATGATTTTCTTGAAGCCAAATAATGATTTTGATTTGATCACACTTTTTTTCTGTCTCACAATTCTGTGATAAGTTAAATCCATCTGTCACTCACTCTAATAGGACCAGAATACTGACCAACAGGAGAAGTGGGTGGGACAAAGTAGTGTTCACCAATCCAGCTTTTACATTTCTGATACCAATTTCGATAATATAGATTTGAGTATTTGTTGATACTAGGGCTGTCAGTTTAACGCGTTAATTAGATCAATTAATTACACTGCTAATTAACGCGTTATAAAAATTAACGCAATTAATTATGAGCGGCAATTCAATGCGCGCGCATTTTTTCATTCAATTTGGCGTGTGGGGCCTTTGAACGGCGAGTTTATTGATAAAAACGTGACAGAGCAGGTCCCTCTTGTCCCTGGACAGCGATGACGCGATGAGAAATGCCGTGCTCCCATTGGTCGGCACAGAGACGAATGCACTTCTAATAGGGGAGAGCACGTGAAGACGCACGAGCCCGTTTCCCTATCTGCTGCGTTCCATTTTCAATTCCCATAATGTGAGCCATGAGTGATTTTCACGGGCAATTATTTGTATTCTCTGTATATGTGAAGCCTTGTATATTGTAATGACTCCAGGCTTCTCTTATTCTCCAATGAACTTTATTAAACAGAAGTTCGGACTCACTCAACATTAACAGTCCAACACATGCAGCAGCGTAACTCTTGTCTTTTCCTCTCACACACCCACACCTGTCCCACGCATGCGCCCAACAGCCAACCCCTTAAAGGCACAGACACCATTAACCCAGATCATTACAATATTATTTATTGACGTTGCATGAAAGCTGCTGTACGTGCTCACCTTTTGGCACCAGAAATATTCGCCATGTATTAGTGGAATGGTGTAAATGAGCTTTCCAATGAATGTTACATAATGTGGGAGGGGGAATGGGGGTCTTGTCATGTTTACAGTGGAGACAAAGAGTGTGAGTGAAAAACTTAGACTTAAAGGGGAAGTCTGCAGTCTTTTCACTGTACCACTATAAATCACACGTTTCACACCTTTTTTGCACTGTGGGAGAGCACAATAAACCACCTAAAAAATTATTTAAAAAATGTGATTAATTAGATTAATTAATTACAAATCCTGTAATTAATTAGATTTTTTTTTTAATCGCCTGACAGCACTAGTTGATACCCAATGTCAATACCTGTGCAAAGAGTGAAAATAGTACTGTATGTATTTTATTTAAACTGCAGAAAAAAAGAGAAAGACATAACTGATCGAAAATTTGTTATGTAACTCTTCTACTTCTACTCTTCTACTTCTACTGTCAAATATCAGCCCTAGAATATTTTTTTTTTCTGCTAGTTTCCCCTATGTGTCAGGATACACCATGCAAACTGTTAAAACATATTTTTTCCAGCAAATTTCCCTAAATAGGGTGTTTTTTGGGCCCTGAGACCAAACGGGGCGAAGTTGCTAGGCAACGCAGAAATGTACCTTTGATCTGTCTTTGATGTGTCTTTGATCTGTTAAACCTTGTTAGACCCTGTCAGACCCTGTCAGACCCTGTCAGACCCTGTCAGACTCTGTTAGATGATGTCAGACCCTGCATGTGGCCTACATGCTGAGGCCTACATGCACCTTCGGTGCTTTGTCCCACATTGCTGCTTGCAGCTATATTTATTATTATTATTATTATTATTATTATTACTACGTATTTTTATTATTAATTACTTTTTTCCATCATTGCCTGCATGCACTTTTCTATCTTGTTCAAACTATCCTGGAGCTACTGTGGCAAGTAAATTTCTCCTGTGTGAGATCAATAAAGTCTTATCTTATCTTATCTTTTGACTGGTTTGGACTGGTTCAGACCAGGTTTTGATTGGTTTAGACGGGTTAGGACCAGGTTTTGACTGGTTTAAACTGGTCAGGACTGGGTTTTGACTAGTTTAGACTGGTTAGAACCAGGTTTTGACTCGTTTAGACTGGTTAGGACTGGGTTCTGATGAGATTTTTACTGGTCTATACTGAGCTCATACTGGTCTTAATCAGTTAATATCATGATCCCATAACATCTTTATATTGAGATATTAAGCAGAATATGGACACTGATTAGCCCAAAGTGTAGCAGTCTCTGAATCCATGTCTGTCTGGTGGAGAATGGCATTTGTGTTGAGGTGAGCTATAATGAAGTTTGCAGACTTTGATCAGACCTCACCTGTCAGCTGGAGCTCTTGGTGCCACAGACGCCTCAGGTGAGATTTGACAGCACTGTCCAAACACTGAACTTATTAGGACGACCCAATTCCTCTCTGCATAATATGGAGCTCATCTGGCCTACGATAAGTCTTTATATGGCCAACTTTTGTCTGGCCAATACTTGAAACCTGCAGTCATTAAACCAGAGGAATGGTCCATGTTATTCTAAACTTTAACTGCCTATCACCAAACATGCATTCTTACTGAGAGCAAGGTCATCTCCCCACAGAACTGACTTATGGTTTTGCCAAGTGGCTTGATCTTGGAGATAAATACATTTTAAGAGGAGGTAATATGCAAAAATCTACTTTTTGGAGATTTCTACCATGCTATGGTATGCTATCATTTTTTAATCAAAAACATACTTCAACAGTAGCTAAGTTGAAGTGTTTGTCCACTGATCCAAATGTTGCTGGTTCAAACCATGCTGTCAACATCATTAATTGAATGGTTAGATCGACTGACCCACTGGTTGATGGTGTGAATCCAGCTCCCACAGATGAATACTGTCACTGTGTCCTAGGGCAAGATGCTTAATCCACCTCATCCTCATGTCTGTGTACACTGGTGTATGAATGGGTGAGTGGTTCCTTGATGTAAAGCACGTTGAAAGCTTTGAAAAAATGCTATATAAAAATGTGACCATTTGCCATTTATATGCCTGTTATCTATACATGTGTCCTTGTCAGACTGTGTGTGATAACATATTATCCTGTGCATTATTGAATTATTGAATGATAATATGGACTTTTTGTTATAAAACCATTTCCATTTAAACAAAGTACCTTCTAATTCCCCCCCCCTCCCGGAAAATATGTCACATAAATGAAAAATATCCCCCCTGGTTTCATTTTACAACTCGACTACAACCCCCCATCACCCCCCCCCCCACTCCTCGGAAATCT
Source organism: Paratrypauchen microcephalus (assembly GCA_036785185.1). Taxonomy (NCBI): domain Eukaryota; kingdom Metazoa; phylum Chordata; class Actinopteri; order Gobiiformes; family Gobiidae; genus Paratrypauchen; species Paratrypauchen microcephalus. Next base: position 544,348 of record JAVJIX010000196.1, read on the forward strand.
CACTCCTACCAATCTTCAAAACTTGAGAGCCCTGTACAAGTGCAATAACCTGACTTTAATGCTATACTATGTAACATTCCAGGCAAAGAAATAAGTCTGAGTGCAGACTGTCGATGACTAAAGCAATACAAAGCTGTGTAGTTTTCAGTTAATCCATGCAAATACAGTGGTCCCTCGCTATATCGCGGTTCACTTTTCGCGGCCTCTCTGTTTCGCGGATTTTTTTTTATTTCAATTTTTTTTATAGTGTATCAACACATGTGTTTTGCATCCTGATTGGCTAAGGGACTGTAGACCTTTGGGGGGGCACGGAGACATGAGTCACTGGATCCGTAGGAAGCACCGCGCTCATCCAACGGCACTGCCACATCTTGGGACGCGATGCTCATAAACCTCCCGGAGAAGTGTGTGCGCGGACACGTGCACCTGCTCATCGTGGTCAAATCCGTGATAGGGTCGAGCCATGAAGCAAACACGCACATCATAAACACAAACTTCAATATGAACGTAAGAGCTGCATGAAACCAGGCAAAGAGCCGCATGCAGCTCGAGAGCGGCCCCGTAACCACATTGCCGCGGCCCACCTGCTTGGTATTCGGTCGTTAGTTTGGTCGTTAGTTCCAAGTTAAGACCAGGATTCTTCTGAGAGTCCAGACTGGACCCTGGAGACCACCTCCCCCAGTCCACAAGCCACCCATAAGGACTAGACCGGGACTAGACCGGGAACAGACTGGGACCAGACCGGGACCAGACCGGGACCAGACCGGGACCAGACCGGGACCAGACCGAGACCAGAACGAGACTAGACCGGGACCAGACCGGGATTAGACCAGGACTAACCCATGAGGACCAGACCGGGACCAGACCGGGACTAGACCGGGACTAGACCAGGACTAAACATGGGCTAAACCATGTCTAAACCATGTCTAAACCAGGTCTAAACCAGATCTAAAGCTGGACTAGACCAGGACTAAACCTGGACTAAACCAGGACTAGACCAGGTCTAAACCAGGATTAAACCCCCGCATGCAGTTCTTTGCCTGGTTTCATGTGGCTCACGTTCATATCGAAGTTTGTGTTTATGATGTGCATGTTCGCTTCGTGGCTCGGACTGCATCGTTAGCCATGGACGCGGTCCCGAGAAGAAACACGGTCCGGACACTGCCAGCCTCGGTCTCATACTCGCAGCCCCAAGTGAAACGCACGGCCTCGCGCCGGTCATGCTGCTCTATCACGGATTTGACCACGATGAGCAGGTGCACATGTCCGCGTGCACACTTCTCCGGGAAGACCCGTCCCAAGACGTGGCAGTGCCGTTGGATGAGCGTGGTGCTTCCTACGGATCCAGTGACTCATGTCTCCGAGCCCCTCACGCATCCAGCAGGACTCCCGGAGCCGTGTCTTCCCCCCATGCTTCACTATTAATACATTTTGTTGAAAATCACATTTCTCTCTCAATCTACGAATGAGAGAGAAATGTGAAAAAACTTTAATTCCAGTCTGAGAAAAGTGTATAATGTGCGTGGTGAGCCGTTTACAGCCTTAAAACATGTAGAATAATTGTAAAATATAAAGTTATCCTACTTCGCGGATTTCGCTTATTGCGGGTTATTTTTAGAATGTAACCCTGCGATAAATGAGGGACCACTGAATTACAATTATTCACACATACGCACATATGTTTTCCCTACAGAACTCTAATACCTCTGTTCCTTTTGTGTGTAAATTGTTAGTTACCATGCCTCGCTCACACAGTCCTCAGATCCACTGTGTACATATGTTTTTATTGAGCTCTGCGTTAAATGGGCCTTGCAAACAGCTTGTACCAGTCCGAATCTGTGGCGTGGAGATGTCCCGTGGAGATCCAAGCTTTTATTTAATCTCTGAGCTAACTCCCAGACTAGCGGGATTATTCCAGCTGCAGGTTTTCTTGCATATTAATGTGAGAGAGATCTTCTGTGAACAAGTGAGTAGGGCTTGGGGAGGTTTCGGGAGCAGAGATGGGTGCCGTGCTGATGACTGGGTGAGCTTGTGGGGTAGGGGGGGCCTCAGTTTGTGGGTGCTCAAGAGCTGTAGGTGAAATGTTGCATATTAAATAAAGCACCAGGTTTGGTGAGGAAGAAGGAGGCGCAGTAGGGAAGCTAAATACAGTAACTAATGAGGAATCAACATGCAGTTTTTCAGATGGAAGATCTCAGTTGTGGATGTTTCATTCATTGAATTAAGTCTGAGTATGTGGATGTATACTGGGAGAAATGGGGATATACCATACCATAAAAGATGTGCTTACATTCAAATTTTGATCCACATTGTATAGATGTTGTTAAAGGTTCTATATTCAAGGTCTCTTTGGATGATCTCAGCCCTGGAATTGCCTATTTTTACTGAACAAAAGGTAAAATGTAGCTGTTAACTTGAAAATTAACCCTTCATGACATCATAAGGTGAAACTGAATTTTGAGCTTTGGAGATGTCCATCCATCCATCCATTTGCTTCCTCTTATCTGGGGCCGGGTCGTGGGGGCAACAGTCTAAGCAGGGACTCCCAGACTTCCTTCACCCCAGGCACTTCCTTCACTTCCTCTGGGGGTACCCCAAGGTGTTTCCAGGCCAGCTGGGAGAAATAGTCCCTCCAGTGTGTCCTGGGTCTTCCCCAGGGCCTCCTCCCGGTGGAACAGGCCTGAAACACCTCCCAAGGGAGGCGTCCAGGAGGCATCTGGAACAGATTCTCTTTTTAACTGTATTCTAGATATCAAATCTTGGATGTCAGAAAACTTTCTCCAGCTTAACCAGGACAAAACTGAGATTTAATCACTGGTCCTGAGGCCCAGAGAGCGAAACGTTTATCCAAACTACAAGCACAGTCTTTTAACCCATCTACAGAAGTGAAAAACCTGGGTATCATTTTGGACTCTGAGCTGACTTTTATCCCACACATTAAGAACATCACAAAAATAGGTTTCTATCACCTAAAATATATAGCCAGAGTCTGCCCCTTTCTGTCTCGGACCAACACAGACACTGATGCATGCTTTTGTCACCAGTCTTATAGACTACTGTAATGCCCTGCTCTCTGGTCTTCCTAAAAAAAGTATTTCAGGTTTGCAATGATTACAGAATTCGGCAGCACGTGTCCTGACTAGGACCAAAGGTGGGACCACATTACACCGGTTTTAAAATCATTGTCTCCCTGTGAGTTTCAGGATCGATTTTAAAGTTCTTTTATTGTTTTTTAAATGTCTTAATGGTCTTGGGCCTTCTTATCTTTCAGAACTGCTTTTACCTTACAAGCCCTCGTGGACACTGCGCTCCTCTGGCAGCAGTCATTGGTCATTCCCAAAGTCAGGACACACACTCACGGAGAGGCGTCTTTTCAGTACTACGGCCCTCGTCTATGGAACTGCCTGCCGGAGGACCTCAGGGCTCCAGAGAACGTTTATGTTTTTAAGAGTGAGCTCAAGACTCACCTGTTTAGCTTAGCCTTCGAGTGAAATTTTATACTTTTACCTATTTTTTTCTTTTCATATTTTATTGTGTTTTTAATCACTGTAAATCACACAACGCACTTTGCATTGCATTTTTGTATGAAAATGAGCACTATAAATAAAGTTTGATTGGTTGATTGATTGATTGATTGATTGAGATGCCCAAGCCGCTTCAGCTGGCTTCTCCCGATGTGGAGGAGTCAGCCTCCGAGCCCCTCCCGTGTGATTGAGCTCCTTACCCTATCTCTAAGGGTGTTTCCAGCCACTCTGAAGAGGAAACTCATTTCGGCTGCTTGTATCGGCCACGATCTTTTCCTTTCAGTCATTACCCAAAGCTCATGACCATAGGTGAGGGTAGGAATGTAGACTGACCAGGTAAATTGAGAGCTTTGCCTTTTGGCTCAGCTCCCTCTTCACCACAACAGTCAGCGACCACATCACTGCCAATGCTGCACCGATCCACCTGTCAATCTCACGCTCCATCCTGACGCTCCATCCTCCCCTCACTCGTGAACAAGACCCTGAGATACTTGAACTCCTCCACCTGAGACAAGGGTCTGGAGATGTAGGCAGACTAATAATAAAGGATTGCTCCTGTGTGAATGGAACAAAATAGAACTCCAGGTATGTTTTTGAGGAGGTAACATTATAACATGACTTAAAGTTCACAAGAGTCCATTTTTCATAATATACCACTGTGCTTATGTCTGCTATAATCTATGACACATATGGATCATTATGTTATTACCAATTAAGTTAAATACAGAGTAGTGGGTAGGGTATTAGGGTAGATAAGCATATGATGTCTTGAAAACAAGCAATTAAAGATTGCATGAATCACTCCAAATACAACTTTGGAGTGATTGGCCGGCGTTTCGGAAAAACTACAGAGGATTTTCAGACAATATGAAATTCCAGTTTATTTCAAACCCACAAACACTTTAAGACAAAAACTCGTCCACCCAAAGGACAGAACACCAAGCCACAAACAAAGCAATGTGGTCTACTCCATTCAGTGTAGTGAAGACTGCAGTGAGCGCTACATTGGGGAAACCAAACAGCCACTTCACAAGAAGATGTACCAACACAGGCGGGCGTGCCAGAGTGGACCGTCATCTGCCGTACATCTTCACCTAGAAGCCACGGGCCATTCATTTGAGGACAGTGAGGTTCAGATCTTAGCCAGGGAAAAGAACTGGTTTGAGAGGGGGGTTAAAGAGGCTATTTTTGTCAAAAAAGAGAATCCGTCATTAAACAGAAATGGGGGAGTTAGACATAACTTGTCTCCCATTTATAATTCGATTCTTAGACCAAGTCAAAACAGACAAAAAAACATTAGGGCAGACGAGGGCAGTCGCCAGAGTAATTTGAAAAACAAAGAGACAGATTAGGGGGATCGTTTTCAGAGCTTTTTCAGTGTAGGACGCGCCTCCCGGCAGCTAAATATAAGCAGTGTCTAACCAGTACAATAACCTGAGCTGACGAAGCCTCTCGGATGAGCGGCGAAACGTTTTCAACCAAACAAACTTTGTCCAGTTGACAAATTGAACTTCTCCTTTTATCAACTTTGGGAGAGTAAATGGTGAGGGGAAACAGCTATAACATGGTTAAAAGCTCTGAAAAGTCGAGTCTGCAGAATAGATATGCTTTAACTATCTTTGCATACTGTAATACAAGGTTGTAAATGTATATACAAACTGTTTATAGAAATGCAGAATTGCAGAATATGTCAAAGAAAAAACTGGTCACAGGGGCCTTCTGTCACAGGTATTGTTATTACAGCTTGTAACTGAAGGAGCTGGCTGCAGTGAAAACATCTTAAGAGGACACACTATAGGCAAAACATTTTTTTGTTTAGTTTTTTTGGTCAGTTTGGTCTCTCGGCATATAGTCTTTCAATGTGGAAGCAACAAAATGGTCCAGTCTGCATTGAAAGATGTTTTAATATTTAATTCAATCATCTCGTCTCCATATATATGGGAGTTATATGGGACATTATAACTTCAAAGGCTGTTTCCTCACAATACTTTTTCCTCAATAGGCACATAAGGATCAGCCCTTAAAGTACCACCTATGCACACCAGACTTTTCAGTCTTGTACTTAAAGGGACAGTGTGTAAGATTTTTACCCGTTAATTACCGAAATTGAAGATACCCATTCAAAAATACATTGTTTTTCAAGCCTTTTCACTTCCATCATGAAATCAAAGTATTCTTTTGGACTTAGATATAGTCACATAAAAGGGGGATCTTCCCCATATAGAGGCAGCCATTTTGAATACGAGAGCCGCAGAAGGACATTTGGGCTCCGCCTTCGCCTTCGGCAAGGCTTGTGGTAGCACCGGAGGCAAAGCAGGCGGAGCGCGCCGAGAGAAGGAGAGAGGGAGCGAGGTGCGGGTGGGGTGGGGGGAGGCTCGTGGTTTTGGGTAAACAACAAGCATGCTGCTGTATCACACGTCATAATGGATCTAACACGTGTTTTGGACTAAATTGTTTTACTGGATTTTATTTGCTGGATCCTTACGGACATATTGATACCAAGCTTGTGGTGAAATACAGAGTTTGACCTGTGCAAGGCCTTCAAAGGTAAGCAAAGTAACAAACCTCGTTTTGTGCTTTTCCGTATAAAAGCCCCATGTTCTCAGGGAGTGATTGTTGTGCCGGGAAATGCATAGTCAGAAAGAGGAGACTGTAAGGTTTCATTTGATATGTAGATTATCATGGTACACGATCGGGAATGTGTGCTTTCATGCAAATAGAAAAAAAAACTGAATGGGAGACCGCGTTTTATTAATACCGCGGGTGCACGCACGGGAGCGCGCGCGCGGGTACGCGAGCTGTCCGCTACGGCACATCCGGGTGACCCTCGCGGTTTGCCGTAGCTAAAACAGGAAGTGCCATAGTCACTATCCACCTATGCGCCACGAATCCTACACACTGGACCTTTAACACGTACTTAAATGTACACTGTACTTAACATTATGAAGAAACATAGAGGAGGATTTTTTTTATGTAACTCCAAGTTTGATTTATTCAGGTTTTAATTCTACAAAATGAGGTGAAATTTGAATTTTTAGGCAAATTTTCAGCCAGATCTAGTTTTTTGTAACTAAATAAGATATCGTGATAAAAGGAGAAGTTCAATTTGTCAACTGGACAAAGTTTGTTTGGTTGAAAAAGTTTCGACGCTCATCCGAGAGGCTTCGTCAGCTCTAATAAGAATACTGGTAAGACACTTGCTTATATCTTGCTGCAGGGAGGAGCTAACTAGCTAACTACTTTCCGAAACTATCTCATTGGTTTCCGTCTTTTGTTTCTCTGGCGTCTAGATAACGATCCCTATTCATCCCTACGGCTGTTTTTCAACAAAACCAATGGGATAGTTTTGGAAAGTAGTTAGCTAGTTAGCTCCTCCCTGCAGCAAGATATAAGCAAGTGTCTTACCAGTATTCTTATTAGAGCTGACGAAGCCTCTCGGATGAGCGGCGAAACGTTTTCAACCAAACAAACTTTGTCCAGTTGACAAATTGAACTTCTTTTATCATGGATTCTACCTGGACGACTGAGGGACTTTTCACGCATAAATAAGATATCCTAAATCCCCTCTATATTCTCTGTTTTTACTATCTAATGTGTCAACAAAAAAGCAAGAAATTTAAACCTGGCTTGAATGTTCCAAAAATGGTCAATTTTGGCATTTTTTTTTTCTTACATTTCTGTGCGTAAACTACAGAAGTTTCAAAATAATATCTCTTGCTCTTTTTCATCTCACCTTAAATAAGCCCTTTTCACCTGAGAAACAAATTCATGTCAGTGGCTGGAATCCACAGGGCAGGTTTCTATGTTCTTATCCCAATATTATCAGCTCAATAAATGACCTATAGCATGGCAACTAATCGTGTAGTGTTATTTTATTTACTGTCATCCGTGTACCAGGAAGGCGCCTACATTGTTAACACATACATCCTGCACCTGCCACTTTGCACCTGTCATGTGCAGAGGGCGGTGTTCCGATCAATATTCCAAGGCCAAATGTATGCAGATGAAAGCCACTAATTACACTGTCGACACGTCTGGAAGAACTACTGCTCGGCTAATGGGAAAATCAAAACACATTAAGGGACTGCCAAAGGACTGAATTTTTCTTCAGTGACTGGGGCCTCTCAAAAACAGATGGAACGGTAATGCACCCCCAGATCTGTGCTCTCTCTTAACACAATGCAACACGCTGAAGAATTATATGTGGGGGTGATGTGCAATCCAAATGTAATAGTGATTAATGAGGGCTGAGATGGGCCTCTTGCTGTTATTCTGGCTGTTACTGTGCTGCCGGGGGAGCTTCTGGCATTGCACTAGTAGAAGTCTGTAGATGGAGTTTTTTGTAGTATAAATGTTGTGTTATCTTCTGAGCTCCAAATCTATAGTGTATAGCTTATTCAATTAAACAAAGATCCTATGTAGTATTCTTTATTTACTTTATCGTGTAAGCCTGCCTCAAATTACGTCTTAGTCCGTATACATTTTATATTTTTATATAAATATTTGAAAAGATAGAACTGGGAGAATAGAGAGCCCATTCATGCTGAAAAGAATCAGTGAAAAACACATCCTAAAATGTGAAAAATGGTGCTGAAGGCAGAGCATCAACACTGTAACTTTCTGGAGATGGCACATCTCCTCTATGAGTTGATGGAAATATACAGATTTTAAGCCATATTTTGGAACTTTCTCCATGGAGAGCTTTTGGGTTTTATGCCAGATTGTGGAAGATAACATTATTTCCATGGAACCAAGCAGGTGGGGCTCTCCTCTAGGCCAAATAAGTGTCAGGTTTGTGGAGATGCAAGCTCTCTCACAGTCTTACAAGTGGGATTATATTATTAAGTATTATTACGCTAAATCTGCTTTCTACTATATTATAATGTTGTTCCCTCATCAAAAACATGCCTGAAGAGGCTCTAGATGTCATCCATGCATGTTTGAGTAATTTAGAAATCTCTCCTGGGCCCTATTCTTACAGTTCTTACAGTTATAGCTGTAAAATTCTTTCCAAGGCTCCACCCACAAGCATACGTCACCCATGCTCCCACGTGATAATTGTCCATGACTATACAAAAACATGATACAAAACTATACACTACAACTTCACAAGTCTAATACAATGTGCAGTAGTTTCATTAGCAGATTATACAATTAAATGAAACTTATTAAAGCAGGGGTGCTCACACGTTTTCAGCATGCGAGCTACTTATAAAATGACCAAGTCAAAATGATCTACCTAGAACAAAAATGTAAATCATTTATTTATTTATAAATATATTGACTTTTTTTTTTACATGTACAATGCCTGTTGTTGATGTACCTTGCATAACTTCATATACATTCTGTACATTCTTGTCATTACCTTGCTCTTACTCTTACACATTTACCAAATGCATGTTGTGACAAACAGATGCATTTGTGCACTTTTATTAGGCAAAATTCAACCACATGTCATGGTAAGCCTGCTCTGTGCTGTAGGCCTGCTCTGTGCTGTAGGCCTGCTCTGTGCTGTAGGCCTGGTCTGTGCGGTCACTGTAACATAAATTTAGATTATTTTTGCTTCACGTTTCGTCCTTGCACTTCTAATCAGAGCGCATTGAGGAGGGAGCCTGTGTGCGCTATGAGCAGGGAGGAGCGAAACCGCTAAAAGGCGAGGAGCGGCGTGCTAACGTGAAGCGCACGGACAGGTAAGATGTTTTAAATAGTTTATACCAGGGCTCTCAAGTCTCATGCATTGAGAGTGTGACACACGCAATTCGACATGGCATTTCTCACGCTGAATTTTTAATTTTTTTTTTGTGCCCAGAAAATCAGTCTGTGTGGCTCAGTTTATGCAGGCACCGCGCGTTTTCAGCGAAAAAAAAACTCCCCCGCTCCCCCCCGCCCTGCTCCCCGGAAAAAAAATCTCAGATATCAGGAGCCACGCCCTTTTCAGCCAATCAGAAAACAGATTGTTCTGTTGTTGGGCAGACTGTTGACAGTGCAGCGCGCGCTCAGTGATAAGGACAGCGGCTTCATTTATATAACTCTCATTAGTTGCTTTGTAGTTTAAGTTTGCTCTTTACACAAACATTTACAGTACAGGGCTTTCAAGTCTCACGCATTGTTGACACGGCATTTCGCACGCAATTGAAGCGCCCCCTCCCCCTCGGAAATTACGCAGTCTCACGCATGACCCCGCTAAAAACTTGAGAGCCCTGGTTTATACACACTGGTATGCAAGGGTACGCGCTGTTGCAGACAAGCTGTGTGCGTTGGTGCCGCGCAGTCTCTGTGGGCTCCAGACGAGCGCAAAGCCTGCAGTGAGAAGCTCCGTGTGGTCCCGCACACCGGTAAAAAATTATTGCTAACGGCAGCGGCCATAGTGAAATATGATCGCACTCATCTCGAGACCAAGACTGGTGTTAAGTACTACGACACTACGATCTACCCACATTACCTTGGCGATCGACTGGTAGATCGCGATCGACGTATTGAGCACCCCTGTATTAAAGGTTCATCGTGTGTTGTGTTTTCAAATTATTTTCTCCATTGAGATATTATTGCTTTGTCTGGAATGTTTCACAGTATGGCATTACACCTTTCTATCGTCAAAGAGACCAAACCAGACCAAGTTACAGGTCAGATCTGTGGAGAGGCAACCCCACTCACAGTCAGAATGTTTTTCTAGGTATTTTTGAGCTATAAAACCACCTGAATTTAATAAATGTAAGATAGAGCTGTTTAATGCTATACTGCAGAACATTCCAGGCATAGCAATGACATATCTGTAGAAACAAGAAGAATTATAGCATTTACAAAACAATAAAAGGTAACAATGTGATTTAAATATGATTTGTGTTAGCAGTTAATAGAAATACTGCACCTTTACAGGCTCAAACTGTCTAAAATCATTATTCTTTTGGACATTCTCATATTATTATAAGACTGGCTACTATGGCTGGGGACTGCGTGGCATCATCACTACCCCAAACATTTGCGTGCACCTCCGCTTTAATGCCAACTGCACACATTAACCCTGTGCATTTTGCTAATGGATGCCACAAGGAATTAGCGACACATTACCTGATCACCATGAAAGCTCATCAGCCCAGCGCTCTACCGAAGAATAACCACTTTATAATATCCGACAGTATCAGCTGAGAGCGCTCCCCCCGTCACTTAATATGAATATTTGATCGGCCGCTGTAATTAAAATTTGCGTTTGTGTTAAAGGTATAATTATCACATCAGATCTACAAAGGCTTTGACTGTGCCTCTTGAATTTCCAATGGGCCAAATGTGCAGCCTTTTAATATGGAGCTGGAGGAGTAATTTAGGTCAGTGTTCCTCAAACTGTGGTGCATGGGTGGAACAATGGGCACGTCATTGGCCGATTTGGAGCCCTGTGCATTTCGGCATGGTTTTCAAACTGAGCATGCCCAGATAGTTTGAGAAAAGCCCTGAAGCGCTGCTACAGGAGGGGAGGTGTTGCTTTCCAGATTTGCTCTTTGGTTGGTATGATACTCACTGGTTGGAATTCCAAATATGGAAGCTCTAGCTCCAAATTAACTAACCCTGTAACCGCAAGCCTCAATGAGCTTCATTTGACTGGAGCCAAACACAGTCTCTTAGTTTTTTTATACAGTCTATGGGCCTACTTTCTGGATTTTTGTACTTTTATTCTCAACTTTTTCCTGCCACTTAACACATGATACAAATGATACATATTTACCAGAGTACTATCCCACCAAACCGAGTCATAACTAGAAATACATGAAAACCATGACATGCACTTTAAGCACTCTCAGACAAAAGCTAGTTTGGAAGAAAAGCAAACCCGTAGTTTTCAGAAATAGCCCCATCTCCTGTAGCACGGTGTGAAGGGTAAGTGGGCTTCTGTGAACACTGTAAAACTGAATCCACCCACTCACCATGTGGCAAATGCAGCCCTCGTTCTCACTTATAAAATGGCCGTTGATGTATTTAAAGTTGTGAGAATTTCAAGATGTTCCAAAATAACACATATGCTCAGGTGGTACTCATTTTTAGACTCACTACAATCACTTCAGGAGTTATTGTATTCTACAATACCGCGGCCAGCAAAGACTTCTCTTTTGTGCAGAGACAACTCAGTATGCATTCTAATAGGGCCTACATTATGCATTTTGTGCTTTTCATGCCTAAGAAAATAACTTGAAAGCATGCATTCTGAGTGTGGGCTCACCTCACCACAGTCTTAAAAGTTGTGTACAGTGGTCCCTCGTTTATCTTGGGGGTTAGATTCCAGAAATAACCCGTAATGAGTGAAATCCGCGAAGTAGGACAACTTTATATTTTACAATTATTATACATGTTTTAAGGCTGTAAATGCCTTAAAACACTGGAATTAACATTTTCTCACATTTCTCTCTCGTTTAAACACTCAAAATGTTTGTAGATTTTCAACAAAATGTAGCCTATTAATAGTGAAGCGTGGGGGCTCCGCCAGGAGCGTGAGGAGCGCAGAGACATGAGTCACTGGATCCGCCGGAAGCACCGCGCTCATCCAAAGGCACTCCCGGGACACAACGCGCACCAACCCCTTGGAGAAGTGCGCGACACGTGCACCCCTCATCGTAGTCAAATCTGTGACAGAGCAGCATGACCGGCGCGAGGCCGCGCGTACACCGGGGCTGCAAGCATGAGATCGATCCGCGGCATCCAGACCATGCCTCCCCCTCGGGACCGCGTCCTTGCAGCCCGAGCCACAAACCGAACATGCACAAACGAACGCAAGAGCCGCGCGAAACCAGAAAAGCGTCGCACGGAGTGATTTAATCCTGGTTTAGACCTGGTCTAGTCCCGGTTTAGTCCAGGTCTAGACCTGGTCCAGTCCTGGTTTAGTCCACGACCAGTCCAGGTTTAGACCTGGTTTAGACCTGGTCTAGACCTGGTTTATTTCTGGTCTAGACCTGGTTTAGTCCACGTTTAGTCCTGGTCTAGTCCTGCTTTAGTTCTGGTCTAGACCTAGTTTAGTCCACGTTTAGTCCTGGTCTAGTCCCGGTCCCCCATCTATCAATCCGCAATGGTCTACAGTCTCTTAGCCAATCAGAACACAGAACACAATGTTACACTATAAAAAAAAGTTACACACAAAAAAAAATTGAATAAAAATAAATATAAATAAAAATAAATAAAAAACAGCCATGTTACAATGTTGTTACCTCCTCAAAAACATATCTGGAGTTGTGTTCTGTTATTCACACATGTTTGAGTAACCCTGTCTACAAGTAGTTTTCAAGTTAACAACTACCTTTGACCTTTAGTTCAGTACAGAGTGGGAATTCTGGGTCTGAAAAACACAGTGGAGCCCAGGAGATGTCTTCTGCATTTGAGAGACAGGTGATACAAATTAGAGGCTGTGGTTGGATTGTCCCAAGTTTGGACATAGGCTTTTCATGCTCTGTGGTCCCGGCAAAATTTTCACAATATGAACTTTTTACATTTTTATTCCTCAAAGTGCCTAAAAGTTTTGTAAGATTTAGCCTAGCTTTTATCTAAGCGCACTCTAAACCCACTCTAGCTCCATCTAGCTACACTGCTCAGATTGGTCAGAACTGCCACATTTCTGTCGTCTCAGGGAGTGAGGCGCTAGCCTATATTTAGGAAATCAATGCATAAGGAAAAAAAAAAAAAAAAACACTTTGGGCCACATGTGCCAATCAATCAAGATCTTATTATACTTCCATGGTCCAAGAGTTTAATGCCATACTGTGTAGCATTCCAGTGATAAAAACATAATCTCCATGGAGATAAACAGGCAGTGGACCCTTCATGAGAAAGGTGACAGATAGTGCACTTTGCAGCTCATTGTCTGAGGTCCTATGGGCAAGATTGACAGGTAGACTGACCTATCATAGAAACACATTGTGGTTGGGTCATACACGCAGATGGGAAAATGTCTGGACAATGAAGGATCACAAAGTTTCTAATGTTAAGGCCGTGTTAAACAACCACCAGAGGGCGCTAAAGTCAGTTTGACAATTCAGCAAAATGGATGAAATAGAGCAACAAATAAACAAACGTGAATGCGCCCACAGCAGTTTTTAGATCATATGTTGGAAAAGAGTCAAGAAAATTAGGTTAGAGAAGCATTTATTTGTTTTACAGCTAGTTCTAGTCACTTTTAAGAGTGTTTTCCACTTCCAAGCTGTGTTCACTACTACCCCCACTGGTCAGCTCATGTACAGCTCCAGTGCTAAGACTCCACCGCTTCTGAGGTGATGGACCAAATGACGGACAGAACACAGAGGACGGACAGAAGCCTCTTTGTGTATTTGTAAGAGTCTAGAATGTAGAGCAGAAATGCAACTTTAGTGTTACTGACCTGGGTTATGGTTTATACTCCCGTAGTCACCGGATCTAAAGATGATGTTCAAAATTTGTGGATTTTATTTGTTTATTTAGTTATTCACAACATATTTCAACATATAAATAAATAAGTATAGTAGCATATTTCTCAGATATTAAAATGTTTACACATGGCTCTCATATTTTACGGATTCCTTTAGTTTTCCTTTGGATATGCTGTACATGTTTGTCTTTCCAGTGTGATGCATTGTGAAGGTTCTTTGATCCATTGTTTTACTGAAGGACCTTCCACATTCTTCCAGTTCAAAGCAACAGTTCTTCTAACATATATTGCCCAAAGTCCAGCTCTGTTGTTGCTTCTTTGTTTCTGAGAAAACCTCTGGGTGTACTTTTAGTACATAAAGAATGGTATAAAGTGTGAGCTTTACATGAAATGCTTCTGACAAGCACTTCAAGAGTTTTTCTTTTTTTTACTGTCTACCATGTTATAACAGTGTTCTTACATCAAAAACCTGCCTGAAGAGATTTTACATTTAGATTCATCTATGCATGTTTAAGTAATTTTGTGATCGCTTCTGTGAATCTGTGAATCAAATCCTCTTCATGGTTAGCTGTAAAATTCTGTGTAATGCACCGCCCATGCTCCCACACAACAATTCTCCATAAAAAATACAAAAACATGATACAAAACTGTACACAGCAACTTGACAATCCTGACGTGACGTGCAGTAGTTTCATTAGCGCGATACACACCGATTGTGTTGTGATCGTGCTCTGAAGGCAAAAGGAGTGGGACTCGCCAAAAACAATAATGCAACTTGTATATGTTCATATGTTGACAAATATAGCAGATAATACCCCATAAAGTTAAATAGTCAGTAGTGTATCAGGGTTCCTTTAGAATTGCTATAGTGTTAAAAAAGAGCTGGTTAATAAACTGACACAGGTTTAAGTGAAATGACACTAGGTGATTTAATAGCTGTCCTTTTGCTCCTGTCTCTTTAATCTGACTAAAGGTGGTGTTTAGTGCTAATGCTGCACTGTGGCTCTGATTAAAAAGTGCAGAGAGAGGCTTACCTGTCTAAGCCCTCACACACAGGAATGCGCTAATCCAGGAATTATGGGTCTCTGCACTGGTGACAGGCTTGTAGATGGGTCACACTGGGTCATCTATATACTATATATAACAGGAGAATATGCAAGTAGATTTTTTTCCCTTAATTTTATGTACTGGTTTATTTATAATTGCTATAGGCTGTTTACCTGGCCAGCCAAATGATATCTCTCTGTATTTCCTATACAGCGCGATACCATTTGGACACCCTCCCTCCACTCTCGCTCCTCCGGTTAACAACGGACTCCGCGATTCTGATTCGTTCAAAGATGGTGACGTCAGTGCACCCGCCTTTGCCCGCAAAGTCACTCTTAGGCAGCGGAAGTTCCTCCTCAGTTTTGAATCAAGATGGCGCAATCTCTGATTGGTTCACTTAGCTGTCTGTCTACGCGCAACTGCAGCGCATTTTGGACCAAGCGTTACCAGACTCACTCGCTGGTACAGCGATGAGTCATGGATTCTTCCAGGCAAATAGGCTGTAACAAAAGGGTCCTTATTTATTTATTTATTTATTTATTTACTCTAAATACTTAGTAACACTATTTACAACTGCAATATGTGCACAGGAACAAAGACTTAGTTTATTTCAAATGAGGCTTAGCAACTTCTAAATTAAAGCAACACTGGAGATGTCATGTCACCTGCATGATTCCATGGGAAGTTTAATACTGTGGAATATTATAGTCAAATATGTCAACATGTCCATGGAAAAAAACAAACAAAAACAAACAAAAAAACATGATATATTAATTAACAATTTCTAAATAACATGTTTGTTTGTTTATTTCTAAGGTTTTACCAATTTTACCAATATGCCTTTAATTCCCTTTAAAAACGTTTTAAAGGGACAGTGTGTAAGATTTTTACCTGTTAATTACCGAAATTGAAGATACCTATTCAAAAATACATTGTTTTCCAAGCCTTTTCACTTCCATCATGAAATCAAAGTATTCTTTTGGACTTAGATATAGTCGCATAAAAGGGGGATTGACCCCATATAGAGGCAGCCATTTTGAATACGAGAGCCGCAGAAGGATATTTGGGCTCCGCCTTCGGCAAGGCTCATGGTTTTGGGTAAACAACGACAAGCATGCTGCCGGATCACACGTCGTAATGGATCTAACACGTGTTTTGGACTAAATTGTTTTACTGGATTTTATTCACTGGATCCTTACGGACAGATTGAGGCCAAGCTTATGGTGAAATACTGAGTTTGACCTGTGCAGAGCCTTCAAAGGTAAGCTAAGTAACAAACCTCGTTTTGTGCTTTTCCGTATAAAAGCCCCATGTGCTTGTGTTGTTGTGCCGGGAAATGAATTGCATACTCAAAAAGAGGAGACTGTAAGGTTTCATTTGATGTGTAGATTGTCATGGTACACGATCGGGAATGTGTGTTTTCATGCGAAAAGAAAAAAAAAAAACTGTGAACGGGACCGCGTTTTATTTATACCGTAGTTGTCGGCGTGGGTACGCGAGCTGTCCGCGTTACGGCATGCCCGGGTGACCCTCGAGGTCTGCCGTAGCCAAAAGAGGAAGTGCAATAGCTACCATCCACCTCTGCGGCACGAATCCTACACACTGGAACTTTAATCACCTTGAGATCAGTATTTCACATTTTATTAAAATAATGTCTGCATTTTGAAAACATACTTTATAAACTTTGCCTCTGTTTCCAATGAGGTAATGCTGTTGCTGTCAGCTATGGGAAATGGAAACAGAAACAAAAGAAGTCCTTATCCCTCATGAACACCGTGCCATAGAGCCATGGTGTGTGGGCTTAAAAGAAGAAGTTTGGATTTTTACCTGTGACACAAATAACTGGAAACATGTCAACGGAGCATTTTGAGGCTCGCAGAAGATAACTTTGGATTGATTAATGAATGAAGTGTGAATGAAGCAAAAATACATCTTCACAAAAGGCTGCACAATTTGGAAAAAAAAAAATAAAAAAAAAATCAAATTATGCAATTAGATTTGTGATTTACATCCATTTTCTTCCATGGGCCAGGGCCAGGTCATGGACGCAACAGTCTAAGCAGGGACTCCCAGACTTCCTTCACTCTGGACATTTCCTCCAACTTCTCCAGGGGACCCCAAGGCATTCCCAGGCCAACCAACAGACATAGTCCCTCTAGCATGTTCTGGGTCTTCCCCAGAGCCTTCTCCCGGGGGGACATGTCCAGAACACCTCCAGGAGGCATCCGGAACAGATGCCTTAGCCACCTCAGCTGGCTCCTTTTGACATGGAGGAGCAGTGGCTCTACTCAAAGCTCCTCCCTTGTGACTGAGCTCCTCACCCTACCTCTAAGGGAGTACCTAGCCACTCTGAGGAGGAAACTCATTTTGGCCACTTGTATCCGCAATCTTTTCCTTTCAGTCATTACTCAAGATTGACCGGTAAATCAAAAGCTTTGCCTTTCGGCTCAGCTCCCTCTTTACCACAACGGTCCGGTACAGCAACCACATCACCACCAACGCTGCACCGATTCGCCTGTCAATCTCATGCTCCATCTTCCCCTCACTCGTGAACAAGACCCTGAGATACGTGAAGTCCTCCACTTGAGGCAAGGACTCTCCACCCACCCAGAGAGGGCAAGCCACCTTTTTCTGGTCAAGAACCATGACCTTGGATTTGGAAGACCTGATCCTCATCCCAGCCGCTTCACACTCAGCTGCAAACCGCCCCAGTGCACATTGGAGGTCCCGGTTTGATGAAGCCATCAGGACAACATCATCTGCAAACAGCAGAGATGAGATCCTGTGGTCCCCCAACCAGATCCCCTCCGGGACTGACTGCACCTAGAAATTCTGTCCATAAATACAATGAACAGAACCAGTGACAAAGGGCAGCCCTGGTGGAGTCCAACATGCACCAGAAACAGGTCTGACTTACTACTTACTACTATGCATGTATTTATTAATATGTTTTATAAGTTTCACTTTTTGATGCTCTGAGTCATTCCTCCCTTTGCTCTCTGTGCAAAGTTACTTCTCCTTCAGAGTGCTACAACAAAATTAGCTTGTGTAAACATTAGAGGGCTTCAAATAGAGCCCGGTCCCAGGAAAGATCACTAGAAGACTCGAACATGAATGGATGACATCTAGAAGCTCTTCAGGCATGTGTGTGATGAGGAAACAACATTATAACATGGGAGAAGGTTGATAAAGGAGAAATTCAATTTGTCAACTGGTCAAAGTTTGTTTGGTCGAAGACGTTTCGCCGCTCATCCGAGAGGCTTCGTCAGCTCCTCGGATGAGTGTTTTCGACCAAACAAACTTTGTCCAGTTGACAAATTGAATTTCTCCTTTATCATGGATTCTACCTGGACGACATCCTATACCTCATCCTACCTGCCCATGCCTCACTTAACGCATCGCTCCTCGCTTTTTCACCTGCGCCTTTTAGCTCGCATAAGCTCCTCCTCAATGCAGTCTGATTAGACGAAGTGCAAAGCAAAAACAAATCCAATATATACTACTAATACTACTAGTAGGCCTACCTGTTAATAAAATGTGTTTTTTTGGGGTTTTTTATTTGTACTTTTATGTACAGTTTTACTTTATTGCTAACCTTCCAGCGGGGGGGGGGGGGGGGGGGGTATATATGCAAAATACCTTGTCTTTAAAAAGTCACATAGCCATGCTGCAGTAGATGAAGCATTAGCATGTACAGGGGGCTGGATGAAGCTCTCAGGTGATCCAGAGGGACGCGCTGCCATGTTGGACTGCTCAACACATTTATATTTAAACTCTCTCCCATTGCTGATTTGCTCCCGGAGAACGAATCAATAGTGAGTATTCCAGGCAATCCCCTGGCCAAGTATATGTGCTTTGAATCACTCCTGACCAGTCGATATCTGGATTTGTGGCCTATTATTACATTTATTTTAGGGCTGAAAATCCATTAGCAGAGCTCTTTTGCCTACCCCTGCAGTCACATGTAATGCAGTGTGTATCTGAAAGTTGATAAAAATGGGTTGGAGTGACGACTGGGGCGGAAGTAAGAATCAGTGTTTAAAATGGTATTGGCTTTGGCTGTGTGCGTTTGGCTGTTGATGTAATGGGGTACTTCAGGATAGCACTGAGCGCTAATCCTCCGACTACTTGGTTCATATGATTAACTGTAGACTTAAATATTCCATCATATACTAAAGTTGGGGATGTCAGAATCTGGCTGACTAGTAGAAGCATGGGAGACCAGACGATACCAGAAGTAATCTTATATGTCACAATACTTGTCAAAATTATAATTTTAATGCTCCAAAATGTGTGTTACCTGCAATACATAAGATGATTAATCTGGTTTATGGCAATTAATTACTACAATCACAACTGAACCTGGATTGCCAGTGCCTTAAAGGTCACAAAATGGACTCTTGTGAGCTTTATGTCGTGTTATTATGTCACCTCATCAAAAACATACGTGGAGTTGTTTTTGTTCCATTTACACATGTTTGAGTAACCCTATATTATGAGTCTGTCTGCATCTCAAGTTAACAGCTACTTTTTGCCTTTTGTTTAGAAGAGATTGGAAATTTCAGAGCTGAAATCATCCAAATGGAGTTTAAAAACACAGTGGAGTCCTTTCTATATTACCATATGAAATCACAGGGCGGAAATGAGTCCTTTCTGTTTGAGAGAAGAACTAAATAAGTAAGGTTTGTGTCTGTTTATGATGAAGAAAGTACATTAGAACATAGATCAGAAAATTGTGTAATATGGCCCTTTCAATCTACAGATAGCGGCCACATCCAAGTTTGTCTCATTCTCAATATATGAAAGCTCAGAACCTCCAGAATCCCCCCCTGAGGCTGCACTAGCACTGAGGTAGTGACCACTGAGGTAGTGACCATTCAGATCAGAGAGAAGCATTTTTGGTTTAAACACACTAGATTTCAACATTGAAACTGGCAACCCAAATGAGAGAGTCATGTGAGGCTCATTCTGCTTTCTGATATTAATTATAACATAAACAACACCATGTCTAATGTTTAGGAATAGTTCAGTATTTCAAGTAAAAACTGGCTATATTTTATTTGAACATGTTTACTTCATATCTGGGGATACAGTTAAAGGGTTTTGATCTACGTTATAAAGCTATGTTATAAAGCTGTTTCCTCATCACAAACAAACTGGAGTTGTGTTTTGTTTCATTCACCCATGTTGAACACACAAACCCTGCATAGTTAGGCTGAGTTCCACCTTGTGATGTCGTTTGGAAATACAGGAAGTGCTCTGTTATCCTTATAAACTCCATATTCCTTATCTGGAATCATTTGAATGATTTCAGATCTAGATTTTTCCTGCTGAACAAAGAGTAGCTGTTAATGCGAAAGCTACCACTTGACATCACAAGGTGGAACTGAGCATTTTGAGCTTTGGAAATGTTGAAAGAGTAATAGTAAAGTGTTACTCAAACATGTGTGAATGAAACTAAACATAACTCCAGGTCTGTTTTTGAGGAAGTAACAGCATTATAACATGGCTTAAAGCTCACAAGAGCATATGGACCTTTAATCCCTGTCTGTGTATATTATATTATGTATCCAAATAATTTCCCTTGTAAATGGTCACATCTTTATATAGCGCTTTTCCACCTTCAAGGCACCCAAAGCGCTTTACAACAAGGAACCATTCACACACCAGTGTACGCAGACACTGGGGGCGAGGAGGGTGAAGTGTCTTGCCCAAGGACACAATGGCAGCATTCATCTGTGGGAGCTGGAATTGTACCAACCAACCTGTGGGTCAGTCTGCTCAACCACTGATGTTTCTTATGTCAAGAGCAGGATTTGAACCGCCAACCTTTGGATCAGTGGACAAACGCTCTACCGACTCCGCAAAGGCTGGGGAACATTCGTCCGTATAAGAAGGGGGGGAAGGGGGAAGAAGGGGGGAAAAAAAGGGAAGAAAATTGAGCAAGTCGCAGGTTCGAATCCAGACCAGAGCGAGAGCAAATGAACAGATTACATTTTTAAACTTGCTTATTTTAAAAACAGTTATTTATCTTTGCATAATGTTTTGTCATTTTTCAGGGAAATTATTAAAGATCCCATGACATGGTACTTCTTGATGCTTTTATATGGTGCCTTAATGGTTCCTTAATACTGTAAACGAATCCTTCTTCAAAATCAACTCTTAGTGCATGAGAAAGACACATGTACAGAGTCAGAGTCATAATCTCTCTGTCTGAACAACTCATTCTGGGCCTTGTTGCTTGAATGCAAATGAGAAGGACACAGATTGGTTAGAGGAGTGTGTGTGTGTGTGTGTGTGTGTGTGTGTGTGTGTGGGGGGGGAAGGGTCAAATGCGCCGCTGGTTCCTTGTTTTAGTGCTGCGCTGTGCCTGGCCCCCACTTCCGCGTGTGTAAGCGCGAAGGAGGAAAGGAGAGCCTTTTCAATGAAAAAAAAACATATTTTCACAGAAAATAAAATTAAACCACTGCTGTTTCAGAGGTCCAGAGGGTTGGGTAAAGGACTTCCGAGTCTAGAAACACTCGCACGTGCCTCCAGGCAAATAAAAAAAAACATTTCGCATTGCGTAGCTCCTCCGCAGTCCAAATTCTCTGGGCGTGATTTCCAGAGACAGGAGGTGGAGATCCAGACGGTGGTGGAACTGAATTTGCATTTCTTTTTTCGATCTGACGTCAATAAGGTGCCTTGTCCAGAATCGCCCATTTGAGCTGTGTTTTTTTCAAATGCAGAAAAGGATCGCAAATGCTCAGTTTAGACATTTCGCAACTTTTAGCCATTGGGGGGGCCTAAACAGGGTAGGGGAGCTCACATTAACGTTCAAAAACCTCAGAAAGTGAAAATTTCATGCCATGGGACCTTTAAAATCTTTGTCCAAACTACTAATATTTGTCCATTTAAAGGCATTTTACTTATGCAATTATTTCCTATGGTAACTTTGGGGATTCCATTCATACCATATTGTAACTCTAAAGTTTCATTCAAACTCTAAGCAGCTTCTTGATATTATAAGTGCTTCTAGAATTCACTGTAAATTAATACAATACAATCAATTCCACAAAGAAATATATTTACTAACACAATAGTATGCCCAAAATTTCACATTTTCTTGGCAGTCAGTAATTTCAGTCAGGTCAGTGATTATTTTCTAACTGAAAAGAAACCAGAATATAAAAACATGAATTTTAGATTCATAAAGATATTACAAACATAAAGATATTGATATACAAGACCCACAATAAGTACATAGCTAACCCAGTATTATCATACGTTGAACCCACTCCTCTTTTTTAACTGGCTCTGTGTTTGGACAATATACCTTGCCTTTTTACTGACTGACTGTTTCCACGGTGCGAAACTGCCCACATTTATGACATATATTTGAGGTCACAGTCATGCCTTACAAAAACAATGGAATGGACATATTTTTAGGTATTTATATTTTCTAATACACCAAATACCAACAAAAGCATGCAGAAGTATTTCCTCAGACATAAGTGAATAGGTAAATATTATTACTTGCATGTGAGGATAACTCTAAACTCTGATCGATGGGCCTGATGGGCTGAAGCACAGCATGACCCCCTGGATCTACATCTGGTGCAAATGAGGGTTTTCGTGATCACATGGCATCCAAACCAGCAGCCGTTGGGCAAAGAAGCGGTCTGGTGTTGGAGGCTGGTGGTACAAGGTAGTTGGTGGTGGGGGGTGGTACCACAGGTCTCGGCGGATTTTCAGTTCCAGCTTCCCTTTTGCACCCACCATAAAAAGTGTTTCTGCCGCCCACTTGCGGCCCTGCTGTGGGATGGTCTGTGGCCATAGTAACGGGAGGTCCGCTGGTTCTGGCTATATTGAGAAAAAAGGTATAAGAAACAAAGAAAACATCGATTGATAATGGCATGTGCATTTTTCAGCGCATCTTACCATTGTTTCTGTTGTAGAAAGAAGGAAGAGGAGGGTTTGATGAGACCGTTACAGGGATATGTGTCTATGGAACCTGTGAAGTCTCTAAATGAAAGAATATTATTATTACGTTTTAGTGAAATAAAGTTGTATAATTATGACAATTTAATTTACATGTACTTAATTTGTAGTTAAATAAAATGATATTATTACCTGAGGGAGTTTCCTCTGCAGACAAATTTAGCTTGACCACGTGAGCCCCCAAATCTCTGCTTTTCAAGCTGTTAACAAGAGGGTCATTGTCAGTCAAATATATGGGTCTAAATCCTGCACCACTGCTGCAGATATGCGTGTGTATGTATGTATGTATGTATGTATGTATGTATGTATGTATGTATGTATGTATGTATATGTAATAACATGCTGCTGACCATGGATAAAGTCAGTCTGGGTCTTTTGGAGTGCTCATTGCTCCTGGGGATAGATGGTGTGGGTCTTTCTGAAGGAGTGGACAGCTCACTGCTGGAGGTGGAGGGTGTGGGTTCTGCTCTCAGCTCTCTGCTCCTGGAGGTGGAGGGTGTGGGTTCTGCACTCAGCTCTCTGCTCCTGGAGGTGGAGGTTGTGGGTTCTGCACTCAGCTCTCTGCTCCTGGAGGTGGTGCAGGACGAGTCTAAGCCAGGGGTGGCATCCACTTTAGGTGGCAGATGACCCTGTGATAAGTGCATGAAAATATACCAGACAAATGGCCTATTTAGGACACTCATATATTCTATATCATGTCTAATACTGCTTTTTTTTTTTTTTTTGCTTTTTTATTTTAGAAATGTAGGATAAATGATGGCACCTTATGAAATCCACATGAGCATGTAAGACGTGTGCTCCAGAGTGGTCTGTCTACCTCTACTTGAAAGCAGAGGGCACTTTTCTATCTGAAATCATAAACAAATATTATGCATATAACTAGTTTGTGTGCCAGAAGTCCATACATATACACAGTATTACGTTAAAAATTTATCATTTGTATTAAGTGAATCCTCTACTTGTTTTATCTGCACATAGATAACATGGAATATCACAAACAGTTCCATTTTAAATACAAGTTGAATATAAGTTGAATCACTCTGGTACATCTCATACCATCTTTTTTGTCTGGGAGCAGTGTGCGTATACAAGCAGGTCTATTGCTGTTTGTCTGCGATGTAATTACCAATGAATTAACGTAATCACTACGTAGTGTCTGGTAGCTATTGAAACAATTAAACTAAGCCATTGCATTGATGAAATATGTACAACCCACCTGTTTTCTCAGTACGGTGAAGTTACGGCGCTATTAGCGATCTTTTGAGAGCGGCGAAGCACATGGGATTGTTGTCAACAGTGAGCCGAAGATAGAAAGACGGCAAGATGCACTACGCACATCGATTGGCTTGCAAATGATTCAGCTCGCACTTTGATTGGACTGACCCCGTGGCCTGATTTGCTCTCGTGAAAGCGCTTCTTATTGGAAGCGCAAAGACTCACGTTGCAAGCTAACAGGCGCTTGAAAGCCTACTTTTACTGAAGGGTTACCACCAGATAGTAAAAGATAAGAGCCCAGCCTGTAGCTACTTTGCTGTGTGCTGACTGGTGTGAAACAGTGACAAGTCCTGGACAGCTCCAAACACGAGTGGTCACATAATCAGAGCTCCAGCTCCCCCTCAGAAACTCTATGAATCTGAAATGTCCAGTGCCCCCCCCCCCCCACACACACACACACACACACACATGCACAAACACCATGCACCTGCTTCAGTCATGCTTTTATAGTGACCTTAAATTTTTACTAATCTTTTTTCACACTTTTTACGACACAAAAGCACAAAGACCCAACTGCAGTTCTCCCAAAATTTTACAGGTGCAACTAGTGGTAAAGGTCAAGTTAAAGGTCAGATCTGTGTGGAAAGGCGACCTGGGTCATCATGAGAATGCATATTTTCCAAACACTTGTAATAAAGAAAACATGCTTTTTGGGTATTTAGTATTACAACTATGACATATGTCGATATAATTTTGCATTTTGCTCATTGTGACTCATAATATTGAACTTTAACAGCTTTATAGTAAAAACTGTTCCACTGACTTTCTGTTCAACCTGCAGAGCTGACAGGGTTCACGATTGCGTTTCAAAGTACCAAGAAGCAGATTTTCAATTACACATTTTTAGTGCTGAAAAATGGTTATGCCTAATTTCCACAAGGCGTAGAAGGTGGCTTTTCTATTTTTTTTTACCTTTTATGAATGAATCATTTGTAACATTCAACCTCTTAAAATGTGCTAGGAAATCTCCATAACAAAGGGTATAACAAGCTACTTAAATGCTTTCACAGAATTTTCTTAAAAACATGAAAAACAGAATTAGTTTATTTGAAAGAGTGTGCAAAGGTCCAAAATTAGAATTGCCACTACTATGAGTAAAGCTGATCTACAGTAAAACATTTAAAAAATATTGCTGTCTCTGATGCAGAGGAAATCTCTGGCATGAGAACAAGGTGTGGAGGTTAACACAGGTTTTCCTCTGTCACTCTCCGCAGTGCCCGGGTCTCCGCTGGTCCCCTTAGAGCCCAGGTTGTAGTGGTTACTGCTGTGAGTCCACACATTGAGAACACAGTGGTCCTGCTGTGATGTGAATGAGAGCAGAGCATCTACAGTATGTCCGGCCACTTAGCCACAGCAAACACACAAACCAACACAAACCAGCACTGCACACAACATATGCTGGGTTTCACAGAGGGAGAGGACATGTGGTTCTTACGTCTCACTTATTTATGTAAATGTTTCACACAAGAAGATGTTAGATTGTAAATAAAGAATTTTATATCTTGTTTGTTTATTTGTTTTAAAGATGAACTATGTAACTTTACCTGTTACTTTTCCTCCATTTTCTGAAATGCTATTGCTTTACCTGGAACTCTCCTTATTTGTATTGCTAGTTTTTATTGCTAATAAAATACCTGGAAAACATGCATCTGTCTCATAGACTGTGTATATAAATAAACTAGTTGCCGTGTTACAAATAGGAATTGAACATGGGAACGCTTCTGGTTCCATGAACTCCACTTTCTTCACTTTATATTTACAAAAAAAATGTCTCCCCTCTCTCTGTAACTGCTGCTGTCAGCCTCCTCATGTTGCATTTAATAAAATGTTCATATTAACCCGCTCTACATGATACTGGTGTTTTTATTTCACAATTTTGTCTATAAATCAATTCCTATTCCTAATAAAGAACTCAGCTCCTAATTCACTCCTGTAACTGCTAGCCTCTGTCAGCTTCATTTGACTGGAGCCAACTCAGTCTTCTACCATCACCTGTTAGATTCCATGGAGATGATTTACAGCCTCAGAGATGAGCTGTCGGAGGAGCATTCACCTGAAATGTTTCATTGTGCACCTTAAAATACTTTACTTTTTAAATTATACTTGACATCCACATTGTACATACCTCCAGTTAATGTTCAGATTTTGAACCTGAAATTCTGGAACAAAAGATGGAAAATCTTGGCTGGCAAATTTAATAACTACTGGCAACATGTGAATGGGATTTCTTTTAGCACAGAATGGATTTAATTACTATTGAAATACAAGAGTAGAGTTGTCAAATTATCGAAAATCATATAATCAATACTAAAACTAGTAGGGCTGTCAGTTTAATGCATTAATTAGATTAATTAATTACACTGCAAATTAACGCGTTATAAAAATTAACGCAATTAATTATGAGTGGCAATACAATGCGCTCGCGTTTTAAATTTGGCATGTGGCGAGCAAATCGCTGCCAGGGCCTTTGAACGGCAAGTTTATTTATAAAAAGAACAAAGACGGGACTATCAACAAGAACGCAGTGATTTGTAGCTTTTGTCAAAAAGAATTTTCTGATCACCGAAGCTGCTCCAGCCTGATGGATCATTTGAACGTGATAAAAGGAGAAATTCAATTTGTCAACTGGACAAAGTTTGTTTGGTCGAAAACGTTTCGCCGCTCATCCGAGAGGCTTCGTCAGTTCTGGTTCTAGTGCTGGTTAGATACTGCTTATATCTAGCTGCAAGGAGGAGCTCACTACCCTGAATTCTTCTGAAACTATCTCAACTACTTTGTTTTGCGATTCTGTCTTTTGTTTTTCGAATTTCTCTGGCATCTAGTTTAGCATACCTATTCAACCCTAACGACCGTCCCCACACCTCTGGCCCTGACCTGTCTGCCCTATTGTTTCTTTTGTCTGCTTTGACATTGGTTTGAGAATGGAATTATAAATGGGAGACAAGTTATGTCTGACTCCCCAATTTCTGTTTAAATAAGGATTCTCTTTTTTGACAAAAATAGCCTCTTTAACTCCCCTCTCAAACCAGTTCTTTTCCCTGGCTAAGATCTGAACCTCACTGTCCTCAAATGAATGGCCCGTGGCTTCTAGGTGAAGATGTACGGCAGATGACGGTCCACTCTGGCACGCCCGTCTGTGTTGGTACATCCTCTTGTGAAGTGGCTGTTTTGTTTCTCCAATGTAGCGCTCACTACAGTCTTCACTACACTGAATGGAGTAGACCACATTGCTTTGTTTGTGGCTCGGTGTTTTGTCCTTTGGGTGGACCAGTTTTTGTCTTAAAGTGTTTGTGGTTTTGAAATAAACTGGGATTTCATATTGTCTGAAAATCCTCTGTAGTTTTTCCGAAACGCCGGCCAGGTAAGGAATCGCTACCCCTTTCCTCCTGGGTTCGGATTCTCTGTTGTCTTGTTTCTTGCCCTTGTCTCTCTTGGTTTTGTTGACAGCCCATTTAGGATATCCACAAACAGAGAGGGCTTTCTGCACATGTAGTTCTTCTTTCTCCTTACCCTCTGTGCTTGTGGGAACCACTTGGACCCTGTGTTGTAATTTGAACATGAAACACCTCCGGACAAGTTCCATCGCTACCGGTGATAGTGCGCACTTCACCAAACCACCAAACCACGCTCGCAGAATTTGGGAAACTTTTGAGCAAAGCGACCACATGAAAACTGACAAACTCAATTGCAAAGTGAGTTCGCTCACTCGCTCGATCGCTTGCTCACTCACTCACAATCTCTCTCTCTCTCTCTCTCAATCTCTATCTCTCCCTTTCTCAATCTCTCTCTCACACTCTTAAAATGTGATTAATTAATTACAAATCCTGTAATTAATTAAATGATTTTTTTTTTATCGCCTGACAGCACTAAAAACTAGTATAGAAACGAAATACACTTTTGAGCAGGTATCGATTCTAAAAAGGTCCCACTGACAGGACAGAAATGAACTTTTCCTGAAAAGCATTAGAAAATAATAAGAATATTAATAGAAAAGAAAAGAAAATACTACAATTTAACGTTGAAAATCAAATCACATTCTATTCTGTAACGTGTTTTTTTCTTTTTCTTTTTCTTTTTTTTTGGTACCAGTATAGCCAGTCTATTCCTTAGTATCAAAATCGAGTAGGGAAATAATTTCTCTGCATTTGACCCATCCTTTCAGGAGCAGCTCATCTTCCAGGTGCCCGGGGACCAGGATCTTACCTATGGAGCATGTTTGGGTTGATGGGGGAAACCGGAGTGCCCGGAGGAAACCCACCCAGACACGGGAAGAACATGCAAACTCAGGATGCAAACTCCAGCTGCTAGCCACTCAGCCAACTCTTTGTACCATCTGGAGAAGACAACAGCCCTGAGTGATCCAAAAAAAAAAAAAAAAAAAGGTTCCTCTCCTCTTCCACGGGCTTTAGCGCTAATTAAATGAACCTGAGGGTTATGCAGCTTTGTCGAACAATAATTAGGAGATTGCTCACAAAACCACAATCTCCCTGCAGCCAGAGTGGGGTTCCTCTGCAAACGGACGCCATTTTGATTTCTGCTTCACAGTTTTCGGTTTGTTCCAATCGCCTCGGGGTTTGGTCCATGAAAATCTTGAGAGATAAGTCTTCAGTCAATTAAAAATGCTAAATGAACTTGTCAGCTTACTAGCGCCATGACTGATGTGTTTTTACAATGCGGACTAGCGTAACCCACTACGACAACTTACTTCAGCCTATAATCCAAATACAGTGCACTCTCGCCTCACAGGAAGAAGGTTTTGAGTTTGACTCATGGATCTTTATGTGTGGAGTTTGCATGTTCTCCCTGTGTCTCGGTGGCCACTCTGGTTTCCCACATCAACTCAAAATATGCGCAAGCTAAGGTAGTCCTGACCGAGACTCTGGAGATCTGGAAATGGGTCCAATGCTGCACTCACTTCTCCTGACAGGTTACCTCAGTGGGATTGAAGGATGGGTCAAATGCAGAGGTCACATTTCCCTACAGGGACAATAAAGTGTACCTTAACCTTATATTATATGGAATACTTAACATCTGAATTAAAACTATATGGCGGCACGGTGGCTGAGTGGTTAGCGCTCATGCTTCACAGCAAAAAGGGTTCGATCCGGGTTCGATCCCCGGGTCGCCCAGGCCTTTCTGTGTGTGTTCTGTGTGGAGTTTGCATGCATGGTCTGGGTTCGATCCTCGGGTCGCCCGAGCCTTTCTGTGTGGAGTTTGCATGTTCTCCCCGTGTCTGGGTGGGTTTTCTCCGGGCACTCCGGTTTCCCTCATCAACCCAAAACATGCGCCATAGGTAAAATCCTCCAGCTTAGGTCCTGACCAAGCTGAAGCAAGAAGATCATGGAGATGGTCCCCGGCCGCAGTAATGTGCTGCCCACTGCTCCTAATAACAGGATGGGTTAAATGCAGAGAAGAATTTCTCCATTGTGAGATCAATAAAGTCACTTCTTCTTTTATGTAATTCAATTTTCATGTTAAAATATAAATGTATCCAGGGTCTGTCCACTGGTGATCTCCAAACATTACATCCGAAAATTTCGGGGAATTTTAGGTAAATTGTTGTCTGAGAGTCAGAATACACACTTCCCCAATACTTACCAAAAGTCTGGTCACTGGTGAATTCCCCCAAGTTCAGATGAGCATGATTGACAGGTGGGGCGGCAGTAGCTCAGTTGGTAGAGGGCATGCCTAGTGATCCAGGGGTTGGCAGTTTGAATCCCGGACGGATGGACCGCGTGTGACCAGCTCCCACAGATGAGCGCTGCCGTTGTGTCCTTGGGCAAGACACTTAACCCCACCTCGCCCCCAGTGTCTGCGGACAATGGTAGCCCCCATGGCAGAAAATAAATCAAGGCCCGTTGTGACGTGAGCCATCCTCCTGTGGACCCACCACCCGCGGGAGGATTCATGAGGGCTTTTGCATTGTGTTCTGGGCAGTGGAACACTGCTTGGACTGCTGCCCCCGCGACCCAGAGAATGGAAAAAGCGGAAGAAGATGAATGAATGATTGACAGGTGGATTAGCTCAAAGTTCAGAGCAGGCCCGGCGGCAGACATAAAATATTAAGGGGGCGATGAGTTTATCACAGAGGGCAGGGTCGCGTCTCGTCACACACACACATATCCCACAACAAAGTGCGCTCCTCGCGTGCGTAATGGGTCAGGCGCGCTCCTCAAGATCTCGTGTATTTAGACTACACCTTTGTAAGAGACTGAGTAAGAGTAAAAAGTGATGAGAGTTTTGTTACTATTATTATTTGAACGTAGACCCTCGGTCATGTGATCTCCTGTATACCACAAAACCAAGCCAACAACTGATCTGAACAACGCCAAGAGACAGTACATTAACGCCACATAGTCCATATCCCGCGCAACCCATCAAATTGCTTTGAACAATTGCCGTATCCGTTTGTTTAAAAAAATAATTAATTTAATTTATGTTTTAACTCATTTGTATTGCTGAATAGCGTGGACTAGTATTTTTGCAGTATTTATTTAAATTTCTTTTTTTCTTTTACAACTCTCACATCTGAGGGGGCGGGACTGATGACGTGAGGGGGCATCGCCACCAAACGCCCCCTCGTGGCGCCGGCCGTGGTTCAGAAACTCAATTTTTCATAATACTGGACCTTAAAAATATGGTCAAACCAATGATATGTAACAAATATAAGAAATTAGTTAGTTTTGTATCATAAAAAATACTATTAAAATGTAAATAATTTAAAGCCTACAGCTTTTCATTTTGAGGCACGCAAAAAAATGTTTATGCACATCATGTACATATTTATCTCTATGCAACTGAAATAAAGATTCATCCAGGCATGTTTTTGATGAGGGAACATATAACATGGTAGAAAGCTCCAAAAAGTCGATTTTGCATAATACCCTCTCTTTCAAAATTGTTCTGTTGACAGACCTACTCATGTGTTCTCTGTTGTGTGGTGATGCTGCAGACCTCCTCACAGGCTCCTCTCTCCTCCCCTCCTCTTACTATCGTCAGCCCAGCACATCTGTATGCTATGGGCTGTGCTCGCACTGCAGCGCTCTTTCACAGTTCCCTGAAGTGGAACTGGCTGCTCCCCATGGACACGACCCCATTGGGCCACTGGAAGAGACGACGTGTATATATATATATATATATATATATATATATATATATATATATATATATATATATATATATACAGTGGTCCCTCGTTTATCGCGGGGGTTGCGTTCTAAAAATAACCCACGATAAGCGAAATCCAAGAAGTAGGACTACTTTATATTTTACAATTTTTGTACATGTTTTAAGGCTGTAAACGCCTCACCACACACATTATACACTTTTCTCAGACTGGAATTAAGGTTTTCTCACATTTCTCTCTCATTTAAATACTCAAACTTTGGTAGATTTTCAACAAAAAAATGTATTAATAGTTCCTCTGACCGGGCCTCTTCGTCAGGCAGGGCGGAGGAGTCGGGAGGAAATGAAGCGCTCTGATTGGCTGAAAGTTCTCTGCTTACATGCACGTCTCTGTGGATCTGTGGCTCAGTGGCAGAATCAACGTCAGTGACAACTTGAGTGAAACGGACGAAATGCGATCCATATGCGTACTTTAGAACAACAAAGCGTACAAGCATACAATGAGGTCAAAATTCATGCTCGGTACGCAAAATGCGTACATGTTGGCAGGTCAGTAAATCTGGCTGAACACATTCTGTACTGTACAGGAGACACGGCACGGGGAAGAATGACAAATCGCCAAAGGTCTACAGTCTCTTAGCCAATCAGGATGCAGAACACAATGCGCGTTGATACACTGTGTGTGTGTGTGTGTGTGTGTGTGTGTGTGTGTGTGTGTGGCCTCGTCCTGGAGACGTTTTGAGTTATTCACAGATTCAGAAAAGTGTAGATTCTAAGCTTTCCAGCCTTACCCATAGAAATCTGAGAACATTTGAAGAGTTTGTGGCCATTTGAAAGCGGGATATCTAAAAACAACGAGCTGAGAAAAGGTTCTTTAAAGATTTTCTAACTCCGGGCCTTCAGAGCTCATTTGCATGACATTAAGCTAAACCCTCCCCCTGCAGGTCATCTATCACTGTGTTGAGGTGGAAATGGAAATGCTTTTTTCACAAAAAGCCCATATAATCATTCAGTAATCAATAATACACATGATAATATGTTAAAGGAATAGTAACGTTTTTTACAATCTGAACCTTGTTTCAGTAATAAAACAACGTGAGCAACTCACTCATAGCACTTTGGTGTCATTTAGAACATTTCCGGAGATTTTGTAGCTGAGCGATATCCGTAACGTGAGTGGTCGGGGCACGACATTGTGGTCACCAAATAACAAATGCTTTAGCTCTTTTCAAATTACAGAAGCTCAATGTGTCAGTCTAAACTTTCGCTTGAGTCAAAAGCGGCCTGTAATCCGATATCCACTTCGGAACACGAAAAAAATGTTTCTATTACACTACGGTTCATCATGGCACGAATATCCTATATTTCTGTTATCATCGCCCAGACGTTCATCTCCTGGCCGCAAATCCCACTCGAGACAACAAAGGCATTCTTCCTCTGTTGCCATCAACATACAATGTCCACATAAACACCACCAGGTACTGTCTTTTCGTAGACGGGCGGTCGCTTGCTGTTCTCTGGTGCTCTGCTCCTCAAACTGTCTCTGCTTCCTTCTTTCTAATACCTCTTCATCCGTATACTCAGGCTCAAAACAATAGGCACAGCCATCATACTCAAATAAGTCCTCTTCAGTCTCCAAGTCCGAATCGTCAGCCATATCTCGCTCAAAACAGAAAAGTTTGCAGTTCGCAGTGTTATCGGCAAATCAGCTGTGAATGCGTGCATGTGCGCTGTCCACGGTGACGTCATCTAATCGAAACCATGGATGGTATCGGATTACAGGCCACTTTTGACTCAAGCGAAAGTTTAGACTGACACATTGAGCTTCTGTAATTTGAAAAGAGCTAAAGTTTTTGTTATTTGGTGACCGCAACGTCGTGCCCCGACCACTCACGTTACGGATATCGCTCAACTACAAAATCTCCGGAAATGCTCCAAATGACACCAAAGTGCTATGGGTGAGTTACTCACGTTGTTTTATTACCGAAATAAGGTTCAGATTGTAAAAACGTCACTATTCCTTTAAGTCAAAGTCACCTGTATTGTCAGTTTAATACAATACAATATGAACTTATTGAATAAAATGAAAACAATATGAACAATATGAACTAAAATGAAAAAGAGAGAAAGAATAAAGCTAAAAAAATAGCAGTATATAGGCTTAATGATCTTCATGTGGGAAAAGGCTGACTCACATAAAGAAGTTTTCATAACTCTATCTCCATTTTATCTGATAAATGCAAATTTTAATCTTAAAATAAGCCAAGCAAACTGTACTGCACTTAAATACTGTATGCGGTGTGTCCGGATGGTACTTTTGCTGCTAGATATGCGAGGGACTCGTATCGTGCGTGGCAAGTCGTATGTTTGGCACCAATGTACCTGGAGGATGTGGAGGATATTTACGTATTCGGATTTCTGATAGCTGGACATCTGTTAATTGGCCTGGGATTGTCCATGATCTATCGCAAAATTTGTAAGCTGGCAGCAAGTAAAGAGTCCCCCAAGCTGTCTGTAGCAATTTCGAGCCACTGTGAAGCCGTGGGGGATCTCGTGAAAGGATTACATCAGAAAGTGGGTCAGGTTGAGGACCTTTTGGAAGGAAACATCTCGACGTTTGGATATCATCGCGGGCATGCTTACAGAACTGTGTAAAGCTAACGCAGCGCAGTCTGTGCGCCAAGAGGAACTAATGAGATCTCTCATGAATCTTCATGGCGATGTGAAGATGGGGGTCTGGCAAAACCCAAGCTCAATCTAAATTGTTCACCTGGGTTTCTAAAAATGTATTTCATCATGCTAAATTAATTAATCCCTTGGCAAATTATGTCTCCCTGTGAAAATCTGTCTGTCTCCAACAGTTATCTGTGTTTTGACTTCGCCTCCCTGCAATGAACACTTCCAAGGCCACAGATGTGGTGTTATCATGAACTCTACATAAACAGTGGCACACACACATTTTGGATTATTCACATCACTGACACGATTGTAAAAATGTTCCCTGTCTTTTTTAGAAAGGTCTGATCTCTGCTCTCGGTTCAATCAATTTCATTGATTTCCAATCTGTTCCCCCCACACCCCTTCCTTATGTTGCCACAAAAAAAGATCACTGTATGTTATACCTCCAATTATTTTTCTGTCATTACATGTTGTTAAATTGTCACTGATTGTATTGCATCTTTTCTACTCTGCATCTCCCAGTCGGCGGCACGCATATGACTATGACTATGACTAAACATGTCCTAAAGTCTGTATTGTCAAAGTTTAGAGGCACTTTACTCACCCAAGAAAGAGAAAGTATCCACTCGTGTTCTGTTCATGAGCTCCAGAGAAACGGACATGTCCTGAATGTGTCCCGTGTCTCGAGGAGAGACTTCTCCTTCCTTCTTACATAGCATTTACAGTCAAAATTATGGATTTTCTCCTTTTTCACTGTCCTTATCCCCTTGAAGTGCAGGTCCTCCTCCTAGCTGTCATAAGGAGCAGACGCACTTTTCTCTTCCTCCTTCATCTTTGCTCTGTCTGTTTTATTTCTCTCGTCTCGTCTCTTTTTTTCTCCTGTTGGATCATATTTTTCAAATCCTAAATCATTAATTGGATAAAGCTGGTCCCTACGCTTTTTTTTCCCCACGGAGGAGCCGGTCTGGAGAACTGGTCAGTCCTACGGGAACATGCTGCCTGATACACGAAGGACGCGTCGTGTGCCTGGCACCGCTGTTACCGGAGGACACGGAGTGATTACTATTGGAATTTTGATGGCAGGACATCTGGATTGGCCTGGGGGATGTTTTCTGACCCATCACTAATTGGAGCCGAGGGGATAAAAGAGCCCCGATCTGCCGGTCACGGGGATCTGCGAACTCGGGGGGGCAACATCAGAAGGAAAAACACAGGTGAACGTATCATCCATCTGTGGGATCCACCGGGCGCTAGATAACATCACGGATAAATGGATTTGGAACTGTGGGGAACAGCGGCTCAGTCCATATTCACTATCATACGTGCCAGGGGGAGGATTGCGAGTCGCACAGACCTGCATGAAGTGGGGACCTGACAGAAACCAGAGTTCTGGCAAATTGTCTGTTCGCCTGGGTCCTAAAATGTATCGATTATGTTAAATTCCCCTTTTTGTAATCATTTCTCCTGAAAAATGTGATTGAACCGGACTCTTTTTTTTGACTGCATCTTCTGCACAAACACGTCCAAGGCCACCAGCTGCCGCTTATCTCAGACTCTACAAAAACATTGCCACACACTATTGGACTCACACTCACATGTATTAGGTAATGCTGCCCTGTCTATTTTTAGGATGTCTGCTTCTTTTTCAGTTTTCAATCAATTTCATTGATTACTGATCTTTTCCCTTGCCCCACACCCTTCCCTCTTGTCACCAAAGAAAAAGACACCGTATGTTATCTATCCAATTGTTTTCTGTCATTACATGTTGTGTATAATTGTATTGATTGTATTGCATCTTTTCTGCTCTGCATCTCCCAGTCGGCGGTGCGCGCAAGTGCAGCGGCCCCTCCCCTAGCCACTCTATACTGTCCTGCCTGGTTAGTGGGGAAACTAAATTTCGAATTCATTCTATGTACATGTACATATGATTGTTTTTCGACAATAAAGACCTATGACCTAAATATTCACGAGCTGCTCACAGCTGATAGGTGAAAAAAGAAAACAAATGAGCGCTAATGTCAAGTGAATGGGCAGCTGTGGTAGTATGGTAATTTATGCAGGCCCCGTTTCTTTCCCAAAAACAAGCAAATTTCACATGCAAAATGTATGCTTTTAAAACAACCAATGCTGTTATCTGAAACATGGAGTGGTCTCTTCATGATCTCAAATAGCACAATCTGCAAAAAAACGATCACAAATTTTGATTTAAAAAAAAAAATGCTTTAAACACAATGTTCTTGGTTTCACGAATGCCAACATGTGCCGGCTTTTCCCGTGGAGGGTTACATGGTTTATGTGGTTTAAGTGTGCATATTTATGTGTGTGTGTGTATGTGTGTGTATGTATATAATAATAATAATAAAGTAATATAGTAATTAAAAAAAAAAATGCATCAATTTTATACAGTGGTACCTCACCTTACGAAATTAATTCATTCCAGAAGTGGTTTCATAACGTGAATTTTTCGTAAGTTGAGTAGCTATTTCAATGGAAAACGCCTGATTCGTTCCAATTTTTTTTTTTTTTATAGTGTAAAGTTGTTGTTTTTTATAGTGTAATTTTGTGTTCTGCGTCCTGATTGGCTAAGAGACTGTAGAGCCAGGACTAAACGTGGAATAAACCAGGTCTAGACCAGAACTAAACCAGGTCTAGACCATTTCTAAACCAGGTCTAAACCTGGACTGGACCTGGTCTAAACCAGGATTAAACTACCACGTGCCACTCTTTGCTGGTTTCGTGCGACTGGTTTGTGGCTCGGGCTCCAGAGGACGCGGTCCGGGCGCCGCGGTTCTATCTCGTGCTCACAGACCCGGTGCTGGTCGTGCAGACCAGGACTAGCGGTGCTCCTCGCGCGGCGCTGTGAGGTGAGGTGCTCCTCGCGCGGTGCGGGGCTTCTGGAGCCGTGTCTCCCCCCAGCTTCACTATTTAATACATTTTGTTGAAAATCTATGACAGTTTGAGTGTTTAAACAAGAGAGAAATGTGAGAAAAGTTTAAAGGTCCCATGGCATGAAATTTTCACTTTCTGAGGTTTTTGAACGTTAATGTGAGCTCCGTTACCCTGTTTAGGCCCCCCCATGGCTAAAAGTTGCGAAATGTCTAAACTGAGCATTTGAGTTAGAAAAAAACACAGCTCAAATGGGCGATTCTGAACAAGGCAACTATGTTACGTCACATCGAAAAAAGAAATGCAAATGCAGTTCCACTGCCGTCTGGATGTCCACCCCCTGTCTCTGGAAATCACGCCCAGAGAGTTTGGACTGCGAAGGAGCTACGCAATGCGAAATGCGTTTTTTTATTTGCCTGGAGGCACCTGCAAGTGTTTCTAGGCTCGGAAGTCCTTTACCCGACCCTCTGGACCTCTGAAACAGCAGTGGTTTAATTTTATTTTCTGTGATAATGTGTTTTTTTTTCATTGAAATTCCTCTCCTTTCTTCCTCCGCGCTTAAAACGCGGAAGTGGGAGACATCGCACAGTAACAAGGAACCAGCAGCGCATTTGCCCCCCCCCCCCGCTCTTCTAACCTATCTGTGTCCTTCTCATTTGCATTCAAGCAACAAGGCCCAGAATGAGTTGTTCAGAGAGAGATTTTATGACTCTGACTGTGTACATGTGTCTTTCACATGCACTGCATGCATGAGTGTTGATTTTGAAGAACTTAGAGCCTTAAAACATGTAGAATAATTGTAAAATATAAAGTTGTCCTACTTCGGGGATTTCTCTTGTTACGGGTAATTTCTGGAACCTAACCCCGTGTGTGTTGATAAAGTGTATTTACGTTTCGGGGCATGCATCTGAGCGCGCATTATTTGAATTTTTGAGATTTCACGTTTCGTAACTTGAATTTTCTTTCGTATCTAGAGACCAAAATTTAATGTGAAGGCGTTTCGTAACTTGGAATTTTCGTTTGTTGGGTCTTTCGTAAGGTGAGGTACCACTGTCTGGTGTTTTTTTCTGGACACTCAAAGAAGCTTTACAGAGCATTCACTGGGCAAAATAAGCTAGAATCCGGACGTGTTTGGACTGGATATTTTATATGACACGCCACATATCCGGACCAGATTTTCACGATATCCTTATTTCTTGAGAATCCATGAAAATATTGACGTATCTGGACTCCGGATTTCACTGGGTACAATATCTGTTCGTATCCGGAGATATTTTGGCACTCGTGTCTCTCTGTAGCCAGCTCGCTACACGCCCATGTGATCCCTGGACTGCCCTCAGGGCTGAGCGAGAGTATGCGCCGTCTCGACTGCAGACTGAGTCGCCACACTCCGAACCGCACTCGCTGAATTGGGAAACGCAGCAATGTTTGCCGTGCTCCTGGCGGACAAGCGGTCACGTTTTGATGGGGAGGTGAACAATCCCACTATCAGAGATGTTTTAAGGTAAGTTGAAATATGAGAATTGCTATTTGGCGGGTGAATGTTTGGCGTTAGCTACACAGTTAGCCTGCCATTCGTTGGTAACGTGGAATGACAAGCTGGTTGATGGAATGATTGGGACATAATGTATCATCAGTAATATGAATGTATAACATGTAACGGCGTCGATGTCTGATTTTCGACATACGCAGGGGATGAATTTCAAAATCCCACTTGTGTAAAAATGGAGAGTAATCTGCTAGCTAAATGTAGCCTTCTAGCTAGCGTGACACTGCAATCTATCTTTTTGTAGCAGCTAGCCTACATAGGTTTCCCACCCAAGTGTTTAGCGTAATAATCTGTGGGTAAAAATACGCTATTTCTTAGTCCATTACCATACAAACCAACTGGGGGCTTTGTGAAATTGGGTGGGTTTTAGAGCCGCCAGGAGACTTGAAGGTAATATGTAGGATTGTGGCCAGAGTAGGTAAGTACATTGCAACTGTGCTGCTTATTTCCAAAATCTTTTCATGACTATTTAGTCAAAGTAAATGAGTAATAAAATTATAGTTACTAGTATGACCAAGTAAGTAATAAATAAAATTATAGTTACTAGTATGACCAAAGTAGTTCTGCAGATTAAAAAATGTCTATTACTGGAAATTCAAAATGACAGACATGGAAAAGATTTCTTTCCTTTCCCAGTCAAAATTAATACTTAGAATTTGATGGTGGTGGTAAGTATTCATGAAAAGGTAACATTTGTGAATGAGCAGCATGCATTCTGGAAATAAACTACCTTTTAAACATGTGTGTGACAAAACGGATCAGTCATTGCTTTTTCCCCAAGATAGATGTAGCTAATCTCAAACATTACAAAAGACAATGAGATGTTGAAATTAATGTTTCTGAATGCTGCAGGGCAATCGGTGACCTTCGCAGTTCAGTGGATTACCTGAGAAAGGAACTGAGGACCATGCAGGATGCCATGATGCAGCAGCAACACTCCCGCATGACCCAGGAGAACCACAAAGTCCCTTTGGAGTTGGCGGTAACACTTGATTGTGTGTTTTTGAGAATAGGACACAAACTGGACTCATGTATGTGTCCCATAACTAGGCTGACATCATTATCCACTGTTTCTTTCTATATTGGTCGTCTTAACCACATACAGTTGTATAATGATTTTTTCTTATTCAGGCACGGGTGAGGCGCTTTCACTGTGGGCTTGGGGAACTGCAGTGGATACCCTTATAAATGAACATATACCAGTGAGTGAGCCTACGAGTCTCCAATGCTGGCCAGCCCACACGTGTGTAAAGTTCACAGTGGTGTGTGCGAGGGTTACAGATTGTGATGAACCTCAGAGAGGCATGATACACACAATCTAACACTTACGCTTATAAAGAAAGCAGGGTCCATCACTGGTGTGTTTTAGTACTGTGGAGCAAATCTTAAAGGAGTGGGTGATTGAGAGGTGAATAGGGAGAAGTGTAAGGATGATCACCCACTGTACATCATTTTCACTAAAAGTGGTAGGAGCCAAAGGCTCCTCCTACCTAGGTGCTCCACTAGATTTAGGAGGTCTTTTGTTCGTGCAGCAATCAGACTTTTCAACAATAGCTGAGCACTATTTTAATGTTGTGGTTCTTTTTGTATTTCTATGATGGGATGTCACTTATTTATTTTTAGCTCTTTATTTTTTATCTGTTACACTAACTTGTGTCATTGTCTTACTATTGT
Organism: Paratrypauchen microcephalus; assembly: GCA_036785185.1. NCBI lineage: Eukaryota > Metazoa > Chordata > Actinopteri > Gobiiformes > Gobiidae > Paratrypauchen > Paratrypauchen microcephalus. The sequence continues at coordinate 584,465 of JAVJIX010000196.1, forward strand.
GTGTGTATATGTTGTATGAATGGTCAGGTGGCATAATTTCCTCTTTGGGGATTAATAAGGTCTACTCAATCACTCAAAAGTCTGTTAACTCTACTTCTTACTGTCTTGCAGAAGCTTGAAATAGGTTCTATGAACACCTGAAGGCCCCCCAAAAAATGGACCTAGCTGGGAGGACCGATGAAGTAAAGAAGAAAAAAATGAACAGCCGACGTGACCGGGTAGGTAAAACGACCCCCAACACACCTCACACTGGCATCACACCCTGATTAAGGCCGTAGAGCTGATTCACATTGGTGATTTTATTAGCCCACATAAAAGATTGTTTTGGACTTTTTACAGTAAATCAACTCAAGTGCCTTTTTTCCCCTTTTTTGTTGGCATCACTATCTTTGATCACTGCTTGACCAAAGAAAAAAAAATCCAGTTGATGGTTGTGAAATTTGGGTGCAAGCATTGAAATTAAGGTAGGTCTGCATTCTACATTCTTTTGAAATGTGTTGCTTAATATTGCCCTCTTCTGTGTAGCTTTTCAAGCAGCGGCTTCAGGTGGCCAAGGACCTCCTTGATGATGATGACCTGCAGTATCTGAAAGGAGCAGAACTCTATTCAACCGCACGCCGGGAGTTAAAGTTAAAGGTATTCAATCACATTTTCACAGACGAACTTTGGGCGCATCTCATTAAAGGGACAAATATTTACCGTGAACAGACCGAACGTGATCACACTCCAGCAAGGGCAAAGACGCTTAAGTGGTCGAATGTAACTGTCCCTGAAATGAAGACGTTTATTGGGCTATGTATCGGCATGGGTCTACTTGTTCTGCCTGCACAGAGAGATTATTGGAGACACACCAAAAATCTCGTCAAGACTCAGTTCTCTGACGCCATGGCAGATTCTATGCTATATGGAGGTAAGAACTAAAATACTGATTGATTGTGATAATTATGTAATAACAAACGGTGATTATTAATATTATCATTGCAAATTACATTTTTTCTAATTATGTAGCATTTCATGTTTACATCTTTGGGCATAATGATGAGAGAGGTATTGGTATTATGCATTGAACTTTTATTCAACCATAATCATGCATACAAATATAATACAAAAATAGATACATACATACCATCATACAAATACAAGCTGTAACACAAGAGAACAATGTAATTTACAGTACCTGTAGACATTTTAAAAATACATAATATTTTTATTCATCACATACACATAGTTTGCGGTGCCATCTTATTACAATAGACCGAATATCTCACAAAGCCACAGTACAATGTAAATTATGCTGTTTTATATTATACTTTCATCCAAAGTGACTTTCCTGTGTCTGTTTCTGCATTTTCAGCCAATCGAAGGCAACGGAGCCATCCAGCAACAGGTGGAAGTGCCAGCTTGCCTTGCAGATTATCAAAAAAATATGAAAGGTTTGTTTGCCTTTTTGGTTTTATGGCAAAATATGTGACTATATAATTATTTATTATGTATATTTCCACTGTTGCCTTGTGAGTGTGTAATGTGTGCTGTGTGTTCCAGGCGTCGATCTGCTTGATCAAATGGTTGGCTACTATGGGTTCCAGCATCGAACGAAGAAGTGGTGGAGGCGACTGTTTTTCTTCTTGTCTGTGTCCTGCCACAATGCATACATCGCTGCAAGACCTGCCTTCAGCAGAAAGTACAGAGGGTACAAGAACTGGCTGGAGGAACTTATCACACCAATGACAACAAGGGCTGTTCCTGTGACCTCTCCTCCTTCTCCATCTTCTCTTCCTCCTCCTCCACCCGACTGTAGGACGTTTGGGGGCCATAGTAGCCACACCACCTCCACAACATGACTGTGGAAAGATGTATGACAAGCGCAAGCTGTGCCGGGAATGTCAACTGGTCCCAGAGAACGAGAAAGTAGGTGGGCCAACAGTCTTTGGATGCAAACAGTGCAAACTACCTCTGCACATTGAGTGCTTTGGCAAGCACTATCGCTGGTATATGTAAGGGATGTAACCTGTGCAGTATGTAGTGCACTTCATCTTACTGCCTTATGGCCTTGGGACACTTTATTTTTTACAGTTTGACCTGAATAAGAGCTGTTCTTTATTTCTTAAAACTTGAAAATATTGTGCACTGTACATGTTGTGACTGTTTTCTTTTATTTTTTCCATATTATTGTGTTTCTGGATTATTTTATATTTTTTTCTTAAGGTGTAGAATAATAAGACACAGTTCTCATGAAACCCACAAGTGTAAGCTTTCAAATACTTTTGGAATTTTGTCTCTGTGCTTCAGAGGCTGAGAAATCACTTATTTAATAGGCGTTGACATTGTTGAATTTCCAGGAAAAACCTCAGGATCTCGCCCTTAAGATTTTCAGGCCTTTTTCCCCAGGCGTTTTAGGTCTAAATGGGTTAATTAATAAAGACAACTTTATCAAACACAACTTTATCAAACGTTCTTGTCTGTTGTATAAATTGCATTAGTGACATTGGCAGAGGTGGAAAAATGCAGAAAAAATGTGATTTAAGTATCTTTACTTGCTTAAAGCCTACTGAATTAAAAGTACCCATCTAAAAATCTACTTGAGTAAAAGTAAAACAGTACTTGTTAATGTATTTTGAGTTTAAAAAAAATACTTTAAATTGGTTACATTTTTCCATGACCTCTAAAGTTTGTCAGTTGTGTAGACTTAGCTTTTTCAAAGTAATTGTGATGAATTTTTAGTAATGCTAATCTGTTTGTCATTTTGGTCAATGTCTGTGCTATTTTAAAATAACTAAGGCATATAATTAAAATATTAACCGAGTTACCAGCCGCCTAGTCAGTAGTACACTGTAAAACATTGGTATATAAATGTATGAAAATGTTGCATGGTCATAAGGCTATGGGTTTCACGATACAGTAGCCTATAAATGCTTGAAAAATAAAGCTCCCTAGTGAATGCTAGCTTGTGTATCCTGACATATCCGGAGGTGAGCGCAGTACCAGAACGTGACGTATTCGGAGATACAGTGAACCCTCGCTGTATCGCGGTTCACTCTTCGCGGCCTCGCTGTTTCGCGGATTTTTTTTTCCAATTTTTTTTTTTTTTTTTTTCAATTTTTTTTATAGTGTAACTTTTTTTTACAGTGTAACATTCTGTCCTGCGCCCTGATTAGCTAAGAGACTAGACCAGGACTAAACCAGGTCTAAACCAGGTCTAAACCAGGACTAAACCAGGTCTAGACCAGGGATGGTAGGGACAGAGTCTCAGATGTCCTTCACGAGAGCGCCTGGGTGACAGGAGGTGTGGCCTTTGTTTACTTGCACGAGCCATGGAAGAGACTGAGTGCGAGCCGGACAAATGGAAGAGCCAAGAATCAACATGGACGGGCCTGGCGCCTGGCCGCGCGGCGTCCGGGGGAGCCGCAGCGGGGAGAGGACACTCGCGCGCACAGAGGAGACAGTGGCTCTTCCCCGTGAGAGGACAAGAGGACGAACCCGACCCCGTCCTAGAGAGCTGTGGAGTGGAGTATTGGCGACGCATTGATAGCGGTCTGATTTTGGAGCCGGGGTGAAATGCAACCAACTCTTGTGAGCGCAGGTTAGTCTTACCTGGTCTTGTGGTGAGGACTGGTGCTCAGAGGCGTCTGTTAGCGGTTCGGCACTGTTAGCATTGGCTTGAGTCTTGCCCAAAATGATATCCAGGTCGCTTTCCACTCGACTTTCGCACATGGCATGGATATGTGGTACCAAAACAAACACACGTGTCCGCGCGCACGTGTCCGCGCACACGTGTCCGCGCGCACGTGTCACGTGCCCCCCCCCCCCCCACTATTAATATATTTTAATGAAAATCTACAAAAGTTTGAGTGTTTAAACAAGAGAAAAATGTTAATACCAGTCTCAGAAAGGTGTATAATGTGTCTGGTGAAGCGTTTTCAGCCTTAAAACATGTAGAATAATTGTAAAATATAAAATTGTCCTACTTCGCGGATTTCACTTATTGCGGGCTATTTCTGGAACCTAACCCCCGCGATAAACGAGGGTTCACTGTATACCAACAGTGAATACGTGAAACACGGACGATATCCAGTAAGTATCCGGAGAACTGGATATGTAGCGTGTCGACACAGTGCCATTCCGGAGTTCGGAAATGCTCCGTATACGAGAACTGACACCAACATATCCGGAGCGTGTCAATCCGAATATCTACAGATATTGTGAATATCCTGGGATATACGACTACAAACACCCCCGGAAACAATGCCATTTTTCCCAGTGATTATTCATTCACTCCACACAAGCTGCTATTGTCGCCACAGCTGCCCTGGGGCAGAGTGTATGTGTGTGTGTGTGTGTGTGTGTGTGGGTGTGGGTGTGGGTGTGTGTGTGTGTGTGTACACATGAGTGTGTGTATAATATGTGTGTGTGTGTGTGTATGTGTGTTTTTCCCTTTAATATCGCCGTCATACACAAAGAAGAGATCTGCCGGGGAGGACAGGACTTTTGTGGATTCATGCACTAGATACAATATTTACAATGGCTAGAAAAGATTATATTCTGTCCCATGCAGCATGTCCCAGTGCAGTATTATTCGTGCATATATATCTCTGTAGTGGAATGTTCACCAGTTACCATGGTGATACAGTTAGTGTGGCCAGGTTTTCAATATTCAAAACTGGGACAGTTGGTATAAATAAAATTGTGAATACTGGCCATTTTTCACTCACCTGTGGGTCAGTACAATCTGAGGAACTTCTGTCTGTGCAACTGACTTGATTTTTATTTTTATTTATTTATTTATTTTTTTGCCTTTTGGTCATTTTCAAGCATGATTTACTGTGTTTTAGTTCAACAAATAAATAACAATATCCCTTCCTTTACTGCTGGTGGGTGTCAGATTGGTCAAAATTAGGGACTCCTGGGATATTTCTTGTATAAAACTGGGACAAATCACTGGTTTTGTATAAAAGGTATAGGGTATATAGGAATGCCTGGTCACTCTAGACACAATTGTAGCAGATACTGTATGAGTGGAGAGTATACTACTGTACATGAGAGATGGGGTACAAGCCAGCATCAGAAGATCTGGTTCGGCTCAGGGAGGGAAGTGAGACAGAGGTTAAAACACAAAACCAGCAAACAGTAATATGGTGCAGGATGTGAGTTGTATTAAAGGAATGATGAAAAGGGGATATTTATAATATTTACAATATACACACAATGAGGAAAAAAACAAAAAGAATATGGCGCATTGCCATTCTAAGTAAAAAGTTCAGTTCAATATTGTTGATATTGTAATGGTAAGTTTATAATGTCCAAGTGAGTATTGAGTAGGTTTTGACCCAGTCCTTTATGATTATTGCAATGTGGGGTGTTGTGTTGGGAGCAAGCTACTGCACCTCCTACTGCACTGTAGAAGGTGGTGATTGTTAGGGTTCCTTAGGCTCGTGGCCTTGGGCAGTTCGCCATCGGATTCAGTCGGACCATGGAGTGGACGGACCGACAATTGGAGAGTAGTGGATTGATGGACGGATTAGAAGGAGAACAATGGAATGAAGGAACCTGGGACAAAGTAACCTAGCCTGTATGGAACAGGACCAATAATCATTTTCATGTCCAATAAATATTTAAATAATTATTTAAATTCAATGACATTCAATTAAATTAAATTCAACTACATGTGCATGTTCAATATAATTATACATTCAATGCTCAACAGAGTACTCTTAATTTCCCAAATAGCATCATATACCATAATGAAGAAATAGTTCGGTCAGTGCACATTAAATACAGAACCAAGTTAATACAAACAAGTATGGCTATAAGGCTGTAGCCTACTGTAGAAGGCATAATCTAGTGCTATCCAGTAATGACAATTAATAATATTAATTTGAAAAGCACTAGATAAATGTCCATATACAGTAAATATCATAATAATACAAGGTGTAAACAACACATAATAGTGAAACCATTTGTAAGCCCGGAGGCTAGCGCTAGCTTCCTTGCTCCGAGTGGCAAAACAATGAATGGACTTGCCATTTCTCTCTTTGTTTTTCATGTGCAAAAGTTGACAGTGTTACATCACACAAATGGCAAAGTGCCTAAAAGGTTGAAAACATATCAGTAGTGATGTTACAAGATGTGCGGAGGCTTCGAAGCGTGTGTGTAATGAAGGGGGTGTTTCCGGGAAGCGCATATCGAGGCTCGCTTCATTTGGGGGAGGAGCCAAAATGATAACGTCCAAAGCCTCGCTGCCGGGCTGTACCACGTGATTGCTTCTGGAAGTGGTTCAGATTTTGCCGCGAGCTATTATAGCTATATAGACTCCTCAGGCTCCATTCAAAATGTGGGTGTTTGAACATCATTACAGATGCATTAGGCTTGCTTATCAAGAACTACTTTTCAGGGTTTCTTATTTTATTCAAAGGTAAGGTGTTTATTGTGTTGTGTGAGGTGTTTATTGTGTCTGTCTCCAAAGTTGCCCCCCTAATGAAAATGCTGGACCTTCAGGAGGAAATGGTAAAGCCAGCACCTGCAGTGGCACTGGAAATGGTAGATCACCTCATCAGGCAACTATGGGAGAAGCTTTATACTTTGCAGTCGATGAGCATCGTGTCCCTTCCTACACTCCTGGACCCTGTGTCAAAAAAAAAATAAAAAATAAAAAAGAAATTCTTTAAAACCAAAAACTGTTGAGAAACTCTTGTTTCTTAATAAAAATTGATCAAATGTCCCCTGTCCTGTACATCATTGTCCAAGTTACACAAGCATAAAAGCATAAGCTGTGCCCTTTTACTAGTTCCACAAGCACTTTCACTGTCCCCTGCTTGATTTTGCCCTTGCCATTTTCAGAAAAACAGCTTAACCTGCCATATTATGATATTACCATTTTGGGAAAATTTACACACACAGAATACATACAAAATGTATTATGCACATATGTGATAATATATGTACAGAAATTATTTGGTCATGCATTTTTTGTAATTCATAGTCATTCCCAACAGACATTTAAAAGAAAATCCCAGCTCCCAAAAACCACCAGCAAACTGCACATTCAGTGGTTTATTTAAAATGCTTCACACACACAAGGTCAGGAGCACATTGGCTGGCAGTCTACCTGTAAGTGGAGAGAGGAGAGCCCCCAGTAAATGACAGCTTCAAATATTTGGAATAGATTTCAGAAAACATATTCAGGAAATTATACTCAAAACTCATTTTGCTTTAAATGAACTCAAGAAGTAAGGCAACCTTTCACGGCAAAGTGTAAGAGGATCCTTAAATAAAAATAAATAAAAATGAACATAAAAACAGCTTTATGGCCTGTGTTTAGCAAGTCAATATGTTACATATGAACACCAAACCAAAGAACCAAAGACCTTTACATACTACATACATAAAACAACCTTTAGATACTGAGGAAAACAGGGAAATGGATATTATGGATATTGGTTGAGTGAAATTAAAGCAATACAAAGATTACTAACTGGCAAAACATGGGAAAGGAAGCTAAATAGGCACATAAAAGTATTGTGCAATTAGTTGGTGAATCATGATTTATGACCCCTGAATATCTATGATAAAATAATCCCAAAAAGAAATGACATCCTAAAAGAATGACAAAACAATGAAATTGTCATTAAATGTTCATTTAAAAAAAATAAAATAAAATAAAATAAAAAATCTGATTGATCTCTACTCACTTACCCAGAAACCAAATGCCTGTCAATCTCGTAAACAATGCTGAATGAGGATGAGGATCCTGAAATGGAACCTTAAAAATAGTAACAGAAAAGGATACAATGAGTGTTGATGGAGAAAGTAACTACAAAAGTGTTTATTTTAAACAAAACAATTAAATTAATTTTCATACTTATGTCGCTTACTTTGTGAAAATGAACAGTCACCAAAACTTGAGAGACAGGGGCTTCCTAAGCAGGTAAAAGAGGAATCCATGAAAGGGAGCTGTTTTGTGAGTCCCACGATAAATTTTGTCAGTTTGAACATTTCACTGAATAATATAATTGGTGTTAATATTAAAAATATCCTGTCACCGTAGGAGCTTCTGAAGGAGTTCACTTTTCTCTGCAACTCTGTCAATGACAGTGTCTGTGTCCAAACCCATAAGAATGTCCTTTTCTGTGGCCATCAATATGAAAGCCTCTAATTTTTTGGAATTTGGTTGCAACACGGGGCAGTTTTTGCAAGAGGCACAGCCTTTGTTGATAATTTTTATCTCCTCCTTGTTTTCATCAGGTCCTTCCTACACAGTCCTGGATGCATATTCTTTCAGTGGTGATTGTTTCAGCATTTCCCATTGACTTGCCAAGCTTTGCAGTTCTGACTGCAGGTTGTAAACTGTTGCCAAACTGTCAAATTGAATCAAGCACTGCTGAGATCTTGGACTGCAGAATCAGAAAGAGCACTGGTTTTGATTTGTGGACAGTTTTGGGGTCCAGAAATGATAAGTCTGCATATAGACTGCCATGTACCAGGAATCTTCTCTGAATGGCCTCAATAACTGTGTCCACTATTGGGTTGTGGACCTTTACCTCATAGGTTTTCAATGTATCACTGGATGTTTCATCCTTATACATCTCTTCTGGCATGGATTTCTTCTTTTTCGGTCTCCTCTGAGGTAGTGAAGGCTTCACCTCCATGTCCATCTCCTCATCCTGCTCCTCGAGCTTTTCATTTGCCCAAATGACAAAATTGTCTGCTGCATCCTTGACTGCATTGAAATCCCTTGCCATCTGTTTTAGGGCCTCATGTGTAGAGATCACCATCCTGTGGGCAGAGAGGATGTCCATCCCTCCTGTGTGCAGGTACTTTGCCAATGATGTTGTCTGCTCAAATATTCTCAGGAAAAAATGAGCTGTAAGGATTGTCTCATATCTGAGAAGGCCATCTTTGTGTCCCCTTGCTTTGGTCCGAACATTGCCTTTCACTGTCTTCTCTTCTTGAATGGCTGAAAGTGTACATAAAACATCAATGTAGAGACAGTCCTGGGGTTTTCTGAATGAGCCAAACATCTTCTTTAAAGCATCATGCTTTGCCCACCAATGTGTCTCTCCAATGGGTGCTATGCGCCTGTGATGAGATTCCCTGATGAACACTGCTGTTTCACTCAGAAGATGAAAAAGTGATCCACTCTCAATCACAATTTCAGTGATGTCAGAGAGAACCAGATTAAGGACATGTGCATAGCACCACACATGGTGGAGGTGAGGGTACTAAGAGTGAAGAGAAGCCTCTGTACCTTCCTTGCATGTTAGCAGCCCCATCTGTGGCATTTCCATTGCAGAGGCTTTTGTCCAAGTTCAGTTACTTCACCGAGATGCTCTTTCAAGGCCACATCATATTTTCCCAGTAAAATGATCAGCTCCAAAAAATTACCATGGGCAAGGCCTCCCAAGTATAAGCAGCCTCATTTTCTTCCTGTCTGTAGCTCAGGCCTCTTTTCCCTATTACTCTGACAACTTCCACAACACAATCTAAGACCTGGCGCCTCCTCTTGATCTGCTCTCCTCTTGATCTCCTCTTGATCTGCTTCACCACAAGCTCTATGCACTACGCTTTTTTCATGCTCTTGAGCTCTCTGGTGGACATGTCTCCAGTCTGACATTCCAGTTCAAGAATGTGCTGGAATTATTTGGCTTCCTAAAGGCCAAGCATACAAAACAAAATAAAGCATGACGTTGATTACAGTACGTCAGCCACTTCCTGCTTGTGCCATCTTTGTTGGTGAACACCTTCTTCACTACAAGGTTTGTAGCATCTTGCTTTGGGTGGTGATTTAAAAATGCTTGCATTCTAGCAGGCTCTTGACAGGAAAAGTAGTCTATCTTCTCTTCTCTCTCCTCAAATGCTACCTCAACAGCTTAGCTTGACTAGACAGGAAGAGGGACAGATTATTACAGTTTATTAAGTGATAAATAGAAAACCTAAATTAAAAATAAAAATATTGGGAACTACCTGGAAAAACTGTGGAACTATCTAAACCATCAAACATTTAGTATCTTTAGGTTACATTTTTATTTTTTGATAATAATCAGAAAAATCTCATACTAAGGCAGCACGAGCACAGCACACACACAAAGGCAAGATGGCTGACCGGAAGTAATGATGCTCTCACTTAAAGGTCCCATGACATGGTACTTCTTGATGCTTTTATATGGTGCCTTAATGGTTCCCTAATACTGTAAATGAATCCTTCTTCAAAATCAACACTCAGTGCATGAGAAAGACACATGTACACAGTCTGAGTCATAAAATCTCTCTCTGAACGACACAGATAGGTTAGAGGAGCTGGTGGGGGGGGGGCAAATGCGCCGCTGGTTCCTTGTTACTGTGCGCTGTCTCCCACTTCCGCGTTTTAAGCGCGGAGGAAGAAAGGAGAGAAATTTCAATGAAAAAAACACATTTTCACAGAAAATAAAATTAAACCACTGCTGTTTCAGAGGTCCAGAGGGTCGGGTAAAGGACTTCCGAGCCTAGAAACACTCGCACGTGCCTCCAGGCAAATAAAAAAAGGCATTTCGCATTGCATAGCTCCTTCGCGGTCCCAACTCTCTGGGCGTGATTTCCAGAGACAGGGGGTGGACATCCAGACGGTGGTGGAACTGCATTTGCATTTCTTTTTTCAATGTGACGCAACATAGTTGCCTTGTTCAGAATCGCCCGTTTGAGCTGTGTTTTTTTCTAACGCAGAAAAGGACCGCAAATGCTCAGTTTAGACATTTCGCAACTTTTAGCCATGGGGGGGGGGGCTAAACAGGGTAGGGGAGCTCACATTAACTTTCAAAAACCTCAGAAAGTGAAAATTTCATGCCATGGGACCTTTAAGACAGCTTAAATCGGCCTATTCAGCATATGATGTGTATGGAATTTGTTGTTTATTTAAAAAAGTCTGACGAACTTGGCAGTCACCAGTGGAGTCAGTAGTGTAAAAACATTTACATGATTAAAAGGTTTCTTATTGACCTAAAGTGTGTTCAATCAACATGGTTTGCTGTTTAGACGCGATGTAAATATACTCAAGGCAAATAGACCACTGTAGATTGCCATCTAAACATTTGTTTTTTTATTTAGCTGCCCACTAGCTAGTTAACTACGTTTCCAATCTATTTACTGTATGCTGAAGTGGGCTAATATCATGAGGGAAACAATAAATGATTAAATGATTTAGGGTGACCTTGTTGTAACCATGAACATGGATTCTTGTTAATATGAATTATGTTCTTAGTAGAGGCAAATAATCACTAGAGCTTATACAACATAGTCCGGGCTAGTACACCACTGCAGATATTTTGAGCACTCAAACTTTAGAGCTAGCTGACCGGCTACTGCATCAAAACCACTTGCTACCACAGGATAGCAACATTCATTTATTATTCATGCCGTTTTTGCGACCACACCCCCAGGTGAAATTCGCCTTGCATTTGGATTTTGCCCTGCCTAAACAAAGCATTTTTCTCATTGAATCTACACCATTCACGTAGGTCACCTGTTTTGGCTTTTGCCATTTTCTGTCCATGTGGCATGCCTGTCCATCACCTAAAAGTCCCGGTTTTATCCTAACATTACTACCTGCTTACCTGCTGTGCTACACTTCCCTGGTCATTGTCACTCTGTCCCTCAGGCGTCCTGTCCACAGTCTCTGGCTGCTCCTCTCCCTGTCCACCTTCAACCTGGGCTGCAGTGGACGTGGAGGCTCCAGCAGCCCCTCCAGAGACTAGATCTTTTAGATTATTTTTGAACATTTTGCAGCGTTTACAGCAAGGCTTTTTAATCTTTTCGCCCATAACTCCTCCACACCTCCTTTCTTGTGCTTTTCCATGTTTCCACTCTTATTTGCTCAACAATATGAAACTAGCAGGGATCAGCTCAGAGAAAGGGGTGGGCTGACTACATGTCAGTGAATTACCCCGCAGCAATGACATTTTAATTGAACAAATGCGTACCTGAGTAGCAGCTCCTAGCAGGCGTCACCACCACTGTTCCCTCTAAGGTGCGCGCGTGCGCAATCGCGCACTGCCCAGACGTTCAGCGCGCACATCAAATCCTTTTCAACGCATAAAATAAAATCTAACCTGAACTCAGCGCTGGTTTGACACACGGAATCCAGTCTGATAGATTCAGTTTGCACATGTGAATGTGCACATGCCTTAGGGACAAGCCAACTACAAACAGATTCATTTCGATCGCATTTCACTCGCTTCCTTCAGTAAGACCATAGTTGTCGTGCGCATCGCCGTGGGTCAGAGCGGCGGGTCAGAGCGGCAGGTCCGCACCAGCCGACGGGAGCGCCGCCCGCACACACTCCACGTAGGGAAGAACAGAAGAGGAGACAGGTAGAGCCATAATGTAATCCTCGGCTGTTTTCTTTGTTTCTGTCCAAGCCATAGGTTTTTGTGAGCAAAAAGACGGGACTTTCTGTGTGAAGTGTGAATCCTCTCCCCAGAGCGTTAAACCACAGAGCTCTGTCACTCTTACAAAATTACTTAAACTGGGTAATGATTAAAAAGCAAGATATAAACTGATAAAAATGTATACTTATTTTGGAGATCATTATTTTGAGAAAGACCCATCTTATAGTGTCCTATAGGTCCTACAATCATCCTTAAAAAATCTGCAGCTACATGTAGGCTATATTTATCAAGCTGAAAAAATCTCTCTTGTGGTCTTGTGATCTCTCATGTGGTTTTACAGGTTTATACACAGGTATATACACAGGTTATTTTTCAAAAATATTGTAATGTTCAATGTTTCACTGACCACAGCAGGACCCTCACACTGACATACAACATGTACAAAGTTCATGAACAGATTTTTGAGAAGTGGAGCAAAAAAATCAGTTATATTAAAAGTAATCTAACAGAAATAACAGCACTGATTTGATTCATAAGCTATGTAACTTGCCATGATCTCAGGTGTGATGCTGGTGTGGCCACTGTGTGCATGTCGGATGTTGCTCACAGGAGTCCAAGGAACGCTCAGGGAGTTAGTGTATTTGCTCAGACACATGAAAAATTAGGGGGAACATTGGTCACCACACACACCACCGTATGTGGAGCGTGCCATATTAATAGGAAGTAATCCCGCGGGCTCTTGCGAGAGAGCTACGAAGTACCGCGATATTTCAGTCCGCAACTTCACACACTTGGGGAATCCACACTTGGGGCTTGGGGAATCCCAATAACCACTCAGGTTACACAATGCACACATTAGATTGGCAATTCCAGAGCAGAAAATTTTAAGATAGTCTGAAAACTTAAAAGAACTTAAAAATACAAAATGGATTTAAAGAGCACATTTTCAGGAGGCCGTGATCAGTCTGAGCCTTCATGGTCTTTTTCAACAAAAAGGTGAGAGTGAGCTAATGCTAGCTAGCTTGTGACTAACGTTATTTCAGAAAGACTTGTTTAACAGCACAAATAAGATCACCTGTGGTATTTTTCATTGTCAGCTCTTTTTGGTCAGATTGGGTTAAAATAAATGCCAGATTTAAGTCCTGGAATGTGTATACTATCCTTGTTTAGTGCAGTCGTTATGAATAAATATCACAAAGTGGTGATTTCAAAGGGAATATCTTATGGTGAAAACAATATTTTAGTCAACTGGTCATTTTTACCGACTGAAAAAAATACGATTTTTGTTCCTCTCTCCTGCAACTGTTCCCGTGTCAAGGAGTTTGTGCCTTCATCAGGGAAGTCTCACATGTCCCAGGAATGGGTGGACCAACGACCAAGTTTTCAGTCATTTCAGACAAGTGCCTACTGCCTACAGTTAGCATCACACTCCCAGAGAATGTTGGTGACATCAACTGCACAGTATCAGTACAGGGATGTTATATGGTGTATGTCTAGAACCCCGGATACACACAGAAATCACACTTTTCTGAAGACGTGAGTCTGGCCACTGAGTTCAGAAGGGTATGATTGACAGGTGAAATAGCCAATCAGAGACATGCATGGTTCATCTGTATCAGAATGAATATGGCTGGTTACGAGGAAAACAAGATACTGATAACAGCTGTGATGTTGATTTATTCTTAATTAAATTAAAAAACAAAAACAAAAACATTGGCCATGAAGTGGTTTATTGTGGCGATTATCCAATCAGAAAGCAGAAGTAGCCTCACATGAGTCTTTCATTTGGGTTGCCAGTTTTCAATGCTGAAATCCAGTTGGTTTAAACCTAAAATGCCTCTCTCTGATCTGAACGGTCACTCCCTAAACCCCAGCTTCTGCAGCCACTCATGAATCAGTGCTAGTGCAGCCTCTGCAGCTCAGGGAGGGAATTCTGGAGGTTCTAAGCTTTCACATGAGGAATAGCCTGTCCATAAACTGAGAATGAAACAATCTTGGATGTCCTCTGTCTGCAGGTTAAGGCTCTAGCAACACAGGTTCAGGTGTGATTATGGTGAGTGAAGAGCAGAGTGAGGGAGCATGTCCAAAAAGCCCATTTACACCTGATCCATTAGTCACTTTAAGTGGACAATTGTGACATCATGTTACATTGTTTTATTTGTGCAGAGTTAGAAGCCATCAAAACCTTTCATAAAACTCAACCCAGATTTTTCAGTAATGCCATCTGCTGAACATTTCACACAATAATGACAAAATCTTGGGAACAAGCACATAAGCAGACCCCTACTAGAAAAGTGACATAGTTCACATTTAAATCAGAACTATTATGCAAAAGAACTTTAAACTTTGTTATAGCCTTTTGAATATTCTTCAATCGCTTATTCTGTTTTCTCTGCCACTGGCATACACCCACTGCTCTCTGATTACTTCATTTTCCAATATTATTTTGATACAAATAGAATAAAATAAAATGTCTTACTTGCTAGTGTAATATGCGGTTATCCATAGGAGGTGTTGACAACTTCACATCGCTTTGTTGTGATGACGTTTAGCTCCCATTGGGCAACACAGATTTCTAACACGGAAGTCAGTGGACTTGTTTCTTTTATTAAGTCATTTTAGATGAATATTGTGATTTAAAAAGTGAAAGTTGTAACGTAATGATCCACAGATGTCATAAATTATGGCAAGGCATGTTCATTTGTATGCAAAGTAATTCAAAGTGCTTTACAGAATAAGAAATACATTAAAATCACAATACAAGCAAATCAAAACATAAATAATCACAAAATTAAAAAAAGAGAGAGAGAGACATTAAATGAGAGAGAACAGTGCAGAATGAAAACATTTCAGTCATACAGTATGCACAGCTGAACAGAAGTGGTTTGAGCCAGGATTTAAACAGAGTTAAAGTAAAGGCATTTCTCACATGTTCAGGAAGACTGTTCCAGGATTTAGCTGCATGAATCTGAAACACTGACTCCCTGTGTTTAGTCCTGACTCTGGGCACCAGCAGGAGGCCGGGCCCTGAGGTCCTCAGAGTGCAGATGGTTCATATGGCACTAACATGTCAGAGATGTATTTTGGTGCTCGGCCATGGAGAGACACAAGCAGAGCTGCTTTAAAGTCTATTCTCTGATCCACAGGGGGCAATGCAGAAACCTGAGCACAGACTTATGTGCTTGTACTTCCTGGTTCGAG
This sequence comes from Paratrypauchen microcephalus, assembly GCA_036785185.1. Taxonomy (NCBI): domain Eukaryota; kingdom Metazoa; phylum Chordata; class Actinopteri; order Gobiiformes; family Gobiidae; genus Paratrypauchen; species Paratrypauchen microcephalus. Next base: position 600,019 of record JAVJIX010000196.1, read on the forward strand.
TCAGGACCTGAGCTGCAGAGTTCTGGATGCACTGCCAGTGAGCAGGCCATTGCAGTAGTCCAACCTACTGGAGACAAACACATGGATTAGTCTCTCCAAGTCTGCTTTAGACAGTATACCTTTGATTTTTAACCCCTAACCCTAACCCTATGTTTTTTAGATGGTAAAAGGCTGCAGAGGCCATTGATTTGATGTGGCTGTTAAAGGTCAAGTCTGAGTCCTTTATTACCCCTAGATTTCTAGCCTAATTTGAAGGTTTTAGAGAGAGAGAGACTAGAGGTGACTCCTAACACTATGACTTCTGTCTTGTCTGAGTTTAGATGGATAAAGTTGTTTTGCATCCACACACTGATCTGTTGGATGCAGTGGCAGAGTGAGTCCACTGGTCCATAGTCCCCTCCTGCCAGTGAGACATAGATCTGAGTGTCTTCTGCATAGTTGTGGTAGGACACTTTTTGCTGCATATTAACTGGCCTAACGGCAGCATGTATAAATTTAAAAAAAGGGGGCCCAGGATTGACTCCTGGGGCACCCCCACAGGACAGGACCATGTGATCGGAGATACAGTTTCCAATTTCAACAAAATACTTCCTGTCTTCTAGACAGGACTTGGACCAGTTTAGTGCAGTACCAGAGATGCTCACCCAGTCCTCTCTGTAAGAGGATCCCATGATCGACAGTGTCAAAAGCAGCAATCAAATCTAATAGGATCAAGACTGAGACTTGCCTGCATCAGTGTTCAGGCGGATGCCATTTGTCACCTTGATAAGAACAGTCTCAGTGCTGTGGTGGGCTCTAAAACCTGACTGGAAAACATTAAAAGAGTTGGCAAAAGGAGAAATTCAATATGTCAATTGGACAGAAGTTTATTTAAAGGAATTGTTCATTTGGAGAAAGTTAGTAAGCTGTTGCAAAACAGTTTTTTCAAGGACTTTGCCAAAAAAAACAGCATATTTGAGATGGGTCAGAAATTGTTCAGTACTGTGGCATCAAGACTGCTCTTCTTTAGGAGAGACTTAATGACCACAATTTTTAAAGCTCTTGGGAATATTGCAGATTGAAGTGACATGTTAACTATGTGAGTGAGTGGTGAAAGCAAACTGTTGAGGACGGACTTTATAAATCTAGTGGGCAACACATCGAGGCAGCATGTGGATGAACTCAGACTGGTGACGATCTCTAAGACATTTTTGTCAGTTACAGGTGCATGGTGACTCAGCTCTAAGTGTCTCTGTGGCTGCAGTGACAGTGTAACTGGGGAAGAGCATTCCAGCATTTGGATTCCTCTGTGGCTCACACTGAGAGCCCCGTCTCCTAGCAGCAGTGTATCTCTGACCTTGACGTTTGGCACAGATTGCCCATTTGCCTGCACTCTTTTGCCAACTTCATTGTTCTTGTTTTGCGATGACAATTCATTTTCTGTTTGTACGTTAACGATAGTCTGACAGTCATAAAAATCTGTTTGTTAGCACTGGTAGCGTCTGATGATCAGAAGCTACCAGTGCCGGAAGCAGTGCCGCTACCAGAGCAGGAAGTCTTATTATATCTATATAGCAGACACAAGCACAATATGTGATCTTTAAAGGGCCAATATTACACTATTCTCTTATCTATGTTATAATGTTGTTTCCTCATCACAAACAGGCCTGGAGTTATGTTTTTTTTTTTCAATCACACATGTTTAACACACAAACCCTGTATATTTAGGCTGAAGTCTTCTCTTAAACTGAAAACACTGTTCCATCTTGTGAACAGAGCATTTTGAGCTTTGGAGATGTAGACAGACTAATAATAAAGTGTTACTCAAACGTGTGTGAATGAAAGAAAACACAACCCCAGATATGTGTCGATGAGGTAATAGCATTCAAACATGACTTAAAGCTCACAGGAGTCAATTTGGTGTAATATACTGTAAGTCCTACAAGGTAAGTGAGGAATAACTTTGGGTGACTGCAAACGGTTTAAAATGAACTAGTATACAGGTAAAATCAGTTACAGCACCTTTAAGTGTAAAATTAAAACATTATGACCGTACATTGTCCATTGTCTGGTGTTTCCTCCCTCTGCTCTTCTCTCCTCTCCTCCTCTGTGTTCCAGCACTGCATTAATCCCTCTCTCCAAACACTAATGATCACAGCCAACACTCGGATTAGCCAGCGCACAGGAACAACCGGGACTGCAATTAAAATACAGCATGCATCCCCTGTGCCCAGGTCCGGAGAGACGGATTCTGCGTGGAAGAGAACAGAAAGAAGGAGAGACAGAGAGACACACAGACAGAGAGAGGCAGTCAGAGAGAGAGTCAGAAAAGGGGGCAGAGAGACAAATAGAGAGACGGACAGTGAGATTGAGACAGAAGGCGATGCAAATAGGGACAGACAGATAGAGAGAAAGACACAGAGAGAGAGAAATGCTGAAAAGAGAGACGGCGACAAAGAGAGAGGGAGAAAAAGGAGAGAGCGAGAGAGAGAGAAAGAGAGAGACTGATAAAGACAATGTAGAAGAAAAAGACAGACATGCACAGATGGAGGGGGTAGGGACAGTCAGAGAAAGAGTCACTGGCACACACAGCGAGAGAGAAAGGGAGAGAGCGAGAGAGAGAGTCATTGGCATAGTGAGAGACAAAGAGGGAGAGAGATAGCGTGAAAGAGAGAGAAACAGAGACAGAGATGCCGACAGAGAATGAGACAAAGAGAGATAAAGAGAGACAGAGAGAGAGATCCTGAGTTTCCTGCATCTCAGTGTCCTTTGTTTCTCAATCAAAGGTCTCAGTGCAGGTTAACAGGAGGACTGTCAGGGGAGGGTCAGCAGATCCTGTAGAAAAGCCAAAAGTCCCTGTTCTTACAGGAATGAAATGGTTAATTAAAGTATTTCCTCTGAAAGGTCTGAAAGGCCATATTCTGCCACATATGGTGATATATGTATCCAAACATGTGGAAAAAAACAAAACGCTTCAACTCAGCATTTGTGAAAGTGAGAAAATGACATTCTTAGGTGTTTTTTTTTTTTCAAAATTTATGATTTTCGTTTTTTTGCAGAATATGCTAGTTGAGACCATGAAGAAGCCACTCCATGTTTCAGATAACATCATTTGTTGCATTAAAAGCATACATTTTGTATTTTAAATTGGCTTGTTTTTCGAAAAGAAAAGGGAGCGTGTATAAATCACCATAATTACCCACTGATCGCGCTCCCACCAATCATGACGATTAGTGCTGTTGTGTTTGCGCCTGTTCGCCAGCTGTCAGCGAGCCTCGTGAATATGTATGTGACGTTTCAAGAGAATAAGGACAGTGAAACTGGAGAAAATCTTTAACTTGCTACTTTAATGCTACGTAAGAAGGAACTCTCATGTCGGGACATGTTCGGGATACGTTCGGCCGTTTCTCTGGATAATAACAGGAGAAGTTCAATTTGTCAACTGGACAAAGTTTGTTTGGTTGAAAACGTTTCGCCGCTCATCCGAGAGGCTTCGTCAGCTCGTGAGCTCGTGAGCTCGTGAGCTGACGAAGCCTCTCGGATGAGCGGCGAAACGTTTTCAACCAAACAAACTTTGTCCAGTTGACAAATTGAACTTCTCCTGTTATCATGGATTCTACCTGGACGACTGAGGGACTTTTCACGTTTCTCTGGATAATTTAGCTCCGAAAGCTTTTATTGTCATATGGACAGTAAAGAAACACGTTTCCCTGTACAATGAAATTCTTACTTTGCTGAAAGTCCGTGTACATACGCAATACGCGCATACACATGGATACGCGAACTATCGGACAACACGGCAAAATGTTACAACAGAGCTGACCTTGTTCTTATGCAGAGAATCATATTATCAGATTATTTCTGCATCAAAGGGACATATTAGCTGACAGCAGGGGCCTTGTGTCAGCATGTGTACAGGACTAAACCAGGACTAAACCGTGACTAAACCAGGACTAAACCAGGTCTAAACCAGGACTAAACCAGAACTAAACCAGGTCGAAACCAGGTCGAAACCAGGGCTAAGCCAGGACTAAACCATGTCTAAACCAGGACTAAACCAGGTCTGAACCAGGAATAAGGTGTGTGTGTGTGTGTGTGTCCAGAGTGTGTGTGTGTGTGTGTGTGTGCATGTGTGATAACATATATCCTGTGTATTATTGAATTATTGAATGATTATATGGACTTTTTGTTATAAAAGCATTTCTATTGTAACAAAGTACATTCTAATTCTGACCTGCCAGTGATGGGGGAGGGCTTAGCTTAATGTCATGCAAATAAGTTCATTTCTGTTCAACAAGCAGATCTTTAACATGGAATTTCTCAGATTGTTGTCTTCACAATGTGCTGCTTTCAAATGGCCACAAATTCTTCAAATGTTCTCAGATTTCCATGTGTAAGGCATCGTTGGAAAGCTCAGAATTTACACTTTCAGAATCTGTGAATCCTTCTCAACACAGACAAGACCAAGGAGATGATAGTGGACATTAGGAAGGAGAGGAGACCTCATCAGCCACTGTTTATCCGAGACCTTAAGGTGGAGAGGGTGAGCGCCTTTAAAGGATATGTCACCCCCAGGTCAAACTTGGGCATCTCCCCACAGCCCAGAGACTAAAATAAGTGGGGGAAAGTGTTTTCCTGGTGACCCAGCCATTGTCCGAATCTGTCAGCACTGACCGTAGCGGTAGCTGCAGCTACTCCGCGTAGTAGCTGGAGTCTAACGTCGCCGACAAAAGATTTCGGCCAAAAGGAATTAATTTGCTCGATGCTTTTCCCAATTACTTTCTGTGTAGTGCGCATTCATATCGAGTGCAAATAAATGTGCAAATCAACACGGAGGGCTTGACTTGGTCATTTTGGGGTGGGAACTCTTTTTCAGTGCGGAAAAACACAGCCGATGCACACACCATGCGTAACAGGGGAATCCCAGCCCCCACCTTCCCTAAACAAAGGCAAAGGCTTTCCCTGCGTGGCTCAAATTACTTCTACAGCTAGTTAGCTCCAGAGTGAACCAGTAATGTGATGACATTTCAACACTGAATGTGCCGATGCTTCCCAGACAAAACTAATGTAGTTAGCAAACTTGGCAATAACTTACAGCCATTGAAGATGCTCTCCGCTCAGCCTCTGTTTCGAAAATAGTTGGGACAGCAGTATTTTTTAGTTTTAGAACAAACTTTCCCGAAGCGCGGGTCATTGTTTGATCGTAGTCCTCAGGTTTGAAATGCTCCTCGCAAACACGGTACTGGTTTATTTTCTCCACCGGTGTTGTGGAAGGAATTGCGAGGGCAGCCAGCCAAAGACTTCTTTGTTCCACATCTTTCGGAATTCTGTGGAACATTGTTGTTAGGTATCTCTTCTGCATGTTTTCGCAGCCCTTTGCTATACACGTATTAACCATCTTTGCTCAGTAAAACCAAACCGCTAACTTCCAAACCAACCACACACTGACCATTCAAACTTTGTAGATGGAAGGTGGGGGCTGGGATTGTTTAGGGAAGGTGGGGGCTGGGATTCCCCTGTTACGCATGGTGTGTGCGTCGGCTGTGTTTTTCCGCACTGAAAAAGAGTTCCCACCCCAAAATGACCAAGTCAAGCCCTCCGTGTTGATTTGCACATTTATTTGCACTCGATATGAATGCGCACTACACAGAAAGTAATTGGGAAAAGCATCCAGCAAATTAATTCCTTTTGGCCAAAATCTTTCGTTGGCGACGTTAGACTCCAGCTACTACGCGGAGTAGCTGCAGCTACCGCTGCGGTCAGTGCTGACAGATTCGGACAATGGTTGGGTCACCAGGAAAACGCTTTCCCCCACTTATTTTAGTCTCTGGACTGTGGGGAGATGCCCAAGTTTGACCTGGGGGTGGCATATCCCTTTAAATACCTGGGGTCCACATCAGTGATGACCTCAGCTGGACACTCAACACAACACAGGTGGATGAAGAAGGCTCAACAGCGGCTGCACTTCCTGAGGAGGCTGAGGAAATTTGGCATGTTGCCCAAAATCCTCATTGAGTCCATCCTGACCAGCTGCATCACTGTGTGGTATGGCAGCACTGTGAAGGACCGCAAACGCCTGCATAGAGTGGTAAAGACTGCTAAAAAGATCACCAGGACTCCTCAACCCTCTCTGTAGAGCATCTACCATCGCAGAGTCCGCAAGAGAGCTGCCTCCATCATAAAAGACCACACCCACCCCCAACATGGACTATTCACACTCCTACCTTCAGGCTGGAGGTACAGAAGTGTGAAAAGCAAGACTACCAGACTTAAGAACTTTTTCTTCCCAACTGCTATCAGACTCTTGAACCGCTGAGCAATAGCCCCCTCTCCTGGACATCGATTGACCTATACTTTGCACATTTGCACTATTATTGACCAACTGTTAAATTAATCTGTCAGATTACAGCTACACATGTAACTGCTCAAATGTTTACACTTTCTCTTTGCACTATATCAACCATGTTTGCACACCGTTTTACTACTGACAGTTGCACATAAAACTAATGTTGCACATTATACTATGTAAATATACGTACTATGTAAATATGTACATAGCACCTAGCCTATATTTTTCATAGTGTATATTCTGTAAAGATTTGATCATATTTTTTACATGCTTCTCTTATCTTATTTATCTATTTTAATTTTTGCATGCTTTTGGCATCCAGGGTGGCATAGTAAGAATTTCATTTCTTTACTGTGCATATGACAATAAAAGCTTTGAATCTTGAAAAAGCCTGTAGCATCTTAAATGTCCATAGCTATTGTAACTCCTTCGCGAGACTGTTGCACGGTCTCCATAGAAAAAACACACAATCCAATAGTCATACAATTTCGCACAATCCAACAGTCCCTTACTTTTGTCCTTGCACATGTCACACTTCTTAGTTGGTTAAAATCCCATGATATATATATATATATATATATATATATATATATATATATATATATATATGTATATATATATATATATATATACAGGGGGTCCTCGGGTTACGACGGTCTCGGGTTACGACGTTTCGTAGTTACGAACGCGCCCCCATTAAAAAAAATATGTATATATTACGCGTCATTCCGTCTTACACGGTTTAGCGTGGTAAGAGATGTAAACAAACACGAACGGCGCGCAGCGCGCGGCGCACGGCGCAAGAATACGCTCTGTTGTGGTTGTAGGGAGAAGAAGACGGCCTCATGTGCGTGCCCAATGTGGGCGGAAGTACCTGATGTGGGCTCTGATCTGCTCCTATGATAGCGGCAGTGATAACCAAGCAGCGTAGTGGTCTAATTATTGAGATGGAAAGGTTATTGGTGCTTTGGTTGGAAGATCAAAGGCAAAATCCGGTTTACGACGAAATTCGGGTTACGACGCGTCTTAAGAACGGATCAACGTCGTAACCCGAGGACCCCCTGTATATATATATATATATATATATATATATATATATATATATATATATATATATATATATATATACAGTATATATATATATATCAAAAAACTGCTCTGTTAAGCCGCAAGGTGAGACACTAAAAGTCTTTTAGAAATTGAATTCCGCTCCGATGTCTCCGAACTACACAAACTCCAAATCATAAAAACGAAAGTTATGTTAAGATTACAGCAAAAGTTTTCGTCACAAAATCCTGTCAATTTTTCATGGCGATAGATTTTATAAGGAACTACTTTCTTCAGGGCGTAGTAATACTTTGGTTCGCGGGAGGTGCCACGGTCTACATGTGATCCGGCTTTACCAATAGGGTTGCTGCATTTGATAAACACAGACGCAACATGGCAACTACGAGAGACTTCGAGCACTACTGATGAAGCAGAAAACTCACAAAAACTTCCCAAAAAGACGAAATTTTTGCTATATACCAGGCATGGGCAAACTACGGCCTGGGGGCCATATGCGGCCCGTTAAGCTTTTGAATCCGGCCCGCCGAACTTGAAGAAATTATATTAATAAACATTGTTAATGTTTTAATGTTTTAATTTCCCTGAAATTCTAGCGTTTTCCAACAACTGACGCACTAGGTACATTGACCTTTGTTGAGGTGCGGCGTATTACTCCACCCCTCAGCCCTCCTCTAAAGATGAGCGGAGCTAAGAAAAGAAAAGTGGACAAAGAATGTCAAGTGTTTAACAAATAGTCGTATTTTTTTTCAGGTAAATATTTTTTCACCAAATACTTATCAGCTGCTGTATGCCTGATATGCCAAGAGACTGTAGCGTTTTTTAAAGAATATAATACCAGGCGTCACTTTGCCACAAAACAGTCAACAAAAGAACGAAAGAACCTGAAGGAGAACAGAACTTTCAGTGCTTTAAAATAGTAACTGTTAGCAATTTTAAAAAAGCTGTATTTTATTAATAAAATGTTCTGTGTTTTAAGAGTCATTTTAATAGCTAAATACTGTGGAACTTTAAAGATGGACATTTTGTTGTAATGCTTTTGTTCATTTTTAATTGAAATAAAGCACATGTTTTCTACACATCCCACTTCTCCTTTTATCATACACTTCTCCTTTCATCATACACATCCCATGTTATTTTTAGTGTTTTTACCAAAACACTAAATCCACCTGTTCCCGGTCCGGCCCTTCTGTCAAATTTTAGAACCCTTTGTGGCCCACGAGTCAAAAAGTTTGCCCACCCCTATACTATATGCACATTGCGTCTGTGAAGCATGGAAAAACTCTGGATTTTACACTCACATGATGGAATACCTATCGAAACAGTCTCGATCCGTAGCCGAAAACTACAAACACTGCCTAGATGTGGATTTTGACAACATTCCCGAGGACGCTGGTTTCCATCCCACATCCCTGCTCTGTCAAAGGCAGAAACATTAACAGCGGGTTAGCAAAAATGCATCCCATCCCCCACAACACATACACACATACACAACTATCACTAATGACCATTCATCTCACTGCTAATGAAAATGTAACATAATCAAACTAAACTACACCAATCAAACTAAACTATACTGCAAACTACACTCAGTTGTATCTCCCTTGCATTTACTGATATATATATATATATATATATATATATATATTAGGGCTGGGAATATTAACGCGTTAATCGCGATTAGATTAATGTAAGTTATGATCGCAAACAATTTTTTTAATCGCGATCAGAGTTTGCCAGCATTTTCCGCAATTCTACCATCCATATGGAGCTCATTTGGTTGTATTAATTAAACTCATTGTCGGTTAAACGTGCTATTTTGAGTTTGCTAGTATTTTGTTCCTTCTACGCATCCGTAGGCAGCTCGAGCGGGCTTCAATCGAGTCGTCGGCATTGGCAAGGAAGGACACGCTGTTTTTTTCAGTTTAGCCAACTTAGTGTAATGGACAAGCAGCGGTTTTCTGGACCTCTGAATGGTTTGTTTGAATATAAAAAACATCCAGACGGACAAATCGACAAGACTAAAGTAAAATGCACCCTGTGTCAAGCAGAGTTTCAATACCACAGGAGCACTTCTAGTCTAAACTACCACATCCAGGCTAAACACTCAGGTGCATCGACCGTTTACGAAGCATCCCAGCTACAGATTCGCCAAACAACTATTTGGCAGAGTGCATATGGCGGCAGAGTGACAAAAGAAAAGATAACAACAGCGATTGCTAAATGGGTGGCAATTGACTGCAGGCCTGTCAGCATCGTTGAAGACTCAGGTCTAAGGGATGTTCTGAGGTTGGTATTTTCTGACCTGACATACACCTTACCGTTGCGGGGGACTATTACGAAACGCATAGAGGAGATATACAATACAGAGAAAGAAGCGAGGATGGGCCTCCTGCAAAATGCTCATGCCGTGGCACTAACTGGGGATTACTGGACATCAGTGAGTAATCAGGCATATCTCGGAGTTACTGCACATCATATCGACACTGAATGGAAGTTACACTCATTTGCTTTAACAGTTCAACACACGGAAGAAAGACACTTTGCGGAAACATGTGCCCAGCATTTTTCTGAAGTAGCTGAGCAGTGGGGTGTTAAGGAGAGGGTGACGACAATCAGCACTGATAATGCCCGAAACATGACCGCAGCAGCTAGAATCCTGCCTTACAGACACATGCCGTGTATTGCACACAGTTTACAGAGATCCATCGTTATAGCTATCCGTGAGAGTGGCCTCGAGAACATCTTGGCAAAATGCCGCAAAGTCGTTGGACATTTTAAACATAGCCCAGCGAATGCAGCTGAACTGCAACGCCAACAAGTGGAGTCCGGACAGAAACAGGAGCCCCTCATTCAAGACGTTTGCAGCAGTTGGAATTCCACTCTCGACATGATCACCCGGCTCCTCAGAAACAAGGATGCTGTCAGAGCTACACTTGAGCTCCATCGGCAGCAAAGAAGCACACCAGCCATGCTGACGAATACTGAACTGGAGAAGATGGAAAAGCTTGAAGCTCTTCTCGAACCTTGCAGGTAAGCTACTTAAAAAATAAATGTATTTTGTTAACGTATGAAAAAAAGAAAAGTGATAACTTTTTCGTTTTGTTTGCTTGTCATGGTGTATGCGACTCCCACTTTCAACATGGTTGTCAGTTCCTGAGGGTTTTTTCCGCTGGAGTTTTGACATGTCATCGTCAAATTGTTAGACCAACTGCTTGTTTATAGCCTAAATAACTATTGCTTCCACATAACTTAGTAAAGTTGTTAAGTTTCATAATTGGATACGTTTTGATTGACAAAATCCATTTTGTATTTTATGGTTATTGTAAGGTTAATGTCACGTTTTTAAAATAAATATGCAGTGAGTCTCTTAACTGGGTCTAGTGCCCTGTAAGCACTGCAAGATGCAAAGGAGGAAAGCCTACAGTATGCACATTTTTTTCAGTAGGTTAATAATCTTGCAGTTGGGTATTGTTTAAATTGTATTTCTCTTGATCTTAATGTGCAGGATATCTTGACTTCTCTGGTATGTAACTGGTTATTAATTGCACTTAATTTTTCATGGCAGGTATGTGACAGAGCTTTTGGGAGGAGAGCAGTATGTATCCTGCTCCGTAGTCCTGCCTGCACTGTGCCATTTGTTCCGAGTGATGGAGGGGTGTGACGATGATCCAGGCTATGTGCTCCGGTTTATAGCAGCCTTTACGTGTGACCTGATGAAGCGCAAAGAGAGTGCCGATATCCAGTGGTTGAGCATGGCAACTGCTCTTGACCCCAGATTTAAGGATCTGAAATGCCTTCCCAGATCTGAAAGAGAGGAAGTCTGGAAGTCAATTGTAGAAGAGAGTGCCCAGCAGCCTGAAGCTCGCAGAGAAATTGACCCAGAGCCACCTACAAAGAAAATCAACCTTCTGTTAGTTGCATCAGATTCAGATGAAGAAGTGGACCCAGCATCTGACATGACTGTGGACCGGTACAGAGGTGAGCCCAGCATCTCCTTAAAAGACTGTCCATTAAAATGGTGGTCTGGACACGCAGTGGCTTATCCAAGTTTGGCACCTCTGGCAATGAAATATCTAGCCACACCTGCAACAACAGTGCCTTGTGAAAGACTGTTCTCACTCTCTGGTCACATTATCCAAAAGAAGAGAGCAGCCCTGTCCACTGATAACGTCACTAGATTGGTCTGTGTTAGTAATTGGCTCAAAGCAAAGAATTAGGGCCTTGTCCTTGGCTGTGCCCCCATTCCAAAAAAAAAAAAAAAAAGAGTGGAACTTCACAGTCAGGCAGTTATGAAAAAAAAAAAAAAATACAATGAGAATTATTACAATTGTTACAACATTTTATTGCAATTATTTGAGTTATTTATAGTTAGTACCGTATTGGCCCGAATATAAGACGATGTTTTTTCCATTGAAAGAACACTGAAAAAGCGGGGGTCGTCTTACATTCGAGGTCTAGCCATTCCAACGCTAGATGGCGCCAGATATCTTTAAAGCGAATGCTGCTAGCGGCAGTGTTGCTAGCGGCAGTATTTTTAGCTACTTTCTGGACCCCCCCTAGCGAGAAAATTAGACAAAAGCGACTAGTGACAAATCTAGCAAGTTTTTTTTGGTGATCAGAGGCTCCAAGATCGCGGGAGGGGGGAAAAATAATTGCGCCGTTTTCTTCCCGTTCTTTCCCCGTTCAGAGAAAGAGACAGAGAGACACAGGCAGAGAGGGGCGGGGGCGGAGTTGAGAACAGCGAGGACTGTCGCTTCACTCACAGGCACAGACACACACGCCAGTCTCTCCTCTGCTCCCTCCCATCTCGTCAGATCGCAGCTGACTTCACTTAGACTTCACTTTGATGGTTAATGCAGTTATTGCAATTTTGTTGTTTTATCACAGTAGATTGGTTTATTTACATTTCAAAAACCAGAAGCCATTCATTTACAAATGTGATTGTACTTTAGTTTACATATTTAAATGTTCAGATATTAAGATGTGATAGACAGTTTTTGCATGATTTGAATGAGGCAAAATAACATGTTTTTTTCTCTCGAATATATTGTTATAATCATTTGTTTCAGATGTACTGTAATTATTTTCTGTATAAAAATTAAATTTGGTGTTCAAAAAGTCTTTTTTCAAACTTGAGTCTTGAAAAAGAGGGGGTCGTCTTATAATCAGGGTCGTCTTATATTCGGGCCAATACGGTAATTGACAGCTAGTTGACAGAATTTCTGTTATTTTAAGTTATGAAGTGCTTTGTATTGTTATTTTATTTTATTTATTGGTTACGGTCTTACTGCAAGATATCAATTTTAAACATGCAAAATAAATCACGATTAATCGCGATTAACTATGAAATTTCTGAGATTAGTTGCGATCAAGAAAATTAATCGTTTGACAGCCCTAATATATATATATATTTGCTAAGTTGAAGGACGACCATGGCATTCTTATACATATCAAAGACAAAAACCTGTCAGACCAGAGAAAGAACAGTAAGTCATATGTTATGTTTACATAAATGAACATACAGTACAATGTATATTATTTCTTTTGTATGTGAACACAATCACAACACTTATTTATGTTCTTATGAATCTTTTTTTTTTTTTAGGAAAGAGCCAACATTTGACATCTTTTGTGAGAGGGTCATCCGTCAAAGGCTCCAGGAGGTGCTGAGAATGGGACTGCTGTGGAAGGCCTTCGTAGAAGTGGTTAAGACAAGTGAAGATCTTGATGCTTCAAACTATAGGTTATTGCAAGACAATGTATTATTTCTCACATGCAAGGACAGTTTCACATGGCACACTCAGCTTGCTGTCCTCAAAGACATGTACTATTTGACAACAAGGAAAACAGCTGATAGTGTGGTTTGTGACATGTGGTTTTGGGCATATTTGTTATTACCTTGCACTAAACACTCCATAAGGAACTGTCTTGGGCTGCTGTTGATGCCTGATCTTACTTGACTGTACTGTGTTGCACACTATCTTATAGTTACTGTAGAGGTATAAAAGTTATTTATTACACTGGTCACACAGGAAAAGACTTAAAGGAAAAGTAGTTTTTTACAATCTGAGCCTTTTTACAATCTGAGCCTTCTTTCGGCAATAAAACAAGTAGTTTTACTCACCCATAGCAGTTTGGTGTCATTTTGAGCAGTTTCGTAGAAGTTATGTTGTAGCGTATCCGTTAACTTGAGTTCTCGGGGCATTACTTTGCGGTCTCCAAATAACACAAACTTTAGCACTTTTCAAATCATAGAAGCCCGATATCTTAATCTACGATTTCGTTTGAAGCAAAAGTGGCCTGTAATCCGAGATTTAGCCATAGTTTCAAGTAGATGAGGACGCATGTGCGGACTGTGCTCTCAGCTCCCAGGACCCAAACATGAGACGCAAAGCTGTAAACTATGGATAAATCACTTTTGCTTCAAACGCAATCGTAGACTAAGATATCGGGCTTCTATGATTTGAAAAGTGCTAAAGTTGTGCTATTTGGAGCCCGCACGGGGCATATTACATGCTTGGGGAATATATTATATGCCCCGAGCTATGGCTAGAAGTTGCGCTAGGCTAACCGCAAATCTAAAACATCTCTGGAAGTATTCCATATGACACCAAAGTGCTATGGGTGAGTAAAACAACTTGTTTTATTACCGAAAGAAGGCTCAGATTGTAAAAAAAAAAAAAAAACATTACTTTTCCTTTAATGGTCTAATTTCCTGTCAGCCCAGGACAGAGCTGGTCAGGAGGGCCAGCTCTGTCCTGGGCTGTCCTCTGGACTCTGTAGAGGAGGTGGCTGAGAGGAGGGTGCTGGCCAAATTCACGTCCATCATGGATGACACCTCTCACCCTCTGCACCGGACTGTAGAGGAGCTGAGCAGCTCCTTCAGCAGCCGATTGAGGCACCCCCAGTGCAAAAAGGCGCGCTACTGCAGATCCTTCATCCCCACCGCCATCAGACTGTATAATTCTACTATATAGGCCAAACGTGCAATATTTTTTCCATACTCTCGTAGTTACTTGTTGTTTTGTTTTGTTACAGACATGAAATAAGAAACCGGGGAGAAGGAAGCATGGCGTGTGGAACTGCCTCATAATTGTAACATTACCATTAATTTTATTATGCCCTTTACATTGTGTATAGGGCCATGTACTGTATATATGTTTTTTCATGCAAATTGACGATCTATATTGTATATATAGGAGTAAATATTCTGTTCCAATAACATTACCATTCATTTTATGGTGCAGTTTATATTGTATATATGTACATATGTGTTTCATGCTATTTGTTTTTACAGTATGGCTGGTCTGTGTGTATAGTTAGGAGTCAATAAATGAACGAATGAATATGAATGGTCCCGGTCATTGAATTAGACTTAGACTTAGACAAACTTTATTGATCCACGAGGGAAATTGTTTTTGGTACGGTAGCTCACTCATCAAATATAATATACAATATAAAACAGAGGGTAAAAGAACAAAAAGAAAAATTGATGGAATAGCAACCAAAGAGCAATAGACCTGTGTCAGATGAGACACAATTATATACATAAGATAATGGTAATAAATATATATGTACAATCAGATTTAAATAGAAAAGTAGTAGTCAAATACAAAATACACTATCAAATATGACGTACAGTACCAGCTGTATACAGTTGTAGGGAGTATTATCTGTTACATAAGGGTGAGTTGTTGTACAGTTGTATGGAGTATGGTATGAATGTCGTCCTGTATCTCTCACTGTTTGAGCGGAGCTGTATGAGCCTATTGGAGAATGAGCTCCTCTGTCCCTCTATGGTGTCGTACAGTGGGTGAGCAGGAGTGTCCATGATGGAGAGCAGTTTGCCCAGTGTCCTACTGTCCCTCACTGTGACAAATGTCTCCAGCCCACAGCCAATCACGTGACCAGCTTTGCGGATCAGTTTGTCAATCCGCCCGATGTCTCTTTTACTGGTCCTGCTCCCCCAGCAGACTACAGCAGAGTACAGGGCGCTGGCAACCACAGACTGGTAGAAAATCTCCAGTAATTTACGGCACACATTGAAAGACCTGAGCTTCCTCAGGAAGTAGAGTCTGCTCATGCCCTTCTTGTACACAGCATTACAGTTGTCCCTCCAGTCCAGCCTGTTGTCCACATGAACGCCCAGGTACTTGTACGATTATATCCTTTTATTTATCGAAAGTACAACATAAAAATGTTCACCTTATCGTTTATTTGCGTCATTGTTCTTCGTGCTATGAATAAAGCACTGTTTAGAATCCTTTTGACCTACTTCAGAAGGTTTTTTGGGGAGAAATCCTGTGTATCTGTAACGTATGGAGGCGGCCATGACACCGGTTTGTTGACAAGAATCAGCTACTCTATTGGCCCAGCATGGCCACGTGACGCCTAGTGACGTCAAATTCTTATTCCGCTCTGAAGAATCTAGTCCGCCATGAAATGTCTCGGCGTAAAAAATTGACATGATTTTGAGGTGAGAACTTTTTGTTGTTGTTGTTGTTGTTTGTTGTTGTTGTTGCGTGATTGGTTCTTTTTTTTAAACTACAGTTTGTGTAGTTCGGAGACATCGGAGCGACTTGAAACGAAAACGGGGCTCACCTTATGGCCTATGTGTAAGAGCCAGGTAGCCACAAAAGCACCCAACCTCTCTGTTTCCATAAGAGAGAGAGAGAGAGAGAGAGAGAGAGAGAGAGAGAGAGAGAGAGAGAGAGAGAGAGACTCAAATTGATAGAAGTACAGCAGGAGAATAAGAGAATGAAAGTAACATAGAACAAGATAAGTCCTGAGTGATTTCAGCTGTCTGACCCATTTACATAATGGCTCCACTGACCCATCTTATTTCATTAGAGTTCCTTGTTCATTTGGAGAGCACGTGGAGCTAAGTTTAATCTGTGAACTGTCTTTCAAGCCGAGTACATTTGATAAGTTTGTTCCCATTTTGAAAAAGGTCATTCTCTCATTTGAGAGTTTTGGACTGAGCATGAAAACATTCCAGACAAAGCAATCCTATCTCCATGGAGACAAGCACATGGAGGACCTTACCAGA
This sequence comes from Paratrypauchen microcephalus, assembly GCA_036785185.1. NCBI lineage: Eukaryota > Metazoa > Chordata > Actinopteri > Gobiiformes > Gobiidae > Paratrypauchen > Paratrypauchen microcephalus. Next base: position 616,464 of record JAVJIX010000196.1, read on the forward strand.
AAAGTTGTATAGTGCACCATAGTGCAGTAATAACAACCATGCTCATGTGAAAAGTTCAGCCATTGAAATGGCTATTTTAGTTCAATTGCACTTCATTTTTCTCCAAATGTTATTGTAGGTTGAAGTTGAGGTTGGTTATCTTGCACATACCCAGAATGTTGTTCCAGTCCAAACAGTCACTATATTGACTTTGGTTGACCATGGTTCTAGTTGGCTCCTCTTGTGGCTGACTGGCTGGCACAAGAGCAGTTATTAAACTGTTTATTTTTTGTTACATTTTTAACTAAAGGCACATTGTGTACTTTTATGGTGGAGGCAAAAAATACTTGTCTGGAATGTTTCACAGTATGGCATTAAACCTTTCTATCTTCATGGAGAATGCCTGTTTTTCTAGGTATTTTTGAGCTATAAAACCACCTGTAATTGAATAAATGTAAGGAAGAGTTGTTTAATGTCATACTGTGGAACATTCCAACCACAGCAGTTACAAGCAGGTGATGGACCCCCAATCAAAAAGTTACATAGTGAACCTTTAAGATTTTGGGATTTGGACCAACTAAGAAATTCAACATGTGCAGTTCAAACGAAAATTTTTCGACAATAAAGCAAACTATAAACTATGAACTAAGGATGAAAGTTAAGGTCTATTGGATTGTGTGATATGAACAGATTGTTTTTCCTGTATCCATGGCTTTTTACCCAGATATGGCAGAAGATGTTCCAGAAGGCCTTTACAACAAGGAACCACTCACCCATTCACACACCAGTGTACGCAGACACTGGGGGCGAGAGGGGTTAAGTGTCTTGCCCAAGGACACAACGGCAGCATTCATCTGTGGGAGCTGGAATCGTACCACCAACCTGTGGGTGGGTGGATCTGACCGCTCAACCACTGATGTTTCTTCTGTCAAGAGCTGACCTGAGCTTCCAGTTCCGGTGTGTGGTTGTAGGTTAGAATTGTGCGGTGCGAAAAATCTGGATTCTATTTGCTTTTACGGACCAAGGATTACATTTTTTTTTACAGTTTCGTGAAGGATTAGGGACCTTGACAATCGCTGGACACTTTTGATGCGTGGCTGTGATTCGAGCCAATTACAAATAATCATTGATGGTGTACAAATTGAAAATGTATCTGAAAATAAATTCCTAGGAGTTACCTGGCCAGCCAAATTATATCTCTCTGTATTTGCTATACAGCGAGATACCATTTGGACACCCTCGCTCCACCCTCGCTCCCCCGGTTAACAACGGACTCCGCGATTCTGATTCGTTCAAAGATGGTGACGTCAGTGCACCCGCCTTTGCCCGCAGCGTCCCTTCCATTCAGCTGTAAAATTGGTCTTAAATGACCTAAAACACATCGATTCCTTAAAACCACAGCAGCTGACAGCTCTAGAGGCCTTTCTTTTCAAAAAAGATGTTTTTGCATTGCTTCCTACCGGCTTGGTTCATGTCGCTGTCCGTTAACTGTTCTCTGATTGGTTCACTTAGCTGTCTGTCTAAGCGCAACGGCAGCGCATTCTGGACCAAGCATTACCAGACTCGCCGCTGGTACAGCGATGAGTCATGGATTCTTCCAGGCAATCCTAGGAGTAATTATGGACAGTAAATAAACCCACATCAGGCACATAAAAACAAAAATAGCCAAAAGCCTCTCAATTATAAATAAAGCTAAGCGTAACCTTGATCACAATGCACTTCGAATTCTATATTGTTCTTTGATTCTTCCCTATTTTATATACTGTGTTGAAGTATAATAATTACCAATGTTCAATTAATCCACTATTTCTTCTGCAAAAAAGGGCTGTGCGGATCATTCACAAGGTCGGTGTCTTAGAACACACTCATGATCTTTTTACTCAGTCAAAGTTATTAAAATTGAATGACCTTATAAAATATTATACAGTGATTATGCTTTTTAAAGCATTTAATAAACAATTGCCAAAAAATTTGCAAAAATGTTCAGCTCTTAAAGAGAACATTTATCATTTGAGAGGTTATGGAAACTTCATTTTGCCTAATGTTAGAACCACTCATAAAAGTTTCTGTGTGACTGTATGTGGGGTAAAAATGTGGAATGCTCTGGATTTACAGCAAAAGCTCTGCCAAAATATTCACAAATTTAAGTTCTTATATAAAGACATTGTTCTGGACTGAATTCATTATCTGTGCATTTAATGTGTTATTTCCTACTCCAGCCACTAGGTGGTGTCTGTTCATTTGGATCAACCATAGTTGTAATTGTAGTCATGTGACACATGTAGGAAGTCACCTTGAATCCTTTGTTGTCTTCAGAAGAGTTTGGCATGGTAGATTGTGCAGCTACTGAATCTAAACCCATCCTGCTTTGAAATCACTAATACGGGCATCGTCTGTGAGTATTTTTGATTGATATTGTTAGGAGGAATATTTGATGTGTATATTTTTGACCATTTTGTAATTTTGTCGGAGTAATGTTTAAAGATTGTTTGGCATCATGCTATTTGCCATATCAGCCAATTAGTAGCTTGTTTAGCTACTTGCAGACCATATGCGTGGGGTTTTATGTTACATATCTCAATAATTACACATTTTATGCTGATTGTGTATTTTGTTTTCTGCTTTATTCTAGTTTTACACCTGTTACATGGCCGTCAGTTTGTAATAAATCAACCAAATTTGACCAGCGTGTGATGGGAGTCATCTGTCTGTCTAGTTGAAGAAGGGGAACTCTTTAATGAGGGCAGAACAGTAAAAGACGGACTCAACAGTGACTCCTACCCCGGTGAGTGAGAGATTCAGTCAGCTCAGCCGCATCTACTAGACCCAAGATGTCAGCGAAGTCAGAAAAGAATTATGAGACAAGATCAGAGTGCTCACGCTCATCTAAAACATCCAAATCATCGAAGCACTCTGTTAGATCAGTAACCAGCCTGGCTGCAGTGGAAGCGAGGGCTAAGGCAGAGGCTGCACGTGCCAGAGCATCATATGCACAAAAAGAGATTGATGTTAAAGTAAGAAAGGCTCAGCTGAAAGTAGAGGAGACACGTCTTGAAGCCACATTAGAAGCCATACAGCAAGAGAAGGAGGCTGAGGCCGCCTGTGCTGAAGCTAATGTATTGGAATCGGCAGCAATGGGGGTGCTCACTGAAGTTCATAATGTTGATCAAGGCTCATCCTATCATTCAATTAAGAGAACAGAGCAATATGTTCAGGAACAGTATGCCTATGTAAAATCCAATGAGCACACAGACAATGTAGAGCAGGATAAAAAGCCTGATTTTACTCCCTCTGCAGCTGTTAACCTGAAGCCTCATAATGAATATCAGACACAGCATGAGCCACCTAGACAAAACGAGAGGCAGCGCTTATCTGTTCAAACCACAAGGCCCTCTGCATCAGCTGAAAATTCAAAACATCCGCCACTGCAATCCACACAGAAAAAAGAATTTACTCCATCACAACCAGCATCTCCGCCAAGGCACCAATGGACACCCAGGCATGATACATCAGGGCATGGCTATCCACGGGGAGGGAATCCAATGCAAATGTATCAGTGCTAGGAAGGTTCTTAGCTCGCCGTGAACTACTGACAGCTGGACTCACAAAGTTCAATGACAGGCCTGAAAGTTACTGGGCCTGGAGGTCCGCCTTCTCAAACGCCACTGAAGACCTAGATCTGAAGCCTAGTGAGGAACTCGACCTGCTGATTAAGTGGCTTGGCCCCCGAATCTGCTGAGCATGCACGAAGGGTGAGGTCAGTTCGTGTCAACTACCCTGGGGAGGCCCTCAGCTTGGTTTGGCAAAGATTAGAGGAGGTTTATGGTTCTCCAGAGGCCTTGGAGACAGCCCTCTTTAATAAGCTTGAACAGTTTCCCAAATTCTCCAATAAAGAACCCAAACGGCTACGAGAGCTAGGTGACCTTCTCCTGGAGATAGAGGGGGCCATGGAGGATGGGTTCCTGCCTGCTTTGGCCTATCTGAACACGGCACGAGGCATTCATCCGATCCTGGAGAAAATACCATTCAACCTACAAGAAAAGTGGATGGTTCACGGTACGAGGTATAAAGAAAAATACCACACCATCTTTCCGCCCTTCTCTGAATTTGCCCAGTTCATTCGTGCAGAAGCAAAGATGAGGAACGACCCAAGCTTTGCAGCTTCAGCTCTCAGCAACATGCCACCTAAGGCGGAGAGATTCACTCAAAAATCAGCTAAACCCCCAATTGCTGTGCACAAAATAGACGTGGACAGTCCTGCCAAAGGGGACGAGGCTAAGGGTTCAGACAGCCTAAAGAAAGAGTGTCCCATACACAAAAAGCCCCACCCCCTACCCAAGTGTAGAGCTTTTAGAGCTAAGCGGCTGGACGAGCGTAAGGCTTTCCTTAAAGAGAATGGCATATGCTTTCGCTGTTGCTCTTCTACCTCTCACCAAGCTAAGGACTTCAAGGCTGTCATTCAGTGCTCAGAATGCAACAGTGATAAGCACATTGCAGCCCTTCATGCCAGTCCGGCACCATGGTTGGCAAAGCCAGCTAGTAGCCCTCGGAAGAGCATGGCGGGGAGGGAGAGGAATCTCCTCCTGCTGCAGTCACCACCTCAGCCTGCACCGAGGTCTGTGGAGACAGTGCAGCTACCAAGTCATGTGCCAAAATCTGCCTGGTGTATGTATATCCTAAACACCAACCTGAGAAGAAGACAAGAGTATACGCGATCCTTGACGACCAAAGTAATCGGTCACTAGCCAGGTCGTCATTCTTTGAGAAGTTTGACATAGCTGACAACACCTCTCCCTACACACTCAAAACTTGTGCAGGTGTGTCAGAGGCTGCAGGCCGCAGGGCGAGGGGTTCATCGTGGAGTCAGCTGATGGCGAGACCAGTCTAGCTCTTCCTACACTCATTGAGTGTGATCAACTTCCTGATAACAGGGCAGAGATTCCCACACCAGCCGCAGTGAAGTATCAGCCGCACCTGAAGTCCCTAACCTCCAAGATACCTCCTCTTGACCCTGAGGCTGATATCTTACTTCTTTTAGGAAGAGACATTATTCAAGTGCACAAGGTCCTTGAACAACGTAATGGTCCCCTGCATGCTCCCTTCGCACAGCGATTAGCCCTTGGTTGGGTGATAGTAGGGGACGTTTGTATAAACGGCTCTCATCTACCCTCACCTGTGAACTCCTACAGAACCTATGTTCTTGAGAATGGACGTCCCAGTGTTCTACGCCCCTGCCGCAACAAGATTGAGATCAAAGAGAAGTTCGACCACTCATGCCAGTTCCAGAACCCTACGGTCTCAGAACAGCTGTCCTTGCCGAGTGACAAAGCGCAACTCATGGGGGAGTCCATCTTTTGCCACACGAAGGACGACGACAAGACAGCACCTTCTATGGAGGATCTTGCCTTTCTGAGAATTATGGAGAAAGAACTGAAACAGGGGGATGACAACAGCTGGCAGGCTCCACTCCCCTTCTGCACCCCACGCCAGCGTCTGCCAAACAACCGTGAGCAGGCACAGACCCGTCTCATAACAGTCACCAAGGCGCTCAGGAAACACCCTGAGAAGAGGGAGCATTTCACTGAGTTCATGAGCAAGCTCTTTGAGAATGAACACGCTGAGGTAGCACCACCCTTACCACCAGAAGAGGAGTGCTGGTATCTACCTTTCTTTGGGGTATATCACCCACAGAAGCCTGGACAGGTGAGGGTGGTATTCGACTCCAGTGCGCAACATCAAGGGGTATCGCTCAATGATGTCCTCCTCACGGGCCCAAACATGAACAACAGTTTGCTCGGGGTACTGCTGCGGTTCAGGAGGGAGCCAGTGGCGGTGACAACTGATATCCAGCAGATGTTCCATTGCTTTGTCGTACGTGAGGACCATCGGAACTTTCTGCGATCCCTCTGGCATCGCAACAATGACCTGGATGACGACGTCATTGAGTACAGGATGCGCGTACATGTTTTTGGAAATAGCCCGTCACCATCCGTGGCCACATATGGGCTCCGCAGAGCTGCTGCAGAGGGAGAGAGGGAATACGGCACAGAGGCTAGGCTGTTCGTGGAGAGGAATTTCTACGTTGACGATGGGCTTCTATCGGTCCCATCTGAAGAGGAAGCCATCACTCTTCTTCACAACACCCAAGACATGCTGGCACTCTCTAACCTCCGACTCCACAAGATCCTGTCCAACAGGGTGGCTGTGATGAGAGCCTTTCCACCTGACGATCTTGCTAAGGGGATGAAAGACCTGGATCTCAGCACAGACCCCCCTCCAATGCAGAGAAGTTTGGGGGTGAGCTGGGACATTGCGGAAGATGTTTTTACCTTCCAAGTTGCCGAGGCAGAGAAGCCCTACACAAGACGTGGGGTCCTGTCAACTGTAAACAGTCTGTTCGACCCTCTGGGGTTTGCGGCCCCTGTAAGCATCCAAGGGAGGTCGATACTGAGGGAGCTCACTGCAGAGTCATGTGACTGGGACGCCCCTCTCCCTGAGGAAAAATACAGAGAGTGGAAGCTATGGAGGGACTCGCTGAAGGAGCTAGAGCAGCTCAAGATCCCACGCCAGTACACTTCTAGCTCTCTCCGCCAAGCATATAGTAAGGAACTGTGTGTTTTCTGTGACGCTTCCACGATGGCCATAGCTGCTGTTGCCTATGTGAGGACAGCCGATGCAAGCAACAATGTGGAAGTTGGCTTCATATTCGGTAAGGCAAAGCTTGCCCCACGTCCAGAGACAACAGTTCCAAGGCTCGAGCTGTGTGCTGCAGTCCTGGCAGTAGAGATTGCAGACACAATCGTGGATGAGATGGACACCATCTTCGATGCAGTGACCTTCTACTCTGATAGTAAAGTGGTCCTGGGCTATATCCACAATGAATCAAGACGATTCTATGTGTACGTGAGTAACAGGGTGCAGCGCATTAGGAGGTCCACAAGCCCAAGGCAATGGAAGTACGTGCCCTCCGGCCAAAATCCTGCTGACCATGGCTCACGATCAGTCCCTGCAGGCAACCTAACTCATACCTCATGGCTGTGTGGCCCTCCGTTTCTGTTGATGTCAGCTGAGGTTGACCCTTCACCTAGTTCCTTTGACTTGATTGACCCTAGCTCTGACTCTGATGTCCGTCCACAGATCACTTGTCATCTCAACAGGGTTATCAGTGGCAAACTTGACCCTACACGTTTTGAGAAGTACTCCAGCTGGCGGTCACTCAGTCGAGCAGTCGCTAGGCTCGTGCACGTCGCCCACTCCTTCACACAGGGGAACAGCTGCAAGGGCTGGCACATGCATGAAGGACCCTGTTCCATTGAAGACTTGGACAGAGCAAGAACCGTCATACTACAAGCCATCCAACAGCAAGCATTTGCAGAGATATTGGAATGCATTCAAGGAGGAATACCTATTCCCAAGCAAAGCCCTCTCTGCAGCCTGTGCCCTTACCTAGATAGTTCTGGAATTCTCAGAATTGGAGGGCGCTTGTCCAAAGCAAACCTTGATGGAGAAGAGGTTAGTCCTGTGATCTTACCTGGACAAAGTCACGTCACGACTTTGCTCATCCGACACTATCACGAGCAGGTCCAGCACCAAGGGCGCCACCTCACCGAGGGTGCCTTGAGAGCGGCAGGCCTATGGATTATTGGTGGTAAACGGCGCGTCAGCAGCATCCTTCATCACTGCGTCACATGCAGAAGACTACGCAGGAAGATGGAGACTCAAAGGATGGCTGACTTACCTGTGGACCGCCTCAGTTCAGATCCTCCCTTCTCATTTGTGGGTGTGGACGTCTTCGGACCATGGATGGTCGTGGCACGGCGGACCAGAGGAGGGCTGGCTAGCGGCAAGAGATGGGCTGTACTTTTTACGTGTATGAGCACCAGAGCCATACATATAGAGGTACTGGAGTCAATGGAGTCGTCAAGCTTCATCAACGCTCTACGACGGTTCTTCTCAGTCAGGGGCCCTGCCAAACAGATCAGAAGTGACTGCGGCACCAACTTTGTCGGGGCCTGTAAGGAGTTGCAGATAGAGTCTGTGACCAGTGACAAAGAAGTGGAAGGATTTCTCAGTGACAATGAGTGTCAGTGGGTCTTCAACCCGCCCCACTCTTCGCACATGGGGGGCAGTTGGGAGCGTCTGATCGGGCTGGCAAGGCGTATCCTGGATTCAATGCTGTTGAAGGTCGGTACAGCAAAGCTCACACATGAGGTCCTGACAACCCTCATGGCAGAGGTCTCAGCTATCCTTAACGCCCGCCCATTAGTTCCTGTGTCCACAGACCCAGACTCTCCATTCATCCTGACACCAGCGACACTTCTCACTCAGAAGGTCAGTGCTCTTCCTCCTCCCAAGGGGGACTTTGGTGAGAAGGATCTCTATGGCAAGCAGTGGAGGCAGGTCCAAAGCCTCGCCAACACCTTTTGGCATCGATGGAGGGCTGAGTATCTCCCCACCCTGCAGAAGCGCAGGAAGTGGGAAAAGGAGAAATGCAATCTGAAAGAGGGTGATGTCATCCTCCTGAAAAACGATCAGTTGCAGAGGAACGACTGGCCCATGGGCATCATCCTCAAGACCTTCCCCAGCGCAGATGGGAAGGTAAGGAAGGTGGAGATCAAGACTACGAAGGATGGTTCAAGTAAGACCTTTCTACGGCCTGTCTCAGAGGTTGTCCTACTCTTCTCCCCAGAGACTGTTTAGAGACTGTTTACTTTCGTAACTCCCCTTGTTGTAGGTGGAATCTTTTTAGATACCAGGCGGGGAGTGTTCTGGACTGAATTCATTATCTGTGCATTTAATGTGTTATTTCCTACTCCAGCCACTAGGTGGTGTCTGTTCATTTGGATCAACCATAGTTGTAATTGTAGTCATGTGACACATGTAGGAAGTCACCTTGAATCCTTTGTTGTCTTCAGAAGAGTTTGGCATGGTAGATTGTGCAGCTACTGAATCTAAACCCATCCTGCTTTGAAATCACTAATACGGGCATCGTCTGTGAGTATTTTTGATTGATATTGTTAGGAGGAATATTTGATGTGTATATTTTTGACCATTTTGTAATTTTGTCGGAGTAATGTTTAAAGATTGTTTGGCATCATGCTATTTGCCATATCCAGCCAATTAGTAGCTTGTTTAGCTACTTGCAGACCATATGCGTGGGGTTTTATGTTACATATCTCAATAATTACACATTTTATGCTGATTGTGTATTTTGTTTTCTGCTTTATTCTAGTTTTACACCTGTTACATGGCCGTCAGTTTGTAATAAATCAACCAAATTTGACCAGCGTGTGATGGGAGTCATCTGTCTGTCTAGTTGAAGAAGGGGAACTCTTTAATGAGGGCAGAACAGACATGGTCTGGTCTGAATACAGAGAGAGACAAGTTTGAATAAATCGGCAAATGGCACATTTCTGTATCAGTTTTTTTTTTTTTTGTACAAGAATGGAATTTGCCTTTTTGTTTTTGTGTTTCTTTCAACTGAGCTGATAAGGAAGCGAATTGATCATTTAAGTTATGTTTTGGAAGACAGTGGTGGCATTTAATAAGTTTTCTTCTTCCCGCTCCTTTTCTAGCAAAAAGAAAAGACAAATGTATTTGACTGTATATTGGTTACCTGTATTTATTTCCTTGTGTTAACCTGCTCGAAATGAATAAATAAATGAAATGAAATGAAATTAATGAAGAGCGGGATTTGAACCGCCAATCTTTGGATCAGTGGACAAAAGCTCTACCAATGTGCTAATGTGCACATAATGATTCTTGGACAATTAAAAAACAAACAAAAACAAACAAACAAACAAACAAACAAAACAAAAACCTCAAGAGCTGCTTTTACAATATATCTGTACTGAGGCTAAACACATTGTGCTCAAATACATGGAAAATTTGGAAAAAATCATGCATACTTTCTGTTTTCATGGTTCAGAAATCATATACAGCAGATTTATATGGTATAGAATAAAGATATTGCTGTAGCTATAATCTATTTTTTCCTTTTGTCGCTGATTAATCATTTTGATAAGAACTTAATGAAAGGGGTTGACTATAATGGACGTAAAGTGGCACCAATTCATTAACTGATTAAGTGCACAGTCACAGCTAAAACTTTATTTTATTGAGATGCTAATGGTCCCAAGCATTAACATAATATTTATAGCACTCACTTTGAGAGCTTTGACAAGCCTTAGGCCATTTAGCTCATTTAAAGGCTTCGCGGCTGATTGTGCTAGCGCTCGGCTGTAACAGGCGCATGGATTAGCTGACAAAAGAGATTCAGAAAAAGAAATGAATGGCAGTTACTTAAGTCAAAATGTTAAATATACAAAGTAATGGAGAGTTTAAATTTCATAATATACAAAAACCTAAAAGGAACTGTATGAGGTTTGAGCTCTGACTGCTTCAAAAAGTTACTACAATCACAACTAACACATCCAAGTTTGTGTCATTCACAGTTTATGGACAGGCCATGTGTCACGTGAAGCTCAAAACCTCCAGAATTCCCTCCCTGAGCCGCAGAAGCTGCACTATCACTGATTCATGACTGGCTGCAGGTGCTGGGCTTTAGGGAGTCACATTGAAACCGGTAACCCAAATGAGAGACTCATGTGAGGCTCATTCTGCTTTCTGATTGGATAATCCTTTTGAGACAACCTGTCCATCACGTCCAATGCTGTTGCATTTAAGATCAAATCAGAATCACAAATGTTATTAGTAAAAGCTATATTTGATTTGAACATGTTTACCTCATACCTGGGGACACTGATAGGTCGTGTTTAAACCTTGTTATAAACGGCATGGTGGCAGAGTGGCTAGCACTCACATTTCACAGCAAGAAGGTTCCCCCACTTAGACATCATGGAGCGGCTGTACTTCCTGAGGAGGCTGAGGAAATTTGGCATGCCGCCCAAAATCCTCAGCAACTTCTACAGCTGCATCATTAAGTCCATCCTGACCAGCTGCATCACTGTATGGTACGGCAGCACTACTGTGAAAGACCGCAAGAGAGTGGTTAAGACGGCCACAAAGATCACTAGGACTCCTAAACTGTCTCTGCAGAGCATCTACCATCAAAGTAAAGTCCACAAGAGAGCTGCCTCCATCATCAAAGACCCCACCCAACCCCAACATAGACACTCCTATCTTCAGGCCAGCGGTACCGAAGTGTGAAAATCAGGACTACTAGACACAAGAACTCTTTCTTCCCAACTGATATCAGACTCTTGAACTGCTGAGCATTAGCCCCCCCTCCTGGACATTGATTGACCGATACTTTGCATATGAGTAATTTGCACTATTATTGACCAACTGTTAAGCTAATCTGTCAGACTACAGCTGCACATGTAACTGCTCGAATGTTTACATTTCCTGTTAGCACTATATCAACCATTTTTATACTTCCTGTTTGCACTTTATTAACCATGTTTACACTTCCTGTTTGCACCATGTCAACAATGTTTACACCCTGTTTTTACTACTGACAGCTGCACATAAAACCAATGTTGCACATTATCTGTAAATATGTACATAGCACCTAGCCTATATCTTTCATAGTGTATATTCGGTAAAGTTTGTTTCTGTTTGATTATACTTTTTTACATGCTTCTCTTTATCTTGTTTATCTATTTTAACTTTTTGCATGCTTTTGGCATCCAGGGTGGGCAGCAAATTAAGAATTTCATTGTACAGGGAAACGTGTTTCTTTACTGTGCATATGACAATAAAAGCTTTGAATTGAATTGAATTAAAGGTCCCATGACATGGTACTTCTTGATGCTTTTATATGGCTCCTTAATGGTTCCCTAATACTGTAAATGAATCCTTCTTCAAAATCAAGACTCAGTGCATGAGAAACAGAGATAAGATGAGAAAGAGTAATTTTTCTCTCTCTGAACAGTCCATTATGGGAGTTGTTGCTTGAATGCAAATGAGGAGGACAGAGATGGCCTATAGTAGAGGGTGGGGGCGTGGCCAAACTCTCCGCTCTCAGCTGTGCCTGTGCGCTCTGACCCATTTCCGCGTTTTTGCGCGGAGGAAGAGATGAGAAGCGTTCCATTGAAAAATAAACACATTTCCATAGAAAATAAAATCAAACCACTGCTGTTCAAAGGTCCAGAGGCTCAGATAAAGGACTTCCGAGCCTAGAAACACTCGGACGTGCCTCCAGGCAAATAAAAAAACGCATTTCGCATTGCCTAGCGCATTCGCGGTCCAAACTCTCTGGGCGTGATTTACAGAGACGCTGAGTAGACACAGACGGGGGGTGGAGCTGCCTTTTTCGATCTGACATCAATGAGGTGCCTTGTTCAGAATCGCCCGTTTCAGCTGTGTTTTTTTCTAACGCAGAAAAGCACCGCAAATGCTCAGTTTAGACATTTCGCAACTTTTAGCCATGGGGGGGGGGCTAAACAGGGTAGGGGAGCTCACATTAACGTTCAAAAACCTCAGAAAGTGAAAATTTCATGCCATGGGACCTTTAAAGGCGACTAACAGGTCTTTGAGGGTCACAATGATAGACAGGTGTTCAAATACTTGCAGCAGTATCATACAAATAAATTATTAAAAAATCATACACTGATTTCTGGATTTTTTTTTTTTTTAGATTATGTTTCTCACAGTGGACATGCACCTACGATGAAAATTTCAGAGTCATCCATGATTTCTAAGTGGGTTTGTTTCCCTCATTGTCTGGGCCTTTCTGTGTGGAATTTGCTTATTCTCCCTGTGACTGGCTGTGTTTTTTTCTTTGGGCCCTCTGGTTTTCCCCATAAACACAAAACATGCACCATAAGTGAAATCCTCCAGTTAAAGTAGTCCTGACCTAGACTACTAGTAGACCAAGATGCACTGCACTGCAGCAATCACTGCTCTGAGCAGATGCCTCAGTGGGATGGTTCAAATGCAGAGGACAAATTTCAATTGATACTTTGCAGTGACATCAAGCTGGTAACCTGGGAAATCCCAGGCTGTCTTTCGTTCATTCCGATCTGAAAGACACCCTGGCGACTATGGCAAGCGAGCTCTCCCAATTCTGGGAGCCAATCAGAGAGCGGGGAGGAGTGGAAAGACGGTGACGCGTACTACGTGACAAACGGAAGCTTGTAGTTTGAACTAACAACTGACATGATTGGCTATACACCAAATGATAGACATTTGTAACGCCCAATAAACGGCCGTTGGCGATCATAAACCACACCTCCGGTACGAGATATTTCGAAGGTGGCTTCCAGACCATATCTCACTTGTGATATGGTCAGGTGTAAACCAGGCAATCAAGCTGGTGGTGTTCTACGTGTATCTTAGTCATGTGGAATATTTGTTATCATGGTGAAGCAATGCACCCATTAGCAAACACTGCCAAAAAAGTTTTTAGATCTTAGTAGATCTTAGATAGTCTGAAAACTCAGATGAACCAATCTGCACATTTTCAGGAGCCTGTGAACAATACATTCATAGTCCTGTTTAAAGAGAAGCAACTTTGATCTCACACTGGAGAAATTCTTCTCTGCATTTAACCCATCCTGTTATTAGGAGCAGTGGGCAGCACATTACTGCACCCGGGGACCATCTCCATGATCTTCTTGCTTCGGCTTGGTCAGGACCTAAGCTGGAGGATTTTACCTATGGTGCATGTTTTTGGGTTGATGGGTGAAACCGGAGTGCCCGGAGGAAACCCACCCAGACACGGGGAGAACATGCAAACTCCACACAGAAAGGCCCAGGCGACCCGGGTATCAAACCCAGACCATGCATGCACACTCCACACAGAACACACACAGACCCAGGGATCGAACCCGGAACCTTCTTGCTGTGAAGCATGAGCGCTAGCCACTCAGCCACCGTGCCGCCATTTAGGAGTTTGATTTTCAACAAAAACTGTCTTTATTCACTTTCTCGTCACAGAACTGTGCCTGTCTTTTCTTGTTCAGAAGAACATGAGGTCACGCCATGGTCTCGGCATGACAACGGCACAACAAATACTGTATGTTTCAAGGGATGCATAAAAGAAACACAGAATGGTAAAAGTTGCCCCCCCACTGGCACTAAACTGCTGTTACATGTGACAGTGGATTGGGTCTAAAATGGTCTACATTATACACATCAGAGACACAAATTTATACTCTTATTTTTGGTTCGTGTCAGGGATTTTTCCTAGTAAAAATCAACAAAGGGAACAAATGAGAAAACAGAGACAGAAGTAATAGTCTCGCAGCGAGGGAGAAAGAAATGCAGCATGTGTTAAGCAGAGCCGCCCCTGCTACCTCACCACACACTCTACTACACTCTTTCTCAAAGCCCAGCTCCTCGCTGCTTCCTTTTTATTGTAAAACACATGGGCATAAAGGAAAATTCCCAGTTCACCCAGTTCAAGTTAATCTTTAACATACATACATCACTAAGCAGCAATTCCAAGGCTCAGTCTTATACATGTTGCAAGTGTCAACATGTGGTTGTTTATCTAAGTAGTTAATCAGTGTGGTCCTATCACATTCTACTGTTGCACCATACAAGATGAATCAGAACAAGGAAGAATCAACACTTTGATAATTCATTAAAGGCACTATATACAATTTCTTTTAACAGTTCAATATCTTAAAGGACCTATATTATGCAAATTTGACACTTGTGAGCTTTAAGTCATGTTAAAATGTTGTTACCTTATCAAAAACCTGGAGATGTGTTTTGTTTCATTTGCACATGTTTGAATAACCCTTTATTATTAGTCTGTCTACATCTCCAAAGCTCTGAACGCTCAACAGCATCTCTTACTTTTTGTTCTGTAGAGATGGGTACTTCCAGTTCTGATACTATCCAAATGATTCTAGTAAAGGTGTATGGAGTTTAAAAAGACAGTGGAGCACCTCCTGTATTACCAAATGACGTCACATGAACAGAATGTTTTCTGCTTGAGAAAAGAACGTTGAATATGCAGGGTTTGTGTGTTAAACCTGTGAATGAAGCTAAACCTCTGGTCTGTTTTTGATGAGGAAACATTAGAACATACAGTAGGAAATAGCCTAATATGGGCCCTTTCATTATAATAGATTTTGACAGTGATCGTGACATTACAGGTCCAGGTCCAACCAGAAATTTCACACCTGATTTCTAGATTTGTTTTTGTTCTTTATTCATCAAACATGAGATAATTACCTTTCAAAAGTCTATATTTAACCACAAATTATATCAAATATATAAATAACGTAATAGTAATAATCTATCATAATTACCAGTGTGTATATCTCACTAATTGTCGGTCACCACTAACACTACCTTAACCTAGCCCAGTGCTTCTCAATTATTTTCTGTGGCGCCCCCCCCTAGGAAGATGAAAAATGTGTCAATTTTTCGTGAGGGGTTGTTTTCTACAATTCATTTGCTCAAAGCTCAAGACCCATACACTCGCTCTCATTGTCTCTTTTTTATGTGAGATATGTTGTAGCTGAAAAAAAAGAGGGCACTGTAAAATGTCCATTATTTTCAATCATCTTGTGTGCTTTGGACAGGGAAAAGGCCACCAGACTTAACAACCCTATGGCAGAATGTTCAGCAGTTACCAAGGTGACACAATGAACACATTAACAAACATTTTCAGGAGCCTGTGGTCAATACCAGCATGGTCCTGTGAAAGGGATATGCCACCCCTAGGTCAAACTTGGGCATCTCCCCACAGTCCAGAGACTAAAATAAGTGGTGGAAAGCGTTTTTCTGGTGACGCAGCCATTGTCCAGGTCTGTCAGCACTGACCGCCGCGGTATCTGCAGCTACTCCGCGTTAGACTGGAGGCTAACGTCGCCAGAGAAAGATTTCGGCCAAAAGGAATGAATTTGCTCGATGCGTTTCCCAATTACTTTCTGTGTAGTGCGCATTCATATCGAGTGCAAATAAATGTGCAAATCAACACGGAGAGCTTGACTTGGTCATTTTGGGTGGGAACTATTTTTCAGTGCGGAAAAAGACAGACGGAGCACACACCACGCTGCGTAACAGGGGAACTGCCTTCCTGGTGCGTAACTGGGATTCCCCTGTTGCGCAGCGTGGTGCGTGCTTCGGCTGTCTTTTTCCGCACTGAAAAATAGTTCCCACCCAAAATGACCAAGTCAAGCTCTCCGTGTTGATTTGCACATTTATTTGCACTCGATATGAATGCGCACTACACAGAAAGTAATTGGGAAACGCATCGAGCAAATTAATTCCTTTTGGCCGAAATCTTTCTCTGGCGACGTTAGACTCCAGTCTAACGCGGAGTAGCTGCAGATACCGCGGCGGTCAGTGCTGACAGACCTGGACAATGGCTGGGTCACCAGAAAAACACTTTCCACCACTTATTTTAGTCTCTGGACTGTGGGGAGATGCCCAAGTTTGACCTGGGGTGGCATATCCCTTTAAGGAGTTAGATTTTCAACTGAAAGGACAGTGTGACTAACTGAAAAAACTGTTGGATAATGCTAGCTAGCTTTAGCCTGGATAGTATGATTAATGATTTATTCTTTATCTTATCTTTGAGTAATCCTGTATTCAAGATGTTGTTTCTCCTGTTTTCACCACCACTGTTACACGTCCTCTTTGTTATCCAGTTTTATTTGATTAATCGATAATGCACATAGGATTATGCAGCGTCGCAAAGTAATTTTTGTACACATGAACAAGCAAATGAAAGATCTGCTTGCTTTCCATCAAAGGTGACGAAAACTACAAGCTCTGATGACATTATGGCAACATCAGCTCCCATTGGGCACCTCAGTTTTCTAACGTGGAAGTCAGCACACTTGTTTATCAGCAACAAAATTAACGTTGCCATTACAGAATGTGCCAATTATAACATAATAATTTAAGGATGTAGATTATAACTATATAGCAGACACCAGCACAATATGTCTTTTATAATGCCATATTGTGGAACATTCCAGATAAGCACTAACATCTCCATGGAGACCAACAGTTGGCAGATCCCTCATCATAAAAGTTCCATGTGCACCTTCAGCTCTGGGTTTTGCAGTGAAAAGTGAGGTTTTTTTTTTGGCCTTTTGCTGAGTACAAATGTGATTTCTTTCAGTAGGAGTGATTCAGCGAGTGTGCCGCCAACAGATAGTTTGGAGCTGCGTTTGAGCTCTGCCATGTCCTTGAAAGTCAGTACTCAATCTTCAGGCATGATCTGGTTGCCATGGTGCACACATAACAGCAAATGTGGGTAGAAATATGAACGCAATCATAGAATTATTTATCACTGCTCAAAATATATTCATATATATTAATATATATACACTATATATTAAGAAGAAAATGTTAGTTTGAACATCTGTTTTTGCACATAGAAAAATGTTAAAGTCACAGTATGTAAGGCAAAAGGAGAAAGGAGTTTATTTGGTCAAATATGGATTCTACCTGGACAACTGAGGGATTCTATACACACAGTATGTAACCAAAAAAATGACCAAAATATTTATTTTTTTATTTTTTTTATTTTAATATTTTATTTCACAGAAAAATATCTGTCCTTACTAAATGTGCTTGCATCTTCAACTAACTGACTAATCTTTGGCCTGCTTGTTTCCAAGGCAATGTTGTTCCTTTAGCTATAATCTTCCACAGTATGAGCCAACTTTCTACTTCCATAGAATCATGCAGCTAATGTTCCACCTCCAGAAAGTTCCATACTTTACCTTTAACAAAGTGGTTCAAATCCAGTGTCATTTTATCCACTTTGCACATTTCCTCACTTATGTCCTGATTGCTGTCATGTCCCTGAGCAAGACACTTTTATTATTATTTCATTACTCATTTTTTTAGTGATGGTTGTTTTTAGCCTGTGAAACTTGGACCTAGCCCAGTCACAACGTTTCACAATGTTCAGACACCAGGGCGTAGTTTTCCTAGAACGGTAAGGCTAACGACAACCACCATGCTAACACACACTTCCTGATTATCTAAAAAAAAAAAAACGTTATATATAATTATGGCTTTATTTCAAACTCAAGAACTGCTTTAACATTTTGCTAAAATACATGGGAGAAAAAAGTGATTAAGGAAACCCATCAAAACATGTTTAAAAGTAAATTTAGCAAAATACATTTCCAACTTGCATGGAAATAACACTACATTTTGATCATTTCTAGCAATCAGTCTCTGTTAAAAATCAAAATAACTTAAAACAAAAATTTTCTTTTTCCAAACGGGGCCAGCAGTCCCACAGGTGAACAAACGCTTTTGTTACGTAGTGTGTCTTTGGTTGACTGGTTCGTGGTGAGCAGTGGTGAAAGTAAAGCGGTGTGCACCGGAACGCAGCACCGGTATAAAATTCACAGCTGGTACGCAGCACCGCTAAGAGAATATGCTTAATTGTGGCCAAAACCCACATTTGAAAAAAGGTGCGCTATTTAAGTAGAAAACATAAACAACCACACTATGCCATTTGAGAATAACTGAAAGCTACCGGCTGGTTAGCTCAGCTGGTAAGTCACTAATTTTTCCCCCGGAGATTGTGAGTTCGAATCCCCCCCCGGCAAGAGAGGGTTTATGCTGAGTCAGCACTATAGTTATATTTTAAGGTGTAAAACGTAAAAAAGAAATGGTAAAGTGATGCACTGGACATTATAGCACCTGTAAGAAATGAAAACTACTTTCACCACTGGTGGTGAGGGCTCCAGAGTGGCTCTGTGTTCTTATGTAAATCCCAAAGGAACAAGAGACATGTTAATTAGATTTGGCAGAGCTTCCAAACTTCTGGTTAGGGTTTGGTGGCCCACATGTGAGACAGCACCAAGCCCCACAGGGAGGTTTAGACATGGGGATTACATTACATTAGCATACCGTGCAATCACAGCTATATTTAGAAGGCATATACTTGCTTTCAACACATTCAGTACTTCAAGATGTCTTCATTCAGCGAGGTTACAAGGACGGAATGGGTATGGACAGCAGTAGCTCAGTTGGTAGTGTTTGACCACTGATGCGGTTGAGGGTTTGAATCCTGCTCTCAACATTGTGTCCTTGGGCAAGACACTTCATCCCTGGTGCACTGCTGTATGAATATGTGTATGAATGGGAGAGTGGTTCCTTGATGTAAAGCGCTTTGAGTGCCTTGAAGGTGGAAAAACACTGTATAAAAATGTGATCATTTACCAGAAGAATGAAAAATTAGGGCTGTTGTCATAGTGATTATTCATTTTTAAAATGTACTGTAACTAACTGGTGGAAGGTGTGTCACATACTAATTACCATAGTAAGGCATTAAAGGGAAAATAAACGTTTTTTACTATTTGAGCCTTATTTCGGTAATAAAAGTTGTTTTACTCACCCATAGCACTTTGGTGTCATATGGAGCATTTCCGGAGATGTTTTAGATTAGCGTTAGGTTAACGCCGTTAGCCTAGCGCGACTTATAGCCATAGCTCGGGGCATTCCCCAAGCATGTAATATGCCCCGTGCGGGCTCCAAATAACACTATGATTTCGTTTGGTCAAAAGTGGCCTATAATCCGAGATTTAGCCATAGTTTCGAGTAGATGAGGACGCCAGTGCGCATGCGCGGAGTGTGCTCTCAGCTCCCGGGACCCAAACATGGAACGTATAGCTGTAAACTATGGATAAATCTCGGATTACAGGCCACTTTTCATTCAAACAAAATCGTAGACTAAAGACATCAAGCTTCTATGATTTGAAAAGTGCTAAAGTTTGTGTTATTTGGAGCCCGCTCGGGGAATGCCCCGAGCTATGGCTATAAGTCGCGCTAGGCTAACGCTATTCTAAAACATCTCCGGAAATGCTCCATATGACACCAAAGTGATATGGGTGAGTAAAACAACTTGTTTTATTACCGAAATAAGGCTCAAATAGAAAAAAAAAACGTTACTTTTCCTTTAAATGTATATAGCCCCTTGAAGACAAGCTGAAGATGTCAACCAAGTTTACAGGTCAGTTCTGTGAAGAGGCGACCCTGCTCACATTAATAGCACTGGTTATGTAATAAATGCAAGATAAATAAGGCAAAGCAGTGTCATCTCTATGGAGACAAGCAGGTGGAAGATGCCCCCAGCAGAAAGGTTACATAGTGAACTTTTAACACTAAATATGAAATCTTTTGAATGATAAACATAGTAGTATGCATATTTATGGAGTGTGAAAAGTCCCTCAGTCGTCCAGGTAGAATCCATGATAACAGGAGAAGTTCAATTTGTCAACTGGACCAAGTTTGTTTGGTTGAAAACGTTTCGCCGCTCATCCGAGAGGCTTCGTCAGCTCTAATAAGAATACTGGTAAGACACTTGCTTATATCTTGCTGTAGGGAGGAGCTACCTAGCTAACTACTTTCCGGAACTATCTCATTGGTTTCGGTCTTTTGTTTCTCTGGCTTCTAGCTTAACGATCCCTATTCATCCCTACACGCCTGCTTTTTCACACCTCTGGCCCTGACAAACTGCAGTGAAGACTGCAGTGAGCGCTATATTGGAGAAACCAAACAGCCACTTCACAAGAGGATGTACCAACACAGACGGGCGTGCCAGAGTGGACCGTCTTCTGCCGTATACCTTCACCTAGAAGCCACGGGACATTCTTTTGAGGACAGTGAGGTTCAGATCTTAGCCAGGGAAAAGAATTGGTTTGAGAGGGGAGTTAAAGAGGCTATTTTTGTCAAAAAAGAGAATCCTTCTCTGAACAGAAATGGTGGCGTAAGATATAATTTGCATCCCATCTACAATTCCATTATTAAGCCTAGATCAAACAAACAGGGAAACAATGGGGCTAGCCAGGTCAGGGCCAGAGGTGTGAAAAAGCAGACGTGTAGGGATGAATAGGGATCGTTAAGCTAGACGCCAGAGAAACAAAAGACCGAAACCAATGAGATAGTTCCGGAAAGTAGTTAGCTAGGTAGCTCCTCCCTACAGCAAGATATAAGCAAGTGTCTTACCAGTATTCTTATTAGAGCTGACGAAGCCTCTCGGATGAGCGGCGAAACGTTTTCAACCAAACAAACTTGGTCCAGTTGACAAATTGAACTTCTCCTGTTATCATATTTATGGAGTGTTCCAGGCAACAGTTACCTAGGATTTTTTTTTTTGGACCACATAAAAAATGCAAACATGTTAAAGGTTAAATGCAACAATATTGTTATTATTGCCATGTTTTTAGATTACACATGTTAAATCAGCTGAAATTGCAGTCGGAACATTCAAATGTGAAACATACCAATCCCCCAGTGACTGGATATGCAAAACATATCCATCTTGTGAAATGATTGGGTGATCCTCTTTAAAGTGCTCCTACAAGTTTTAAAGTACACACTCCTTCACCACTGGACTCGTAATGTCCAGAGCTCAAATTCCTGAAACTAAGACAAAACTTGCTGCACACTCAAAAAAAAAAGACATCTGAATAATAATTGTGTGGTAATTTTGAAGTTGAATCAGATATGCTATCTAATTACATACACTTTAATTTACAAGAGGCTATCTTAGTCTGAAATTGTTTTTTTTTTTTTTACTAAAATATTCCAATCAGGGAGATTTGTTGTGCCTGTAGCAAGTTAGCTTCTGCTGTGCAATTAAATTCATAATATTCTAGGGAAAATATGTATGTGAAATTTCCTTCTATAATGATGTCAGTCATCTGTTGTGTGGGTCCATAGAGAGAATGGATATATTCATTGATAATTTGCTGTGATTTTTCTCTGTTACAGTTGGCTCAGCTCTCACAGCTGGCATGATGAGCGCTTGTGAAGGAATGTGTAAAAACACAATTGTCATGATTCACTGTAGCCAGCTTGGATTGGTGTCCACAGTGAGGCTCTGGCACGGCCTCGGCTCCGTGGTCCCATAAAAGTCTGTGGAGAAGAGAGACAACATCAGCTAACCACAGGAACTCCTCAAACTGCTCCTGCGGGAGGGTCTGTTATCATCACAGACTGTGGTCTGGTCTGGCCCTCACACCGCCAGTTACAATAACTACCATACTAATACAGCTTTCATGTGGTGTTGGATAAAGTTGTTGGCTCAGTCAAGGAAATGTGAATTCCAGAAGCAGCATGAATGACCTGAGTAGTAATGTCAGGGGCAGTGATTGGAGTAAGTCAAAATAGTGTTCACAACTAATAAGACAGATCCTAGGACAGTTTGTTTCAACAATAAGTTTAGAATGACTGCTGTAGGCAATAGTGCCTGCTCAAAATATTGAGGCACAAACAGACACTGAGACTCAGTCCCTTCAAATCTGTAACACTCAAAACGCTGATGAACAAAAGTAAAATATATATGTACTTAAAATTGCAGAGAAAGAAACTACATCAATCGACCCTCACTTTGATAAAGTATTTACTCTGTTCAAATAGTAACATTGTTAATTGGTTGGCTAGGAGCCTAGCACTGTATGGTTCATTCACTCTATGTAGCCACAGCTGCCCTGGGGCAGACTGACTGAAGCCAGGTTGCCAAATGGTGCCATCAGTCTTTTTGACCATGACCAACAATCATGCACAAACTACATGTGGATGATGTGTCTTGCTTAAAGGGATATGCCACCCCCAGGTCAAATTTGGGCATCTCCCCACAGTCCAGAGACTAAAATAAGTGGTGGAAAGCGTTTTCCTGCTCACCCAGCCATTGTCCGAGTCTGTCGCCACTGACCGCCGCGGTATCTGCAGCTCCTCCGCCTTAGACTGGAGTCTAACGTCGCCAGAGAAAGATTTCGGCCAAAAGGAATTAATTTGCTCGATGCGTTTCCCAATTACTTTCTGTGTAGTGCGCATTCATATCGAGTGCAAATAAATGTGCAAATCAACACGGAGAGCTTGCCTTGGTCATTTTGGGTGGGAACTATTTTCCAGTGCGGAAGAATACAGCCGTATCACGCAGCACGCTGCCAGGGGAATCCCAGTTACGCACCGGGAAGGGAGTTCCCCTGTTGCACAACGTGGTGCGTGATTCGGCTGTATTCTTCCGCACTGGAAAATAGTTCCCACCCAAAATGACCAAGGCAAGCTCTCCGTGTTGATTTGCACATTTATTTGCACTCGATATGAATGCGCACTACACAGAAAGTAATTGGGAAACGCATCGAGCAAATTAATTCCTTTTGGCCGAAATCTTTCTCTGGCGACGTTAGACTCCAGTCTAAGGCGGAGGAGCTGCAGATACCGCGGCAGTCAGTGGCGACAGACTCGGACAATGGCTGGGTGAGCAGGAAAACGCTTTCCACCACTTATTTTAGTCTCTGGACTGTGGGGAGATGCCCAAATTTGGGGGTGGCATATCCCTTTAAGAACACAACACCATTGCAGTCCCAGTGTTGTATTCCCAGTGTATTCTGAGATCAGATGAGATGGGGCATGCACAAGGTTGTATGGTAATGCTATTCTTCAGCATTACCTTCAGTCTGTTTTGCTCATGAACAGCATTTCTTATGCATAAAGAAATAAACAATGCAAACGCTTAATGAGAGAGTTAGACAAGAGATATGTTTCTCATCTTGACCTTACTCTGAGTTCTACTTTGAGTGATTCCTGCACTGTCCTCAATTTGAGGCTTGATAGTGAAACTATTGCATTAGTCTTTTGTTGTGTTTCTCCAGGCGCATTATTCATTCACTCCACACTCGGTGGTGGTAAGATACTATTGTAGCCACAGCTGCCCTGGGGTAGACTGATGGAAGTGAGTTTGTCAATCTGCACCATCGGCCCCTCCCTGAAAACACTCACACAACACATGCATACTAGGCAATTTATGTGTGTTACCTAAAAACACAACAACCATATTTGACACTGGTCCCCAAGTACTAACCAGTTTCAGCCCTGCTCAACTTCTGACATCAATGGCAAGGTGCTCTGAAAATGTCATTTTGGTGAAATGTCTCAATAAAGATGTTTTTTTTTTTTTTTTTTAAATAACAAAACTTATAACTGCATTCTTATAATAAAACAAATACAGTCATATCTCACCTTACAAAAGACCCAAATAACGAATAATCCAAGTTACGAAACGCGTTCACGTAAAATTTTCGTCTCTGAATACGGAGGAAAATTCAAGTTACGAAACGCGAAATCTCAAAAATTCATATAATGCGTGCTCGGATACGCGCTCGGCTTCGCAGCAGCCCGACTCCCCCATTGCGACTCTACTTACGGAAAAAATCACGTTACAAAACCACTTCTGGAACAAATTAATTTCGTAAGGTGAGGTATGACTGTAATGGAAAAAGCTAAATTGTTTATTTCTCTGACATGTTTGGACGGTAGCAGTTCCTCCTTCATCAGTCAAACTTTATCACAACTTTTACATCAATATTGTGTACAATGAACAAAAATGTGAAATGGTGCACATAGCTGTCTTCTTTCACATACAGTCCATTGAGTCCATATAGCAGCTTTCAGTTGGAGTTTGCTAACCGTGTATAAATTAATAGCTTTTCCCAATGAATTACAGCGTATTCACTACAGTGGTGGAGATAAAGTCCGTTTGAAACCTGCTTTTGAAATGACAAATGAAAGCCGGGCAAACAAACTATTTAGCAGCCCTGAGACGTACAGGAAGATGTTATGACATTCAGTTAAAGCAGCGTCGCGCGCGATCACTTCCGAATTGCACAAATGGTCAAATGGAGTCTTTAGGATGGAATTTACGCTCGAAGAAATGGAGTTGACATTTATGTCAGAAAAACTAATGAGATTTTCATTGTCAGGGGCAGCAGATGAATTAATAGTAGAGGTCCTGTCACCATAATACACATGTGCATGCAAAGTGGGAGTAAGTATATAAGACGCGATGTACCACAGACAATAGAAAATATAAGTACTTTGGTCTATACTGTGTGTGTTATGATGGTGTACTCATGAAAGTGGGGGTGTTTTATTTCTATGGGGTATTCACTGCTAGCATATAACATATTTAGATCACCATGTTACCTTTTATTGTTTTGAAAATGCTATATTCAAGGGAAATAATGCAAAACTGGTCTATTGTTCTTTGGTCGCTATTCCATCTATTTTTTGTTACCCTCTGTTAGATATTATAGTTGATGAGTTAGCTACTGTAACCAAACAATTTCCCTTGTGGATCAATAAAATTTGTCTCAGTTTAAGTCTAAGTCTAAGAAAAAATAGCATGTTTCTACTTTTAGTCACTCCACCTTCAGAGAGCTATCACAATTAGCATGTATCCCACTAATGAAACTACTGCACATCGCATCAGGTTTATCCAGTTGTTGTGTATTGTTTTGTATCTTGTTTTTGTATATTTATGGAGAATTGCCATGCGGGACCATAGGTGCCATATGCTTGTGGGTGGATATTGGACAGAATTTTACAGATAAACCTATGGAGGTTTTAATGGGGCCTGGGAGAGATAGTGAAATTACTCAAACATGCATTGATGACATCTAAAACTTGTAACCATTTTGTTGACAATATTCAGCCCCACCCATTTTGGTCTCTAAATGCTTCGAAACCTTGTGGATCAATAAAGTTTGTCTAAGTCTGTGTAAGTCTAAGAAACCATGCTTTCTTTGGCTCGCTAGCTCAACTGGTAAGTCACTTGACTTTCACCTGCGTTCCTGGACCTGGGTTCAAATACCCCCCGGCAATGAGCAAGCCAGTGTGGGTCCTTGGGCAAGATCCTTCATGGTACTGCCCTCTGGGTGCTGGAAAAATATGTGTACCCACTGCTCCTGAAAAAAGGATGGGTCAAATCCCGAAGTAAAATTTCTCCTGTGTGTCACTGTGTGTGAGATCAATAAAATCTTAATCTAAATCTGCGGTGGCTGTTGAGGAAAACAACCTTTTCCTCTTGTGTTTGTTAGTTTCTGCTTAGATAAAGAATATATTTGAAACTGAAATAAAGTCCACATAATTTACTTACTAAAATACTAGAGAGCAATGCTGTGTCGACATTTCTATGCAGAGACTAAATTTTTATGCCTGTACAATGAGTTTGATATGCAAACTACAGAGGGAGGTTACAGTGGACTTGTAACCTCCCCTCTTGTCGACTTGTCGCCTCTCTGTTGGTGCACAGACCAGCACAGTCCAATCAGACTCCATCCTGGTGTAATCTGGGTAACAGGTCATGACATCATCCCTATCAATAGTTCTTGTCTTGTTTAGTTAATTTGCTATTAGAAAGATTGCATTGACATATATCTATGAGTCTCACAGCTGTGATCAGAGATCTTATCTTCACATGACCTCGGGACAATAATAAACTATAGCAGCGGTTATATAAAATAGCTCAGTTTATATATAAAATAGCTCAGTTTATTGATCCCAAGGGAAATTCAAGTTTTGCTGCAACATTTAGACTATGCTTCTCGATGACATCTCAGTCAAAGGTCTCGGTGCAGTTTAACAGGAGGATTGGTCAGGGAGGGTCAGCAGATCCTGTGGAAGAGCCAAAAGTACCTCTGGTTCTGCAGCATCACAGCAATGTCCAGCTAGAACCAGGTGAACACAACAGGGAAAGGCCCCATGCTTACTCCACTGGGTTGGTTGGTCCATTTCCTCTGGAAAGTCTTCTACCACAACTGTTGCCACATATGGTGTAAAAAAAAAAACTGTAACATTTCAAATATCCATAGCCTTAGCAAGCCTCTTGCACAGTCTCCTTTGATATGATTAAAATAGTTACACACAATCCTTGTGTTCATTCCCTCAGAGCATTTCCTCTGAAGGTCTTCTGCCACACTTGCTGCCACCTATGATGTAAAAAACCTCAAGCAACTGAAATGATTAGCTATCTTTAATTCACGCTTTGCTTTTCAAACTGTAAACATCTTAATTTTGCTATTGTCAGTATTATAATATGTGCATGTATGGATGCACTGTATATATGATTGAATATATGTAAAAATGTACAGTGGTTAAAGGTCCCATGACATGGTACTTCTTGATGCTTTTATATGGCTCCTTAATGGTTCCCTAATACTGTAAATAAATCCTTCTTCAAAATCAAGACTCAGTGCATGAGAAAGAGAGATAAGATGAGAAAGAGTCATAAATATCTCTCTGGAACAGTCCATTATGCAGACCCTCCAGGAATTCGCGATATTGCGATTTGCAACTTCAACGCAACTTCAGCCAATCCCCGTGAATTCAGGGCGGTGTTGCAATTTTGACCAATCACCGCAACTTTCCCGCAATTTTTACCAATTTTGACCAGTCATCGGCGACGTATTGAACTCACGTCCGTGTGACGAAACGAAACACACGGACGTCCCCAGTTCGGAGCGTGGTTTGAAGGGGGCTCAGACTGCAGTCAAGGCGGTGCACACTTGCTCAGCCCTGAGTGCAGTCCGCGGACCGCATGGCCGTCTGCGAAATGCGACAGGTCTCGCAACTACGGGAAGCAGTGTGCGTGCCCAATGTGGGCGGAAGTACCTGATGTGGGCTCTGTGTGTTCTGCACATTTTCACACGCTTGGTCTACGCCCTAATTTCCATGGAAACGACTGCGGTCTGTGAAAGCATTGTGTGTGACTGCGCATGGGACAAAAAAAGAAATGACGCACATGCCCTTCAAACCACGCTCCGAACTGTGCACTCTGGGAATTGGGACACGGCTTCTAATGGCAAAGAAACATGTCTGCGGCGCCATTTGCCCACAAAAATAACAGCAAAAGACCACACGAAACAGTTCCCCTCCTAGTAGTAATTTATGTTTGATGTTGGTAAGGTTGTTTTAGGACCATATCTGTGATCTCTGTGTCTTTGTATGATTCTTTGTCAGTAATAACTCACTATTCAAAATATTATATTCAAAATATTACTCAATTTTAATTACAAAAAGGGAAAATTGCAACTATTTATCGCAACTTTCACTTCCTCCCGCAACAAAATCGCAACAAAAACCTTAAAAGCACCGCAACTTTCATTGCAACTTTTTGGAAAAACTCACGCAAATTCAGGCATTTTAGCCCACAACAATCACAACAATCCTGGGGGGTCTGATTATGGGCGTTGTTGCTTGAATGCAAATGAGGAGGACAAAGATAGGCCAGAGTAGCGGGTGGGGGCGTGGCCAAACTCTCCACTCTTTCCTCTTCAGCTGTGCACTGTGCGCTGGCCCCACTTCTGCGTTTTTGCGCGGAGGAAGAGATGAGAAGCGTTCCATTGAAAAATAAACACATTTCCACAGAAAATAAAATTAAACCACTACTGTTTCAGAGGTCCAGAGGGTCGGGTAAAGGACTTCCGAGCCTAGAAACACTCGCACGTGCCTCCAGGCAAATAAAAAAACGCATTTCGCATTGTGTAGCTCCTTCGCGGTCCAAACTCTCTGGGCGTGATTTCCAGAGACAGGGGGTGGACATCCAGACGGTGGTGGAACTGCATTTGCATTTCTTTTTTCGATGTGACGTAACATAGTTGCCTTGTTCAGAATCGCCCGTTTGAGCTGTGTTTTTTCAAACGCAGAAAAGGACCGCAAATGCTCAGTTTAGACATTTCGCAACTTTTAGCCATGGAGGGGGGGGGGGGGGGGGCTAAACAGGGTAGGGGAGCTCACATTAATGTTCAAAAACCTCAAAGTGAAAATTTCATGCCATGGGACCTTTAATCCCTCAAGGTCTTAGTTCTTATGAAATATCTGCATACACAAAGGATTACATGTTCTTGCACAGTGATAAGAGAAGCCACAGTCCACTAGCAGTCTGATGTAGGTCTATGTACACTGCCTGACAAAAGTATTAGGACGATTGTGTATTTCTGAACTTTCATAAATAATGACAACAAGACGTATTGGTAATAACAAATCAATTTATTGATATATTAAAGCAAAGTTCATCATGTGTAAAGGCATATTATTGCAAAAATGGGGACTCATCGCAGTGTAGGTCTAACTTAGGTCTAAACCAGGACTAGACTAGGACTATCGTCCTAATACTTTTGTCAGGCAGTGTTTATGTACGTGTCAAAATAAAATAGAAAGATAAGCAATAAAAATATAAAATCACAGCTATATACAAAAGACAAGAAAGAAAGTGCAACAATGATATGATGACTGACAGGACATAAGGTTATCTGTTGTTCATTCTAATCCGCAATTAAGATCTAAAAGGAAAGAACAAAAACATTATTTAGTATTTACATTGTTGTTCGCCTTTAAACATGCTCTTAAAGGTACACTGTGTAGGATGGTGGCGCATTGGTGGATGGTGGGTAATGCAATTCCGGTTCTAGCTACGGCAGACTTCGAGGGTCATAAACAACAGTAATAAGTAGCAGAATCTCCCAGGAACCAGTAGGTGGCTGTATGCGCAAGTAACCCGCCATTAACCCAAAAGTGAAAGTGTGTGAAATCCACGGGCTAGTACTGACAGCTATAAAGAAAACGGCGAAGGCAGTGCCCAAAATACAGTATGTCCTTCTGCGGCTCTCGTAGTTAAAATGGATGCCGCTACATGGGGAAGATCCCCCTTTTATGCAGGTGAAATGGATTATATCTATGTCCAACAGAATACTTTGATTTCATGATGGAAGTGAAAAGGCTTGGAAAACACTGTATTTTTGAATGGGTATCTTCAATTTCGGTAATTAACGGGTAAAAATCTTACACAGTGTACCTTTAAGTACCTTTGCTTTGTCATCTCAGAGCATTTTGAGCTCTGGAGATGTAGACAGACTAGTAATAAAGGGTTACTCAAATGTGTTTGAATGAAACAAAACACAGTTCCTGGTATGTTTTTGATAAGGGAACAATATTATAACATGACTTAAAGCTCACAGGAGTCCATTTTATATAATATAGACCATTTTAAGGGAATACCAAGTTTCAGTGTTTGTGTGAATGAAACAAAACAGCAGGTTCTTTTGATGAGGAATAAATACACAAAATCTCCATGTTGAAAATATTAGTAACATTTACCATATGGAGTTTGGTAAGCCCAGTATAGATCCAGGGAGCTGGTAGTAGACACTGAGCAGCAGGTGTGAGAATACTGCAGTACTGATAGAGAAGTGAGTCCAGCTCTGCACAGCTGGGTCTGCACGAGTCTCACAGGAGAAGATACAAGCGGCAAAAGTTTACTCCAAAACTCACTTTCTCTGAACCTTCTCCAGCTGGACACTTGGGGTTTGAGAGGGACTGGTTTAAGGATGAGACAGTCTGAGGGAGTATACAGTATTCTGAGAAATACAAAGAGAAAGGGGGAGAGAGAGGGAGCTGCTGTGAGAGAGATAAAGGGAGGGAGAGGGAGAGAGTGAGGGGAAATGGGCTACTGCGAGAGAGGTAGAGAGAGGGAGGAAGAAAGGGGGGAGAGAGAGAGGAAAAATGGGCTGCTATGAGAGAGGGAGAAAGAGGGGAGAAAGACAGAGACCAGGCTGCTGTGAGAGAGGCAGAAAGAGGGAGGAAGAGATGGGAGAGAGAGGGCTGCTGTGAGAGAGGTAGAGAGAGGGCGGATGAGAGGGGGAGGAAGATAAGGAGGGAGAGAGGGAGAATGGGCTGCTGTAAGAGAGGCAGAGAGAGGGAGGAAGAGAATGGAAGAGAGGGAGAATTGGCTGCTGTGAGAGAAGCAGAGAGAAGGAGGAAGAGAATGGGAGAGAGGGAGAATGGGCTGCTGTAAGAGAGGCAGAGAGAAGGAGGAAGAGAATGGGAGAGAGGGAGAATGGGCTGCTGTGAGAGAAGCAGAGAGAGGGAGGAAGAGAGTCGCCAGAGGAGAGTGGGCTGAGTCAAGGCTGTTTTCTGTCTGTGGAAAAGTACTGCGGACCCCTCATTCAGTAGTCCAACATTCTGTGTCAAACTGAAGGGTGTCTTTGGAAATCACATGGCTCACAATATTATCATGATATGACAACATGATACTGTGATGCACTGCTGTTTTTTTTTTTTTTTGAGAACCAAACACATTTTAGCAACAATATTTTTTCTTTACTTGTGCAAAGTTAACATAAAATGCAAAACAGTGTATATGTCAGATATGTCAAGTGTCTCACATAAACAAGTTTCCTTCCTCTAAATAAGCAACACAATTGTAGTGCAGTCACAAAAAAACCCTCTAAAAGACACCAATAATACTACTATGATAACGATACTGTATCAACAAATTTAGTATCAGGATATTTCTATATTTTTGAACACCCCTGTAACACATAACATATTCAAAACACCATGTTACCCTTAACTGTTTTGTAAATGCTATATTAACACAAAACATAAAAGTTGTAGGTATACGCACATCACTGGTGACAACGTTTGGATCAGGGGATTTTCATCAGGTCATGGTTCTCTCTGTGGGCCACTCCCATATGTGACCGACATATGTCCTGGGGGCATTTTGAGTTATTCACAGATTTTGAGTTATTCACAGATTCTGAAAGTGTAGATTCTAAGCTTTCCAATGATGCCTTACACATGGAAATTTGACAACATTTGAAGAATTTGTGGCCATTTGAAAGCATGCACATGGGGTTTTGTTAAAGGACAAGTAACGTTTTTTTATGATCTGGACCTTATTTCGGTGATAAAACAACGTCATTTACTCACCCATTGTACTTTGGTGTAATTTGGAGTATTTCCAAAGAAATATGGAATGAATGCGCGCGGCCCTCGTTGATGACGTCATCCAATCGGAACCATGACTGGATCTCTGGTTACAGGCCACTTTTGACTCAAACGAAAGTGTAGACTAACACATTGAACTTTTCTCATTTGAAAAGTGATAAAATTTGTGTTATGTGGTGACTGCAACAGTGTGCCCCAACCACTTACATTAAATGGATATAGCCCAACTCCGAAAACTCCAGAAATACTCCAAATTACACCAAAGTACAATGGGTGAGTAAATGACGTTGTTTTATCACAGAAATAAGGTCCAGACTGTAAAAACGTTACTTGTCCTTTAAGCTGTGAAAAGCCCTTCTTGCATCATTTGCATGACATTAACCCTCCTGTCGTGTTCGGGTCAAATCTGACCGTTTTACAACTTATAATATTCATAAATATTATGTTTTTCATCTGATTACCTCAAGACCTTATGATATCCTCCACACTGTGGACTTGAACATATAAAAGTGATGATCACCTATTTCGTTCAATTTTGAGCGTTTTAATCAACCTTGTTACACCTGTGGTGTTCCCGGTCAAAAGTGACCGCCATAGGAAATGAATGGGTATCCAGAGTAAATTCATTCAACATACAGAAAACATCCCCATACACACTGCCCCAGCACTCACACACACACACACACACACACACACACTCTCTCTCTCACAAACAAACACATACACACACATACAAACCAGGGTATGCGTGTTGTGCTGGACATGACAACCGGTCTCCAAGGGCATAATATCACATGTGACAACTTCCTCACATCACATGCTCTTGGTCAGGAGCTACTGAAAAGAAAGCTCACCATGGTAGGGACAGTGAGGAAGAACAAGCCCGAACTTCCCCCTGCGCTGGTATCGACCAGAGGAAGACAGGCACTCTCATCACATTTTGCATTCACTGACACGCACACTCTTGTGTCATACGTTCCCAAGAAGAACAGAAATGTAATCCTGATGAGCACAGTACACAAAGACGCCGCTGTCAGCACCACAGAGGACAGGAAGCCCCTGATGATCCAGGACTACAACAAGAACAAGGGAGGCGTTGACTGCCTTGATAAGGTAATGTAAAGTCTCATCATTCATTTTATTTTATTTTTATCTAGGTGAATCATAGCATTTTGTGTACGACAGATTGAATATTGTTCCTAATCTCTTATTATTTATTGTTCCTTTATTGCAGCTTACTGGTACATACACCTGTAAGCGGATGACGGCTCGCTGGCCTGTGGCACTGTTCCACAACATCCTGGATGTGTCAGCTTTCAACACGTATGTGGTGTGGACAGCAATCGACCCAACCTGGAATCAGGGGAAAAGTTTCAAGAGGAGACTTTTCCTCGCAGGGCTGGGGAAAGCTTTGGTGACTCCTCTTATACAGCGACGCCAGCACATTCCCTGCACACCAGCCTCCGCCAGTCTGGTTAGGAGCATGCAAGCTCCAGCCCCAGCCCTGGCTGCTCTCCCCCAACAAGGACATGGGCAGAAAAGGAAGCGTTGTGGCCTCTGTGCCCCTAGAGACATCAAAACGAGCCTGACATGCTGCAAATGTCATGCTTATGATTGCAAGACCCACTCTGACCTGAGTGTCACATGCCACTCATGTGCATGAATACACACACACACACACACACACACACACACACACACACACACACACACACACACACACACACACACACACACACACACACACACCCTGTTGAGTTTGGTGTTTGGTTTTCCATTTATTTTTTGTATTATATGTTCATTTTGTAGTTCATTTTCAGTGCCCAATTGTATTTTAACTGATGTTATTTAATGTTTACTTCTATAAATTGTTGTTAGACACTACTTTGAAACATTGTTCTCAACTAAAAAATGTTTAATAAAAAAATTGATGTTGAAAAAAAAAAATTGTGCTAATTTAAGAGCAGTTAAAACAGACCGGTCAATTTTGACCGGGAACACTAAAGTAGGGGGCTGGAGGCGAACACGACCGGAGGGTTAAGTTAAGCCCTCCCCCTGCAGATCATCACTGACATTACAGTGGTGTGGTGTTAATGTTCAAGCAGGTCAGAATTAGAAGGTACTTTGTTAAAATGGAAAGGCTTTAAAATGGAAAGGCTTTAACAAAAAGTCCATATAATCATTCAATAATTTAATAATACACAGGGTAATATGTTAAGTCAAAGTTTACTACAAAAAGCACTTCACTCACCCCATAAGAAAGAGGAATGTGTTCTTGCAAACATCATTGCTTCCAATGGAATATTTAGTTCGGGGACACTTTTTTGTTGGGGTCTTTTTACTGGATATCGTCATCTCAGACATAAATACTGTACGTCTGTTTGCCTCGAGATGTCCAATTATTCTCATATCCTGGCACTGTTTTTCGGCAGATAAAGAATCCAAATGGATTCTGTACATAAGCTCCAGCAACAGTTTGTGGCTGCATGAACGCGTCCCGAACACAGAGTTCTCCTTCCTTCTTATGTAAAGTTACGGATTTTCTCCATTTCACTGTCTTTATCCTCTTCAAATGTTACTGTAGATACAGCAGCTGATATCTTACTATCAAGCTCCTCCGCTGTGGCCCCGACTTCTTCCTCGTCTTCATCTTCGGCTAAGGTTAGCTGTAGATTAGGTATATTCTCCAATGTAATAAAGTTGCCTTCATCGTCATCGCAGTCATCTTAAGAATCAGAGAAGAGATCACTGTCCGGTTTGTCGAAGAAATACTGCCATACATCTGCACTAAACCAGCCACGATTCAGCTCATCTGCAATACATTTAGCTTGGTCCATCTTCATTCAGTAGTGAAATCACATGCAGCTGAGCAGCTTAACTATGCACAAGTTTACTTCTAGCTCACAGCTGATAGGCGGAAGAAAGAAAACAAAAGAGCGCTACTTGCACACATGATTGGCCAGTAGTAATTATGGTAATTTACACACGCCCCCATTCTTTCCGATAAACAAGCCACTTTCAAAACCAAAATCTATGGTTTTAAAACAAGTAATGCTGTTATCTGAAACACAGAGTGGCTTCTTGATGATCTCAACTAGTACATTCTGCAAAAAACTGAAAATCACAAATTTTGAAAAAAAATTACTAAAAACTCGATTATCTGGGTTTCACTAATGCCGACATGTGGCGGGTTTCCGCGTGTTCAGACAGATATATATATACCTCGTGCCCACTGATCCAAAAGTGAGCCATAGGAGATGTCCACACAACACAATCTATAACACAATATACACTGTACATCATATAATATAAGCCATTACCCAAGTCCATCAATCATATGTTATCATCGGGCAAGTCATTTACATCTGAAATATATATAACATTATAAGAAGTATGTATAAACCCAACAACAACTTATTAACATATGTATTTAACAAAATCTGAGTCTCACCTCCCCCTTGCTCCCCATGCTAATTATGGTAGTTTCACCTTTTACCAGATCTGAATATTTTGGATCTGTTTCAAAGAACCATTCAAAGACTGGTTCCTTTTCTATTTATTTATGTGTGACAACTCATTTTAACAACAAACTATATATATATATATATATATATATATATATATATATATATATATATATATATATATATATATATATTGTTGGCATAAAGGATACTTTAATTCCATTCGTTACTCGTTTGATACCAGTGTTTACCTTAGTTGTCCTAAAACCAGTATCCTATGCCTTTCCCAGATTCGTTATGGTGATGAAACAGACGACCAAAAGCTTAGAATATAATAATACTTTTATTGGCCCTGACAGAGGAGTCTAACCCTCCTGTCGTGTTCGGGTCAAATCTGACCGTTTTACAACTTATAATGCTCATAAATATTATGTTTTCCATCTGATTACCTCAAGACCTTATGATATCCTCCACACTGTGGACTTGAACATATAAAAGTGATGATCACCTATTTCATTCAATTTTGAGCGTTTTAATCAACCTTGTTACACCTGTGGTGTTCCCGGTCAAAAGTGACCGCCATAGGAAATGAATGGGTATCCAGAGTAAATTCATTCAACATACAGAAAACATTCCCCATACACACTGTCCCAGCTCTCACACACACACACACACACACACACACACACACACACACACACACACACACACACACACACACACACACACACACACACACACACACACACACACACACGTGTTGTGCTGGACATGACAACCGGTCTCCAAGGACATAATATCACACGTGACAACTTCTTCACATCACATGCTCTTGGTCAGGAGCTACTGAAAAGAAAGCTCACCATGGTAGGGACAGTGAGGAAGAACCTGAACTTCCCCCTGCGCTGGTATCGACCAGAGGAAGACAGGCACTCTCATCACAATTTGCATTCACTGACACTCACACTCTTGTGTCATACGTTCCCAAGAAGAACAGAAATGTCTTCCTGATGAGCACAGTACACAAAGACGCCGCTGTCAGCACCACAGAGGACAGGAAGCCCCTGATGATCCAGGACTACAACAAGAACAAGGGAGGCATTGACTGCCTTGATAAGGTCATGTAAAGTCTCATCATGCATTTTATTTTATTTTTATCTAGGTGAATCATAGCATTTTGTGTACGACAGATTGAATATTGTTCCTAATCTCTTATTATTAATTGTTCCTTTATTGCAGCTTACTGGTACATACACCTGTAAGCGGATGACGGTTCGCTGGCCTGTGGCACTGTTCCACAACATCCTGGATGTGTCAGCTTTCAACACGTATGTGGTGTGGACAGCAATCGACCCAACCTGGAATCAGGGGAAAAGTTTCAAGAGGAAACTTTTCCTCGCAGAGCTGGAAAAAGCTTTGGTGACTCCTCTTATACAGCGACGCAAGCACATTCCCCGCACACCAGCCTCCGCCAGTCTGGTTAGGAGCATGCAAGCTCCAGCCCCAGCCGCTGCCCTGGCTGCTCTCCTCCAACAAGGACATGGGCAGAAAAGGAAGCGTTGTGGCCTCTGTGCCCCTAGAGACATCAAAACGAGCCTGACATGCTGCAAATGTCATGCTTCTGTTTGCAAGGCCCACTCTGACCTGAGTGTCACATGCCACTCATGTGCATGAATACACACACACACACACACACATACACACACACACAC
The DNA here is from genome assembly GCA_036785185.1 of Paratrypauchen microcephalus. Taxonomy (NCBI): domain Eukaryota; kingdom Metazoa; phylum Chordata; class Actinopteri; order Gobiiformes; family Gobiidae; genus Paratrypauchen; species Paratrypauchen microcephalus. The sequence continues at coordinate 653,092 of JAVJIX010000196.1, forward strand.
ACACCTACACACACACACACACACACACACACACACACACACACTGTTAAGTTTGGTGTTTGGTTTTCCATTTATTTTTTGTATTATATGTTCATTTTGTAATTCATTTTCAGTGCCCAATTGTATTTTAACTGATGTTATTTAATGTTTACTTCTATAAATTGTTGTTAGACATTACTTTGAAACATTGTTCTCAACTAAAGAATGCTTAATAAAAAAATTGATGTTGAAAAAAAAAAAATTGTGCTAATTTAAGAGCAGTTAAAACAGACCGGTCAATTTTGACCGGGAACACTAAAGTAGGGGGCTGGAGGCGAACACAACCGGAGGGCTAATTAGAAGTGCCCGATTCCTATCTGTCCCTAGGTGGTACAGACAGAGAATAGTGCATTTCCCTACAATTCTAACATTTTTAATCTGTGTTTTAGAACAAAGAGGAGAGGTGTGGCTTGAGTGGTCTTCCCCCCTTCTGGAGACAAACTGGAAAGGAGTGTTGATGTAGATTCCTTATCAGTCTCTTCTCATGCCCTCTCATGACCTTTTCTCTCCAGACCCCCCTATAACTCAAGGCAGAGTGGTTGCACAAACAGAAAACACAATACATCTTCTAACTCCTCCATATCTGTAGGCATTTATTTTCTACAATATATAATCATATTATCATGATGCCAAATGTTTTCCGAACACAAAGCTCTCAGTCGTGCTGCCTTCTTTGCTTTTGTGCTCTTGTGTTGGTTCAGCTTTAATCAGTATAAACATGCAAAAACACACACAGAAAGGAAATCAAACCCCGAACCTTCTCGCTGTGAAGCAAGAGCACTAAGCACTCTTTCTGTCCAAAATATTACAATTCCCTGACCTTTTTTTTTTTCCCCCACAGTAATTCTGTTATTCAAACCTTTCAATAAATGTCTTCCCCAATGTTTTTTTTATTGGTTGTCAATGAAGAGATGTATAGTTATACAGCAAATTGTATACCATATAGAGTATATATAGCAAATGTACATATGCATATGTTCTTTTTACATATACAGTGGTCCCTCCTTTATCGCGGGGGTTAAGTTCCAGAAATAGCCCATAATAAGTGAAAGTCGCGAAGTAGGACAACTTTATATTTTACAATTATTATACATGTCTGTCCGTCCGTGTTGATTCTTGGCTCTTCCATGGTCCAGCACATGCAAGTAAACAAAAGCCACACCTCCTGTCACCCAGGCGCTCTCGTGAAGGACATCATAGACTCTGTCCCTACCACCCTCTGTGACCATCCCAGGTTTAGACCTGGTCTAGTCCTGGTTTAGTCCAGGTTTAGACCTGGTTTAGACCTGGTTTAGTCCTGGTCTAGTCCTGGTCTAGTTCCAGTCTTGTCCCGGTCTGGTCCCGGTCTGGTCCCGGTCTGGTCCCAGTCTGGTCCTCATGTCTTAGTCCTGGTTTGGACTTCCTACGGATCCAGTGATTCTCCGCTGATACCTATAAAAAAAAATTTGGGGAAAAAAAAAAAAGTGAACGTTCAAAGAAAAGTGAACCATGATAGAGCGAGGCACCACTGTATATATACATATGATTAAAATTAAAACAAGTAAATAATAATGAAAACAATAATGAAAACAATAATAATAATAATAATAATAATAATAATAATAATAATAATAATAATAATCTCTCAGTCCTCCAGGTAGAATCCATGGCAAAAGGAGAAATTCTGTTTGTCAGCTGGACAAAGTTTATTTGGTCGAATATGTTTCGCAGCTCATCCAAGCTGCTTCTTCAGTTCTGGCTAGAGTGCTGGTGGACACTGCTTATAGCGAGCTGCAGGGAGGAGCTAACTACAGTGAAATTACTATGAAACTATCACACCTATTTGTTTTCAGTTTCTGTCTGGGGTCTTTTTAGCATAATCATTCAGGACCATAATGGGTGTTCTCACACCTCTGGACCTGACCTGGCTAACCCTATTGTTTTCTTTGTTTGTTTTGATTTAGGTTTGAGAATAGAGTTATAGATGGGAGACAAATTGTGTCTGAGGCCTCCATTTCTGTTCAAGGAAGGGTTCTCTTTCTTGACAAAAATAGTGGCCCGTGGCTTCTAGGTGGCAGATGAAGGTTCACTCTGGCTGGCCCATCTGTGTTGGTACATCCTCTTGTGAAGTGGCTGTTTTGTTTCTCCAATGTAGTGCTCACTGCAGTCTTCACTACAATGAATGGAGCAATTTGGTCTACTCCATTCAGTGTAGTGAAGACTGACCTAGAAGACCACCTAGAAGCCATGGGCCACTCCTTTGAGGACAGTGAGGTACAGATCTTAGCCAGAGATGTAGACAGACTAATAATAAAGGGTTACTCAAACGTGAATGAAACAAAACACAACTCCAGGTATGTTTTTGATGAGGTAACGACATTCTAACATGGCTAAAAGCTCACAGGAATCCATTTTGCGTAATATAGGACCTTTAAAATGAATTGTACATGTTTGGTCTAAAATGGTTTTATTGGAGCTTCCTGCTAAAAATCGCAGAGCTGCTTGTGTTCTGGCACTGCCTCCTCATAATGGCATTGCACCAAAGAAAGTAATCTAAAGTTTTCAAACAGCCACAAGTACAGAGCCGTTGGCAGGGAGCTAATGATGGGAGGAACCATAGAGCAGGGGAAATGCACTTCACAATAATATTGCATAATTTAGGAATTTTGTGTACTGTACTTTAAAATTATTAAGGTTCACACCTGTACTAGTAGGGCAGATATGTGAAAAAGATGTTCACATCTGGCAGGAAGCATAAACATTGGTATATAAGGAGTGTAAAGCAAGCTAAATTGAAGAAGATGTGGAGACATTTGATCCAATCAATGAAACCTTCTGAAAAATGAAAGTTTTGGTGAGAGGGGTGATTTTTGCGTTTTTTACTGATTTTGCACTACTTCTTTGCTTACCGTCTCATTTGCTCACCAAAATGAGATATGATTCATTCATTCATTCATTTTCTTCCGCTTTCTTTCTGGGTCGCGGGGGCAGCAGTCCAAGCAGTGTTCTGCTGCCCAGAACACAATGCACCAGCCCCCATGAATCCTTCCGCAGGTGGTGGGTCCACAGGAGGACGGCTCACGTCACAACAGGCCTTGATGTATCCATGGGGCCATGTATCCATGGGGGCTACCAGTGTCCAGTATCCACAGACACTGGGGGCGAGGTGGGGTTAAGTGTCTTGCCCAAGGACACAACAGCAGCGCTCATCTGTGGGAGCTGGGATCATATGCGGTCAACCCGTCAAGAGCGGGATTCGAACCGCTAACCCCTGGATCATGAGACATATGCTCTACTGCCGCCCCGAGATATGAGATATGATATGTTTTGTATATGCCACCATGTAATACATTTCAAAATACACCAACATGCTCATGTACATTTCTTCCAGACAATACTAAATAGAATTTTTGTCCCAAACAAAAGTGCTCTGAGAGTGGATATATCTGCTAAGGCTGGGAAATCCCTTAACTATATGCTACTCTGATCTGGATGAATCCTCAAATTTACTGGGTTCTGCCTTGGGCCAAACGATATCTCTGGTAAACATTTCATGAAGATTATACCATTAGTTTGTGTAACACACACACAAATAAACAAACAAATGCAGTAAAACATAAGCATTTTGGCAAAGGTAATGAGAACCATAGATAATAAGAATATGTATATCTATTGTGTGCTCTAGAAGGAAAATGTGGATAAATAAGCTGTAATAGGCAACATAACGTAACATGAAATTTCTAAACAGAATCCTTAATCGCTCGCATTTTTAAAAAAATGTAATTTTCTCAATCACAGGAACAAACATGCTGTCAAACCAATTTCTCTGCTATGTAAGATAGATATTTTGAAATATAAACAAAAATTTGGCTGTGGCTTTTATAGAATCAAATAATATATTTCTCTGTTATGTAAGATACATATTTTGAAATTATGAACAAGAACGTCACTTAGCTGTGGTTTATAGAATCAAATAATGTATTTCTCTGTTATTTAAGATAGATATTTTGAAATTATAAACAAAAAAGCCACTTTTATAGAATCAAATTAAAGACTATGGTTAACTTATTTGTTGTTAGAAAAAAATAAAATATAAAACTGTAACAAAAACATTTTCTTCTCTCTCATGACAAACTGTCTAGAGCAAATTAGAATTGTCAACTTGTGGTCACCATTTATGAAAAAATAAAAAATAAAATAAAAATATTACATCAGTTTGGTATAAGTTTGAACGTTATTCAAAGGTAACTAGAGTCATTCTCAGAATGGGCACTAATAGATATACTTTTCAACCAATTCAAAACTAATGCCAGATTGAATGGCTATTTAATTGTCCTGTGTGATCATCTCAAATAATTTTATATCAGGTTTTGATGTATATAGCATAATGTATCCACTGCTGATGTCATCTGACATGCCAAGGGTAATGAGGTATTCTAATTCCTCTTGGTTCTCAGCTAATGATTTATAGCCCTTAGGCGTTTCTCGATCTGTTGTTGAATTGAGTGGATCTGTCAAATGAGACATTGATGCCTTTTGGCAAAGAACACACAATGACCAATCTGTTGGTTGTGCATCAGTGGTTATAGGACATCCCAGTTTAACTTTTTTGGACATTTTGAGCTGATGGGAATCTGTGCTGATCGTTCAACTTGGATTAAGGAAAAATCCTGACAATGCATTTAAGTTCCTTAAAATCAGTATCAATTTTCTGTATTCGCCCCTTGCTCAGAATATATATATATATATATATATATATATATATATATATATATATATATATATATATATAAACTTTATATATTTATATATAAAGATTTTCCTAAAAATTAATTAATTTACTTTCACTTGTTAGTTTGCTTGTTTTATATTTACACCTTAAACATCAATATTTTTAGAATTATATGTTAAGTAATACACCCTTTTTGAATTGTTTAATTATTTCTGTAATTTATGCTGCTAAATGGTCATTGCAGCAACAATAAGATGGTGGGCCAAGAAATCACTGTAACCTGCTGCCACAAAAAGATTTCAGATTCAGATTTCAGATTTCAAGTATTTATTGTCATTGCACAAGAAAGAACAATGAAAGTGTGTTTGGAGCATCCACATACGTAGTTGTAAAGTGCAAACCCAGTGAAATAAATATCCCTCAAAAAACCCTAAATAACCCCAGTGTAAACATTTGTAAACATTTGACATCAGTACAGCAGTATTGGCAGCAGCATCAGGACATGTAATTAATATTATCATTAAAGTGCATTAGAGAGCAGGGCCATTCAGACAGATACATGAGAATAGTGACATTATGCAGCAATGCAAAAAACAGTTCAGAACTATTGATTGGCAAGTGTGGTTATTGTCCATGGGAGGGGGGTAGAAAGGGGTGGAGGGCAGTGTTCAGTAGCCTCACAGCTTGTGGGTACAGGCTGTTGGCCAGTCTGTGTGTTCTGGCCTTTATGGCCCTGTACCTTCTCCCTGAGGGCAGCAGTTGAAAGAGGTGGTGAGGAGGGTGGTGCTGGTCCTGCAGGATGTTGCGCACTCTACTCAAACAGCGAGTGGAATAGATGGTGCTGATATCTGGGAGAGTCATCCCAATGATTCTCCCCGCTGTTTTCACCACCCGCTGGAGTGCCTGCTGGTCAGCCTTAGTGCAGCTGGAGAACCACACAAAAAAAAACATAAGTCAGCACACTACTGATCGCACAGTTAAAAAAGTTCACCATCAGGCATCTGGGGATACTTGCACTCCTCAGCTTCCTCAGATAATAGATGCGGTGTTGGGCCTTTGCCACTGCTGAGGCGATGTGAGTGCCCCAGGACAGGTCCTTAGTCACTGTCACCCCCAGGAACTTAAAACTGCTCACCCTCTCCACCACATCTCTGCCAATGAAGAGAGGTTGGTGGTCTTTGTGTCCTTTCTTGCAGAAATCCACAACTATTTCTTTGGTCTTTTTGGAGTTTAGAGCCAAGTTGTTGGTATGGCACCAAGACACCAGATGTTGCACTTCAGTCCTGTAGTATGTTTCATTGTCATTGGTAATAAGTCCGAGCACTGTGGTGTCATCGGCGAACTTGACAATGAGGTTGGACGGGGAGGTGGCAGAGCAGTTGTGGGTGAACAGAGTGTAGAGCAGTGGGCTCAAGACACACCCTTGAGGGGCCCCGGTGTTGATGACAAGGGTGGAGGAGGCGTTTTTCCCTACTCTAACACTAATCTGACACTCTGTGTCCGATTAGCTAAAAAGTCCACAATCCAATTGCACAGGGTGGTATTGAGTCCCAGCTGATGGAGTTTGGGCCGCAGTTTAAATGGCCGGATGGTGTTAAAGGCCGAACTGTAGTCCACAAAGAGGAGCCATGCATAGCTGTTCTTATGCTCCAGGTGCTCCAGTAATGTGTGCAGCACCGTGGCGATGGCGTCCTCAGTTGAGTGCTTCTCTCTGTAAGCAAATTGGTGTGGATCCGTTGATGGTGATATTGGAGATTTAATGTGTTTGATAACCAGCCTCTCCAAGCATTTGGCAGGAATGGAGGTGAGTGCCACAGGTCTGTAGTCGTTGAGACATGTGACATTTGACTGTTTAGGGATGGGGACAATTGTGGTGGCCTTGAAGCAGGCTGGGACCAGAGCGCAGGACAGCGAGGTGTTGTAAATGTCGTGAATACGGCTGCCAGATCCGCAGCACAGTTTTTAAGCACTCCATCTGGTCCGGCTGCTTTCCTGGTGTTGACGCCTCGGAAGACACGTCTCACCTCGTCTGTGCTCAGGATTGGAGCAGGATCTGTAGAGGGAAGAAGGGGCAGGGCGGGGTCAGTGTTATCCCTATCAAAATTGCATAAAAGATGTTCAAGTCCTCAGCCAAGGTGGGACAGTCGGCTGAGGGTGGTGGTTTCCTCCCGTAGTCCGTAATGGCCCTGATGCCCACCCAGACCTGCCTCGAGTCTGTGGCGGTTTCAAATCTGGCCTCAATGCGCCTCGTGTTGTTGTTTAGCAGCATTGATACCTCTCCTCAGATCACACCTGGCAACGCTGGTCCCCAGATTTAAAAGCAAAATTCCTATGTCTAATAAGTTGTTGTACTCCATGTGTCATCAAAGGTGGTGTGTTGGGAAATACACGGTGTGAGTGCGGCAATGCGCCCCACTATCCTCGGTTTCGGTGTTTCTAGAAGTTTCTTTCCGACGCGTCACGTAAAGTAAATAAAGAGTCTTGAATCCAAGTTTGTCTTTTCCATCTTTACTAAAGTGAAAGGTCATACAGAGCAGGTGCAAATAAGGTGAATAAAGAGGAAAATGGAAAGATGAATTTCTGAGGCTTGTGGTTTTCCTACGTGTGTTGTGTTAGGCTCTGTATGTGTGGTGATGTCCTTCTTGGCGTCTTTGCGTGTCGTATAGCGGTGAGCTCCTGCCTGTCACTGGGAGACCGGGCTCCCTTGTCCTCTGTGGCTCCCGACAGGACTCACCCTACGTTGCGTTGTCAACGGTGCTACTGATTCTTCTTTGCTGTCCGTACGTGCCTTGTAGCGTTGCGTTTTCCCGTCTGTCACTTGGGAGACCGTGCTTCTTCGCTTCTCGGCTCCCGACGGGAATCCGTCTTATTTGCTACCTGCGGCTGCTACGTGACGTTTCACGTGACCTCCTTGTTACGTGACGTCCCACGTGACGTTCCTACGTTGGCGTCCGTCCGTACGTGCCTTGTAACGGTGCGCGTTCCCGTCTGTCACCCGGGAGACGGCCGATGTTACACTGTTGCTTGGTTATTACGCGACGGTCAAAAGACTGTGTAGCTTCTGTGGTCCAGGACGTCCCAAATACCCCGTCAATCCTTGACTCGAGGTGACCTCCTGGCCACCAGACCGCGGCTTCTATCCACACTACCTATGCAGCGTGGTCTCTTTCTTCGTGTGTGTGTGTGTGTGTGGGTGTGTGTGTGTCTTGTCTTGTGTCCTCTTCGGTGTCCGTGTGTTCTCTGTGTCAGTGTGACTCCTAAGGTCTGCATTTATAGCAGGTAAGACCAAAGATAAAAGAACAAGGAATAAAGCTAGATCAAAGTCATCCAATCAGAAAGCATTTCCTGAACCTGAAGGCGGGACAAGAAGAGCTGCTATAAAAAGAGTATTCCAGAACACAGAATGTACGAAATGGCTCCTACACACGGTATTGTCTCCAGAGTGTAACTTGGTCCACACAGAAGCAGATATAATCCAGAACAGTGGAGGTGTAATTTCAGCACATCACGGTTGTCGGTGGCCTGTTCTCTGAATATATCCCAATCCGTGAATTGGAAACAATCTTGGAGCATAGGAATTGCGTCCTCTGGCCACATTCTCACTGTTCTGAGTGTAGTCCCAGTGCTTTTGATCTTTGGTGTATACTGTGAGAGTAGCAAGAGAGAAAAGTGGTCTGAAAGACCCAGATGGGGGTAAGCCAGGGCTCTGTATGCCTCTGTAACATTGGTATACACCCGGTCCAGAGTTCTATCTCCTCTAGTAGCACACTTCACATTTGTGTCCAACCGCAGGAAAACCAATACCAAGTCGTCTCGGAGGCGTTTTGAGTTATTCACAGATTCTGAAAGTACGGGTTCTAAGCTTTCCAATGATGTCTTATATGTGAAAATCTGACCATATTTTAAAAAGTTGTCTCTATTTGAAAGCAGCCATACCAGATTTTCTAAATTCCAGAAAATCCCTCTCCAAGTTTGGTCTCTTCAGCACTCCTTGCCTAATTTACATGACATTAAGCTAAGCCCTCCCCCATCATGACTATCACTGTGGTGTGGTGTCCGGACAGGTCAGAATCATTCAATAATTTAATAATACACAGGATAAGTCAGAGTTTACAACAAAATTTAGTTATAATCAGGAAGTACTAATAGCATAGCAAAGTAACCAATATCATTTTTAAAAAGTAATAAAATATGTAATAAAATACATATCCACATGCAAAACCTATACCACACCATATTATGTGCAATCTGTGAAATACTCTACTTACACCTTATTTGATATTTGATTTAATCCTACCTACACCTTTGTACATTGTACCTTGTATTTTTATTACATTTTATTACATATTTTATTATATTGTTTATTATATTGTTTACTTCTTCCCCTGCACTTTTGCAAGACTTTTTTTTACCATGTACTATTATTGCATGTTATTAGTACTTCTGACCATCTTAGCGAGTCAACGGTTCTTCTGATCCTAAGCATTTCATTGCATTGTTGACCCTGTGTTGATTCTGCATATGACAAATAAACAATCTTGAATCATGAATCTTGAATCTTGGAAGGTACAGGTATTTAACACTAGAAGTCCCGGGAATTTTGACAGCCCCCCTAAAGTCCTGGAGAAGGGTCAAAAGACCCTTAGTCCAAACTGATGGCTCTGATGGCCACAATTAGCATCTCTTCATTTGTAAATGCGTCCATTACCTGTTGAATCAGCAGGGGCGAGGACTATCTGGTCAGTGCTACATTCTCTTATAACGAGTCATGTGAGTGCACACAATGGTTCAATGAACGTGTGAATGTCCCATGTGATCATGACGAATCATATGACTGCAACCAGATAATGGTTGAATTAACGTGTGAATCTCCCATGCCATGTGACCATAACGACTCATGTGAATGCAACCTGGCAATTGTTAGATGGATAAATACCAGTGCATGTGGACTACTGCTTCATTTCCCTCAAGAATTTTGTGGTGAAAGAAGCTCCTCTCCAAGGAACGAAGATGCAGAGATACAGCACTCAACAGGCATTGGAAATTATCCTGGATGGAGCTGACCCTTGCGAATCGGATGGAGAAGACATCAATCTCCAGGTGGATTCAGACTCCGACCTGTCTCAGTTGTCTTCAGGTAATATTTCATTTCATATTATTTCCCATTTTACATTTCATTTCAGTGAGGGAGTAAATCACCTCAGAACTAGTATTTTTTTGCGTGCCAATGGGGCAAGCTTTTTTACTAGCTAAGATTTACTTGATTTACTCATTTCCAGCAAATGTTGTTTGCCTAGCAAATTTTGCCTGGCAAATTGGCTAGCAAATATTGCTAACCTAGTAAAAAAAATGCTTGCCCATCGGCAAATTTCTTAAAACAAGTAAAAATAGTCTAATTTGAGGTTTTTATTTCTATTTGAAAAATACTAGTTCCAAGGTGATTTTTACTACATTACTTGAAACTAGAAAAATAAACCAATTTTGCAGTGATTAGCTTCTATACTTGCATTTGTGATATCATTTGAATTTCCCATTGCTCATTATTACATTTTTTTTCACGCAACAGATGAGGAGAGTGCTCCCCAACCAACAAAGAGAGCTCGGCTGGCGACTGATGTGAGAGAGACTGCAAAAGATGGCACAGTATGGCATGAAGAACAGGTGGGAACCGGTCCACATTTCACCCCACCATCGCCATACAGCGCAGATGGAGAGCCAACAGCTAAGGCCAGGAGGTCAATCACAAGTCGCCTTCAGAGCTTCCTTTGTTTCATCACTCCGGACATGCTTGACATCATTCGAGACTGCACAATTCAACATGCGAAGCAAACTGAGCATGTGGATTGGTTCATGGGCATACCTGAACTAATGGCATTTATTTCCATCACCATCATGAGGGGAATCTTCAAGGTGCCATCACTGCGTGACTGCTGGTCGAAAAAGCTGGGAAGCCCACACATCATCGAAACCATGTCCCGAGGCCGTTTCCAAAACATCATGCATCACCTGCGCTTTGATGACAGAGACACCCGCAGCGAGCGAGTACAGACTGATAGGTTTGCGGCAATTTCAAACATATGGGGATTGTTTGTCACCAACTGCATCACATCCTACATCCCTGGTCGACACATCACCATTGACGAACAACTTTTCCCGTGCAAGACTCGCTGCTGTTTCCTACAGTACATTGCAACTAAACCAGACAAGTTTGGTATCAAGTTTTGGGTGGCGTGTGACTTGAAAACCAAATACGTCTGCAACATCCTCCCAAATCTTGGCAAGGACCCCACTCGACCTCGTGGGGAGAGAGTGTCTGAGAGTGTAGTCATGAGGCTGATGGAACCATTCTTGGACAAGGGCAGAAATGTTACCACAGACAATTTCTTTACATCACTGTCACTTGCAAAACGACTACTTAGCCTGAATTCAACCATCCTCGGCACAGTCAACAGGATTCGCCAAGAAATCCCACCGTCAACTCGACAGATGCACCGCGATGAATTTACCACCCAGGTGTTTTCATCCACTGGTGCCACACTGACTGTGTATGCACCCAAGCGGAAGAAGACTGTGTATATTCTCAGCAGCATGCACAGCACGATTCAGACACAGGAAACCACCAAAAAGAAGCCAAACACCATCACACTCTACAACACAACAAAGTGCGGCGTCGATATCATGGACCAGATGGTGCGGGAATACACTGTCCGCACAGGAACAAGGCGCTGGCCAGTAGCAGTGTTCTACAACATGATAGACATTGCAGCACTGAATGCCCACGTGCTCTATCAATTATGCACTGGGAGAAAGGAAAGACGGGTGGATTTCCTGTTTGAACTGGCAAGAGAGTTGGCTCACTCCCACGTGGGTATGAAAAAGGCCCAAAAGGAGCAATTGCTTCGGCAACAACCCTCCACACCACAACTCGGACAAAGAGCCAAGTGTCAGGCTAAAATCAAATGCAAGGACAATCGTGCAACAGTGCGCTGTGATGACTGTTACAAATATACATGTGGGAAATGCCGAAAGGAGCAATGGCAGTGCCAGAATTGTTAGTGACTGCTCAAATGTATTTCACTCATTTGCATTCTTTGTAAATATGCTTTTTTCCTTTGTAATTTTTTTTCTTCTATTTTTGGCACACAAAAATAAGTTACTTCTGCAACAACCTTCCACACAAAAACTGGGAAAACAGTTGCTTTTGCATTCATTGTAAATATGTTTTGTTTTGTATTTTTTTAACAATAAATGTTTAGAGTTTTTGATCCCAAATTCTCGTTGATCCTGATGATTCACTGCATAAAAATCCACCATATGTTTATAAATCCACCATATGGGCGCACACGCACACACACACACACACACACACACACATGCAAAAACACGCATTACCTACGCTTGCCTGGGGGTCCCCTCCCCCACACAGGCTCAAGCGACTCTGTGACTCAAGCAACTGCTGTGAGCCGCTAACAGCCACATTTCCACAACAAAAGGAGTGTCCACAGGGGGTCCAAAGGGTCAGATGACCCCTCTGTGGGTCTTTTAGGTAAAAAGGTCAATTGACCCCTCCCATTTCACAGTATTTCACCTATAAATAAACTTTTGGTCACATCAAAATGGACTTTAATAGCAATTCAAGAATTTCAATAAGCTAGCTTTAATTTCAAAAACAAAGTAAAGTTCACTTTCAAAGTTTTATTAAATAAATCAATTAATATTGGCATTGCAGCGTAATTCATTCAAAAAAAGTTACAAAAAGAAAACATTTAAGGTTCAGATGCTACGCGTCCCATAAGAACTTCCATTCAAACCTTCATGGCTTTATAAGCGCAGAGTCAAAAAAAGTTACAAAAGTACCGAAACGGGTCAAATTGAATCAAAATAAAGTATTACTCTACTGCTATAGCCTATGGCAAAATGTTCGGCTTTTATATAAACAAAAATAGAGTGGAAATTAAACTAAAGAGACTCGTTCGAGAGTTCGTTCTGATCGCATTGTTTCGGTGCTAGCGTTAGCATTATCCTAGTCGCATAGTGAATGGAGATCTGCACAGCGCAGTCCGGCACAGCGCAATAGATCACCACACGAAAGCTGAATTCGTATTTAAACATGTCCTAAAGTCTATAAAGTAAAATGTGTTCAGACATTTAGTTACCTGTTGTTTGCCTCGTTGTCCGTGGATCGCATATCCGCCCTCCTTTCCCCAGTAAAGTATCCGATCCCATTCTGTACATGAGCTACGGAGAGCTCCGTGAGCCGCCCTCCTGTGGACCCACCACCCGCGGGAGGATTCATGGGGGCTGGTACATTGTGTTCTGGGCAGCAGAACACTGCTTGGACTGCTGCCCCCGCGACCCAGAAAATGGAAAAGCGGAAGAAGATGAATGAAAAAAAAAACTCTCATCACTTTTTACTCTTTCTCAGTCAGTCTCTTACAAAGGTGCAGTCTAAATACACGAGCTCTCGAGGAGCGTGTGCGTGTGCGTGCGCGCACGCGACCCCGCCCCTGTGATAAACTCATCGCCCCCTTAATATTTTATGTCTGGCGCCGGGCCTGAGCTGCGCACAGCTGATAGGCGTAAAAAGTAAACAAAAGAGCGCAAATGTCACTTATTGGTCCACAGCGATAGGATGGTAATTTAGACAGACACCTAGATTTTTACCAAAAAATAGCCCTGTTTCACAGAGAAAATGTATGCTTTTTAAGCAGCCAATGCCGTTATCTGAAACATGGAGTGGGGTCTTAATGATCTCAACTTGCATATTCTGCAAAAAAACGAAAAAACGAATTTTGAAAAAAAAAAAAAAAAAAGTAAAAAATGCATGTATCTAGGAATCCCTAATGCCGAGTTGTGCCCTCAAAGTCTGTGGTGCTACACATTTAGGTGGAATTTGTGAAGCACTGATTTCAAATCCGCATGATTAAAGTCCCCCGCTGCGATAAAAACACTGTCCGGATGTGCTACTTGGCTGTTGTTAATGCTGCTGCTCACTTGTGCTAGTGCTAGCTTAGCACAAGTGAGCAGCAGCTCACTTGTGCTAAGCCCCCCCCGCTTGCCTCTCTTTCACCTCCGCTCACAACGTCTCCTCCGTTGGTCTTCTGCTGCGGGTGTCCCGGGAGGCGGTCTGATGATCTCCGGAGGGATTAAAAACTCGGCTGACAGGTGATGTTCTCCTCTGTTTAGTTGCAGGAGATCGCTTCTGCTGTACTGAAATGTCCCAAAACTGTGCGAAATGATGCACAGTACCACAAACAAAATACAAAAACTACGATAGTAGTGGGAGCTCCAGGCCGCTGCGTCTGTGCGCGCCGCCATCTTGGTAAAAAAAGCCAAATAGGCGAAAATTTCAAAACTACCCCATCTTCTTTAAATGCCTCATTTTGAGCAAGATACATTAATCCTATCAAATGTCTCCACATCTATTTAGTTTCAGCATACCTTAAAATACTTGTATACCAATTTGTTTGCTTCCTGCCAGAGTTGAACATCTTTCTATTCATTTGACACATCCCCGTCCAACTAACAGCAAAAAAATTACCTTGTAAACACGTAATTTTGTTTTTCCTTCCATGATGTGGGGATGAAGGCTGCACGATTTTAGGAACCTGAACCGATTAAAGTAATATGGCAATTTCTGATCTATGCTCTAATGCAGGCATGTCAAACTGTTCCACAAAGGGGCCGGTGTGGCTGCAGGTTTTCTTTCCAACCAAGCAGCAGCACACCAGACTTGACTCATTTAATCAACTGATCTCAGTCTTCAGACAGTTGAAGGTGTGGCCTTGGTTGGTTGGAAAGAAAACCTGCAGCCACACCAGCCCCTTTGTGGAACAGGACACCCCTGCTCTAATGTATCCTCATCATAAAAATAGTTGTGTTTTGCTTCATTCACACATGTTTAACACACAGTTCTTCTCTCAAACAGAAATAGAACTTTGTTCCACCTTGTGATGTCATGCCCTTGTGTTCAGCCCTGGAATTTCCCATTTCTACTGAGCTAAAGGTAAAAAGATCCATCACAAGGGGGAACTTAGCATTTTGAGCTTTGGAGATGTACAAAGACTAATAATAAAACTCAAACGTGTGTGAGTGAAAGAGAACTAACTCCTGGATGTCCTGGATGGAAGTCCATTTTACCTAACGTAGAATTTTTTAAGGCTGCACAATTCTGGAAAATCTAATCTAATCCCAAGCATTACAGTTGATTGGCAATATGAAATATTTAATTTATTTAATTTATTAACTTTATTGATCTCACACAGGAGCAGTGGGCAGCACATGACTGTGCCCGGGGATCCATCTCCATGATCTTGTTGCTTGGTCAGGACCTAAGATGGACGATTTTTACCTATGGTGCATGTTTTGGGTTGATGGGGGAACCTGGAGTGCCTGGAGGAAACCCACCCAGACACGGGGAGAACATGCAAACTCCACACAAAACACACACACAAAGACCCGGGCGACCCGGGGATTGAACCCGGAACCTTCTTGCTGTGAAGCTTGAGTGCTAGCCACTCAGATTAACTGATTAAGTAATGTAAGAATCCCATATTTTGTTTGTAGATGTCATTATTTTACTTCATCGTACGGATCAGCTCTTACACCTACACACACCAAACTTTACAATTGTTTACTGAACAAGATTCTGACAGACTGTAAAGAGACTGTACTGCTGATATCTAATATATTCAAGTTTATACTCCTATAAATGAGGCAGATACTAAAAGAAAACACTAAATACTGTATATTTTCTAATATCCAATATGTCAACAAACTGATGCAAAAATCTGGCTCCATCCATCCATAGATGCCGTTTTTACGTATGTCTCAGATTTTTTTTTTCTAAACTACTATCCTTAAAGTCAGATTTTTATTGTTTTAAAAATGTAAAAAAAAATAATTGGTTCATTTTAATCAGTTGCAGTGGTCCGGAGTTCTTCCTCACTTACCTTATGCATTCAGAGCATCCTAATTATTCACCACAGTGAGTTGTTAAGCATGTTTCACAACTACTAGTGACAAGAGATGTGTTTTGCTGTGATGGTAAAGCTAATAACAGCTAGCATGCTAACATGTAATTCTTGATATTGGCCAATAAAATGCTTTATAATTAGATGCAGACAGTCAATCAAACCTGTTGCTAGCAGGAACAGCTTTGGCAAAATTAGGCTAAATACAGTTATTAATGTTCATATCTTCAGTTACAGACAAAATAGCAAAAGGATCATGCAAACATTTCAAAACCGAAATGAGGAGCTTGACAGCAGCAGTTACAGAGAGTAAATTTTTTTTCAGTAGAAATTGAATTGGAAGCAGAGTTGACGGAGCCAAATTGGTCATTTCCCATGCTCACTTCCTCTTTGGAACTCGATATATGTAGGTAAGAGATAGGTTAGATATATCCATGTATATATACAGTCTATAGACAGTCACAGCTGACTTATTTTGACCTCAAGAGCTGCTTTTACAATATATCTGACTGGGGTAAGACACATCTTGCTCAGATACATGGAAGAAAATCAGGACCTTTAAAATGTGTTGTTGAAATGAACACTTCAAACAATCGTCCATAGCAAATTCCATGATTAGCAACAGCTGGCTAACACTTGCTATGGTCTCAAACTAGCATTAGCCTGTGTGTTCTCTGTAATCATGAACATAGTGTTGAGTCAC
This sequence comes from Paratrypauchen microcephalus, assembly GCA_036785185.1. Classification (NCBI taxonomy): domain Eukaryota; kingdom Metazoa; phylum Chordata; class Actinopteri; order Gobiiformes; family Gobiidae; genus Paratrypauchen; species Paratrypauchen microcephalus. The sequence goes on from JAVJIX010000196.1 coordinate 669,518, forward strand.
GGTGTGTGTAAATACTTGGTTGCTGAGTGTGGTGTGTACAGGCGTCTCACACAAATGCAAATGTGTGTGCGGTTGTGCATCTGGAGGAGCTCACAGTGTCAACAGATCAAATATGCATCTTGTTAGAGCTTTCCCCTGCGAGCATTCCCATGTCATGGCCCATCTCGCTGGAAAATCCATGGAATATTGAACGCCACAGATGCTTTCAGGGGTATGTGCTCTGACCCTGTATCATGTGAGTCATAATCACTTTTTAGACAAGTGAGTGTAGAAGAACTACAATGTGTGTATGGATATGTACAGCCAGGGACACGATCCAGGCTCAAGATTTGGAAAGGAGTCCCGAGGTACTAATTAGGATGGAGGGTATGAATGTTTATGTAAAATATGACTAGGTGATGGTTTACACCTTAGGGTGGGTCAATTGACTTAAAGTGTATAGATTAGACTATTCATTTCACTAAAACATAGAAATAAATTTAAAAAATGAAAGAAAGCATATTACACTTTTATGGGGTAACTGCTAATACAACAATAAAGGTAAACATCACCACGTTACCTTTTATTGTTTTGAAAATGCTATATTCACTGAATGTATTAGCATGTTTAATACATTTCTCTTTAGTTTTTGACTATCACAACAAAATCAACCTGCATCCCACATGGATCAGGTTTGTGAAGTTGTAGCATATAGCTTTGCATCATGCTTTTGTATATTTGTAAAAAATTGTCATGAAGAAGCATGGGTGACTTAGGCATGTGGGCGGAGTCTTGTACGGAATATTACAGTTAACTGTAAGAAGGGTCCAAATAGAACCCAGGAGAGCTCGCTAGAGTTCTCAAACATGCATGGATGATATCTCAAACCTCTTCAGGCATCTTTTTAATGAGAGAACAACAACATAAGATGGTAGAAATCTGTAGCCTCAAGTGGACAAGTTCAAGTGTCTTAGGGTCTTGTTCACGAGTGAGGGGAGGATGGAGCGTGAGATTGACAGGTGGATCGGTGCAGCATCGGCAGTGATGCGGTCGCTGTACTGGACCATTGTGGTGAAGAGGGAACTGAGCCAAAAGGCAAAGCTCTCGATTTACTGGTCAATTTACGTTCCTACCCTCACCTATGGTCATGAGTTTTAGGTAATGACCGAAAGGACAAAATCACAGATACAAGTGGCCGAAATAAATTTCCTCCACAGAGTGGCTGGGCACTCTGTTAGAGAAAGGGTGAGGACCTCAGTCACACGGGAGGAGCTTGGAGTAGAGCCACTGCTCCTCCACGTCGAGAGGAGCCAGCTGAGGTGGCTCGGGCACCCTCCCGGGTGGCCTCCACCGGGAGGAGGCCCTGGGGAAGACCCAGGACACGCTGGAGGGACTTTGTCTCCTGACTGGCCTGGGAATGCCTTGGGGTCCCCCCAGCTGGAGAAAGAGACCAGGGTGAAGGAAGTCTGGGAGTCCCTGCTTAGACTGTTGCCCCTGCGACCCGGTTCCGGATAAGCAGAAGAAAATGGATGGAGAAAACTCTAACTGAAAACATATTGCCCCTCTGTAAAAAATATTATACTGATGAGTTTCAGATGACATCACAGCATACTAATATACCAGTAATACCAGTAATACACCAGTAATACACTAATATACCATAATATACCAGCATTTTTTAATACAAATGAGAAGCAGCCATAGTTTAAAATGCTCATGCTAAATGTTAGTCTCCAGTCAGTAATAGAAATTGATCACTTCCAGCATTACTTCCTGTATTTTTTGCACTTTTATTCTCAATTTTTTTTCAAACTGCCACTTAACTGATGTCATATATGATAAATACTGAACACAGGTACTATCTACCAAACCAAGTCAGAATTAGAACAACATGAAAACCTGTCATGTGCACTTTAACAAATTACAAGTTTTGATTAGACTAATAAAAATAAATACATCTTTATTTTTTATGTTGAGTGCCATGTTGAGAGCTATGATCAAAAATAAACCAAACAGCAGATTCCAATTCAGGTATTTTTATTTATCAGAATTAATGAATAAATTAGAAGCAATATAATGAGATATAGAAATGTTGTTGGTGGTGGAGGGGGTATGTTTGCAGCTTTCTGGCTTTCTAATTTCAAGTAGTTGGTGACATCACTCATAACTGCCCTGATTACAAACACTTACTTACCAGACACTGTCACTCACCCTCCCCTTTAGTCCTCCAGGTACTGCCCAGTTTAGCACCTCTATTTGAAAAGTGCTTGTGGGTGGAGTTTATGGATTCAATTAAATAAACATACATAAAAAAGCATCTTAATTCCACAATGTAGTTTCAGTGTAGTTAGCTCTTTGCTTCAGACATACTGTATAGCATATAAGACAGTGACTTATCAGAACCCTGTCAGAACTGAAGAACCCACTTGGATGAGGGGCCAAACACATTTAAGGTTAGTTTCTACTGTCCAAATAGTGAACTTGTGAGGATGTCAGGTCTACATCAGCTGTAGGATTTTGCCTATTGTGTGTTTTGGGTTGATGGGTGAAACTTGAGTCCCTGTAGCAGATACCCAGACACAGGGAGAACCGGGAATCTTCTTGTTGTGAGGTGAGAGTGCTAACCAGCTGAGTTACACGTTTGATACTGCCATTTTGATGAGGGAAGTCACTATGCTGCTGCACTGCGGGTTATACTAACAAGTTTGGGCGTTGCTAACAGCGAGTAGCGCTAGAGTCAGCCTGCAAAGTTAAAACTACTTTTTAGCAGTAATTGTCCAAATACAATGCCTAGGATTAACAATACCTTAGTATATATGGCCTGGGGGCTTGTCTGGTGTACGGAGAAGGACTGTGGACGATATAATGCCCTGTAAAGGTTAATTATGGCAGGCGTTCCTTACATTTAAGCAGTGTCAGCAATTCACCAGGGAGCAGATAATGAATAAATTCCAAAACTTAAAAAAGAATTGTCTCTTTCCATAATTTTTAACAAGCATAATGACATGTTTAACAGCAGAGATGTAATACAGTGTATAGTGACGCCCTCCAAATGGCAATTTTTTTATTTATTATTTTATTTAATAGGGAAAGTGCATATTAATGAACATGTAAAACATCGCAGTGTAAATACGCCAGATTATAGCAAAAATGCAAATTTCCATCTGTAGTCCCTGGGCAGGTGACACCACAGCAAAAACAGCAAAAACAATGACAAGTGACAATAGCAGCAGTTATACATTTAAAGTGTCCACAAGTCTGGTTTTCCTTTAGCCACTGTTACAAGTGTGATTTGAAAGTGGCCAGTGTTGGAGTCTCTCTTACTGATAATGATAGGGTGTTCCAGAACTTAATGCCTCTGAATGAGAGCACACTTTGTCCGAATGTAGTGCGTCTGTGTGGGACCTCACAATTCCCCCGGACCGTGGCCCTAGTTCCCATCCCACTGACAGTCTTTGTTTTAATAAAATCCTGTAATGGAGGATGAGCAAGCCCATGCAAATTAACAAAATAATTAAAATTAAGAAAGTTGTACTTATCTAAAATAGTGCAGTGGTGAATTGAGAATGGTTTCTTGTCCATGTTCACAGCTTTTTATAAAGTGATTCATTTGGTTTGTGTGTTGTGCCCATGTGGTTCTGCAGTATGCTATATGAGACAGAATCATGGAGTGTAAAAACATTCATGCCCCATATAGAGTCATAAACGATCTTGCCTGTTTAAAATTCAAGATAAAATTAGCAGTTGTTGTGAGGCACTTAATGTGTTTTTTACTGTCAATGCTGGGTCCAACGTCAGTCCCAGGTATTTAAACTCTTTGACGAGACTGAGTTCCACCCTGTCCAGAAAGACACTGGACCTCTGTATGTGTTCTCACTTAGAAATTTTTAACTCTGTAAAAAGAAAAAAGTTTGAATTATTTTTATCCAGAATTTTAGTTGCTGAAATTTTAAATATACTTTTTTCACTGCTTCAAATTCCAAATAAAAATGTCACCTTTTAAATATTCAGCACATTTTTTTTCAAGCCCTTAAATTCAACAGTCAAAATTCAGAGTGTAAAATCCACAGTGAAAAATTTCTTAAGACCCAGGATGCAAAGGCAGAAGCAATCGATTCAAAGTGATCCAATCTAATTTAGTAACAAACAGGAAATGGTGCAGTGAAGCGATCTGATTGGTCAGAATTAGCCTCATCAAAACCTCATCTCTTTTATTTGTTAAGTGTATGTGGCCATACCGCCTTGTCAAAGATCCTGTCAGATCTCAGAAGCTAAGCAGGGCCGGGCCTGGTTAGTACTTGGATGGGACACCACTGGGAATAAAAAACTGTTGTTGTGTCCTTAAGCAAGGCACTTCACCCACATATCCTAGTATGAAAGTGGTGCATGCATGAGTGATGGTGGTGGTCAGAAGGGCTGATGGCGCAGATTGGCAGCCTTGCTTATGTCAGTCTGCCCCAGGGCAGCTGTGACTACCACAATAGCTTACCACCACCAAGTGTGGAGTGAATTAAAGGTCCCATGACATGGTACTTCTTGATGCTTTTATATGGTGCCTTAATGGTTCCCTAATACTGTAAATGAATCCTTCTTCAAAATCAACACTTAAGATAAGATAAGATAAGATAAGATAAGACTTTATTGATCTCACACAGGAGAAATTTACTTGTCACAGTAGCTCCAGGTAGGGACATGTGCATGAGAAAGACACATGTACAGAGTCAGAGTCAAAAAATAACTCTCTGAACACCTAATTCTGGGCCTTGTTGCTTGAATGCAAATGAGAAGGAGACAGATTGGTTAGAGGAGCGGGGAAGGGGGGGCAAATGCGCCGCTGGTTCCTTGTTTTAGTGGTGCGCTGTGGCTGGCCCCACTTCCGCGTGTGTAAGGATGAGATGAGAGGCATTTCAATGAAAAAACAAATTTTCACAGAAAATAAAATTAAACCACTGCTGTTTCAGAGGTCCAGAGGGTCGGGTAAAGGACTTCCGAGCCTAGAAACACTCGCACGTGCCTCCAGGCAAATAAAAAATGCATTTCGCATTGCGTAGCTCCTTCGCGGTCCAAACTCTCTGGGTGTGATTTCCAGAGACAGGGGGTGGAGATCCAGACGGTGGTGGAACTGCATTTGCATTTCTTTTGTCGATGTTTCGTAACAAAGCTGCCTTGTTCAGAATCACCCGTTTGAGCTGTGTTTTTTTCAAACGCAGAAAAGGACGGCAAATGCTCAGTTTAGACATTTTGCAACTTTTAGCCATTGGGGGGGCCTAAACAGGGTAGGGGAGCTCACATTAATGTTCAAAAACCTCAGAAAGTGAAAATTTCATGCCATGGGACCTTTAATAATGCTCAGTAAAGCATATTTGAGTGTCCAGAAAAGCAGTATATAAAACTGATGCATTATTATTATTATTATTATTATTATTATTATTGTTAGAGCCATTTTCTATGTTAGTTAAGGTTAATATTTACGTTGCTATGTTATACTGTAATTTTTTTTTTTATTATATTGGTTACTTTGCTATGTTACTTTGCTTACAGTAGCTTAATGTCATGCAAATTCGGCAAGGAGGGCTGAAGAGAGCAAACTTGGAGAGAGATTTTCTGGGATTTAGAAAATCTGGTATGGCTGCTTTCAAATAGAGATAACTTTTTAAAATATGGTCAGATTTTCACATGTAAGACATCAATGGAAAGCTTAGAACCTGTACTTTCAGAATCTGTGAATAACTCAAAACGCCTCCGGGACAATTTGGTATTGGTTTTCCTGCGGTTGGACACACTTTTTTTTGTGTGTTCCTTTTCTGTTCTGTATGACTTTCACTTTAGTAATGATAGAAAAGACAAACTTTGGATTCAAGACTCTTTATTTTTGTTACGTGCCGTGTCCGAAGGAACCTTCAAGAGGCTCAAGGCTACTGAGTCAGCACGCTGCACTCACATCAAAGTCAAAAGACTTGGCTGAAGACAGAACCAACTGAAACCTGCGAGAGATACCTCAACTCCATCTACAGCTGAAGCAAGCGTTCCCTGGGTCAGGTCTGACATTCTCTTCTCAGTTCTATTAGTCTGCTAGCTACCGGAAATTGAAGTACATGCCCAAAGGATTTTCAGCCCTGAAAGGCATTGACGTTTTGTGGCAAACAATTTTACACATCCAATAACTCTTTTCATGAGTGAATTTTAGGAAGAGTTAGAAGCTGTAGGGAATTTGTGGAATTGTCACAGTTTAAGGATGTATATGGGAAACATGATGTCAGTAGCAAATGCTGATGCGCTGTCTGACCAAAAGGGGGCTGTTGAGCAGAAAGTCTCTGCATGATGTCGGGTCTAAAGCAGCTGCGCCAATTGTTCCTTCAGTCAGAAGAAAATCTCCAGCAAGGCAAAGGACTGACAATGCTCAGAATTCCGGTTCTGGTGAAGACATGTGTGAGGTATTACAGTCGCTTGTCAAGCAACAAGGTTTGTCTCAACTGCCTCAAAAAGACATACCAGTGTTTACAGGCGATCCTCTGACATACAGATCCTTTATAAGAGCCTTTGAGCATGTCATTGATAGCAAAACAGATGGCCAGCAAGATCGCTTGTATTATCTTGAACAGTTTACGAGGGGGGAACCACTCAAGCTTATTCGCAGCTGTGAGTACATGAGGCCAGACAGGGCATATAAAGAAGCAAGAGCATTGCTTGACCGTCTTTATGGTGACCAACTGACAATAGCCAATGCCTATATCAAAAAGGCAATGGAATGGCCGCAGATAAAGCCAGAGGACCTTCGCTTTGTTCTTGATCGGGTGTTGTAACACAATGGGTGACGTGAACTACATAGAGGAGATGAACAATCCCACCAACATGAGGTCCATTGTATCCAAGCTTCCTCCTAAGCTAAGAGAGCAATGGAGAAGGTCTGCGTTCAATATTCAAGAAAAAACGAAGCAGCGAGTCAGGTTTCATGATCTGGTGGACTTTGTGCATTGTGAGGCCAGAGCCATTAATGACCCACTGTTCGGAGATATTATGGACGCCACCTCAGATAAACAGGCAAACGCAAAAAAGAAAGCCAACTCAGGAAAAGAAGGTGAGTCCAAAAGAAGCAGCTTCGCTGTGACTGTGACTGCTACTGACAAAAACGCCAGGAAAGACCAATTAGAGAAGAAAGCACCAGCAGTAAAGTCAGCCAGCACTTTCCAAAGTCCCTGTTTATACTGTAAGAAGAACCATGCACTGAACGTGTGCAACAAGATTAAAGATCAGCCTTTGAATGAGAGAACTTACTTCCGGAAATCTCAAGGACTTTGTTTTGGCTGTCTTACGCCAGGCCACATGTCTATGGACTGTAAGAAAAAGAGCTCCTGTCCTGACTGTTCCTTTAAGCATCCTGCTATCTTGCACATTGCAAAGCAAGATCAAACACCGGAAAATATCAATGCAGATAACGGCTCAACGAGTACAGCTAACATACATAGTGCTCTTGTACGTGCAGGGCGTGAACAAACTGGGGCCGGGAATAAAGCATGTATTCTTCCCATCGTGCCTGTGCAGGTAAAACATAAGAAGGGCACAAGAATAATTAAAACGTATGCATACCTGGATCCAGGAAGCACAGTGACCTTCTGTACTGAGAACTTGGTGAAGAAATTGAATATCCGAGGTAGAAAGATAGAGTACCTGCTTCATACCTTGTCACCGCAACAGAAAGTGTGCAGTTACATTTTAACAGATATAGAGGTGTGCGACCTAGACGGACAAGACTTCATCAAGCTGCCGAATGTGTATACACACCCTGACATACCGGCAACGAGAGCCAACATACCAAAGAGGAAATATTTGGAGAAGTGGTCTTACCTGAACCGTGTCCACATCCCAAAAATAGAATCTGAAATTGGACTTCTCATCGGTTCCAATGCCCACAAGGCTATGGAGCCATGGGAGATAATAAACAGCCGGAACAACGGTCCGTATGCCGTGAAGACTGCCCTAGGTTGGGTAGTCAACGATCCTGTCAGCGGATGTCAAGAGAAAGAATCTGATGACGCTGAAGGACGGAATTTCTTTGTTAATCGCATTTCTGTATCGACCATAGAAGACATGTTGGTAAGGCACTATGACACAGATTTTCCAGAACGCCGGTGCGAGGACAAGCAAGAGCCATCTCAACATGACAAGCAGTTTATGCACACTGTGACCACATCAGCACATCTTTCAGATGGCCATTACTGCATTAAGCTACTTCTGAAGAATGACTGCGTGGAGATGCCATGCAACCATGGTACAGTGGTACCTCACCTTACGAAATTAATTCGTTCCAGAAGTGGTTTCGTAACATGAAAAATTCGTAAGTTGGAAAAAGACTGATTCGTTCAGGCTTTTTCCAAGTTTTTTTTTTTTTTATCGTGTAACTTTTTTTATAGTGTAACATTGTGTTCTGCGTGTTTCTCACATTTGTCTCTCGTTTAAACACTCAAACTTTCATAGATTTTCAACAAAATGTATTAACAGTGAAGTGTGGAAGGGGGAGGGGGGAGAAAACCTAAACACAGCTCAAAGCTGTCTGTCTCTTCCGGGGGCGCTCCACAGCGTGCGACCCGGGTAGCTCCTCGAGCAGTTTGGTGCGTTTAAGCAAAGTTTATCCGTGTGTTTGGTGTGTCATCTCTTATTTTTGATCAACAATGTGGTTACTCAACCTGGACTACTTGTTGCTGTTGTGCGGACTCTCTCTCTCTGCGGACTCTTTGAGTCATGAGACAAATGAACCGAGTGCGCTCCGGGGAGGAGCCCTCCCGCGGATTACCTTTAGCCGGGAGTCTTTACTTCAACTCAAGTTCCCCACGAATGTCGTGCCTCCTCCAGACATTCCACCGGAGCTCCGCAAGACGACTGCCAGACCGGGGCGCCGCAAACGGGGAAAACGAGGCGGAATACACCGGAGACTCAAACACTTGTCTCTACAGGACCGCCGCAGGCTACCTGCCCTGCCTTCCATCCTGCTGGGAAACGCACAGTCCATCCGTAACAAGCTCGATGAGCTGGAAGCTTGGGTCATGGTCAGGCAGGAGATTAAGAATGCCTGTTTACTTGTCTTCACGGAATCCTGGCTCAACGAATCGGACTAAGATGAGGATCTGTCTCTGAGCAGCTTTGGGACTCCGCTCAGACTGGACCGCGACAGGGAAGTAACCAGCAAGACTCGCGGTGGTGAGTGTGCTGCTACATCAATGAAAGGTACTGTAAAACTGTTGTTGTGCGGGAGAGGATCTGTACTCCAGACTTTTATCAGTCTCTCTTCGGCCCTTTTACCTGCCACGTGAGTTCTAGCAGCTGTTTTTTACTATTGTGTACATGCACCCCCGGGCTGCCACTGCTGCCGCTGCACAGCTGATTGGTGACGTCACGCACCGGCTCGACACAATCTGCCCCGACGCCCCCAAGTTTATTCTGGGGGACTTCAATCCCACGAACGCATGCAAGAGCCGCGGTGGTCTAGACCTGACACACGTGTCAGAGCGCAGTTTTCTCCCCCCTCCCCCTTCCCCCCACACTTCACTATTAATAATTTTGTTGAAAATCTATGAAAGTTTGATTGTTTAAACGAGAGACAAATGTGAGAAAAGTTTAAATTCAGTCTGAGAAAAGCGTATAATGTGTGTGGCTGAGCGCGCATTATTAGAATTTTTGAGATTTCGCGTTTCGTAATTTGAAATTTTCGTTTGTTGGGTCATTCGTAAGGTGAGGTACCACTGTATAGCCAAGCAAAGACTTAACTCCTTGAAGAGGAAATTCAACAAGAATTCAGACTTCTTTCAGGAGTACAAAGACTGCATGACCAAAATCCTAGAGAAAGGGTATGCAGCCAGAGTTCCAGATGAACAGCTGAGTCGCAGAGATGGAAGAGTATGATACATACCGTATCACGGGGTGTATCATCCGAGAAAGAAAAAATTGAGGGTCGTGTTTGACTGCACTGCGACCTATCAGGGAGTGTCGCTGAATGACAAACTGCTACAAGGGCCTGACCTTACAAACTCCCTAATTGGAGTACTGCTTAAAGCCCCAGTGTGTAGCATTCGTGGCGCATAGGTGGATGGTGCTATTGCACTTTCTGTTTTAGCTACGGCAGACCTCGAGGGTCACCCGGGCGCGCGCACAAGCCGTGCGCCGCGCGGTCCCGGTTATTTATTTATTTTTCTCATGAAAACACACATTCCCGATCATGTACCATGACACTCTACACATCAAATGAAACCTTACAGTCTCCTCTTTTTGACTATGCAATTCATTGCCCTGCACAACAAACACTCCCCGAGCACATGGGGCTTTTATACGGAAAAGCACAAAGCGAGGTTAGCTTACCTTAGAATGCTTTGCAGAGGTCAAACTCTGTATTTCACCATAAACTTGCTCTCAATTTGTCCGTAAGGATCCAGCGAATAAAATCCAGTAAAACAATTTAGTCCAAAACACGTGTTAGATCCATTACGATGTCTGATCCGGCAGCATGCTTGTGTTGTTTACCCAAAACCACGAGCCTTGCCGAAGGTGAAGGTGGAGCCCAAATGTCCTTCTGCGGCTCTCGTATTCAAAATGGCTGCGTCTGCATGGGGAAGATTCCCCTTTTATGTGACTATATCTAAGTCCAAAAGAATACTTTGATTTCATGATGGAAGTGAAAAGGCTTGGAAAACAATGTATTTTTGAATGGGTATCTTCAATTTCAGTAATTAACGGGTAAAAATCTTACACACTGTCCCTTTAAGTTCAGGCAGGAGCCTGTTGCTATGATGGTGGACATTGAATCTATGTTCTACCAGTTACGGGTTCCAGATGAAGACAGAGATTTGTTGCGCTTCCTTTGGTGGCCAGACGGCAAGCTGAATGAGCCAGTGGAAGTATACAGGATGTGCGTGCACCTGTTTGGAGCCACGTCGTCCCCCAGTTGCTCTTCATATGCACTAAGGAGAACAGCACAAGATGCTGTTGCAACAACTCCAACAGAAGCAACTCGGCCAGTCCTAAAACACTTCTATGTGGATGACTGTTTGAAGTCGGTTCCCACAGAAGATGAAGCAATAAGTCTTGCGAAGGAGTTGTGTGCCAGTGGCGGGTTTCACCGAAGTGGACAAGTAACAGTAAGGCTTTGTTACGTTCCATCCCTAGTGAAGAAAGAGCAGCCAAAGTTAAAGACTTAGACTTGCAGCACGGTAAACTACCTATGGAACGAGCATTAGGTATGCAGTGGTGCACAAGCTCTGGTAGCTTCAAGTTCAAGATTAAGCTGCCAGACAAGCCATGCACAAGGCGAGGCATTCTTTCAGTTGTTAGTTCGGTGTATGATCCAATCCATAGTTTACAGCTATGCGTTCCATGTTTGTTTCCCGGGAGCTGAGAGCACACTCCTCATCTACTCGAAACTATGGCTAAATCTCGGATTACAGGCCACTTTTGACCAAACAAAATCGTAGACTAAAGACATCGAGCTTCTATGATTTGAAAAGTGCTAAAGTTTGTGTTATTTGGAGCCCGCACGGGGCATATTACATGCTCGGGGAATGCCCTGAGCTATGGCTATAAGTCGCGCTAGGCTAACGGCGTTAGCCTAACGCTAATCTAAAACATCTCCGGAAATGCTCCATATGACACCAAAGTGATATGGGTGAGTAAAACAACTTGTTTTATTACCGAAATAAGGCTCAAATTGTAAAAAACGTTACTTTTCCTTTAAGAGAGATACTGCAGCATCTGAATAGGAAAAGGAAAACATTCGAGAAGGCTGCGCGGCAATCTGAACATGACACAAGGAAATGCAGATCACTAGTTAAAGAGCACATGACCACATGTAAGAAGATTCTGGAAAAGAAGATGCTTACAGTTGAGGATTTATCCAGAGCAAAAATGGGACTGATCAAATACAGTCAGCGACAAACATACGCTGAAGAAATAAAAGTTTTACAGCAAGGGAAATCTCAGGTGAAAAGAAACAGTTCAATTTTTAAATTGGACCCATACTTACAAGATGGTGTGTTGAGAGTAGGGGGGGCGTCTGAACAGGTCAGCGATGCCTGAGGAAGCCAAACATCCCACCCTTCTGAATAAACAGAAGTTTCCTTTTCACAAACATACCTGCAATTGTGTTTTGTTTCATTCACACTTCTAATACAAAAACCGTTCCCTCAAGCAACAAACACTGTGTTCCATCTTACAGGACGCTGATTGCAAATTTTGTTGAGTGGTCCCAGGCAAACCACCTGCTCCTGAACTTAGACAAGACCAAGGAACTGGTAATTGACTTCAGGAGAATGAGGTCACCTGTGGAGCCTATTACCATCAAGGGTCACGTGGTGGAGATCGTGGATTGCTACAAGTACCTGGGCGTTCAAGTGAACAACAGACTGGACTGGAGGGACAACTGTAATGCTGTGTACAAGAAGGGCATGAGCAGACTCTACTTCCTGAGGAAGATCAGATCTTTCAATGTGTGCAGTAAGTTACTGGAGATCTTCTACCAGTCTGTGGTTGCCAGCGCCCTGTACTCTGCTGTAGTCTGCTGGGGGAGCAGCACCAGTAAAAGAGACATTGGACGGATTGACAAATTGATCCGCAGAGCTGGTCACGTGATTGGCTGTGAGCTGGAGACATTTGTCACAGTGAGGGACAGGAGGACACTGGACAAACTGCTCTCCATCATGGACACTCCTGCTCACCCACTGCACCAGACCATAGAGGAACAGAGGAGCTCATTCTCCAACAGGCTCCTACAGCTCCGCTCAAACAGTGAGAGGTACAGGACTACATTCATACCATACTCCATACAACTGTACAACTCACCCTTATGTAACAGATAATACTCCCTACAACTGTATACAGCTGGTACTGTACATCATATTTGATACTGTATTTTGTATTTGACTACTAGTCTATTTAAATCTGATTGTACATATATATTTATTATCATTATCTTATTATATAATTGTGTCTCATCTGACATAGGTCTATTGCTCTTTGGTTGCTTTTCCATCTAATTTACTTTTTGTTCTTTTACCCTCTGTTTTATATTGTATATTATATTTGATGAGTGAGCTACCGTACCCAAAACAATTTCCCTTGTGGATCAATAAAGTTTGTCTACGTCTAAGTCTAAGTTTTGTTTACTGTTTTTATCATGCATTAAATTATATTATTTATTAATATTTATTCACTTATTTATAATGAGGTGTTTCTCAACTTTTTAATGTCTATTTGTAATGAGGGTTACACATACCTTTAGCCCTCCAGACTCCCAGTTAACTTCCTATAGACTTATATAGGCTCGTACCCTCTATTTAAAACTATGATGCACAAATGTTGAACCTTCTCTTTATGTGTTTGGGATTGGCTCCGCAAACGTTTCATATTAATCTTAAAGTCCTTTCAACTGACAACAATCACATCTTTGTGGTTGAATAATGGCACCACTTTCTGAAGCGAGTGAAAATAAATCTCCTAGAAGAAGTAAAACTTTGAGCCAGTTGTTGTTTCCTGTGATTAAACCGAGGGAGTGTGACATCACCCATAGTGTTCGGCTGCAACCAAACTAAAGTCATCGAGGCCAGCAGTTATAGCAATCAATCTCCAACCAGGGACCATATTTGGAAATCTGAGAGAGCAACCAAAGAGCAAATCAGAGAGTCAACACAAGCAGCAAAGACCTCTGGGTAAGATGCTGCCTGATTGATGTTTTATTAAAGACATATTAGACTATTTTCTGATCTATGTTATAATGTAGTTTCCTTTTCACAAACATACCTGCAATTGTGTTTTGTTTCATTCACACTTCTAATACAAAAACCCTTCTCTCAAGCAAGAAACACTCTGTTCCATCTTGTGATATGATATGGTAATACAGGAAGTGCTCCACTGTATTTTTAAAATCCATACATGACTAGAATCATCTGGATAATTTCAAATTTGGAAATGCCAGTCTCTACTGAACTAAAAAAACAGATATTAATTTGAAAACAACAAGGTGGAACAGAACATTTTGAGTTTTAGAGATGTAGATAGACTAATAATAAGGGATTACTCAAACATGTGTGAATGAAACAAATCACAATTCCAGGTATATTGAGGAAATAACATTATAACATGGCTTAAAGCTCATAAGAGTGAGCGTTTGGCTAATATAGAACCTTTAATATTCATATCTTGATTTAGGGACAAAATAGAGAAATTAATAAACAAAATAACAAGCCCGACAGTAGCAGAAACAGAAAGATGAGTGACGTTTTTTCAATAGAAATCAATTGCAACTGGAGCTGAAACCACGTTGCGCCCATACTCACCCCCTATTTAGATTACAGAGATATTCAAACAAGGTTAACACAGCTGCTGTCTGACAGTTAAACAGCAAATTCTACCATCAAACTCTTGCCCTGCCCTCCAGCTCTATGTTAATTCTGGACAGTGTAGAATGTATGAACCCAGCTTGTCATAGATTTTTGTAACCCTATTAGTCCAAATATACCAGGCGCTCTGACGATTCCATTCTAATGATGAGTGATTATTATCGATGCTTCGCTGCATGCAAGTCTTCTATAACAGAATGTCTTTAATTAACAACGCATAAAGCTATTAGCAGCCATGAGCAGCAGTGATTTGCAGTGGGCCTGTGGAGCCTCTCTTATCACTAATTGTTTGATCACCTATTAATAACTATGCCTTTACTATATAATTTAACATAGGCCATTAACAGAAAAAAACGTGATTTGATTTAAGAGCCTTTATCTTTAAGAACCTTCTAATCTTCTAATCTCTGTTCTAATGTGGTTTCCTCATCACAAACTTACCTGGAGTTGTGTTTTGTTTCATTCACACGTTTATCACACAAAGCCTGCATATTTAGGCTGAGTTCTTCTCTCAAACACAAATGCAACCTGCTTGTCTCCATGGAGATAGATAATTTAAATGCCCTACTCTGGAACACAGATGTTTGTGCCCCTTTAACAGCTTCCTGCTAGATGGTGTCATTTTGAGAATAGGACACCATTCCAAAGATACCATTGATAAATGTATATTTGACCTCCATCAGTCACATTTGAAAGGCGAATAAAGTGTGCAGCTCAATGGCACACCAACAGTATGCAATGCCGAAAAATAAGAAATACTAATCAATATTTATTTATGTTATCAATGATCAGCTACATGGTGAGGCTCCAGCCAAACCTCCTTGTCAAAGCCTGATCTTATCAGATCTCAGAAGCTAAGCGGGGCCAGGCCTGGTTAGTACTTGGATGAGAGACCGCTGGGAATACCAGGTGCCACAGTGGGGCAGCAATGGCAAAATCTCTTGTTGTGTCCTTAGGCAAACACTTCACCCACATTGTCTGTATGAATGTGGTGTGTGAGTGAGTGTTGTGGTGGTCGGAGGGGCTGATGGTGCAGATTGGTAGCCTCACTTCTGTCAGTCTATCCCTTGGCGGCTGTGGTTACAGTAAAATCTCACCACCATTGACTGTGAAGTGACTGAATAATGCACAAAATTGTGAAGCAACATTAAGCATCTGGAAAAGGTCTCTAGAAGACTAATGCAGTATTATTTCTTTACTTAAGAGCAGATAGCAGATAGCATGCTGCAGGCCCTGAGGCTCCGGATGCTCCATCATGCTGTACATGGATGAAATAGATCTGTAACAGCATACGCACACTAATTAAAAACATGGCCATCACAGTAATTAATAAATACAAGCCTGTGGTGCCACTGTTAACACACCAATGGTTTTATGACCTTATAACAAAGCAATTCTTCATTATAATCTAACACTAACATTAGCATAAACACATGAGGCATATGAGCAAAGGATGATATGTGATCATGTAAGAAGATGAGAAAATCTCAGCACTGGTGCCACACTTGAACCTCTTATAACGAGATCCAGGATGGTTTCAAATTAGCAGCATCTTGGAACTTGTGGAACCTTTATAGTACAGTATATCAACTTAAATACATTCCAAGATATATTAAATAACATAAATATGTTTTAGGAAGTATAACCATGTAGATGTTAGTGTATTTATTCATGGCTTTATAAATACCTAGAGCAGGACTTAAAGAATTGTAATGTGCGTAGTTATTGGTGAGAAAATCTGCGATTTTTAGAACTATCTATGAGATGATGTGCAATATTGTGCAAAAGGGATTCTAGTGAGCTTTAAGCCATGTTATAATGATGTGACCTCCTAAATAGCATACCTGGTTGTGCTTTGTTTCATTCATTTTTAATATACATGCAACAGGAATGCATATTCAGAGTTGAAAAGCCAACTATAACTGGTACATTTCTCACATCATAAAACTCTATATATTGAGTTTTTCTGCTGTGTCATTTCCATGGAAGTGAAGTGACCCTGGTCTTCTCTGATGAAAACAAATTGGCTTCTCTCTGCCTTGGCTCACAGATGCTTGTCACACGAGATGGAAGCCACATTAGGAATGCAAGAGTTGAGGGACTGGAGATCGAGCATTCAACACTGCCAATGAAAAAGGGGAAAAAAGGAACCTTGGAGTGTCTTTCGTGTGTTGTGTGAGGAAATGGGAGCTACTCGGAGAATGTGAATTATTGAGGAGCAAACAGGGCAGACGTCTGAGAAACAATGACCTCTGGTTGGACGGTGGACATATAGATACCTAGTTACTAGTGAAAGCTGCAAGGCCCAATCAGCAGCAGAGGAGATAAATATAAGACCAGACCCAGAGGTCTGTGTGTCTGTCCACTCATTTAGTCTACAAGGCAACAGCACTACAGAGCCTGTGTCATTTAAAGGCACCGTATGGAGCCTGTCTTCTGTTTAAAATAAGATACTACAATCACAACTGAACCTGTGTTGCCAGTGCTTTATAGAAGAAATATTGTGCTTGTGTCTGCTGTACAGTTTTAATCTATGACACCTGTGGATCATTATGTTATAATTTGGACATTTTAAATCACGATATTCATGTGAGCTGACACTGCTGTAAATACCATCATAACAGAAAGCCACGAAGCTGTTGGCACCTCCGATGGATAGCTGCTCATCAAGTGAACGAGTCGCAGATCTTATATTTCATTTGAACGAAATCTATCAACATTTAAGAAAATTAAAATTAAACATTGCTCAAACATGCAGAAAAGCACTCCAAATACTACTTGAGGTGAGTAAATGGTGAGATGAAGCAACTATAATATGGTTAAAAGCTTTTTCTCAGTATATGGTAAGTTCGTAACTGGTCACATTTTTATATAGCGCTTTTTGACCTTCAAGGCAGTCAAAGTGCTTTACATCACAAAACCACTCACCCACCCACACATTCATACAATGTACAGTGTAGACAGACACTGGGTACAAAGTGGGTTAAGTGTCTTGCTGAAGGACACAATGACAGCATTCATCTGTGGGAGCTGGAATTGCAATCAAAAACTCTTGGGTCAGTGGATTTGCTCGCTCAACCAATGACGCTTATGTTGAGAAGAGGATTTGAACCGCCAACCTTCGGATGAGCGGTCAAACACCAGCATACCCTATGGCCTGTCACCCTATGGACAGGACATGCCTCATGTGAAAGCTCAGAACCTCTAGAATTCCCTCCCTGAGGTGCACAGGTTGCACTAGTATTGATTCAGGATTGGGTGCAGGTGCTGGGGTTTAAGGGAGTGACCATTCAGATCAGACAGAAAATGTAAAAATCTAATTTTTGCTCAAATACATGGGGAAAATAAAACATGCCTCTTTACTGTAATGGGGCTAGCCTCTGCACAGACCTGACTTAGATCTTGGCCAAATGGTAGGCCAAGAATTTGCCAAGTTTTCTGAAAAACAAAAGAAGACAGAAGTTAAGACATTGCCCCATAAGGAATTTTCATTAGCACGGCTCTAAATAAAATACAATAAAATAAGGCTGTGATTTCCCCCATAGCTGATCAACCCAAGCATGTAAATGTGGCATAATAATAATAATAATAATAATAATAATAGATTTTATTTATAAAGCACTTTACATTGAAAAACAATCTCAAAGTGCTACAGAGCATTTAAAAACAGGGTAAAAACACAGACAGAATACAAACATAGCAAGATAAAAACACAACATATTATGGGGCCAATTAGCCATAGGCTCTTGTGAACAAGTGAGTCTTTAGTGCACTTTTAAAAGCATCCACCGACTGTGGGGCCCTAAGGTGGTCGGGAAGGGTATTCCACAGACGGGGAGCTGCGGCTTGAAAGGCCCTGTCACCCATGGTCTTTAGCCGTGTCCTGGGTGGAATCAGACAGTGCTGCTGGCCTGACCTGGTCCTGGTAGAGGTCTGAGGTGTGAGTAGTTCGGTGAGGTAGGTGGGGGCCGCACCGTGCAGACAGTGATGGGTGTGCAGGAGGATCTTGTATTCAATACGGAGATGAACGGGAAGCCAGTGCAGGATGTGAAGGATGGGGGTGATGTGCTCGTGTTTCCGCACCCTCATCAGGACCCTGGCAGCGCTGTTTTGGATGTATTGGAGCTTTTGAAGGCTCCTGCCAGAGATCCCGATGAGGAGTGCATTACAGTAGTCCAACCTGGAGGAGACAAAGGCATGGACGAGCTTCTTTGCAGCTGGGAGAGAGAGGGAGGGGTGTAATTTGGAAATATTGCGGAAGTGAAAAAAGGAGGTTTTGGAAATCTGATTAATGTGGTTATTGAATGTGAGCTGAGGGTCAATTTTGACCCCCAGGTTGGTAACTGAGAGAGAGAGGGAAATGGTGTGGCCAGCAAATGAAACAGAGGTGATGGAGGAGGAACGGAGTTGATGTGGGGTGCCAATCTGAATGGCTTCAGTTTTGAGACTGTTCAGCTGCAGGAAGTTTTGGCTCATCCATGCCTTTATCTCCTCCAGGCAGGAACTGACGCGGGTGACAGAAGCGGAGGGGGTGCAGGATGGAGTGACCTGGATGTACAGTTGTGTGTCATCGGCATAGCAGTGGTATTGAACCCCATGCCTGCTGATGACACAACTGATGGGGAGCATGTAAATAGTGAACAGGATTGGGCCGAGTACGGAGCCCTGGGGGACCCCACAAGTAACAGTGTGGGATCGTGATTTAGCTCCCCCCAGGGCTACACACTCGGTGCGTTCAGTGAGGTAGGAGTGAAACCAGTGGAGGACAGTGCCAGAGAGACCGATGTAATGTTGAAGACGGTGGAGGAGGATGTGGTGGTCGACTGTGTCAAACGCAGCAGAGAGGTCGAGAAGGATGAGAAGGGATGTGAAACCGGAGTCTGAGGCCATCATGAGGTCATTGGTGACTCTCATGAGGGCTGTCTCAGTGCTATGGGATGGACGAAAACCAGACTGGAATTTTTCGTAAAGGCTGAATGATTTGAGGTGGTTGTGAAGACGAGCAGAAACAGTTTTTTCTAGGATTTTGGAAATGAATGGCAGGTTTGAAATGGGTCTGTAGTTTGATAGAACTGTGGGGTCTAGGGTGGGTTTTTTGAGGAGGGGTTTGATGAGAGCAGTTTTGAGGGAGGGTGGAGTCTGACCAGTCTGGAGAGAGAGATTAATGATTTCTGTGATAAGTGGGGAAATTGATGTATTATGGGTTTTGAGCAGAGGGGAGGGAAGGGGATCCAGGGAGCAGGTGGAGGGTTTGGACTTTTGGATTATTTTCTCGACCTCCTGCTGCGTAGTGAGGGTGAATTCTGAGAATGTGTGTGTATTTGCAGTAGGATCTATGTCGGTGGAAGGTGGATGGTTTAAGAGTGAGAAAGAGGAGCGGATGTTGTCAATTTTGGATGTGAAGGAGTCAAGAAATTTATTGCATTGTTGAACTGAGTTGTCGATGTGTGTGGGGATTTGTGGTTGTAAAAGATTGCTAGCAGTGGAAAAAAGTTGCTTAGAGTTGCCGGGGCTATTGTCTATGAGTTTGCTGTAGTGATTGGACCTGGCTGTATGGAGTGCTCTGCAGTATACCTACTGATGTTCCCGGTAAGCCAGCTTATGCACCGTCAGACCCGAGGCTAGGAAAGCACGCTCCAGCACTCGCCCAGATCTCTTCATCTGCCTCAGCTCCTCTGTGTACCAGGGGGCTGACTGTTTGAAAGAGACAGACTAGGTTCTCAGTGGAGCATGGGAGTCCAGGATGGAGGTTAGACTGTGGTTGTAGTATTCCACCAGGTCACTGACGGAGGAGTGCAGAGGAGGAGTGAGGTGTTGAAGGTGTAGATCAAGGGAAGCAGGGTTGATGTTCTGTAGGTTCCTGAAGGTTATCTGTCATTGTGGTTTGGAGAGGGGTACTGAAGAAGGTACTTTCACAGTGATGATTGTGATCCGAGATGCCGATGTCATACACATGGAGATCAGTGAGGGTTGTGAGGGTTGTGATGATTAAGTCCAGAGTATGTCCTTTGGTGTGTGTGGGGCCATCAACCAGCTGCTGGAGGTTTAGACAGTCCAGAACTTGTCTAAATTCACTCGCAAGATGACAGGTTTGTAAGTCCATGTGAATATTAAAGTCCCCCAGAATGAGAATGTTTTTTGAGGTGATACAGAGTGAAGCCAGAAGATCATGTATTTCACTGATGAAACTTGAGTTGGATTTAGGGGGGCGGTAGATCAGCACTATTGTTAAAGACAATGGAGGTTTGAGAGTGATTACCATGTTTTCAAAAGAGTTAAAATTGGGCACAGACAGGATAGATGCTTGAATGGGATTGCGGAATATTACAGCTAAGCCACCCCCCCGGCCAGATGTGCGGGCCTTACTGAGGTATTGGTAACCTGGGGGGCAGGCCTCATTGAGATGTAAGTAGACATCCGGCTGTTGCCATGTCTCTGTGAGACACATGATGTCTATTTCTTTTTCTGTGATGTGATCCTGGATAAGACCGGATTTATTTGTGAGTGATTGTGTATTCAGCAGCTCCACGGTGGCAGAGTGAACAGGGCTTGCTTTATTAAGAGGCCGGAGCACACCGTAATCCACTCCGGGTTTTCCACGTCGCCATGGCTGAGCCATATCAGCTCCTGTAATGGCAGCGCTCTGATGACGCATGAGCTGACGCGACAGTGGAGCGACGGGATGTGCAGCAGTCCAGATGGAGGCAATATTGGAGTTCGAAACTGTGAATCGGCGTCGGGATCCTCTGTATGTATGGATGTATGGAGGTCTCCGTAGAATTCCCAGGTCCTTGATGGTGGACAGCCCAGTCGGACGACGGTTGTTGTTGTATTTCAAGAGCTCCGTAGGCGAATAAGTCAACATTGCGTTTGTCCGGGCAGCACTCAAGGCCGGAGAGGCGGTGTTTGTCTCCGTTAGCCACAGCCTTGGGACACAGTTTTGGACAACTGTAATAGCTGCTAACTGCAGAAGCCCGCCGGGAACCAGGGTGTTGATCAGAGGGAAAACCGCCTCAGGAACCTGTTGAAAACTTCAAGCAGCAGCAAGGTGTAAGGCTTATCCAGGACGCCCCAGAGGAGCCAGGTACGTCCAGTATACAGCCAGCCTTTCAGCGTAATCCATGTTCACAAGAGATATTACCAGAATCATAAGTTTAGGCGAGTTTTGGCAGATCTGGTGGAGAAGCGGCGAACAGTTAACGCCAGCGCCCCCCCCCCCCACCAGAATAAGGTGGTAGATTGACAGTAGAAGTGATTGACAGTTTGATGCCAGCTTCGGGTAGTGCTCAATGCTGTGGTGCCCTTGAGCAAGATACTAAACACACATTTTACAAATACAGTGTGAGTACATGATTGAAGATAGACACAAAGCACACTGACATGGACTAGCCTCAAGACTTAGCACCAGCTCTTATAGTGAGAGTTACCTCACCCCGTCACACTTAATTTAACCATCAATGTAGCCGCATTTATTCACTGTGCTGCAAATATGAATGACGCTATGCTAACAACACTAACACATTAGTATCTCTTATGCCAGTCTGGGGTCCGGGCTGTGTCCTTGGAACAGACAGCACTTTGACTTATAGTCTGTGAGCCGAACATCGTATTCACTCACGGCTGACAGCATGAGGTCAGCCCTGAGTACACACACTGTAAATATCACCATAAACTCACTCATTTATGGGCCTGTATTTCTCATCTAACATTAGTTATTCAAAATTGACTACAAATGGTGAAAATCCAAGGTTAAAAATTATGTAAATATATACAAAACATATGAATGTGTAAATATAATCATTTTACGGTTTAATTAGTTAAGAAGTAGGCGTTTGCTAAATGATGGAACTCAGTGACACTTTGACCTTGCTAGGCTGGTGAGTCGGCTAGTGGTGGGGTTTTCGGCTATTTTATGGGATCCAAATCTTCTGTTCATTTTAAAGAGCCTTTAAAAAACTGGTTCGTTGTTGATTTATTTACACTACAATTGCAAAACTATTCGCTCACCCATCCAAATAATCAAAATCAGGTGTTCCAATCACTTTCATGGCTACAGGTGTATAAAAATCATGCACGTGGGCATGCAGACTGTTTCTTCAACATTTGTGAAAGAATAAACTCCAGCGCAGTGGAGACCCGTTCTCTGGAGTGACGAATCACGCTTCTCCATCTGTCAATCTGATGAACGAGTCTGGGTTTGGAGGTTGCCAGGAGAACGGTACTTGTCAGACTGCATTGTACCAAGTGTAAAGTTTGGTGGACAGGGGAATATGGTGTGGGGTTGTTCTTCAGGAGCTGGGCTTGGCCCCTTAGTTTCAGTGAAAGGAACTCTGAATGCTTCAGCATATCAAGAGATTTTGGACAATTTCATGCTCCCAACTTTGTGGGAACAGTATGGAGATGGCCCCTTCCTCCTCAACATGACTGTGCACTAGTGTATAAAGCAAGGTCCATAAAAACGTGGATGAGAGAGTTTGGTGTGGATGAACTTGACTGGCCTGCGCAGAGTCTGGACCTCAACCTGATAGAACACCTTTGGGATGAATTAGAGCGGAGACTGAGAGCCACCTCACAAATGGAAGAGTGGTCAAAAAGTCCAATAAACACATTCCTAAACCTTCCCTGAAGAGTTGAAGCTGTTATAGCTGCAAAGGGTGGACTAATGTCAAATTAAACAACTCCAGGTCTGTTTTTGAGAAGGTCACAACATTCTAATATGTCTTCAAGTTCACAAGAGTCAATTTTGTGTTATATAGGAGTAAGCCTTTTTTATGAATCTGTCTACATCTTCAAAAATGCTATGTTGCACCTTGTGATATCATGAAGCCATCTTCTACAAGGTGGACCAGAGTGTTTTCTGTTTAAGAGAAGAACTTGTCCGAATTAAACAAAATACAACTCCAGGTCTGTTTGTGATGAGGAAACTACTTTATAACAGATGAGAAATTGTGGAATGGTTTAAAATGGTTCAAATGAGAGTGGAATGTGTTTACCCTTTGAAATGATGCATAAAACATTGCACTACAATATTAATAATGCATGTGCTGTGCTGTTGGCTCAGTGTTAATCAGTATAAAGATGAAAAAAGTTATTTCATAAATTATAAAGATATTCAGGTCTTTTAAAAAATTAGATTCAGTTCCAACCATTCACATTAATGAAGGATTATTTTACTTTGGGGTATTAAATGCTAACACAAAAACTTTTATTGTTTTGAAAATGCTATATTCACCAAGCTGTGAGTCCCCACTTCCTTTGCTCTCAATTTTAAGTCACTCCCCCCTTCAGTGCTCTATCACAACACAATCAGCGTGCATCCCGCTAATGAAACTACTGCACATCACATCAGGTTTGTGAAGTTGCTGTGTACAGTTATGTCATGTACAGTCATGTTTTTGTTTTGAATTGTTGTGTTGTAGGCAAGAGCATGGGACAGAATCTTACTGCTAACCGTCAGGAGGGTTTGAATAGAGCCCAGAAAACATGCATGGATGACATCTAAAACCTCTTCAGGCATGTTTTTGATGAGGGAACAGTGTTATAACATTCAGCCGATTCAGCATAATACCCCCTCTTTAAGGAAACAAGAGCTGACTGTCACTAGAGCCAGCCTCTCCTCTCTGTTGAATGCAGGATTGTCTGAGAATGGGTGCACAGCCTATTTATATATATATATATAATCATTTTTAAACCAAGTTCAGATGCTAAATTGGAGGATGAGTCACAACAGGGTAAGAATTATTATTTTTCCCTGCTTTATTATCCATATCACATGCCATTTTTATATTGCTATGATACAAATTGTGTTTCTCTCATGTGTAAATCTGCTTGTCTATAAAACCCATCAGAATTCCAGAGAAAAGTTCCAGTCTCAGATTATACCTCTGAAAACTACTGTAAAACGTAATGTCCTTGGCTGGCCAGGCGATGGCACATAGAAAGCTTAAATGTAACTTTTGTTAAAAGATGAATAAATTGCTATGGGACAGTGAGATAATGCACAAATGGAAGGGAATGAAGACAAAAGGAGGTGTAAAAAAAAAAAAAAAAAGCAAAATATTGATTGTTCCCTGAAGTAACACTGGCATTCTGTGAACTTTACCAACAATTTTGTCAACTTCCATTTTTGAACAACAGGCCCCGCTGAGTGTGCTGTAACGCTTATTGTATGTCTTTGTGTTTGTTGTGTTGTTGCTGTGTGTGTCAAACAGGCTCTGTGTACGTGAAAATGAATTTCCCCTTGGGGACAATAAAGTCTAAAGTCTAAAAAGTCTAAAGTCTAAAGTCTAACTTTCAGCAGTGTTTGGTTGTTTAGTCAATCCAAACAGATAGAGATTGCACTCTCTCTCTCTCTCTCTCTCTCTCTCTCTCTCTCTCTCTCTCTCTATATATATATATATATATATATATATATATATATATATATATATATATATATATATATATACAAAGGCTGTGTCCCACCATAGTGGGGTAGCCTAGACAGGGCATACATTTGTTCCTTTCCCTCCTTCCTTCCTTTCCCCAAACCCTCCTTCCGTGACTTTTTTTTTTTTTTTTTTTTTTCCTCGTTTGTACCAGCGTCCTTTCCTCATCACCATCACCACTCTCTTCCCACACATATATATATATATATAATGTGCTACTCACCTTCCACGGTGGTTGGTCTCTCACTCTCATCCAGCTCGGGTCCTCTACCAGAGGCCTGGGAGCTTGAGAGTTCTGTGCAGTATCTTTGCTGTTCCTAGTACTGCACTTTTCTGGACTGAGATGTCTGATGTTTTTCCTGGGATCTGTTGTAGCCACTCCTCCAGTTTGGGGGTTATAGCCCCGAGTGCTCCGATCACCTCGGGCACCACTGATGCCTTCACTTTCCAGGCCTTCTCCAGCTCTTGAGCCCATGGTATTTCTCTAGTTTCCCATGTTCCATTTTCCTGATGTTACCAGCGCTTGGTATTGCAATGTCCACCACCACGGCTCTGTTCTGTTGCCTATCCACCACCACTATGTCTGGTTGGTTCGCCATCACCATTCTGTCAGTCTGTATCTGGAAGTCCCACAGGATCTTGGCTCGGTCATTCTCCGCAACCTTCGGAGGTGTTTCCCACCTTGACCTTGGGGTCTCCAGCCTGTACTCTGTACAGATGTTTCTGTACACTATGCCCGCCACTTGGTTGTGTTGCTCCATGTATGCTTTCCCTGCCATCATCTTACACCCTGCAGTTATGTGCTGGACTGTCTCAGGAGCCTCTTTGCACAGCCTACACCTTGGGTCTTGTCTGGTGTGGTAGATCTGGGCCTCTATTGCTCGGGTGCTCAAGGCCTGCTCCTGTGCAGCCAGGATGAGGGCCTCTGTGCTGTCCTTCAGACCAGCCCTCTCCAGCCATTGGTAGGATTTCTTGATATCAGCCACTTTAGTTATGTTTCGGTACGCCCCATGTAGGGACTTGTCCTGCCATGATGGTCCCTCCAGCACCTCTTCCTCTGCACTCCACTGTCTGAGGCATTCCTTGAGCACATCATCTGTTGGGGCCTTGTCCTTGATGTACTTATGGATTTTGGATGTTTCATCCTGAACAGTGGTTCCCACACTTACTAGTCCTCGGCCTCCTTCCTTCCGGCTCGTGTACAGTCTCAAGGTGCTGGATTTGGGATGGAACCCTCCATGCATGGTCAGGAGCTTTCGTGTCTTAACATCTGTGGTCTGTATCTCCTCCTTTGGCCAGCTTATGATTCCTGCTGGGTATCTGATCACTGGCAGGGCATAGCTGTTTATTACCTGGGCCTTGCTCTTGCCATTGAGCTGACTTCTTAGGACTTGCCTTACTCATTGCAGGTATTTGGCCGTAGCCGCTTTCCTTGTTGCCTCTTCAAGGTTGCCATTTGGTTGTGGGATGCCAAGGTACTTGGTAACTGTCCTCAATGTCTGTTATTGTTTCCTCTGGGAGTGAGACCCCCCTCTGTGTGGACTACCTTCCCTTTCTTTATCACCATCCTACTACATTTCTCAAGCCTGAATGACATTCCAATGTCTGTGCTGTAGATCCTGATGGTGTGGATCAGTGAGTCAATGTCTCGCTCACTTTTAGCATACAGCTTGATGTTTCATTTCATTTCATTTCATTTCATATTTATTTCTATAGCACATTTAAAAACAACGTCAGTTGACCAAAGTGCTTCACATGAAGGATAAAAGACAAAAGAACATATACATATATAACAGTGTAAGGACTATAATAAAAACTATAATAAAAAACTGACTAACTAGTATTAAAAGCCAGGGAAAAGAGATGAGTTTTTAATCTTGTCTTAAACTGCGTTACAGACTGAGAGGATCTGACAGGAAGAGGAAGGCTGTTCCACAGTTTGGGCGCTGCCACAGAAAAGGCTCTGTCCCCTCTCGTCCTGAGTCTAGTCTTGGGAATGACCAACAGAAGCTGGTCGGCTGATCTCAGGGCTCTGGGTGGAGTGTAGGGCTCCAGTAATTCCCTCAAATAGACTGGACCCAAAGAGTGTAAACGATGTCATCCATGTAGAGGAGGTGACTGATGGTGGCCCAATTTCTGAGTCGGTATCTGTAGCCAGTGCTTTCGATGATCTGGCTGAGGGGGTTTGTGAGTTGTTTCGTTTTATAACAGTGTCTTGTTTTGTTTAAGTGAGAGACCTTTCACCTTGTCTCTTTTCTGGTCTTTCTAAGTGTGTGAAACTGTCCATTTTTTTCCTGTCCAGTTGTCTTCCATATGTTGTTTATGGAGTTCCCAGGAAGCTAAAACTGTGGGAAGTTAATTTTATCACTGTTTACGGCAAGCAGATGTTTAAGCTAAAAGCCATGTGTTCAGTACATTTGTTTTCTCTTGCCTATATAAGAAGAGGTTCTCTCTGTGTCAAGTTGTGAGTCAGATGTAACCAGTGCCATGTAAACCAACTGAATTGACTTCGAATTAAAACCCTGTGTGTCAGATCTCCGGCTGAAGTCTCCTGAATTCAATTCCCTACAAATTTGGTGGAAGGATGCGGGCAGAATAGGAGCGCAATACAGCTGGGAGGAAACGACAGGAGCTGCTCACCCGAAAGTCACAGAAAACCTACGGCATAAGCGCGCGCCACAAACAGGTACAGACGGATGCCTTTTCTAAAATACTGTCGAAATTGGTCAGATTAAATTTTATTATGACGTAATGAATATGGGACTTTTGAAAAAATTTAACTGTTAAAAAGATTTTTTAGGTTTACGTAAGTGAGCACTGTTTTTTAAGTTATTTGTTGCTTTTGTTGTATGCGCGATGAAATAAGTTTTGGAAATAAGTTTTGGAAATAGGAAATAAGTTTTGGAAATAAGTTTTGGAAATAGGAAATAAGGAATAGGGCCCGGGAGTTTTTTTAATAAAATACGTATAAAAACCCTTAAAAAATACATCTTTAATTCGTTTTATACGAGTTAATAGTAGATCTACATGTGTAACTAGAGCGCTCTAAAATTGTGCCTGTTCAAATTGAACAAGAACATTTACGGCTGTAGAATATATTTTTGTGATCAGACGTAAGAATGTGGTATCACAGTATATGCGTGTTGTTTTTTATTCAGTTGAGCTTTGCAGAAGTTATCAAACTCAGATCAATAATCCACACTAACTTGGATTATTCCCAAACAGAGTATGATATTGTATGCCATTGTAAGATTGCAAAGGGAACAGTATTGCAAATTGGAATTGTTTCTAAGCCCTGTGATGATGAGCAGTTAAAAGAAGGGGTGGAATTAGTATATGAAAGAACGCTGCCACCTGCTAATGCTACTTTGTCTATACGTTATGGAAGATTTTCCAAAATCTGTGAAAAATTGAATGATACTCTGTTATGGGATGTCGATTTAGTAGAAGCCAAACTGTTGTGTAAATGGGTCAACAGACCAAGATTTAAATTTGGATGTAGATGTAATACCGTTTCATATGCAATTGTGGAGATGATGAGTAGTGATGATATTTGTGAAAATATAATAACAGAGGCAAATGTGACCACTACTCAGAAAAAGGTGCCTGCTCTAGTCACAATGCTAAACGATATCTCATTGGACAGAGAAAGTAGCATTCTTATTAATAGATCAATAAGTAATGAATATGAATCTGAGTCTAATATAACTAACAATAGCTCGTTTGATATTCAATCCATTACGAATAAATTTAATACGTTTGTGAAAAGAGTTACATCTTCAATGGGAATAGCTGCTGAGCAAATTCAGCAAATTCATTTGGACACTGTAATTAAAAAATTTAAAACTGAAATAGTAAAATAAATAACCAAAAATGTTAACATAACAAAGGCTTTATGTTCATCCAATTCATCCAAGCTGGCTAAAATTTTGCGTGATTTAAAAATGGAATATGAGCTATCAAATTTTAAATTACAAGTTACTCTTGCTACGGTTGTTGTTTTGGGTTTCTTAATTTTATGCATTGTCTTGGTGACGGCTGTGCTGATGTGTATACGTTTTCCAAAATTTCCTGAAGTAGTTCTGCCAGTCTCCGATAATTCTTTGTCTCTGCACAGTTGGGATGATGAATTCAGTGTGGAGGAAAATTCAAGTGTTTAATTGAGATCATTTAATGGCACTGTATGATGGCTCTAATTGTGTTAAAAATGGTTAATGTGAGTGAAATTGAGTGAATGAGTGGCCGTTTTGAACGAGTATGTGAAGTTTTACAATAAGCATTTGATGTACTAATAGGATTTATGCAAGCTATTTTCGTTGTGTTGGAATTACAGAGGATAATTGTGTTGGAAAATAAGTTACAGAAAATATTAGATTGGATTGAAAGAATCGACTAGTATATCTGGACCTTGTATATAGAATGTTAAAAGTTAAATTCCTGAAATAGCTTGTATGAATGCTATTATAAAAAGTAAAGCTGCAGAAGACAGACAAATGATTGGAGATATTGTGACATTCTTTAAATAAAATAAATACATTACACTTACAAAAATTAGGTCATTATTTACAAAACATCATTTGAAAATCCTTATGTATGACAGTATGCAGTCCGTCTGTAGTTCGGGCTAGGTTTTTGCAGGAAAATTTGTAGTTAAAAACACTGGAGTTAAATGTTGCACCACGCTTATCGTAAAACATGTAGCAGCATATCTATGGTGGTAGTGCACGATTATCTTTCATTTCGGCTTTTCATATGATTTACAGTTCAAAACGTGATTAAAAGTATTGATTGTTTGATCTTGAACAAATAGATATTTTTTATCCAGTAAATGCTGCTCACTTCGCTTTGTGGTCCTGCGTGTTTCTGCTTTATTACGCTGTTTCCCTAAGGTTTTTGAGCGAATCTCATAGTAGATATTTGTTCGTTTAAGGCCGATGTAAAAACCCAGACAGCTCCGTGTAATAGATGTAGTGATGTTTCTTAAATAGACTCGGTTTCTGTAGGAGTAATGTTATGTTGGCTCGTGCAGTACGTCTCGCTAATTATTTCGTGTAAAACACGTGGGAGCGCATTGGTTCCGTTCGCATGTGAAGTATAATTTAAAAAATCAATCTTTAATTAAGATACATTGTTTTGAACTGTAAATTTAAATTAATTTGATTTAATTGATTATTCTTGTATATCTAGTTTCTAGATTGGGTCAAATTTTAAAATTATATAGAGTAGAATTCTAGGATTGATTAGTCTTTTAAAATTTTAAGTATAAATAAATTATTACCGCTTATATTTTGCTTATAAATTACTCGTTATTTTAGATAATTTGTGTGAGTTAAAAATTTATTTGGTTTCATTCTCCTCTCTCCCGGAGTATGTGGGTGTTCGTGAAATTAAGTCAGCTGGCCTTTTGTATGTGTGCTTGTGTGCGTGTGTGACACTAGGGTGCGGTATGAATGTTTGTTATGGTTGTAGGTTTTGTTTGTGGTTGAATAAAGATCAGTGCCATTGGTGATTAAAATATTAACTAATTAATTATACAAATGAATTTGGAAAATAGTAAATGCATATTAGATTGTTAAAACTATTTTGGAAAATGATTTCAAATATATGTGCAGCTTGGATGAGTTGAATTTACAGTATTTAGATTTGCGGGCTAATATGTTAATTTTGGTAAAAAATAAAAAATTCCAATCTGTAATAAGAGGTTCTTGCTTTGTTTAATGTAATATCAAAAAACATAAAACTAATTAAAACATTGTTTAAATTTCTTTTATTTTTTCAGAATCTCAAACTTAAAGCTACAACTGAGAATATTCTGCGGGAAGCGAAATATGACTGAAGCTCACGCATTCTAAAATTTCGACAAAAGCTGTAGGTGACTACAGTTGATTAAACAGGTGATTAAAATTAATTACCTAAGTTCAAAGAATTTGAACCTTACTAATATTTTTTGATGTTTATATTGATAAAATATACTCTAAATTTAAATGCATTTAAATTTGAATTACTTCAGCAAAGTGTAATAAAATATTGTATTTTGATGGGGTAATTTTGGTTTCAAATACTAAGTTAAATTTTTCTTTTTTCTAGAGATCAGGCTAAGGACAGAGAGTGACAGCGGGGGATCAGTCTTCCTAAAAAATCTACAGGTAGATAGAGAATAATTAGTAATTTCTTAAATAGTGACCTACTCTATCAATATAATTGGTTAGGCGTTTTAAAAAACAACATTCAATTGGTAATAACTAATTAATAGATAAAGAAAATTATACCAAAATGTCCCAGTTCATTACGTTAGATCAATTGCGGCAGTATTGGAAAACAAAGGTGTTGGAAGAGGAGCCAAACCCAAGAAGAGCCCAAGCAAACCAAGCACTCATTCTAGACATAATCAAAAAATATGTCAAAAAAGGAATGCTTCATCCTGGGAAGGACGCTATAGCGCCTACGGAGGCACAATGGAGAAATATTAAAAACTATTATAAGGAAAAGATAAAGCAGTGCAATTTGGAGTCCGAACATAGTACTATGCTAAGAAAAATAAACCAAGTAAAGATACAGAAGCACAAGAATGAGATGAAACGCCAATTAAAAATACAGAAGTATGAAGAAGAGATGAAATTGATTAAAAAAATGCATCAGTGGGCGAAGGAGATGATGGAAATGCAGGAAATGAGAGATTCTGTTCTGGTTCTTAAGCCAAAGGAGAAAAAGGTGGTCCTAGAAGAAGACCTTCTGAAGGAAGTTCCAAGAGAACCTTCTGTGGGAATATATCCAAATCTTGACAAATATGTGGCAGCACACAGATATCCCACACGCTCTAAATCTGAAAATTCTGGAGAAGAGTCGGAAGAAGAAGAGAAAGAAATGAGTAGTAAACAACCAAGAAAGAAAGCAATTAAAAAAGCAATTCAAAAGTCATTAAATCAGAATGAAGCAGATAATTCAGATGTTCCTCTACTTGAGACTAAATCACACTGTCCTGTAGATGCACCGGAAAAAGAAAAAAGATGGCAGCCTGAGATGTTAAGAGAACTTGCTCCTCCGCCATATTCAGGTGATATCCGTGAAGATCCAGGGGCAGTAACACCCTCTGCTTCTCTAAACACATGGGAACAAGCTTCGTGCGTGACACCAAGAATGACACACAAGATACTTGGAGGAGAGTTAGCGCTTATGTCTGTGGAGCCACAACCAAGAGAACTTGAAGAGAAAATGGAATTGATTCAAACTCAGGTGTCGGCATTGACTCGGATGATGGAGATTGATAAAAGATCCAAGCAAAGTAATGAAGAGGAACATATGAGAAGATTAGAACAAGAGCTTAACCAAGAGGGAATACCGGGATCCAGTAAAAGTGGGACGCCAAAGTCAACAAAGAGTCAAGAAGAAGAGGACTTGGAAAAAGTGTCAGTGGAGCATGAAGATGAATCCTTTGCAGTTGAAGGATATTTTAATGGAAATGTTGAACAAACTGAATATAAAGAGGCATATATTAATGGCATAGTTAATCCCATACCACAGGAATCAAAGAAGTCTACAGGTGTCTTCCCAATAAGGTTAGATGGTCAACAGGTGGTCTATCAACCCTTCTCATTAAAGGATTGGAGTGCTCTAATGCTTAATCTCCCAAAAATAAGTAAAGGTGGTGTCCCGTGGCTAAGAGCTTTGTTTAAAGAAACCGCTGGTGATCGCTTGTGTTGGGGAGATATTCAAGCTGCTCTGATTAAAGTTGCTGATGAAACTGTCGCCGAAAAACATCAAAAGAGCCATAGAAGGAAAATTGGGAGGAAGGCTACGTAATAACCATGCTATTCATATTTTCCGTGAAGCCCTAGAGGGAGAACTTAAAGAACGATATCCTACTATGGTCACAGAGGAATTGTTGAGTATGCAAATGAAGGACAATGAAGATTATTACAGCTACAAGCAACGTGCTACAAATCTATATCACGACACAACTGGAGAACGAATTGAGGTCGGCACTGGAATGTCGTTTATGTTCCGCTCTACTCTGGTGAAAGGTATGCCTACTGTGGTTCAAGAAGCACTTCAAAATGTGATGGGCCTCTACAACAAAACAGAAGATGAATTTGATGCTCATTGTAATCATCATATAAATAAATGGCTAAAAGACAAAAAAGCTACTGAAGAAAAGAAGCAAGAATTGGAACTTGCCACAATAAAATTACAATTGGCAAAATACCAGGGTGAACTTAAAGACAAGAAAAAAAGATAAAAATGCAAAAATAATGAGCATACAAGCGGACTCTGATCAAGAAGATATGTTATCTGCTACAAAACAACTAACAGCTGCAATCAAGTTGATGATGAATACACAACAACCGCAAGAAACAATGACACTTAATGCTCAGCCAAATCAATCTATGTCAACGCCAAATGTGCCAGTTATGATCTATAATGGCCCTCAACCAAGAAATCGAGGAGGTTACAGAAACTGGAAGTAACAGAGGAAGGGGGCAGAGAGATGCACAAACCTGAAGGCTTGTACAATGAAGATGCACCGTTTATAGAGTGGGATAAACGACACCACTCGTATGTTCAACAGTTACAAAAAATTGTGAAGCAACTGCATAAATGCAGGCAGAGAACATATGGCCTACAAGATGTAGCTGATCTGGACATTGAAGTTCTTCCAGGATCTTGGGTGTATGTAAAGGTCCATAAGCGAAATAATTGGACTCAACCATATCAAACTGGGCCATATCAAGTTCTGCAGTGCACGGGAAGATCGGTTCAAGTGCAAAGAGAAGATTCAAAAGTGTGGTATCACTTATCACACTGTTTTAAAGCATCAGTAGACCCAAGTGAGCGACATTCTCCAAACCCAATTGACAATGCCACTGAATCTACAATTCAGGATGAAGAGAGCCAATCGACTCCAGAAATTGATGATGCCAAGGAACCTAAAAACCACTCTCGTCCACCTTCTGCTGCTGGGGATCCAGGAGAGGAGGAGGAGAAAAGGGGGAGAAGACAAAGAAAAAGGGAAAGGACAGTATGAGTCTTCTTTTTGGAAATATTCTCGATGTGTATTTCTAATTATGCTAATGATGCTATTCTTTGTTGTTTTAGTGTGGGGTTACATTCTACCTATCCATGAAAGTTTTGAAACTGACCTCGGACAAAGCAGCTCACAACAGCCAACAGTCAAAACTGCAGTCTACGCTACATCTGAGTTGGCAAAAGCTAATACAGGTAAGAAACAATGGGCACTGAAAAGAGACAAGAGACAATGGGCATTAAAAAGTGAGAACAGGGTAACACCAAAATTGGTAAAATATTGTTATGAGGGACAAACTTGTAATTTACTTTTTGACGTATGTGAAGTGCTAGATTGTATGCTAGGAATACCTGCTATTGATCATGCATTAAATGTCCAGATTATCTGCAAAGACACTTGTCTGACAAAAGCAAATAATTTTGATGCGTTTGTGGACAATGCCAGGGTTATAACTAGTACCAGTGTACAACATAATCAAGAAGGAAATGCTTCTCAGATTGACTTTCAGCAAAGAGTTACTTTAACAAAAATTAGAAAGGATGAAGCATCTTATCAAATGGGTCTAAGTAGATGTAGAGAGCGCAAAGCAATCACTAACCGATGTAATCCTCTAATATTGTCTATTAAAAATCCAACCTTCAAAGACTCTGGAATATATTCCATAAGTTTCCAGTGTTTGGAAATTATTTCTGTACCATGTAATAGAAAAATGAAAGTGAATTTTGAAGGTTATATTCAAGTGACAATTTTAAAGGCCAATAAGCCAGCTCTGGAGAATGATTTAATTTCTCTAACTGAAGCAATAAAAATTGAAACAGGTCATGAGATTAATGAAAATACATGGTTAAAATGGGTACAGTACACTGCCCACACTTTGACTTCAGAAGACTGCATTGTGTGCTCTACAGCTAGACCACAACTGACTACCACATCTATACCATATTCTAATGAGAGAGATTTGACCTGTATACTTAAACTCTTTACTAGAAAGTCATTTGATCAAGCTGATGAATGCTATTCCCTTCACAAAAAATTACCTGCAGTAACTTCAAAAGATACACCTACATCTTGGGTTATAGGTACTGCTAAGTATACTTGTTTCCTTCGGGATACTGTCATACATACAGATACAGAAAGTAGTGATAGAAATGCGATAGAAAGTTTCATTACTAATTTTTGTAATCAGACTTTCTCTTCAGATAATTATGAGGAGTTTGCACTTTTGACAAGTCACACTACTGCCAGAGCTGACATTTGGTGGTTATGTGCTGATTTACGCATGTATGCTATCCTGTCAAAAACATGGTCAGGTGTTTGGACGCCGATTATGTTGATTACTCCATTCACTATAGGTTCAGCAAATTTGTTAGACTTGAAACAAATTCAAGTATCATACAGGGGTAGCTCGAGGGATAAACATATCCATAAGAGATCATTGTCATACCCATCTCAACCTAAGCTAGCAGGGTCGTTTAATGAGGATATTTATCTTAGTGCGGTTAATACACCAGTTGGGGTTCCAGATCAGTTTAAAGCACAGAATGAAATTGCAGTTGGATTTACTTCAGTTTTGTTTGCAGGAGCAACTGCTACTAAAAATGCCATTTGGATAAATTATCTCTATTACAATCAGCAAAGGTTTATAAATCATACTATTGAAGCAATAGAGGGTATTGTGGAGCAACTTGGTCCAACCTCACTTATGGCTTGGCAAAATCGAATTGCCCTTGATATGTTGCTGGCCAAAGAATCATCAGTGTGCAGCATGTTTGGAGCAGAATGTTGTACTTTTATACCCAATAATACTTCACCTGATGGAAGCATTGCTAAGGCTCTAAACAAACTTAAATCATTATCTGCTGAAATTGCTAAAAATTCTGGTATCTCTGAAGACTCCTGGACAAACTGGTTTTATAAACTGTTTGGACCATGGGGGCTACAATATTATCTATTGCTACTACAATGCTGACTGTGATCACTATTTTGATTATAATTGGATGCTGTATCATTCCTTGTCTTCGATCATTAGTAGAACGACTGATAGCTACTGCTTTAAAACAAAGATCTCCTACTTCCCAAATTTTGCTACTTTCTGTAGAATCTCCGGAATTTGTGGATTAAGTTTAGCTATGATTGCCCAGATTAAACTATCACTAAAATAAGGTCTAATTTTGGTCTCATATGGTGCTCCTTGTTTCTTATTCTGAAGTGTCCGAGAGTCATGTATTAATTTGTGTGGTGATGTGAAATTTAAAAAGCTAAAGCTAAAATTAATATTTACTCTTTTGTTTTTGATTTTGTTGAAGCGATCACATGTTGCTATGTGATCGAAAGGGGGAATTGTGAGTTGTTTCGTTTTATAACAGTGTCTTGTTTTGTTTAAGTGAGAGACCTTTCACCTTGTCTCTTTTCTGGTCTTTCTAAGTGTGTGAAACTGTCCATTTTTTTCCTGTCCAGTTGTCTTCCATATGTTGTTTATGGAGTTCCCAGGAAGCTAAAACTGTGGGAAGTTAATTTTATCACTGTTTACGGCAAGCAGATGTTTAAGCTAAAAGCCATGTGTTCAGTACATTTGTTTTCTCTTGCCTATATAAGAAGAGGTTCTCTCTGTGTCAAGTTGTGAGTCAGATGTAACCAGTGCCATGTAAACCAACTGAATTGACTTCGAATTAAAACCCTGTGTGTCAGATCTCCGGCTGAAGTCTCCTGAATTCAATTCCCTACAGGTTCAGACCTATGCAGAACAGTGGGGACAGTGTGTCTCCTTGGTATATGCCACATTTGATGGACACTTGTGCAAGTGGCTTGCCATTGGCTTCAAGGGTGGTTTTCCACAACCGCATCGAGTTTGCAATGAATGCCCTTAGTGATTATTGATATTGTACAGCTCCAAGCACTCAGTGATCCATGTGTGT
The DNA here is from genome assembly GCA_036785185.1 of Paratrypauchen microcephalus. NCBI lineage: Eukaryota > Metazoa > Chordata > Actinopteri > Gobiiformes > Gobiidae > Paratrypauchen > Paratrypauchen microcephalus. Next base: position 706,239 of record JAVJIX010000196.1, read on the forward strand.
GGCATTGAGTCATAGGCTTTCTTGTAATCAATCCAGGCAGTGCACAGGTTGGTCTGACAGGTTCTGTAATCACGGGCGACTATTCGGTCAACCAGGAGTTGGTGTTTGGCTCCCCTGGAGTTTTTGCCGATGCCCTTCTGTGCTGCGCTCATGTATTGATCCATGTGCCCAGTCGATAAAATACCTCCTGGTTTGTTTCTTTTTCTTTGAAAATCACCAACTACTACTTCTACATGTTCTAAAACAAATATTTTACTAAACTGATAGATTTTCCCTTCATATTCCTCTCCGTGGAGGAATTATTGCACTTGACAAGTGGGAAATTCAAACTCACCTGCTTCCACTGGGGGCTGCCATCTTGATTCTGCACCAGGCTATCACAGGGCCATCTAGCAGCCAAAGAATAAAACTACAGATACTACGTATGTGGCCAGCATGCAGTTAGGGGTGAAAATGTCTGTGTTCCCTGTGTTATAATGACTTTCATACTTATGCATCTCTTCACTCTTGCAGAACCCAGGCTTAATTGAAGAGCTTTGCACACTGGAGTAGCAAGTGACTGACATTTTTCTTAAAAAAGGTATTAACATTCAACAAGACACAATATCTGCATGTCATACACTTCAAAACAGAAATGATAAAAACAAACCATCCATTATTGTGAGATTTACAAACAGGAAATATAAAAATGATCTACTGAAACAAGCAAAAAAAATTAAAAGGCACAAATATATATATGTGAATGAGCACCTGACGAAAAAAAAAAAAAAGGCAAATATTGCAAGAGAAGCAAGGCTTTTAAAAAGGCAAAACCATATAATAGCAACATGGGTCCGGAACTGTCGAGTTTGGATAAGGGTAAAAGAAGGGGGCAAATGCCATACAGGTCAGGAATGTGGATGAGCTTGCCAAATTTAAACAAGCAAAATGAAATTATTGTGATATGTAATAAATAACAATTGAAAATAATGTAATCACATTTTTTTTAACTGTGGAAATTACATCTGCAACAGAAAGAAATATTTTAATAAGCTGTGCATACAGACCACCAGACTCTTGTGCTCAACAGTTTATGGATAGACTAATGGAAATGTTTGATAATTATAGAAATAGGAATCAGTTTATATGTGGAGAGTTTAACATTAACTTGGGAAACCAGGAAGACAAAAAAGCAGCTGATTTCTTAAACTCAATGAATAGTATGGGCTTATTTCCATTAATACACAAACCGACTAGAATTACAGAACAAAGTGCAACAGTTATCCTCCTGTTGTCCTCGGGTCAAAATGACCGGCCACTGTGTTAAAACCCCCCCAAAAATCACCTTAACGATAATTTTTGAACTTGAAATTTTATGACTTTTCCTAGATTGATCCAAACTTTAGAAAAAGTGAATTGTTGCCTTTATTCACATTATCATGCATGCTGTACAAAAAAAGGTACAAAGGTCGTCTTCGGGTCAAAATGACCGAACAGTGAAATTCAATTAAAATCACGGTCACAGAGTTATTTACAAACCACAGAATGTGAGAATGTTTTAGATCCGTCTCAGATCAATCAGTAGCAGATGTAAACAATCAGTAGTAGATGTAAATAAGACAAGACAACACAGGTGGCCTTCTCGTGGACAGTGCCTTTGATCTGTGGATTTCCAGAAGTTATAAAGGTGCTGCAGATGACATTACCCCGAATTCTCTCTGTGCTGAAGCCATGAGTGTGCGTTATAACGATGGGATCAACTGGGTGGCTTGTGATGCCAAATCAAGCTACGCTTGGAAGATCCAAGTCTACACCGGGAAGCCGACCACTGGAGGCCCAGAGAAGAACCAGGGGATGCGAGTTGTGCTTGATGTGACAGAGGGACTGAGGGGTCACAATGTGACATTTGACAATTTCTTCACCTCTTATGAACTCGGACAGCAGCTCCTGAAGAGGAAGATCACCATGGTTGGCACAGTTCGAAAGAACAAGCCTGAGGTCCCACCTGCACTGCTTGCAACAAAGGAGAGAGAGGTCTTCTCATCAAAGTTTGCCTTCACGCCCACCACCACCCTAGTTTCCTACATCCCAAAGAAAAATAAGAATGTAGTACTTATGAGCACACTGCACACAGACACTAGCATTAGCGTTCGTGAGGACAGGAAACCATCCTAGACTACAACTGTAACAAAGGTGTGGACAACCTAGATAAGGTGATTGGAACATACAGCTGCAGAAGGATGACTGCCCGCTGGCCCCTGGTTATCTTCCACAACATCATTGATGTTTCCTTCTACAATGCTTTTGTGATTTGGAGAGAGATCAACCCAACCTGGATGCCTCGTAAGCAGAACAAGAGGAGGGTGTTCCTGGAGCAGCTAGGAAAGGCACTTGTAACTCCACTCATTGAAAGAAGGAAGCATGTCCCCCGCACAGAAGCCTCTGCAGCAGTTGTCAAAGCTATACAGAGTGCAGGAACTCCTGATCAACCTGAGGATCCAGCTGCCACTGCCGCTGCCCCAGCTGGGGCAAGTAAGAGGAAGAGATGTCTGTTCTGCCTGCCAAAGAAGGACCGTAAAACACTTACTGTGTGCTGTAGGTGTAAGAAATATATCTGCAAGAGCTGTACATTTGCATACTGCCCTACATGTGCTAATTAGATCAAAGTCAGCTTTATTGTCAATTCTGCCATATGTGTTCAACATACAGTGAATCTTTCGTTTCTCTCTGGCCAAGTAGTGCAAAAAAAAGTGCAAAAATGTAGTTGAATGAGTTATATTGTTTTATGAATTGTATATTTTTCTTACATTGTTCAGTAAAAAAAAAAATCAGAAGAAAAAGAAAAAATCAGAAATCTGACTCATTGGGATGAATAAAATGCATTAAAAATTCCTTTTTGCACTTTTGTTTCTAAAGCTATAAAAATGCAGGTGAAAAGGGAAAACTGAAGTATTCACACATTGTGTGGTGTGGTGAGTGAGTGCAAAATAAAATTTGGTGTTTAAAATTCAATTAAACTGCTTATATTTGGGATTTAGTGAAGACGGGTCATTTTGACCGGGAGGACACGGGGTGTATACAGAATATGAGGACAACAGGAGGGTTAACCCATCCTGTTATCAGGGGCAGTGAGCAGCACATTACTGCGCCCGGGGACCATCTCCATGATCTTCTTGCTTCGGCTTGGTCAGGACCAAAGCTGGAGGTACCTATGGTGCATGTTTTTGGTTGGTGGGGGAAACCGGAGTGCCCGGAGGAAACCCACCCAGACACGGGGAGAACATGCAAACTCCACACAGAAAGGCTCGTGTGACCCGGGGATCGAACCCAGACCATGCCTGCAAACTCCACACAGAACACACACAGAAAGGTCTGGGCGACCCGGGGATCGAACCCGGAACCTTCTTGCTGTGAAGCATGAGTGCTACCCACTCAGCCACCGTGCCACCAGGCGCTTAAGATAAGATAAGATAATCCTTTATTTGTCCCACAATGGGGAAATTGCAGTGTCACAACGCAAGTTTGTATCAAAATTAAGATAAATAATAATAATAAGTATGTACAATCAACTAAAAAACACAACACTGTAAGGTTAAAAAGGCACAGGAACATTGCACAATGTCTTTGATTCTGAGCACTGAACAAAGTGACTCCAGTATAGTAATATATAATATCACTACAATAAAGTGACTCAGATGATTGTGTACAGTGCAGTGATGGGCAGTGGTGGTTAAATAAATAAGTAGCAGGTAAAGTGATTTTAAATAATATTGCACATTGTTATTATTACTATGGAGATGACACATGGTTGCTATGGAGATGAACATGACTGGCATTAATCATTGTACAATGATGATCTTAAAACACAAAGCTGGGATGCAGTTTATGTCAATGATGTCAATCAAGCATACAACTCTTTTATAGATACAGTAATAAAATTGTATAATAAAAATTGCCCTTTAGTAACCTCCCAACAGAAAAGGGAAGATAAACCATGGATGACCAAAGGAATAAAAAATGCATGTAAAAAGAAAAAAATATCTAAATACATGTTTTTTGAAAACACAAACAGGAGAGGCAGAAAACAAGTATAAAAAATATAAAAATAAATTTGTATGGATTATCAGAAAAAGAAAAAAAGAAAAAGAAAAATAACATTAAGTCAACTTGGGGAATAATAAATAGAGTGATAAGCAAGACAGTGAAACATCCTTTTCCACACTACTTTGTAAAAAAAAAAAAAAAATACTGACATATATGATGAAAAAACATTTCAAATGAGTTTTGTGAATATTTTGCTAATGTGGGGTCCAGCCTTGCACGTATCCCTCTAAAAAGTTAGATGGAAATATAATCATTGACAATGTATTTTTTCTGGACAAGGTGGAAAAAGATCAAATCAGAAAATGTGTTAAAAACTGTGGAAACAAAAGATCAACTGACTGTAAGGGATTGGACATGGTGATTGTGAAAAATATTATATTGTATATAATATTATATACAACATAATATTATAATATAATATACTGTTATTGAGCCTTTTACATACATATGCAATTTATCATTAACAATGGGAGCTAATGAAAGCTTTGAAATGAAAGCAAAAAATACTACCACTTAATAAAACTAGTGATAAACACAACTTTTCAAATTATAGGCCAGTCTCACTGCTTCCACACAAAATATTGGAAAAGGTGTTTGCAATAAGGCTTGATAGTTTTTACAAAAACAAACATCTTGAATGATAATCAGTATGGATTTAGGGCAAAACATTCAACCGCAATGGCAATAATGGAACTAACTGACAAAATAGCAACTGAGATTGACAAGGGGAATTATTTCTTACTGTAAGTATATTCACTGACCTACAAAAAGCTTTCAATGTAATAAATCATTCAAGATAAGTGGCTCCTCAATGGATAGTGAGTTATTTAGAAAACAAAAAACAATATAATTATACAAATCAATGACACAGAATCAGCCTTTTTATCCGGCCTTTTTATCTCCCGCGTGAAATCACGGCAATATTGCTAGTGGTTGTTTACGTCCCCCCATCACCGAACAGCGCTGATAGGAGGGAGGCACTGTATGAGTTGTATAACTCTATTAGCGAGCAACAGACTGCTCACCCGGACGGATTTTTTATCCTTGCCGGGGATTTCAATCATGCAGACCTCAAAACTGTCATGCCACAAATGCATCAGCATGTTGATTTCCCAACCAGGGGAAACAACATTTTGGACATGGTTTACACTACACACAAGGGAGCATACAAGGCTTACCCTCTCCCCCACATAGGCCTCTCTGACCACATCTCTGTTGTGCTCAGACCGGCATACAGACCCCGTGTAAGGGTCTCTAGGCCGGCTCTGAAGCAGATCCAGGTGTGGCCAGAGGGGGCCTCGTCTGCACTACAGCACTGCCTCGGTACAACAGACTGGGCAGTGTTCAAACAGGCCGCCACATACAACAATCACACTGACATTGAGGAGTACGCAGACACTGTGACCTCCTACATCACCAAATGCATTGGTGATGTCACACACACAAAAACCATCACCACCAGGGCTAACCAGAAGCCATGGCTGACAGGGGAGGTTCACAGGCTGTTGAGAGCCAGGAACGCTGCCTTCAGAGCTGGGGATGTCCCCCATCTGAGGGCAGCAAGAGCCAACCTGTCCCGTGGAATCAGGAAAGCCAAACACAAATACACACAGAAAATAACCGGACACTTTAGAGATAGCAGGGACACACGGAGTCTGTGGCAGGGCATCCAGAACATCACGGATTACAAACCCTTGCCACAGACCTGTGACAATAATATCACCCTGCTCAATGACCTCAACAGCTTCTTTGCACGGTTTGAGGCAGGAAATGACACCCGGCCCCAAAAACTCCACCACCTCCCCACGACCAGCCCCTGTGTGTGTCTGCAGCCAGCGTGAAGAGGACACTCTCCAGGATCAACACCCGCAAGGCTGCAGGCCCGGACAACATTCCTGGTCGTGTGTTGAAAGACTGTGCAGAGGAGCTCAAGGATGTCTTCACAGACATCTTTAATGCTTCTCTGAGCCAGGCTGTGGTTCCCTCCTGCTTCAAAACCACTACCATCGTTCCCGTGCCAAAGAAGCCCACTCCGGCCACTTTTAATGACTATCGCCCTGTTGCACTGACCCCCATCATCATGAAGTGCTTTGAACGGCTAGTCATGGCACACATCAAATCCATCCTCCCCACCCTAGACCCATACCAGTTTGCATACCGGGCCAACCGCTCTACCGAGGATGCAATCTGTTCTGCACTTCACCCGGCTCTCACCCACCTAGACAATAAAGACTCATACGTGAGAATGCTGTTCATAGATTTCAGTTCAGCATTCAACACTATAATCCCACAGCAGCTCATTATCAAACTAGACCACCTGGGGCTTCAGACCTCACTCTGTAATTGGCTGCTGGACTTCCTCAGTGAGAGGCCACAGGCAGTGCGGGTCGGCAGAAACACCTCAAGCTGCATTAGACTGAGCACAGGAGCCCCCCAGGGCTGTGTGCTCAGTCCGATGCTCTTCACTCTGCTGACCCACGACTGCTCACCGGCGTTCAGCACCAATCACATAGTGAAGTTTGCGGACGATACGACTGTGGTGGGTCTCATCTCTAATAACGATGAGACAAACTACAGGAGTGAGGCCTTCTGACCCAGTGGTGCAGCAATAACAATCTCCTTCTTAATGTTGAAAAGACCAAGGAGATTGTTATTGACTTCCGGAGAGGCCCCACCCAGCACCCCCCACTGTCCATCAATGGTGCTGCTGTAGAGAGGGTGAGCAGCACCAAATTCCTGGGGGTGCACATCAGTGAGGACCTCTCCTGGACAGTGAATACTGTATCACTGGCAAAGAGGGCTCAGAAGCGCCTCTATTTCCTCCGCAAACTGAGGAGAGCTGGAGCCCCTCCACCCATTATGACCACCTTCTACCGAGGCACCATTGAGAGCGTCCTGACCAGCTGCATCACTGTGTGGTACGGGAGCTGCACTGAACAGAACAGGAAAGCTCTGCAGCGCATAGTGAATGCAGCTGGGAGGATCGCTGGTGTCTCTCTCCCCTCCCTCCTAGACATTTTTAACACCCGGCTCACCCGCAGAGCGTCCAACATTGTGGGTGACCCGAGCCACCCCGCACATAGCCTGTTCAGCCTCCTGCCCTCGGGGAGAAGGTACCGGAGTCTCCGGGCCCACTCCACCAGGCTTTCAAACAGCTTCATCCACCAGGCTGTCAGGAGGCTGAACTCACACCCGAACTCCCACCTTACCCATCTCCCACCCCCCACCCCCCATATTGGCATAACCTGTATTCCATAAAAGACATATCACTCTAGACACTTTAAAAAACTGCTGCTAAGGACTACTGTTGCACTGTTGCACATTTACATTTACTACTGGATTTTACTCCTGTTGCACTGTTGTTTACTACTGTTATTGCACATTTACATTTACTACTGGAATTTTTAGTACTGTTGTTTACTCCTGTTATTGAATTTTACCCCCGTTGCACTGCTGTTTACTACTGTTATGGCACATTGACTACTGGAATTTTAGTACTGTTGTTTACTCCTGTTACTGCACTAGAATTACTACTGTTGCACATTTATTTTTATTTTATCTTAATGCACATTCTACTGCACATGACCAAGTCACTGCTGTATCTTCCATTGCACATTTTGATGCACACTGCACACTTTGGAAATCTGTATATAGTATAGTTTATTTATTATGTTGCACTGTTTTAAGATTTTAGATCGTAGACTTTAGTTTTAACTTTAGATCTCTGTCTTAGATAGTTTTTTGTTGTGTTTTGTCTTCATATTGTATTTTGTACACTGTCTTTTGCACTACCTGGCCAGAGAGAAACAAAATTTCGATTCACTGTATGTTGAACACATATGGCAGAATTGACAATAAAGCTGACTTTGAACTTTGAACTTTGAAAGATATGATATCAAATGGGTTGTGCCCCAAAGCTCAATTCTTGGGCCCAAATTATTTATTTTATATATGAATAATTTTGTTAAAGTATCTGATCTTGGGAAAATTCTATTTGCTGATGATACAACATTATTTTACCATGGAAAAGATATAAAAGAGGTCACAAACAGTGTAAACGAAAACCTTTAAAAAAGTAAAATATTGGTTTGATTTAGTAACCAATATTTTACTTTTTTAAAGGTTTTCGTTTACACTGCTTTTCGATGCTATTTTTCAGTGCGGAAAAACACAGCCGAAGCACACACCACTCTGCGTAACAGGGGAACTGCCAACCTGGTGCGTAACAGGGATTCCCCTGTCAGCGTGGTGTGTGCTTCGGCTGTGTTTTTCCGCACTGAAAAATAGTTCCCACCCAAAATGACCAATTTAAGCTCTCCGTGTTGATTTGCACATTTATTTGCACTCGATATGAATGCGCACTACACAGAAAGTAATTGGGAAAAGCATCGAGCAAATTAATTCCTTTTGGCCGAAATCTTTCTCTGGCGACGTTAGACTCCAGTCTAAGGCGGAGTAGCTGCAGATACCGCGGCGGTCAGTGCTGACAGACTGGACAATGGCTGGGTCACCAGAAAAACGCTTTCCACCACTTATTTTAGTCTCTGGACTGTAGGGAGATGCCCAAGTTTGACCTGGGGGTGGCATATCCCTTTAAATGGATTGATTCTTAATGTTAAAAAAATGGAAGAAAAAAAGGAGTCATGATTGATGAAGGTCTAAACTGGAGGTCTCATATAAATTACACTAAAAGCAAAATATCCAAAGGGATTGTTGTGTTGCATAAAGTAAAGTCCTCATTAAACAGTGCAGCATTATTAACCTTGTATAACTCCATAATTGCACCATATCTGATGTACTGTGTGGAAATTTGGGGGTCAACATATAAAACTTATTTACAGCCATTATTTATTTTACAGAAACAGGCTTGCAGAATTATCACCAACAGTCATTATAGAGAGCCATCGAACCCATTATTTGTTAAACTTAAAGTGTTGAAAATGTATGATATTGTTGAATTAAGTATCCTCAAAGTCATGTATAAACCAAAGTGCAATGTGTTACCTGTGAATATTCAAAGACTGTTTGAGATGAGAACAAGCCGCTACAAGTTAAAAGGAACTTATATGTTTAAAAAACCCAGATTCAGAACCAATGTTATGGAGCGAAGTGTCGCTGTGAAAGGAGTTCATTTATGGAATAGTCTTGACAAAGAAATCAAAGAATAATTTACAATAATGGCATTTAAAAATTACATAAAATCTAGTGTCATGTGTAGGAATGAAAAAGAAAACTAAATTGTTGGGGCAGATAACATAAGATTATTCTTCTTTCTGCTCCCTTTCATTCAATATTTTGTATTGCTATCACACTGATGATGTCTTTTTATACTTTATGCATGAAATAAATAAATAAACAAAACAAAAAAATAATATTCTGTACAGAGGATCTAAATGGAACTGCCTGCCCTCCTTCTTTGTAGAGCTTTCACTTTAAAATGCTTTAAAATGTTAGCTACTGCACTTTTCCATGTGGCATTTCCTATTGTACTTAAAGGGATATGCCACCCCCAGGTCAAATTTGGGCATCTCCCCACAGTCCAGAGACTAAAATAAGTGGTGGAAAGCGTTTTCCTACTCACCCAGCCATTGTCCGAGTCTGTCGCCACTGACCGCCGCGGTAACTGGTGCTCCTCCGCCTTAGACTGGAGTCTAACGTAGCCAGAGAAAGATTTCGGCCAAAAGGAATTAATTTGCTCGATGCGTTTCCCAATTACTTTGTGTGTAGTGCGCATTCATATCGAGTGCAAATAAATGTGCAAATCAACACGGAGAGCTTGCCTTGGTCATTTTGGGTGGGAACTATTTTCCAGTGCGTAAGAATACAGGCGTATCACGCACCACGTTGTGCAACAGGGGAACTCCCTTCCCGGTGCGTAACAGGGATTCCCCTGGTAGCGTGCTGCGTGATACGACTGTATTCTTACGCACTGGAAAATAGTTCCCACCCAAAATGACAAAGGCAAGCTCTCCGTGTTGATTTGCACATTTATTTGCACTCGATATGAATGCGCACTACACACAAAGTAATTGGGAAACGCATCGAGCAAATTAATTCCTTTTGGCCGAAATCTTTCTCTGGCGACGTTAGACTCCAGTCTAAGGCGGAGGAGCACCAGTTACCGCGGCGGTCAGTGGCGACAGACTCGGACAATGGCTGGGTGAGCAGGAAAACGCTTTCCACCACTTATTTTAGTCTCTGGACTGTGGGGAGATGCCCAAATTTGACCTGGGGGTGGCATATCCCTTTAATGTGTGTATCTCTCATATATGGAGGTTAGCACATTTTTACCCCCTGAGGGTTTCTGCTAACCTCCCATTATAATGTATACTCTATTTTCTTCAGACTTTTTTACCAAGGCAACACATTTGCTACAATACAATATGGTGGAGCCTGCTTCAGTTTGTCACTGAGTGCATTTACATGTGCACGAGTATTCTGGTGATGAGCCCGTTATGAGCCAGTTATGACAGTATCCTGGATATAGTGTTTACATGCGCTCACAGAATCCAGGATACTCAATACCTGTATACATGAGGATACATGAGGAGTTTCCAGGATATTTGTGGTTGCTATGGTAACTATGGCACTGATATGGTAAGGAGATAAACAAGTAACAACTTTCCTAAATTAAGTTTTTTTTTTTAAACACGTTTTGAGGAATATAAGTTTTTAAATGTTATAATACTCTACTAGTCTACAATTTAGTGTTAAATGACCGTAAACAATTTAGATTCTTCACGCACACGATTACACAGTCACAGTCACAGTGGGAAAGCACACGGAGCACACGGAGTCAGCTGCATAGGAAATGTCATGGGTATTGTGAGGCTATATTCACAATATTGTTAGGCCATATTGTGAGGCCATATTGTTATGGACCTCCTGGGTCTGTCCCCCCCGGGACAGAGCCGCCCTCTGAGTCATGCACATTTCTTGTCTTGTGTCGAGGGAGAGGTAGTTATTCAGAGGCACCTGACATAAGGCAGTACTTAGGCAGTAAGGGATAGCGCTGACCCAGAGTTCTGTATTAGATTTCTCTGTTAGGGTGAATACATTTTGAGGACTTAACTTGCTGAATATGAGTGATCCTTCTGATAGAACACATATCTAATGCAACAGTTTCTAAAAAAAAAAAAAAAATTACACATTCAAATAAGAATATAAGACGGGAACAGAAATATGACGAACAGAAATATGACCCACAGTGTCAGATTAGTTCAAAAGCAATTCAGGCAGCCACAGAAGTGAGCCTGGTGTTAAAAATGATTGAAGGGCCTGTTTACATGAGAACTCTTAATGGTAAAAATGACAAAATATTTTATCGGAAGTGCCTTTCGTTTAGACGATGATGGCGCTTTGGGGGCTTAAAAACGCAAAAAACTGAAACCACCCTCCATAGTGGAAAACGTGAATACGCTCTGTCAAATCTGCTAATGTCGCGTACGTGTTTATGTTGCATCGGTCCATACATCAGTGTATTTTTTTTTGGCAAGACTCCCAGTCCACACCTTGTTGCGCCTTTGTTGCTTTGTAGTCTAACGTGGTCTGAAGCAATAGTTGAACTTCTTCATCTGACCACACATTTTTTTTTTGCTACCAGTAGTCATGTCTTGTTTTGCTTTTCACGGTACAGATGAGAAGGAAGGAAGATTTTACGCATGCACACGGACATAGTGATCACAGCAACACCTAGCCGCCTGGCATGCATACCCAATCGAATTCCACACAATTTTACATCACCGTATGCACGCAGATTTCCTCCCTTGTCTAATGCTTTTCTAAACATGGAATAAAAATTGAAGACTTTTGCGTCTTCTGTTCAGATCATCATCATATAAATGTAGCCTAATTCATCACTAGACTGCTTTATTTTGCTTATTTGTATTATTATGACTTAAAAAGTCCTGGTAGAAGTGTCAGTCATTTTGGGAAAGTGCATTTTTGGGGGGATTTCAAACTGCCTGTGTTCAGCCCACAGAGCATTGACAAGGTCAGATTTTGTAGGATTTTTTTTTTTTTAATCAAAGCGCCTAAAAGTTAGCTTTGTAAGACTTAGCCAAGCCCCGCTCTGAGTCCGTGCTAGCTCCGCTTTAGCAGCTCTCATTGGTCCAAACGCTCCATGCCATGCACTTTATATCATCATTTACATCACATGGGTGGGAGGAGCTAGCCTGTAATGAGGAAGTAAATGCAGAAGAGAAAATTATTTTTGAGCCCAGTGAGCACAGGCCACTGAAAACAATATCTTGGGTTCAGCTTCCAGGTTTTATTATCGTTCTATGATTGTGTCACCACAGTATCTACATTAAAAAAAAAAAAAAAGTAAAGAAAGGAAACAGTGTGATGTCACTGCAAAGTATCATTATACAGTATTTTATTCGGCGGCACGGTGGCTGAGTGGGTAGCACTCATGCTTCACAGCAAGAAGGTTCTGGGTTCGATCCCCGGGTCGCCCAGGCTTTTCTGTGTGTGTTCTGTGTGGAGTTTGCATGCATGGTCTGGGTTCGATCCCCGGGTCACCTGAGCCTTTCTGTGTGGAGTTTGCATGTTCTCCCCGTGTCTGGGTGGGTTTCCTCCGGGCACTCCGGTTTCCCCCACCAACCCAAAACATGCACCATAGGTACCTCCAGCTGAGGTCCTGACCAAGCCGAAGCAAGAAGACCATGGAGATGGTCCCTGGGCGCAGTAATGTGCTGCCCACTGCTCCTAATAACAGGATGGGTTAAATGCAGAACTGGAATTTCCCCACTGTGGGACTAATAAAGGCATAGCTTTATTCAGTATTGATATGTTCAAAATGCATCATAGTGACAAAACTACTCCCATATTCTTACCTTGGCATCCCACCAACTGCCTCAGAGCTTTCACCTTCCTCTGCTTTGTTTAGTCTCGAGCCCCTGGAGCAGGCGAATCTGGGTAGATTAGCGGATGATTAAACTTTCACTTAATCTCATTAGCTCATAGCCAAGACACTAATGGGGATCACAGCTGAGGCTAATTCATGCACCCCCCCCCCTTCCCCCCACATATGTGGGAGGTGTCTGCAGAAGTTGAGTCACTGCTCAGAAGAGGGTGGAATTCTAAGCGGCGTTTGGCTTAGGAAATGTACTGTGATGTCATATCGCACATTTAATTTGGTAGGTTTAGCTAGCAGATGGCAACGTGATAGAAATCATTCTCTGGCATTATAGACAGAGCTCAGTAATAGTTAGAAACTCCACAGTGGATAATTAGAACTTAAAATGTTGTCATGAGTCGAGCTAATCTTCAATGATTATAAGATGGGAAATTTGGCAGTAACTATATGGGGGCCATTTTTAGAAATGAGCCATTCATGATGGAATGTTCCACTGTAAAGCTTTAAAGGGCCAACATTATGCTATCCTATGTTATGTTACAATGTAGTTTCCTCATCAAAAACATATCTGGAGTTGTGTTTTGTTTCACTCATGTTCAACACACAAACTATGCATATTTAGGCTGAGTTTTTCTCTCAAACAGAAAACACTCTGTTCCATCTTGTGATGTCATACAGAAAGTGCTCCACTGTGTTTTTAAACTCCACACACCTTCAATAAAATCAGAAATTTGCAGTCCTGGAATTGCAAATCTCTCCTGAATTCCTAATTGGTAGATAACTTAATAACTACTGTATCACCCCCCTAAGGGCTTGACTGCTCCGCAACAACAGATTTTATTTAAAATAAGCTGCAGCAGTTTTAATTTTGAAAAGGGAATCAGCATGTCACAAGGATGGGGAAAGTCAATTTGTTAAAATGTTAAAACTTAAGGGCTCATCCAGACGTCCGAGCGTTTGATCGGTGAGTCTTTTGACTGCACAGGGACCTCGTCTGGACAAAGAGACGACAAGGTGATAGTGAAAGAGAGAGAGAGAGAGAAAGAGAGAGAGAGAGAGAGAGAGAGAGAGAGAGAGAGAAGGTACACAGGGAGCAGGAAGGAAGCAGGAAGCACCGCCCCCATACATCTGCCACTACATAGGCAATGGCCCACACCAAATAAGAAAATGTCATAAAGAATGAAACCACACCCAATTAACTCTTTCACTACCAGCCAGTTTTCAAAATCTAAGCCCCTGACTACCAGAGATTTAGTGCATTTTCACTGATTTTTCAAGACTCACAGAATACGGAGTTCTTTCACTATATAAACGTAGCACATATCAAAATAAAGTGTTGACTCTCATCTTTCACCTGGAAAAAAAATTATGTTTCTAACCTTTTCGGTTCTCAAGTAATTGATAGTAGAACATAGCAAAGTTTCAGCAAAAACACTGTTTTTTGACAACAAATTTGAGAAAATGAGCTTTTTGTGAAAGGAGGTATTACAAGCAGATAAGTGACTTTGACATCAATACTTATTGATTTAGTGACACCTCAAACATCTAAAATAACAGAGAAAGATTTTTGATTGCAATTTTTTTTTTTTTTTATTTACAAATATAAGAAATAACTATATACAAATTGACAAAGAGAACAATCTTGAGAGAATAACAGTTACAATAACAACAGAACAATGTGTGCACGCGCGTGAACAATGTGTGCATGTGCGTGAACAATGTGTGCACGTGCGTGAACAATGTGTGCACGTGCATGTATGCGTGTGTGTGTGTGTGCGTGTGTGTGTGTGTTGTTGGCCTTCAGGGAGAGCGGCAAAGTACTGGCGAGCATAAAGGTTTGTCTGCTCAGTAATGTGTGCCAGAAGCTCATTTGTGATGAGGAGCTCAAAGAAGTCTGCTGGCACGTCAGACTTCAGCTCCGCTGCAGCGCTCCGGAGTCCAGGGGTGGCCGTGAAGGGAATCATGTTGGGTTCCCAACCTTTTTGTTGCCACTCCACACTTTGTGTGGCAGATGCACCACCTGTAAAATGACAGAAATGTACAACATTACCTAATGTAATTTTTTTGTATTGCTGCAATGTAATGGGGAGAATTTTTTTTTTTTACCTTTCTTCTCTGCTTTGCGAGCAGAGGTCCCCACCCCTGCTCGCAAAGTAGGTCCTCTGCTGGATGAAGGCTCTGTAAATGGGAAATTCCTTCACATCAATAGTGGCATTTTACATATACACACACACACATACCCAAGCATAAACCTTTACATACACACACACACACACACACACACGCATAAACCTTTATACACATAGCTACGCACGCGCACACACGCACGCGCACGCACGCACGCGCACACACGCACGCGCACACACGCACGCGCACGCACGCACGCACGCGCACGCACGCCTGCATTCATTCACACAGTAGCTCCCGGACATTTGGACAAGAGGGAAAAAGTGCATGCAGGCAGGGAGGGGATAAAGTAAGTTCATTCATTGATTCACCACACAGCACGTAAACTTAGTTCTTACCCATCTCTTCCTCTGGAGAGGGGGATCTGCTTCTCCCAGAGGATCCCGACGGCAGCCGCTCATGGGCGGGTCGGGGTCTGGCTCGCTGGACTCAAATTCGCTGTCCTCCGGGTCTGAGACCCGAATAGACATGGCCCCTGCCTCGGACAGACGAGATCTCTTTCTTGCCGTCCTTGCCTGATCCGGCGTGTCTCCGCGGTCCTGTGGTCCGGGACCTTGGGTCCCAAGACCACTCCGACCGCTCGGATCACTCCGTAAAAACCGATCGATTGTTAGCTGCCGCTAACGCCATATTGCTCCACTACTCACTACACACGGTGAGCGCTTCTGGGCTCTCCGCCCCCAATCGCCAAACTAACACACACACGATCACCACCTACGGGTTAGATGTGTGAATTACACCTTGAACTATGAATTACAAGTTGCTCCCGGACGTATCCTAGCAACCCCCGCTGAAAAACGGCTTTGACGTCAATCGACGTCTCGGTAGACTACGTCTGGAATCGCTCTGACGTCAAACGACGTCTCCGGTAGAGAAAGAGTTAAAGTGGCAGGAGGAACAATACTCAGCTACCCCCTTACACTACCACTACATGACATCACAAGGTGGAACAGAGCATCTTGAGCTTTGGAGATGTAGACAGACTAATAATCAAGGGTTACTCAAATGTATGTGTCACAACCCATCAATGACCTGTCCTACAACCACTCATACAGGTGTGGTCCTGCCCTCTGGTGGCCATTGGCCTGACTCACACCACTCCACCAACAGCCAATCCCCAACCACAGCCTGCTACACCTGCTCCCAATCCCCTCGTTAGTGACAGCTTTTTAACCCAGCCAAGACAATGCTCATTGTGAGATTGTTGTATCTGCTCAGCTCATGCCTTGCCAAGTCTGTTATCCTTGACACATAAGTTTTTGCCTGTTTTTGGATCTTTGCGGACTCTTGCCTTTTTGGACTCATGCCTGTGTTTTTTAATTATTTTTGGACATATTGCCGCGTGAGGTTTTCCTGTGTTTTTTATTATTTTTTGGACATTTTTGCCACATGAGGTTTTCCTGTTTTTTAAGACTATTGTCTCAAACCCTGCCTTCACCTCTGTCCTTAATAAACTGATCATTTAACATTTCTGTCTCCGGGTCTGCTCCTGGGTCCTCTGGCCTTGCTCTTTCTGACAGTATGAATGAAACAAAACACAACTTTCGGTGTGTTTTGGATGAGGTAACATTATAACATGGCTTAAATCGTCAATTTTGTGCAGTATAGGACCTTTAAAATGCTAGAATGTAAGAAGTCGAAATTGGCAGTAAATATACAGGGCCACTTTTAGCAATGAGTGATCCAAGACAGATATATGTATTATAACTTTATGTAACCAGGGAACTCCCATTGAGATTAAAAAAACTTTTTTCAAGGGAGCCCTGGCCAAGAGGCAGCAAAAGACAATTACACCACAATTAAAATTGCATACAAATTATTTAAAACGGGTACAATTTATGGAGGCTGTCTCAAGTGCTCTCAGTCTGGATTTAAAGCCATTCAATGATTTAAGTTCTGTTAATTTCCAGTCTGCGGACACTGGTAGCCCCCCATGGCAGAAGAAACATCGAGGCCCGTTGTGACGTGAGCCACCTGTGGGAGGATTCTCCAGCTGAGGTCCTGACCAAGCCGAAGCGGGAAGATCATGGAGATGGTCCCCGGGTGCAGTAATGTGCAGCCCACTGAAAGTGGAGGGTGCATGAGTGTTGGAGGTGGTCGGAGGGGCCGATGGCGCAGATTGGCAGCCTCGCTTCCGTCAGCATGCCCCGGGGCAGCTGTGGCTACAGAAAAGTAGCTTACCACCGCCGAGTGTGGAGTGGATGAATGGTGAACTGTGGAGCGCTTTGGGATGAAAAGGCATGTCATGAAAAGCGCTATATAAATGGAATTAAAAAAAAAAAAAAAAAAAAAAGTCCTTTTGCCTGTTCCATGTCAAGGGGGCAAAGAAGACAAAAGCCATTTTTCCCAACTCTGTGCAAACAAACGGAACAGAGAGCAAGAACTGATCATTTGAACGCAAACCATAAGAATCAACACTTCTCTGTGTGATTAAGTTACAGATGTAGGAGGGCAGTAGTCCAAGCATGGCCTTGTAGATAAAATTGTACGAGTGAGTCAACCTAGTGGATAAAGAAGGCTTTGACATACAGTTCACAGTGGTGGGTTAAGGCCCTACAGTTAGTAACAAACCTCAAAGCAGCATGACGCAGTCAGTCTCACTCAGACACTGAACTGAACCGTTCATATACAGCAAGTCTCCATAGTCTAAAATGGATTTCAAAAAAAGTTGCAGTGACAAGGCACTTTTTAACCATAAAAGAAAAATTAATTATTTTAGAATAAAAAAACCCAATTTCAATTTGAGTTTCTTCACAAGATTCTCAATGTGGGGTTTAAAAGTCAGGGCATCATCAAGCAAGATACCAAGATTTGTACAAATAAACCATCTCGGTTTCATTTCCCTCCAAGAGTGGACATCTTGAGGATTCTTCCTAGAGTTTGAGAACAATATCAGTTTAGTTTTGTCAGCATTAAGGACTAGTTTTAGCTGCAGAAGTGTGTGCTGCACCAGATCAAAGGCTTTCTGCAGAGATTCAACAGCATTAACAGGAAATGAGCCATAGCAGTAAATGATTGTGTCATCGGCATAAAAATGCATATTAGCATTGGACACATTTTGTCCCAAGTCATTAAAATACATAATGAATATGAGAGGGCCTAATATAGAGCCCTGTAGCACCCCCTTGTGGACTCACAAATTCAGAGCACAGACCATATTTGATACATTGGGTCCTGTCACTCAAATAATTAGTGAACCAGGAGACTACATGATCTGACAGACCAAAACTGATAAGCCTTTGTTTTATGTCCAGTGTCCCCAGGTCGCCCAGGCTTTTCTGTGTGTGTTCTGTGTGGAGTTTGCATGTTCTCCCCGTGTCTGGGTGGGTTTCCTCCGGGCACTCCGGTTTCCCCCATCAACCCAAAACATGCACCATAGGTAAAAATCCTCCAGCTTAGGTCCTGACCAAGCCGAAGCAAGAAGACCATGGAGAAAGTCCCCGGGCGCAGTAATGTGCTGCCCACTGCTCCTAATAACAGGATGGGCTAAATGCAGAGAAGAATTTCTCCAGTGTGAGATCATTAAAGTCACTTTGCTTCTTCTTCTTTAAGTTGATCACAAACAAGGGATTCAAGATTTTTTTTTACAAAATGCACAGATTTGATATTGGCCTGTAGTTAGTTAAAACTGCTGGATCACCTCCTTTTAGGAGAGGAATAACAAATGCTGACTTCCAGACTGGAGGAATTTCTTTGTTTTCAGTTGATAGATTAAAAAGTATTGTAAGAGGCTGTGCAATAAAATCAGCAGCCATTTTCAAAAAGTAAGGCTCTATCAAATCTGGCCCGGGGGGTTTTCTGTGATTCAGAGTTTTAAGATAAGAGAGCAGAGGCCACCAAAGAGTCATAAAAAGTCTTGAGCAGAGGCCTGCACAATCCAAAGGACCTCAGTCTCCTCAGGAGGTGGAGGCAACTTTGGCCCTTCTTGTACAGGGAGTCGGTGTTGTGGGACCAGTCCAGTTATTATTTTATTATTGAGGTGAACACCAAGGTACTTGAAACTGTCCACAGTCTCTATGTCCTGCCCCTGGATGTTCACCAATGAGTGAGGTTAGTTGATCACCATCTCCTTGGTCTTATTGATGTTAACGCTCAGGTGGTTGCCACACCAGTCCACAAAGTCTCTGATGACTAAGTGGTACTCCAGCTCGTTCCCCTCAGACACACAGCCCACAATGGCCGAGTTGTCAGAGAACTTCTGGAGATGGCAGCTGTCCGTGTTGTAGGTGAAGTCTGAGGTGTAGATGGTGAAGAGGAAGGGTGAAAGGACAGTTCTGCAGTGCTGCAGACAACCACCTGTGACTCATAGCCATGCAGCCACACATACTGTGGACGGTCAATGAGGTAGTCGATGGTCCAGGCAGCGAGATGTCCATCAACTCCTGCATCCTCCAGCTTCCCCTGCAGCAGCACTGGCCTGATGGTGTTGAAAGCGCTGGAGAAGTCAAAGAACATGACTCTCACAGCACTCCCGGCGATCTCCAGGTGAGTGAGCGCTGGATAGGGTCCATTTGGAGTGGGCTGGAGGCATGAGTGTGGGAGGGTGGGGTCCGGTGAAGGGGGAGGGGAATGTGTCCACTGGCCCGGGGAGGTGTGAAGAGGGGGGAGTCGGAAGAGAGGAAGAGGGGGTGGGGGCGAATCAAACCTGTTAAAGTAACAGTTTAATTAATCTACCCAGTGCTGGTCACCATCAGCTGTCCCTCTGGCACTCTGTCCAAATCCGGAGATGTTCTTTAGTCCTCTCCACATGCCCCGTGCGTTGTTCTGGGGCAGCTGCTCCTCCATCTTCCTCCCGTAGTCCTTCTTGGCCCGTCAGATCCTCCACTGGAGCTCCCGCTGGACCCTTTTCTGCTCCTTTCTGTCCCCTGAGTTTTGAGAGCCTTATGAACTTACTGCACAGTAAAAGGTATAAATGTAAAAGGCTCTCCAGAAAACATTTGAGAGTTTGTACAATAAGGCACACAGGCAACTCCTGTAGAGTCAAAGACCCAGAAAGTCAAAGACACACAAAATGCTTATTAAAGCAATTAAGACCTCAGTTCTGTCATAAACTGAGTCTTTTAAAACAAAAGTGGGAGGAACCTGGGGGCTTTTGTTCACAGATAAAGACTTTATCACTTTCCAAAATTTCAATGGGTTATTTAGGTTCTGACTTGTGACCGATATTCTGATTTAGCCTTTTTAATTAGAGATGTGCATTTATTTCTTAGTTGTCTGAAAATAGACCTATCACCAACAGAATCACTTTTTCTGGCTTTGGCCCATGCCACATTATGGATGATGGATGACATCAGACAATTCTGGGAAGAACCAGGGTTTTCTCACCCCTGCACTTTCCATGTTTGTTTACACTTTTCCTCAAAGTTTTCCTTAAAGGTCCCATGGCATGAAATTTTCACTTTCTGAGGTTTTTGAACGTTAATGTGAGCTCCCCTACCCTGTTTAGGCCCCCCCCCCCATGGCTAAAAGTTGCGAAATGTCTAAACTGAGCATTTGCGGTCCTTTTTGCGTTACACAAAACCAGTGTTCAAACGGGCGAGTTCGGACAAGGCACCTTATTGACGTCAGATCGGCAAATGCAGCTCCAGCCCCTCCCTCTGTCTCCGCTCAGCGTCCCTGTATATCCCGCCCATAGAGTTTGGACTGTGAATGCGCTACGCAATGCGAAATGCGTTTTTTATTTGCCTGGAGGCACGTCCGAGTGTTTCTAGGCTCGGAAGTCCTTTATCTGAGCCTCTGGACCTTTGAACAGCAGTGGTTTAATTTTATTTTATGTGGAAATGTGTTTATTTTTCAATGGAACTTTTCAACTCTCTCCCCCCGTGCAAAAACAAGGAAATGGATCAGAGAGCGCTCAGAGCAGACAGCGGAGCGTTTAGCCACGCCCCCACCTTCTACTATTGGCCAGCTTTTTTCTCCTCATTTGCATTCAAGCAACAACTCCCATTATAGAGTGTTCTGAGTGAGAAAAATTACTCTTTCTCAGCTTATCTCTGTTTCTCATGCACTGAGTGTTGATTTTGAAGAAGGATTCATTTACAGTATTAGGGAACCATTAAGGAGCCATATAAAAGCATCAAGAAGTACCATGTCATGGGATCTTTAAAGAAGGTCCAAGCTATTTTACCATCTGGCAACAGGCCTATATGTTCCCATTTAACCAAGGACAAACCCACCTGTTCAGACTGTCCTACCTCTCATAGCCAATCACTCCACTCTGATTTGGGTTTTATTTTTTTTTGTTTTTGTTTTATTGTATTGTTTGTTTGTGCTTTTTATTAGTTTCTAACCTTGTGCAGTGTCCTTGGGTGTTCTGAAAGGCAATTTTAAATAAAATGCATAATTGGGGCGAAGCTGCGAGGCACCCATAGTGTTTCTACTGATTCTTGTTGGGGCAAAGCAGCGAAGCTGCGAGGCATCCATAGTGTTTCGACTGATTCTTCTTCTTATTATTATTATTAAATATTCTTTCGCCTCTGGGAGTCTATGGCAACCCCTAGAACTGTCTGGTAAAAAGTTGTGAAACTTTGCATGCACATTCCAGCCAGTCTCCTCATTACCCACAGCAATTTATATGCCCCCACCCCCAACCCTCTAGCACCACGAGCAGGTCAAAGTTGCCCTCTAGGGCCACCAGCAGGTCAAAGTTGCAGGTTTGATTGGCTGTCATGACAAAAGGATAAGAGATATCAAAAAATCCATTTCTGATGAGGCTCAGTCCAAAGATGCTATGTACCAAATTTGAGCAAAATTGGTCCGAAATTGAGGGAGGAGAAGCATTTTGAGTGTTTTTCATAAAATTCAAAATGGCGGAATAGGGTAATGTCATATGGTGTGTTGGATTCGGCTTGGCCCAAGGAGTCCAGGGATGCCAAGTTTTTTAAAAATTGGACATACGGTTCAAAAGTTACATGCAGAAATGTACCTGAAAATTCCTTCCGTACGCCCCATTCGCAAAAACTTGGAATCCCTAGAATCCTTGGGCCAAGACGAATCCAACGCATCCTATGACATCATGTCCGACAGAAAAGAATGTCCGCCATCTTGGATTTTATGAAAAACACTCAAAATGCTTCTCTCTCATTTCTGCTTGTAACTTTTGAACCGTAAGTCCGACAGGTACATTTCTGCGTGTAACTTTTGAACCAAATTTGGTACATAGCATCTTTGGACTGAGCCACATTAGAAATTTGCCTGGATTTTTTGATATCTCTTATCTTTTTGTCGTGACAGCCAATCAAACGCGTCCTAAAAGTCGCCAAACAGGAAGCGAACTCATATCTCAGGAACCCTTCATAGGATTATTTTCAAACTTTTCACAGATGTTTGCGTCCTTCCCAAGATTCCCCACAAAAAAATTACAAGGTCCCAGCTCAAACCCTCTAGCGCCACCAACAGGACAAAATTTCAAAGACATTTCTGCCTGTAACTTTTGAACCGTATGTCCGATTTTCAAAAACTTGATATCACTGTGATCCTTGGGCGAAGACTGATCCAACGCATGCCATCAAATTGACGTGCTTTTCAGCTCTCTCAATGAAACTTGGTGCGCAATGTACCATCCATACAGAATTAGCCATACCAAATTTGGTGCACATAAGATAAGATTAGCCTTTATTGTCTCCCTTGGGAGAAATTTGTCCTCTGCATTTAACCCATCCTGTTATTAGGATCAGTGGGCTGCACATTACTGCGCCCGGGGGGCCACATTGGCCACTAGGGGGCGCTACAACAAGCAAAAATGTGTTTTGGGCGAAGACTGATCCAACGCACGTCATCAAATTAGGCTGGGTCACTCCTTGGCCCCACATTGCTGTTTGCAGCTATATTTATTACTATTACTAAATCATGATGATAGGCTCGTTCATTAAATTTCTTCAAATTCCTCTTGAAAATAATACGCGGTTTACATTTAGGGATTTTTGTGTCTCTGCAGGCTGCAACTACACAATGGTCACTCTAGTCATTGCAGAAAACACCCAAGTAAGAAAACCTATGTGGAGCATTTGTTAGAATTAAATCAATCAAAGTGGACTTTTTAGGGCATTTAATATTTGGCCTAGTTTGTTGATTGATCAACTGGCTAAAATTTACAGAGTCACAGAAGGATTTAAACTCTTCAGAAGCTGTGTTTAGCCTGTCCCAATTGAGGTCTCCTGCCATTATATGTTCATTGTAATTTAATTTGGACAGAAGATGCCTTAAGAATGACAATGCCTCCTTGGTGGCAGATGGAGGTCTATAACAACCAACAGCAGTTATAGAGAGGGATTTGGCTATTTCCACATTCAAGGCCAAAAACTCCATCTGCTTACAAATAGACTCAGACTAGACAATTGAAGAAATGAATCTTGATTTAACATAGATGGCTACACCATCACCTTTTTAGGCCTGTCAGTACGATAGACATTGTATCCATTTATATTAATATCATCATTTGTAAAAGATTTTGTCAGCCAAGTTTCAGAGATAAACACAATGTCCGCATCTGTTGAACTAACCCAAATTTTGACTGTGTCCATTTTAGATAGTAAACTGCGTACATTAAGATGAATAATTTTGAGACCAGACATTGATTTAAAATCAGCAGGGGTCTGGGTACATTGCAGTTCAGGTCCAGGGTTCAGTTGCACATTTCCAGATAAAAGTAAGAGTAGCACAATCATCAATCTTTGCTTCACATTTTGAAGCAGCATTTTTGTAAGTTGAAGCCAGGCAATTATTTTTACTGTGCAAAAGTGTAAGGTTATATAGAATAAAGACATTTTGAAGTTTAAGTAATTCCCTGGGAACATCTGTCCAGGAGTTTAAGACCCAGACGAAATGCATCTGTGGCTTCTTAAAAACAGCATTAAAATCAGTGCCACTATAATAAGTGTCCCAGAAACACAACACACTCTTATGGGTACTCTAACCCTAACCCTACCCTAACCCAAGGAACATTGTTTGGTCTCATATCCCAGGCTGCCAACAACCATATCAAAGTAATGAAAAATGCCATTGTCCTCCACTTTCTGCACACTTCTGGAGGATATAACAGGCCTAAGCTAGTTAGCTCAGTTTCCACTAGGCAGCTGCCTATTGTGGTGTGCTGTGATGAATAAATAACACTTACAGGCTCAGGCCTCCAGCTCCTGCAGCCTTACTAGTATTGTTTATCAGGAGGATGTAGCCTTCAAAGAACATTCACAATCCATATTTATTTATTTATTTATTTATTTATTTGAAAGGGACAGTGTACATTAATGAACATATAATATATATGTAACTATGCCAGATTATAGTCACAGGCTAATTAGGGACCGAGCCCGAAGGGGGACGAGGTCCCTATTGTTGTTGCTTTAGGGACCGAGCCCGAAGGGGGACGAGGTCCCTATTGTTGTTGCTTCGTTTCCGTATTATTATTCTTGTTCATACACGCTGGGGCAATTTTGAGCATGTTCCCATGCTTCAAAACAAACGAAACTTTGCACGGGCATCACAAAGTGCTGCCAGTACCACACAAAGTCCCGTCCCCCAGTGACCCCCAGGAGCTCGATAGCGCCCCCTAGCGCGTTGTCTTTCGGGGCTAACATACCGTTTAACTCTTTCTCTACCAGCCTGTTTTCAAAATCTAAGCCCTTGTCTACCAGAGATTCAGAGCATTTTCACTGATTTTTCAAGACTCACAGAATACTGAGTTCTCTCACTATATAAACCTGGCACACATCAAAATAAAGTGTTGACTCTCATCTTTCACCTGGAAAAAAATTATGTTTCTAACCTTTTCGGTTCTCAAGTAATTGATAGTAGAACATAGCAAAGTTTCAGCAAAAACACTGTTTTTTGACAACAAATTTGAGAAAATGACCTTTTTGTGAAAGGAGGTATTACAAGCAGATAAGTGACTTTGACATCAATACTTATTGATTTAGTGACACCTCAAACATCTAAAATAACAGAGAAAGATTTTTGATTGCAATTTTTTTTTTTTTAATTTACAAATATAAGAAATAACTATATACAAATTGACAAAGAGAACAATCTTGAGAGAATAACAACAGTTACAATAACAACAGAACAATGTGTGCACGCGCGTGAACAATGTGTGCATGTGCGTGAACAATGTGTGCACGTGCGTGAACAATGTGTGCACGTGCATGTATGCGCGTGTGTGTGTGTGTGTGCGCGCGTGTGTGTTGTTGGCCTT
Source organism: Paratrypauchen microcephalus (assembly GCA_036785185.1). Taxonomy (NCBI): domain Eukaryota; kingdom Metazoa; phylum Chordata; class Actinopteri; order Gobiiformes; family Gobiidae; genus Paratrypauchen; species Paratrypauchen microcephalus. The sequence continues at coordinate 731,558 of JAVJIX010000196.1, forward strand.
CAGGGAGAGCGGCAAAGTACTGGCGAGCATAAAGGTTTGTCTGCTCAGTAATGTGTGCCAGCAGCTCATTCGTGATGAGGAGCTCAAAGAAGTCTGCTGGCACGTCAGACTTCAGCTCCGCTGCAGCGCTCCGGAGTCCAGGGGTGGCCGTGAAGGGAATCATGTTGGGTTCCCAACATTTTGTTGCCACTCCACACTTTGTGTGGCAGATGCACCACCTGTAAAATGACAGAAATGTACAACATTACCTAATGTAATTTTTTTGTATTGCTGCAATGTAATGGGGAGAATATATATATTTTTTTTACCTTTCTTCTCCGCTTTGCGAGCAGAGGTCCCCACCCCTGCTCGCAAAGTAGGTCCTCTGCTGGATGAAGGCTCTGTAAATGGGAAATTCCTTCACATCAATAGTGGCATTTTACATATACAATTTTACATATACACACACACATACCCAAGCATAAACCTTTACATACACACACACACACACACACACGCATAAACCTTTATACACATAGCTACGCACGCGCACACACGCACGCGCACGCACGCACGCACAGACACGCACACACACACACGCACGCCTGCATTCATTCACACAGTAGCTCCCGGACATTTGGACAAGAGGGAAAAAGTGCATGCAGGCAGGGAGGAGATAAAGTAAGTTCATTCATTGATTCACCACACAGCACGTAAACTTAGTTCTTACCCATCTCTTCCTCTGGAGAGGGGGATCTGCTTCTCCCAGAGGATCCCGACGGCAGCCGCTCATCGGGCGACTCGAGGTCTGGCTCGCTGGACTCAAATTCGCTGTCCTCCGGGTCTGAGACCCGAATAGACATGGCCCCTGCCTCGGACAGACGAGATCTTTCTTGCCGTCCTTGCCTGATCCGGCGTGTCTCCGCGGTCCTGTGGTCCGGGACCTTGGGTCCCAAGACCACTCCGACCGCTCGGATCACTCCGTAAAAAACGATCGATTGTTAGCTGCCGCTAGGCAGCTAACGCCATATTGCTCCACTACTCAGTACACACGGGTGAGCGCTTCTGGGCTCTCCGCCCCCGATCGCCAAACTAACACACACACGATCACCACCTAGGGGTTAGATGTGTGAAATACACCTTGAACTATGAATTACAAGTTGCTCCCGGACGTATCCTAGCAACCCCCGCTGAAAAACGGCTCTGACGTCAATCGACGTCTCGGTAGACTACGTCTGGAATCGCTCTGACGTCAAACGACGTCTCCGGTAGAGAAAGAGTTAAGATAGGCGCACGAAATTCGGTAGGGACGTGTATCTCAATAAGACGAACAAACGCCTCACTGCAATGTCATGGCCACGCCCAACAGGAAGTGAGATAATTGGCCTTTTGTGTGATTTTGGGGTATTTGACATAGAATGGAATTTGAAACACTTCTCCTACACCGTACTTCAGATAGGCTTAAATTTTGGTGAACATAATCTTAAGACGTTGGAGATGTTAAATTGCGAAGGATTTTCAAATAGGCGGTAATATGACGATACGGCGGATCAATAAAATTAGGTATTTATTGAATGGGAGTTATGATTTATGAATGGGAGGCATTTGTTGCTAGGCAACGCCCTGATCAAAGATCTTTGATCTTTGTACCTTTGATCTGTCTTTGGCCACGCCCAACAGGAAGTGAGATAATTGTGCCAGGCACACGAAATTTGGTATGGGTGTGCGTCTCAGTAAGACGAACAAACGCAGGTGCGAGGTCCCGACCAACGCCGCTTGCGGCTTTAATTTCCATCTGTTGTCCCTGGACAGGTTGATGGTATCTCCCTAATATTTGAGACATATTCCATTAAAAGTACCAACTGTCATATTCCAAAAGATAAAAAATATATAAAAAGATTTAAAAACAGCTAAACACAGATAAATGCTTAGCAGACAAAGCACATGCTGCCATCTTGGTTTAGGGGTGGGGTAATAGAGATGCTATTGCTTTACCCAGAGTATGGCATTAAAGGTGCACTATGTAACTTTTCTGGTGGAGGATCGGCCACATGCCATTGCCTGGAAAGTTCCACAGTATTTACGGTTGTATGAAAAAGTTTGGGCACCCCTCTGAGGTTGCATAATAATAATACAAAATAAATAAAAAAAATCACAGTGACATGTCATGGCAAAAAGTGGCAAAATAGGCTGTGTGAAAATGTGAGCACCCTTGTCATTTTGTTGCTTTGAATACCTGTAACTAATCAACACAGAGTAACTGGAACACAAAATTGGATTGATGAGCTCATTAAACCTTGAACTTCAGGGACAGGTGCATCCAATCATGACAAAAGGTATTTAAGGCGGCCAAATGCACGCTGTTCTTCTTCTCTGACTCTCCTCTGAAAAGTGGCAACATGGGGGCCCCAAAACAACTCTGAACCTGAACTTGAAAACAAAGATTGTTCAGCATTATGATTTAGGGGAAGGCTACAAAAAGCTATCTCAAAGATTTCAGCTGTCAGTCTTCACTGTGAGGAACATAGTGAGGAAATGGAAGGCCACAGGCACAGTTGACTTTAAGGCCAAATGGAAGGCTAAGAAAACTATCAGAGGAAAAGACAAAGGATGATCAGAATGGTCAAAAACAACCCACAGACCACCTTCAAAGACCTGCAAGGTCATCTTGCTGCAGATGGTGTCACTGTGCATAGGTCAACAATACAGCGCAATTTGCACAAGGAAAGGCTTTACGGGAGAGTGATGCGGAAGAACCCTTTTTTTTCGCAGATGCCACAAACTGAGTTGTTTGAGATATGCAAAAGCACATTTGGACAAGCCAGGTGCATTTTGGAATAAGGTGCTGTGGACTGATGAAACAAAAATTATTTTATTTGGTCATAACAAGAGGCGATATGCATGGCAGCAAAAGAACACAGCATTCCAAGATAAGATAAGATAGACTAGACTAAGATAGACTTTATTGATCTCTGATTGACTTTATTGATTGATCTTTATTGATCAGGAGAAATTCACTTGTCATATTTGTTCCAGGCAGTTTAGTGCAAAAGAAAGTTTGAACAGAACGTGCATGCAGACAAATAGTAATAACAATAAAAATAAGTAAAAAGACAGTATAGAAAATATTGCACGTCTGGAATATACAGTGGAATTATACAGTCTGATGGCGGTGGAGATGAAGGATCTGTGGTAGCGCTCCTTCTTGCACTGGGGGTGCCTCAGTCGGCTGCTGAAGGAGCTGCTCAGCTCCTTTACAGTCCGGTGCAGAGGGTGAGAGGTGTCGTCCATGATGGACGTAAGTTTGGCCAGCACCCTCCTCTCAGCCACCTCCTCTACAGAGTCCAGAGGACAGCCTAGGACAGAGCTGGCCCTCCTGACCAGCTTATTAAGTCTTTTTCTGTCCCGCTCTGCGCTGCTCGGGGCCCAGTAGACAACAGCATAGAGGAGAGCAGAAGCCAACTAGAGATGTTTTGTAAGGAGGAATGGTCCAATATACCTTCATCCAGGGTCTAGACACTTATTAGAGGCTATAGGAAGCATCTAGAGGCTGTTATTTTTGCAAAAGGAGGGTCTACTAAATATTGATCTGATTTTTCTGTTAAGGTGCCGAAATGTATGCACGGCTCTAATTTTGTTTTGATGCATATTTCACATTTTCCGTGCTATGCTGGAGGTATTCTACATGTATGTAGAATCTTTAGGAGTTCCCAAGCTGAGACAACAGACACATTCGCAAACACTGTCAATTTAAAAAAAAAAATCATCTGAAAACAAAACAGTACTTTTTCAGGAACGAGATTGAAAGTGAGAGTGACTAATTGAAAAACTGTTAGCTAATGCTAGCTAGCTTGTGACTGTGATTTGATGTCTGACACTCTTCCAATCCAATTCACTTTATTTATATAGTACATTTCATAAACATAAACCAAGTGTTGCACAAATACATAGTAATAACACCAATAATATTATGATAAAATAAATGCTTAGATTTAATAGTTCTAGTCTTAAAACAATAAAACCAGTAAACTAAAATATGAGCAAAACCATAGAATAACAATAAATAAATAAAACCAATAAAATAAATTAAAAATAAATAAAAGACACAGAGGACCACACAACTCACGCTGTGTTAAAAACAGAGAATAAAAGTGGGCCATAAGACTTGTAGACTTGTACAGATCAGCTCGCCTGAACTGTCGTGGACATCCACTCCATGAAGTTCCAGCTAAATCAGCTCTTTCTGATCACATTGGGTAAAACTACAGAGCTTCAGATAGCGTTAACACCCTGCAGAAGTAAAGTACCCCCTCTTTAAGGCCAAGCTAACTGAAATGTGTCACTTTGTACTAGTGCAATAGTATTAGTGGCTTCATTTACCCAGCATGCCATCTGTTTTATCTGAAGACAAATTCTCCACAAAAGCAGGTCCTAATGAGAGACGCCAGTGCTGAGGCTGTGCTCCGAGCGGCTAATTGGCCTTAAAAGACCACTAAACAGTGTTCAACCAGAGATCAGCTCAGAGAGGATTCCAATTAACAGACAGCACAACAGCCCTCAAAGCACTTAAAGCTACAGAGGAGAGGGTCATGTCTACGGAAAGGTAACACGCCCTAGATGCTACAGCAAGAGTTTTTTTTTTTTAAAGTCCTATATTACGCAAAACATGTGTTATAATGTTTACACCTGTAGTTGTGTTTTGTTTCATTCACAGTTTTGAGTAATTCTTTATTATTAGTCTGTCTACATCTCCAGTGCTCAAAATGCTCTGTTCCACCTTGCGATGCAATGAAGCAGTAGTTTCAATGTAGTTCAACAGCTAACCTTTACCTTTAGTTCAGTAGAGATTGGCAATTCCAGGGCTGAATGTATCCAGTGATTTCATTGAAGGTGTGTGGAGTATACAAACACAGTGGAGCACCTCCTGTATTACCACATGACATCACAAGGTGGAACAAAGTGTTCTCAGTCTGAGAGAAGAAATCTTAAGCCTAAAACCTAAATATGCAGGGTTTGTATTTTAAACATGTGTGAATGAAACAAAACACATAATGTCATCATTATTCTTTTGCATTTGAGACAGCATTGTTCTGAAAATCTTGTTTTTCCCGTTCCCATACATGCCCCTGCTCTGTACTTATGCTGTTCTAGAATGTTATTATTATTATTATTATTATTATTATTATTATTATTATTATTATTATTATTATTATTATTATTATTATTATTTTTTTATTTTTTTTTTTTTTCCCTCCTTAAACTGTGGTACATGCAGGATTCAGCATAAGTACAGGCTTGTTACTGTGGCACAGATATCTATTTAATAAATAAGCTAAGTAAATCATTTACTTAGTAAATAAGTAAATAAATAAGGGACTACAATGCCATTTTAAAGCCCCGACATAATCTTGCATTGTGACTTGTAGGTGTACATGAAATAAAATTCCCACTTAACCATAAGTAGCCTACCAACACAAAGAAATGGGGTTTAGGAGCCTTTTTTTTAAACCAATGGTAAATTGTTAAAATTGGGTAGCCCCCATGGCAGAATATACATCAAGGCCTGTTGTGACATGAGCCGTCCTCCTGTGGACCCACCACCCGCAGGAGGATTCATGGGGGCTGGTGCATTGTGTGCTGGGCAGCAGATCTGCTTGGACTGCTGCCCCCGTGACCAGAAAATGGAAAAAGCGGAAGAAGATGAATGAATGAATGAATTTACCATTGGGTTTATTGCAAAAATACACAAAGTGCTTTATAGAGCATTATTCATTCACTCCACACTCAGTGGTGGTAAGCTACTATTATAGCCACAGCTGTCCTGGGGCAGACTGACAGTACTAAGGCTGCCAATGTAGGTAAAGTGTTTTGCTGGAGGACACAAAGACATTTTTTTCTTCACTGACCTCCCACTGTAACACCTGGTACTCCTACTGGTCTCCTATCCAAGTACTAACCAGGTCCAACCTTGCTTAGTCAATTAATTTATCAGTTAATAAAGGCAACAGACAAGGCCGTCAGCATGGTCAGCACTTTGATGATGTTAAGGGTGTTATCTAGTGCTGTTGTTTTCAATAAGAAGTCAGCAGATGTGTTTTGTTGTTTCATCTTGTTTTCACTTCAATTGTCAGACCAGGTTTCTTTTATGCCGACATGTCTCCTACTCACACTGACCACACCTCCTCACACTAACCATACCTCCTCCTCACACTGACCACACCTCCTCCTCACACTGACCACACCTCCTCCTCACACTGACCATACCTCCTTCTCACACTGACCACACACCTCCTCCTCACACTGATCACACCTCCTCCCCACACTGATGTGATCCCAGCTCCCACAGATGAGCTCTGCCGTTGTGTCCTTGGGCAAGACACTTAACCCCACCTCGCCACCAGTGTCTGCGGACACTGGTAGCCCCCATGGCAGAAGATACATCAAGGCCCGTTGTGACGTGAGCCACCTGTGGGAGGATTCTCCAGCTGAGGTCATGACCAAGCCGAAGCAAGAAGATCATAGAGATGGTCCCCGGGCGCAGTAATGTGCAGCCCACTGCTCCTAATAACAGGATGGGTTAAATGCAGAGGACAAATTTCTCCCAAGGGAGACAATAAAGGCTAATCTTGTCTCTTATCTTTTATCTTATAATGCCTCCTGCTCACACTGACCACTCCTCCTCCTCACACTGACCACGAATCCTCCTCACACTGACCATACCTCCTCCTCACACTGACCACACCTCCACCTCACACTAACCATGCCCTCCTGCTCTCACTGCCAAAAGGCAAAGCTCTTGAATTACCGGTCAATCTACGTTCCTACCCTCACCTATGGTCATGAGCTTTGGGTAATGACCAAAAGGACAAGATCACGGGTACAAGGGGCCAAAAAGAGTGGCTGGGTGCTTCCTTAGAGATAGGGTGAGGAGGACAGTCACATGGGAGGAGCTCAGAGTAGAGCCGCTGCTCCTCCACATCGAGAGGAGCCAGCTGAGGTGGCTTGGGTATCTGTTTCAGATACCTCCTGGACGCCTCCCTCAGGAGGTGTTCCAGGCATGTCTCACCAGGAGGAGGCCCCGGGGAAGACCCAGGACACACTGGAGGGACTATGTCTCTTGACTGGCCTGGGAACTCCTTGGTGTCCCCTAGAGGAGCTGGTGGAAGTGTCCATGGTGAAGGAAGTCTGAGAGTTTCTGCTTATACTATTGCCCCCGGGAGGGCAATGGATGGATGTTTGTGATAAGGAAACTACATTATAACAGAGATCAGAAAATAGTCTAATATAGGCCCTTTAATGTTGTCATTGTAATCTTTTTGCTGACTAAAACAATGGTTAAAACTTTGACAAAAAAAAAATTGTCAACAAATTAACAAAAATGAAATGAAAGAGAAGAAACTAGAACCAAGTTTCCAATGAGGCTGCTTGATATTTCTTTGATCACTGAGCCAAAGAGCACCTCAACCCAGCACCAGCCCCCCTCCACCCCCCACCTCCACCAGCCCCTGCAGTCCACCCCAGTCTTCCCCTCACTCCCCCCTCTCCATCACACCAGACGAGGTGAGGAGGGAACTTAGGCGGCTCAACCAGAGGAAGTCCACAGGTCCTGATGGTATCTGCCCCAGGCTGCTGAGAACCTGTGCAGACCAGCTCTGTGAGGTTCTCTGCTACATGTTCAACCTGAGCCTCAGCCTGGAGAAGGTCCCCGTCCTGTGGAAGACCTCCTGTGTGGTCCCGGTTCCCAAAACAACAAACGCCAGGGAACCGGCCCACTACAGACCAGTCGCCTTGACCTCCCACCTCATGAAGACCATGGAGAGGGTGATCCTTAGCCACCTCCGCTCTGTGGTGAGCCCCACCCTGGACCCGCTGCAGTTTGCCTACAAGCCAAACGTAGGAGTAGAGGATGCCGTCATCTACTTGCTGCAGTGGGCGCTCACCCACCTAGAGACCGCCGGGAGTGCTGTGAGAGTCATGTTCTTTGACTTCTCCAGCGCCTTCAACACCATCAGGCCGGCGCTGCTGCGGGGGAAGCTAGAGGATGCGGGAGTTGATGGACATCTCGCTGCCTGGACCATCGACTACCTCACTGACCGTCCACAGTACGTGCGGCTGCGCGGCTGTGAGTCAGAGGTGGTAGTCTGCAGCACTGGGGCTCCCCAGGGAACTGTCCTCTCACCCTTCCTCTTCACCATATACACCTCGGACTTCACATATAACATGGACAGCTGCCATCTCCAGAAGTTCTCTGACGACTCGGCCATTGTGGGCTGTGTGTCAGAGGGGAACAAGCTGGAGTACCGCTCGGTCATCAGTGACTTTGTGGACTGGTGTGGGCGCAACCACCTGAGCCTTAACACCAGTAAGACAAAGGAGCTGGTGATCGACTTCAGGAGGAGACCACTACCTCACTCACCGGTGAACATCCAGGGGCAGGACATAGAGACTGTGGACAGTTTCAAGTACCTGGGTGTTCACCTCAACAATAAATTGGACTGGTCCCACAACATCGACGCCCTGTACAAGAAGGGCCAAAGTCGCCTCCACCTCCTGAGGAGACTGAGTTCCTTTGGAGTGAGCAGGCCTCTGCTCAAGACTTTTTATGACTCTGTGGTGGCCTCTGCTCTCCTCTACGCTGTCGTCTGCTGGGCCCCGAGCAGCACAGAACGGGACAGAAAAAGACTCAACAAGCTGGTCAAGAGGGCCAGCTCTGTCCTGGGCTGTCCTCTGGACTCTGTAGAGGAGGTGGCTGAGAGGAGGGTACTGGCCAAATTCACGTCCATCATGGACGACACCTCTCATCCTCTGCACCGGACTGTAGAGGAGCTGAGCAGCTCCTTCAGCAGCCGACTGAGGCACCCCCAGTGCAAGAAGGAGCGCTACCGCAGATCCTTCATCCCCACCGCCATCAGACTGTATAATTCTACTGTATAGTCCTACCGTGCAATATCGTTTTCCCAATGTGCAATATTGCTGTTTTTTCAATACTCCTATCGTGCAATATCGTTTTTCCAATTTTTTCAATACTCTCCCGGTCACTGTTTTTTATTATTATCACTACTATTATTATTATTCGATTTATTACTTATTTTTTTAATTATTATTATCACCTATCTTTATGCCTTTTTTTGCCTGCATGCACTTGTCTTCTTGTTCAAACTGTCCCTACCTGGAGCTACTGTGACAAGTAAATTTCTCCTGTGTGAGATCAATAAAGTCTTATCTTATCTTATCTTTGTACATGTGGAAGACTGATGCTTATTATGAGATTAATGCTGACAACACAAAGAAACAAAATTTGACAAATCATGAAGTTAAAATACTAAAATTAAAGAGGTCATATTATGCTCAACTGAGTTTTTCTTACCATGTTATAATGTTCCCTCATCAAAAACATGACTGAAGAGGTTTTAGATGTCATCCATGCATGTTTGAGTAATCTTACACTGTAAAAATGACAACTTCAATTTGTTCAGATTACTAGGATTTTAGCGTTCATTGACAATAAAACTGCCAGTTGCATCGTACACTGTCTCAAATGAGTAATTTCAACTCACTTTTGTAAGTTTCTGTTAAAAAACTTACAAGGCAGAAGATACATCAAGGCCTGTTGTGACGTGATCTGTCCTCAGAACACTGCTTGGACTGCTGCCCCTGTGACCCAGAAAATGGAAAAGGGGAAGAAGATGAATGAATGATTAGCTGGCACAACTTTAAAAGCTTAGTTAACTTAACTTAACAGCAATACTTAAAAACTTAAAAATTTAAGTTGATACTCACAACTCAAAAACTCTGTGCAGTCGGTTGCCTTGAAAATTTGAGTTGAACTAACTATTCTGTACAATGCTTCACCCATAAACCTACACCCATGTTCCCACATGACAAATCTCCTTAAATATACAAAAACATGATACAAAACTGCACACAACAACTTCACAAACCTGATGTGATGTGCAGTAGTTTCATTAGCAGGATGCATGCTGATTGTGTTGTCACTCTGAAAGGGGAGTGAGGTAGCATGGGGGTGATAAGGTAACAAGGAAGCATGATCATCTAAGTATGGTGTATTACCCCATACTTATAAAAATTAAAAAAAAGGTTTTCAAAATAAACATGGTTCCAGGTGATTAGTTGAGAAATACAGGTAGTGTGTTGTGATTGGCTGGGGTGAACAGACTTAAACACCATCTTCCTGCTGAAATTTAGGCTTCGGTTTCAACTGAATAATAAAGCGAGCCCTCCACGATTGACTCATTAATCTCATTAGTGGAACTTAAATGTCATGTGATCAATTATGCCATAGACTGGTGCCTGGTGGACTGGTAATTACTCCATATTAATCCTGCTGGGACTAACTGGCCTGCCTGTGATCACTGCACTCAGATTCTCATTAATGGCATAGAGAGGGATATGTGTTAGTGATTAGCTTGCAATTAGTGCTAGCAAAGAAAGAATGACACTTCCGTCTTATTTTTGGACAGTAAACTTTGCCTCCGACAGATGAGGTCTCGGCAATGTGATGGAGAGGAGATGGAGAGGCTGAGGAGGCTGGTGGTTCTGCTGCTGAGGGAGAGGTTGGTTGGGAAAAGGTTGAAGAATGTGCAGAGGCTGAGTGTGCTGTGATTGGATGGCTTATGGCAGGCAGAAGACAAACACTAGAAATCAAATATAGGAAGAAAGAAGAACTGGGTGAACAATGTTTCATAGTAGTCTACATCATAGCATTAAAATAGTGGTTTTGAAGTTATGCTATAAGTATGATTTTGAGTATTGAGCCTACGATACGAAAACTGTCATGGTGTAGGGGGGGCAAATAATAGAATTTCACCAAATAGAAACCTTCAGTATAATCTTCAAAGCAAGGGCATAATCCCTCACTCAGACTGAACCAGGTCCAGTGTGACTCCTGTGTTTGGGGTTGGTGTCATGGTCACCACCTTTGAAGCTCTAGAGTGAGACCACATGCTCAGACTGTAACTGTTCCAGCACCAACACACTGCACACCATGTGTTCTGAGCTCCTCGAATTATTTGAAATACTTGGGGCCACTACACCGGCACTCCACCCCATGCATATTTTACTTTATAGATACAGTGGTACCTCACCTTACGAAAGACCCAACAAACGAAAATTTCAAGTTACGAAACGCCTTCATGTTAAATTTTGGTCTTCAAGTTACGAAACGCGAAATCTCAAAAATTCAAATAATGCGCGCTCAGCCACACACATTATACGCTTTTCTCAGACTGAATTTAAACTTTTCTCCCATTTGTCTCTCGTTTAAACACTCAAACTTTCATAGATTTTCAACAAAATTATTAATAGTGAAGTGTGGGGGGAAGGGGGAGGGGGGAGAAAACTGCGCGCGGACACGTGTGATAGCGCAGCATGACCCGGCGCGGGGCTGCCAGCAGGTCTAGACCTGGACTAAACCAGGACTGGACCAGGACTAAACCAGGACTAAACCTGGACTAAACCAGGACTAGACCAGGTGGATTAAAGCGCCGCGTGCGGGTCTATTTCCTGGTTTCGTTTCGAGTCACGGCTGAGGCGAGCAGCGAGGGGGACCGCACGCAGTCTGAGCGCATGAACGAACGCATGCAAGAGCCGCGGTGGTCTAGACCAGGTCTAGAGGAGGTCTAGAAGAGGCACGGTTTGAGCACGGGTCTCGTTCATGTGCTCAGACTGCGTGCGGTCCCCCTCGCTGCTCGCCTCAGCCGTGACTCGAAACGAAACCAGGAAATAAACCCGCGTGCTGCGCTTTAATCCACCTGGTCTAGTCCAGGTTTAGTCCAGGTTTAGTCCAGGTTTAGTCCTGGTTTAGTCCAGGTTTAGTCCAGGTTTAGTCCAGGTTTAGACCTTGGTCTAGACCTGGTATAGTCCACGTTTAGTCCTGGGTCTACAGTCTCTACGCAGAACACAATGTTACACTATAAAAAAAAGTTACACTATAAAAAAAAAAAACTTGGATCGGGGCCTTGGAACGAATCAGGCTTTTTCCATTGAAATAGCTACTCAACTTACGAAAAATTCATGTTACGAAACCACTTATGGAACAAATTAATTTCGTAAGGTGAGGTACCACCTACCACCACTGGTATTTTTTATGATACTTACAGACAACTTTAAAGGACACATCATATGCAAAGTGTACTTTTAAGCTTTTAACCATGTTATAACCAGGGCTCTCAAGTTTTGAGCGGGGTCGTGCGTGTGACTGTAATTTCCGAGGACCGGGGGGGTGCGAGTGAACAATTTTTGGCGCTTGAATTGCGTGAGAAATGCCGTGTGAGCGTGTGAACACGTCGAATTGCGTGTTGAGAGCGAGAGAGTGTTTGTCTAAAGAGCAAACTTAAACTACAAAGCAACTAATGAGAGTTCTATAAATGAAGTTATTACCTGATGGTTCTCAGTTTGTTTTATCATCACTGCACTTTGTCAGTGCGCGCTGAGAGGGGCGGGGAGGAGGGAGCGGGACATTTTTAACGGATTCATGTAAGAGTCTGGTCAATGCACCGGGCCCGCGTCTCACCGCGTCTCATCGCGGGCAGTTCGGCTCTGGGCCGCGCGTATTCTGCGCGTAAGCCGTCGGGGGGGACACGTTACGCACAGACGGAGACACCGGGACCGGAGTCGGTGCGTCTCAGAGGAGACGTGGCACCGGGACTGAGGCTCAGGACGTGCCCGGGGGACGGCGAGCAGACGCGCCGTCCCTCCCTCCCCCTGTTCCCCCTGCTCGGGGGAGCAGGGGGAGGGGGCGGCGCTGAAAACGCGCGGAGCCTGCATAAACTAAGCCACACAGACCGATTTTCTGTGCACAAAAAAACAAAAAAACACTAATCAGCGTGAGAAATGCAATGTGTGGCGTGTGCGCGTGTGAATACGTCGAATTGCGTGTGTCACACTCTCAATGCATGAGCCTTGAGAGCCCTGTTATAATATAGTAACCTCATTAAATATCTGGAGTTGTATTTTGTTTTATTCACAGTTGTTTCATCACCACACTTCTAAGCATTCTGCCAAATTGTCTAAGCATTCTGCCAACTCTGGGCTTGTATTAGCCTTAGCATTAGCATTTCAAGGCAGGTGGCTAGGAGAAGCTGTTGATTTTTTTTTTTCCTGCGGTAATTCTGTCATAGATTGACAAATTTTATTTTTTTCAATTCAAACATAATTTATTTAGCGATGAAAGATGAGAGGCCAAAGCTTATGTATTGTAAAATTATTATTTGATGACCATTATCAAGAGACTCAGAGTCTATCCCCTACAGCCATGTCGACACAGGTCTCACGTAAGGCGCTCTGACTGCCTATCTGTCCCTTGACCCAGCATTAAAAAGTACAGTAATCCCTCGTTTATCGCGGGGGTTAGGTTCCAGAAATAACCCGCAATAAGTGAAATCCGCGAAGTAGGACAACTTTATATTTTACAATTATTATACATGTTTTAAGGCTGTAAATGCCTCAACACACACATTATGCAGTTTTCTCAGACTAGTATTAACATTTTCTCACATTTCTCTCTTGTTTGAACACTCAAACTTTTGGTCTAATCCCGGTCTGGTCCCGTTCTAGTCTTGGTCTTGTCCCGGTCTGGTCCCGGTCTGGTCCTCATGTCTTAGTCCCGGTCTACTCCCGGTCTGGTCCTTGTCTCGTAGTTCCAGTCTGGTCCCGGCCTGGTCCCAGTCTAGTCCTCATGTCTTAGTCCTGGTCTGGATTTCCAACGGATCCAGTGACTCATGTCTCCACGCTCCTCACACATCCAGCCCCCCCCCCACGGCCCCCCTCTATAACATCTATATAAATCTTGCAAACTGAACTGAACACATTCTGTACTGTACAGGAGACACGGCACGGAGGAGAAGCCAATCAGGACGCAGAACACAATGTTGATACACTATAAAAAAAAATTGAAATAAAAAATAAAAATAAAAAATCCGCGAAACAGCGAGATAAAGAGAGGGACCACTGTACATCAGAATTCTGTAACAGTGGGCGTAGTCTTCCTTCCTCGTTTGTCATCTTGAAGACTGATTTCCATGTGCATCAACATGTTTGCTGAACTGCATGCAGACATGCACCCCAAATGTTCCTATTTCACATCTCAGCAAATAGTTTCAGAAACAACATGTTGTTCTTCACAGCTAGTCAGCAGAGTAGACATATTTCCTAATATGGCAATAATAAATGTGACACTTGACCTTGTGCATAAGTTTTGATCAGTGCTGAACCAGCGTGTGCGTGCAGACAATTGTACAGTGGTACCTCACCTTACAAAATAATTTGTTCCAGAAGTGGTTTCGTAACGTGAATTTTTCGTAAGTTGAGTAGCTATTTCAATGGAAAAGGCCTGATCCGTTCCCAGGTTTGTTTGTTTTTTATAGTGTAACTTTTTTTTTATAGTGTAACATTTGTGTTCTGCGTCCTGATTGGAATAAACCAGGTCTAGACCAGAACTAAACCAGGTCTAAACCTGGACTGGACCTGGACTAAACCAGGATTATCCCGGGACATGGCAGTGCCGTTGGAGGAGCGCGTTGCTTGTGTCTTCGCGCTCCTTGCGCGTTCCGCGCTAGAGCTAAGAGGCCGAGAAAGACGCTCTTTCAACGGGAATAAGAGCGGGGCGGGGCGGGCTCTGGTTCTATGTGACTTCCAGAGCCGGGGGGCTGACACTGTGAGCTAACAGGCCGAGAAAGGTGCTCTATCGGCGGGCAAGACCGCGGGGTCTCGCTCGGGGCAGGCTCTAGTTCTATGTGACTTCCAGGTCTAGACCAGAACTAAACCAGGACCGAATCAGGTCCAGACCCAGTCCAAACCGGGACCAACCGGGACCAGACCAGGATTAAATCACGCCGAGCCGACGCGGGCGGGCGCCGCGGCCCCATCCCACGCTGTGTCGACGTCGCTTTTTGATCCTTCGATGTCGGCTCTTCCTATCATTGTGAAGCAGAATTCACCAAGCGTTGGATTGTTCACTCACTAATAGGGAACGTGAGCTGGGTTTAGACCGTCGTGAGACGGGTGAGTTTTACTCTACTGATGATGTGTTGTTGATAGTAATCCTGTGTCTCCGCTCCCCTCGCACGTTCGGCGCTATATTGAGCCGTGTCTACCCCCATACTTCACTATCAACACATTCCATTGAAAATCTATGAATGTTCAAACGAGAGAGAAATGCGAGAAAAGCCTAACTCCAGTCTGAGAAAAGCGTAGAATGTGTGTGGTGAGGCATTTACAGCCCTAAAACATGTAGAACAATTGCAAAATACAAAGTTGTCCTACCTCATGGACCTCTCCCACCGCGGGCCACCTCTGGAACCTAACCCCGTGTGTGTTGATAAAGTGTATTTACGTTTTGGGGCGTGCATCTGAGCGCACATTAATTGAATTTTTGAGATTTCGCGTTTCGTAACTTGAATTTTCTTTCGTATCTAGAGACCAAAATTTGACGTGAAGGCGTTTCGTAACTTGGATTTTTCGTATGTAGGGTCATTTGTAAGGTGAGGTACCACTGTATTGTTAGACAGTTAATCATCAAATGCAGCTTATTGAGCAAAGTAGACCACACAGTCACTGAAGCACATATATATTCATAATCAACATTTTATTCAACAATATACATTTTATTTCAAGTATAATGTCAGAAAAGACATGCACAGCACAAGCATTTCAATACCAAAGCGCTTAAAAGCTTTCACTTGTCAGTCATTTATTTCTAATCAGTTTCAGAGAATAAAAGTCCCAGTATAGTATAGAGCTGCTTCCCTCTACCTGTGTGTGTTGGACGAGGAGCACGTAAGACTAGGCTGTCCCAGATTCAGTCCTCTGGGGAGTGAAGGCAGTCTACTGGATTATCTCTACAACACTGAAGCTGCTCGGAAAAGTCCTGTGAGCACAGGGAGCAGAGCATGATGACGTACACTCTCTCTCCACACAGAGCACATTACTGCAAACTAGCTTTATGGATTACAAGAATATTACATTTGGTCCTCATGTCTGCAGCTACCAGATAGGATTATTGGATATTACTTTTGTTTCAGACTTGGTCAAGTTTCACAAAAGTGTCTATGAGACTTTGGAAAATAAAAGATGGAAAAGGGTGTTAATGTCTATACAGGATTTGCTCACATAAAATGAATTTTTAATAGGGCCTGCAATCCTGATCTTTGACTATGTTTGTGTGACAAAGAGGGCCTTTGTCCCTGTATATGCACTTTAATTTCATATTAATTTTTTCCATACTCAACTAAACTGCTAAATAGAACTATCCCGGGTTTGTTTTATTCAGTTTTGTTTAGTTCTGTTAAGTTAATCACCACACACTCAAGTTACTTTAAATTATTTTATTTGGTTAAATTTATTAGATTTTGTCAAACATCTCACTTACCTGCTTACCTGTTACTCCACATGGTCTGGAGACAAAAGAGGGGGCGTGCCCTGAGACATATTTATAGCCTCTGGGGGGAGGTTTGGGCCACAGATCATGTTTTTGTTTGTTAGGTTTTGTATATTTGATGTTTTAGTGTTTATACATCATGTTAAGCACTTTCATTTAAAGGGGGACATGGGCTCTTTAAGTAAACCACCAGGGTAACTTAGATAAAAGTAAATTTGCCGCATATCCAACCTGATTGAGATTGTGTACTTACCTGGAGGAAGGAGCTTCCTGTGGGGGTAACTATAAAAGCAGGGTAGCTCAGCCTTTCGGGGAAGTCTCATCAGTGTAGCCGTGTGGGTTTTTCCTTAGTATTGCTAATTTCTGTTGCTTATGCCTAAGTTTGACCACAGTTATCTTTTATAAATAAGTATTATTTTTTATTGCCACGAATGCCATGATGAAATTCTGGATATAAGTCTTTGGGAAAAAATAAATATTTTCAGAGTCTGCCTCCTATTTAAGACCACATTGGCCAGCTTCCCCACAGTTTGCTTATCATCTTATCTTTTGTATTGTAAAAGAGGGTCTAGAGGTAAAAATAATGAGCCTGCTGTGTGCTGCCTGCAAACGAATAAAGTGTTTTACTGTCCGAAAATCAGGAAGTGTGTGTTAACATGGTTGTTGTTGTTAGCTTTACTCTGACAGCAAACTCAGGTCTGGCCATTGAGAGTTGTGAAAGCATTTATAAACTCATCATGGTGAATTAGGAAAGGAGCCAAACGGGAGGGCCTGGGAACGCCTTGGGGTCCCCCCGGAGAAGCTGGAGGAAGTGTCCAGGGTGAAGGAAGTCTGGGTGTCCCTGCATAGACTGTTGCCCCTGCAGCCCAGCTCCAGATAAACGGAAGATTTTTTTTTTCCAAGCATGTTCCTGGTGACATACTTCCTAAAGGTTTTCAGTTCAAGTCCTGGCTTTGAGCAAATACATACATAAAATTTTAGACATCATATTTAGTTTTTCAGAAAACCTTATGTTAATGACAAAATGTGTAAAAAAAAAAAAATCTGAGACCTACTGAACTTTTTTTTTTTTTTTTTTTTACTTAATTTAATTAGCATGTTTTGAGTCAACCAGTGTTTTTTTTTTTTTTTTTAATAAGCATGTAATTTTTATTACTGAAGCGCTAGTAATTTTGGATTTGTATGCACATTTTAACTAATCCCTCCCTGAACCGCCACCTTAACGTGTTGGAGGGGTTTGAGTGCCCGAATGATCCCGGGAGCTATGTTGTCAGGGGCTTTATGCCCCTGATAGGGTCAACCAAGGAAAACAGGTCCAGGGGGACGGGTCAGACTAGGAGCGTTTCACAAAGTCCTTATGATGACTACGACGCAGAGGACACTTACGTTGTCCGGACTGGTGATACTGGGGCCCCACCTTGGACCCAGACCTGGGGTGGGCGCTCGCCAGCGAGCGTTTGGTGGCCGGGCCTTCCCCCATGGGGACCGGCCGGGCAAAGCCCAAAGGAGCGATGTGGGGCCGTCCTCCTGTGGACCCACCATCGGCAGGAGGATCCATAGAGGCTGGGTGCATGGAGATTTGGGCAGCAGTTGAAGGCAGGGACATCAGCGACTGGATCTCCGGACAAGGCTGACCGGATCACCAGACATGGAGACTAGCTCTGAGGACATGGAATGTCACCTCGCTGGGGGGGAAAGGAGCCCAAGCTTGTGTGGGAGGGTGAGCATTACAGACTAGATATACTCAGCCTCACCTCCATGCACAGCCTGGACTATGGAACCCAACTACTTTAGGGGGGCTGGACTCTCCACTTCTCTGGCATTGCCCACGGGGAGCGGAGGCGGGCTGGCGTGGGCCTACTCATTGCCCCACAGCTCACCCGCAGTGTGTTGGGAGTTCACCCCGGTGAATGAGAGGGTCGCGTCCCTGCGTCTTCAGGTTGGGGATAGGTCTCTCACTGTTGTGGCAGCCTACTGGCCAAATAGAAGTGCAGAGTACCAGGCCTTCTTAGAGACTCTGGGAGGGGTACTGGATAGTGCACCGACCGGGGACTCCTGATAGTGACACCTGGAGAGGGGTGATTGGGAGGAATGGCCTCCCGGATCTGAACTTGAGCGGTGTTCTGTTATTGGACTTCTGTACTAGCCACAGTTTGTCCACAACGAACACCATGTTCGAGCACAAGGGTGTCCATCAGTGCGCATGGCACCAGGACACCCTATGATGGAGGTCGATGATCGACTTTGTTGTCGTATCATCTGACCTCTGGCCACGTGGGTGAAGAGAGGGACAGAGCTGTCAACTGATCACCACCTGGTTGTGAGTTGGGTCCGCTGGTGGGGGAGGAAGCCGGAAAGACCTGGCAGGCCCAAGTGTATAGTGAAGATCTGTTGGGAACATCTGGCAGAGCCCTCTGTCAGAGGGACCTTCAACTCACACCTCCGGGAGAGCTTCTCCCAGATTCCGGGGGAGGCTGGGGACATAGAGCCCGAGTGGGCTGTATTGTTGATGTGGCTGCTCGTAGCTGTGGTCGCAAGGTCTGTGGTGCCTGTTGTGGTGGCAATCCCCAAACCTGGTGTTGGAAACTGGAAGTTAGAGATGCTGTCAGGCTGAAGAAGGAGTCTTATCGGGCCTTCTTGGCTCATGGGACTCCTGAGGCAGCTGGCGGTTACTGGCCGGCCAAGCATCCTGCAGCCCGGCCACAACGAAATTCTGGCAAACTGCCTGGCACCTCAGGAGAGGAAGCAGTGCTTCACCAACACTGTTTACAGTGCGGGTGGGGAGCTGTTGACCTCGACTGGGGATGTTATCAAACGGTGGAAGGAATACTTTGAGGATCTCCTCAATCCTGCCATTATGTCTTCTGAGGAGGAAGCAGAGGCTGGGGACTCGGAGGCAGATTCATCACCCTGGCTGAATTCACTGAGGTGGTTGGAAAGCTCCTCGGTGGCAAGGCTCCAGGGTTGGATGAGATCCGACCTGATTATCTTAAGACTCTGGATGTTGTGGGGCTGTCTTGGCTGACATGTCTCTGCAACATTGCGTGGTGGTCGGGGACAGTACCTCTGGACTAGCAGACCGGGTTGGTGGTTCCTCTGTTTAAGAAGGGGGACTAGAGGATGTGTTCCAACTACCAGGGAATCACACTCCACAGCCCGCAGGTCTATTCCAGGGTACTGGAGAGGAGAATTCGACCGATGGATTCAGGAGGAGCAGTGCGCTTTTTGTCCTGGCCACGGAACGCTGGACCAGCTCTATACTCTCCATCGGGTGCTCGAGGGTGCATGGGAGTTTGCCCAACCAGTACACATGCGTTTTGTGGATCAGGAGAAGGCATTCCACCATGTCCCTCGTGGGGTCCTGTGGAGAGTGCTCTGGGAGTATGGGGTTCGGGGCCCTTTGCTAAGGGCTGTTTGGTCCCTGTATGACCGGAGCAGGAGCTGTGTTCGCATTGCCAGCAGTAAATCGGATCTGTTCCGGATGTTTCCTGGACGCCTCTCTTGGGAGGTGTTCCGGGCATGTCCCACCGGAAGGAGGCCCCAGGGAAGACCCAGGACACGTTGGAGGGACTATGTTTCCCAGCTGGCTGAGAATGCCTTGGGGTTCCCCTGGAGGAGCTGGAGGAAGTGTCCGGTGTGAAGGAGAGTACCAGCTTAGACTGTTGCCCCCGTGACCTGGCTCCGGATAAGTGAAAGAAAACGGATGGATGGATTTTTAACTAAATGCTGTTCCATTGTCACCCTTGCTTGTAACAACAGCTTGTAACAAACTCAAAGCAACAAGAGCATCAAAAATCATCTCATTCAAACATGTCATTATGACATCTATTTTATGTTTTTCCAACATAGTAGAACAGGTCCAAGGGAACACAGACTCCTCTGAAAGCTTTATGTGCATTCATTTGCAGTCAATAATTCATTTGCACATTTAAAATGCATGTGCAGATCATGTGGGTCAAGTAATCACCATCTAACCACAAGGTATCTGCTTCAAACTGCTGTAGTTTGGCTGGGTGGGACGGGCAACCTGCCAAATCACTGTGCACGGCTTCCAGAATGAATAAAAGCAAACAGTAAGAGATAAACTAATTGAATAGATTATAGAAGAGATGCATAATTTACGAGGATACAGAACTTAGCACACTGTCCCCGTGCATCAGGCCTAGTTTCTGTTGTCAGTACAGTTCTACAGTGAATCCATATCCCTACTATCAGAGTGCTCTGCCAACTGTCCTCCCATACTGCTGCTAAGGACTACACATTTATTAGGGACCGAGCCCGAAGGGGGACGAAGGTCCCTATTGTTGTTGCTTTGTTTCCGTATTATTATTATTATTCTTGTTCATACACGCTGGGGCAATTTTGAGCATGTTCCCATGAAACTTTGCACGGGCATCACAAAGTGCTGCCAGTACGACCACACAAAGTCCCGTCCCCCAGTGACCCCCAGGAGCTCGATAGCGCCCCCTAGCGCGTTGTCTTTCGGGGCTGGCATACCGTTTAAGATAGGCGCACGAAATTCGGTAGGGACGTGTATCTCAATAAGATGAACAAACGCCTCACTGCAATGTCATGGCCACGCCCAACAGGAAGTGAGATAATTGGCCTTTTGTGTGATTTTTGGGTATTGGACATAGAATGGAATTTGAAACACTTCTCCTACACCGTACCTCAGATAGGCTTAAATTTTGGTGAACATAATCTTAAGACGTTGGAGATGTAAAATTGCGAAGGATTTTCAAATAGGCGGTAATATGATGATACGGCGGATCGATAAAGTTAGGTATTTATTGAATGGGAGTGATGAGTTATGAATGGGAGGTATTTGTTGCTAGGCAACGCCCTGATCAAAGGTCTTTGATCTTTGTACCTTTGATCTGATATAGCTGCAAGCAGCAATGTGGGGACAAGCATCGAAGGTTCATGTAGGCCTCAGCATGTAGGCCACATGCAGGGTCTGACAGGGTCTAACAGAGTCTGACAGGGTCTGACAGGGTCTGTTCTGACAGGGTATCTACAATGTCATGGCCACGCCCAACAGGAAGTGAGATAATTGTGCCAGGCACACGAAATTCGGTATGGGTGTGTGTCTCAGTAAGACGAACAAACGCAGGTGCGAGGTCCCGACCAACGCCGCTTGCGGCTTTAATTTTATCTGTATTTTCAATGCACATCCTATTGCACATTTTTTACTGTACATTTTCATTGGTCCATCTTCCACTGCACACTTGATGCACACTGCACATATTGGACATCTGTAAATAGGTATTTATGTATTCTTTCCACTGCTTTAGATTTTAGATTTTGTCATAGATAGTTTTTGTGTTGTCTTTATACTGTATTTTGTACACTCTTTTTGCACTACTTGGCCAGAGAGACTTACTACCGGCAATGCAAACACAGCTCTTGTTCCGGTCATACAGGGACCGCACAGCCCTTAGTAAAGAGCCCTGGACCCCATACTCCCAGAGCCCTCCCAATAGTACCCCACAATTCGACACGGTCGAATGCCTTCTCCAGATCCACAAAGCACATGTGGACTGGTTGGGAAAACTCCCATGAACCCTTGAGTGAACACCCGATGGAGGGTATAGAACTGGTCCAGTGCTCCACAGCTGGGACAAAACCCACACTGCTCCTCCTGAATCCGAGGTTTGACCATCAGTCAGATTCTCCTCTCTAGTACCCTGGAACAGACCTTACCGGGGAGGCCGAGGAGTGTGATTGCCCGGTAGTTGGAAAATACCCTCTGGTCCCCCTTCTCAAACAGAGGAACCACCTACCCGGTCTGCCCTAACTGCTGATGTTGCAGAGATGTGTCAGTCAAGACAGCCCCACAACATCCAGAGACTTAAGATACTCAGGACGGATTTCATCCACCCCCAGAGCCTTGCGACCGAGGAGCTTACGAACCACCTCAGTGACTTCAGCCAGGGTGATGGCCGAGTCCGCCTCTAAATTCCCAGCCTCTGCTACCTCCTCAGAAGATGTGACGGTGGGATTGATTCCTTCCACCGTCCGACAACATCCCCAGTTGAGGTCAACAGCTCTCCACCTGCACCGTAAACAGTGTAGGTGATGCACTGCTTCCTCCTCCTGAGGTGTCGGACAGTTTGCTAGAATTTCTTTGCAGTTGTCTTATAATCCTCCTCCATGGCCTCTCCTAACTCCTCCCAACCCAGAGTTTTTGCCTCTGCGACCACCCTGGGCATGCTTGGCCCGCTGGTACCTGTCAGCTACCTCAGGAGTCCCACGAGCCAACAAGGCCTTATAAGACTCCTTTTCCTTCAGCCTGACGGCATCCCTTACTTCCGGTGTCCACCACCAGGTTCGGAGATTGCCGCCATGACAGGCACTACAGACCTTACGACCACAGTTACTAGCAGCTGCATCGACAATAGAGGCCGAGAACAAAGCCCGCTCGGACTCTATGTCCCCAGCCTCCCCCGGAATCTGGGAAAAGCTGGGAAAAGGTGTGTGTTGAAGGTCCCCCTTACAGAGGGCTCTGCCAGATGTTCCCAATAGACCTTCACTATACGCTTGTGCCTGCCAGATCTTTCCAGCTTCTTCCTTTGCCAGCGAACCCAACTCAACAACCAGTTGGTAGTCGGTTGACAGCTTTGCCCCTCTCTTCACCAGAGTGTCCAAGACACGCTGGAGGACAGATGACACGACAACAAAGTCGATCATCGATCTCCGGCCTACAGGTAGACTTCAAACATTTGTGCTTAAACGCTAACAGTGATTTGACTACTGGGTTTTGTGTTAATGCATAATATCTGAAATAAACAAACTGTGTGTGTCACATCAGCTGACCTCCTTGTGTTTCTTCCTTTAAGATAAGATAAGACTTTATTGATCTCACACAGGAGAAATGTTTATATGTTTTAACTGTGCCTTTCAGGTAGCAGTCCACTACTTTTGTTGTTGTTTTATTTAGTGCTGTCAAAAATATCGTGGTATTAACGCATTAACGCAAAACAATTTTAACACCGTTATTTTATTTTTATTTTTTTCACGAGATTAACGGTCTTTGTGACCTAGTGATCTACTTTTTTCACAAGCTCTGGCCACTGCTAGTAACGTTAGAAAAACTACAGGATCCAGCTGTAAATAGGAAGGAAAACAATTTTACGAAACTGAGAAGTCCCAGCTGGAGGAGGTGGGCCAAAGCACGGCCCGACCGCCCATGTATAATAATAATAATAATAATAATAATAATAATAATAATAATAATAATAATAATTCATAGCATTTATATAGCACCTTTCATGATACCCAAAGTGCTTTACAGTTCATTGTTCATTCACTCCACACTTGGTGGTGGTAAGCTACTTTCTGTAGGGTGAAAAGTCCCTCAGTCTTCCAGGTAGAATCCATGATAAAAGATAGAAATGGGGGAGTTAGACATAACTTGTCTCCCATTTATAATTCGATTCTTAGACCAAATCAAAACAGACAAAGAAACATTAGGGCAGACGAGCCAGGGCAGAGGGGTGGAGAGGATCGTTAGACGTTGAATAGGGGGTCGTAACTAGTCACCAGAGTAATTTGAAAAACAAAGAGACAGATTAGGGGGGGATCGTTTTCAGAGCTTTTTCCGTGTAGGACGCGCCTCCGGCAGCTAGATATAAGCAGTGTCTAACCAGTACAATAACCAGAGCTGACGAAGCCCCTCGGATGAGCGGCGAAACGTTTTCAACCAAACAAACTTTGTCCAGTTGACAAATTGAACTTCTCCTTTTATCTACTTTCTGTAGCCACAGATGCCCTGCGCACACGCATGACTTCACCACTGCTGATGCCACCCACATAAGGAAAACACAAAACAAAGTCCGGTCAAAAATATACAGCGAATCCGCGCCTACCCCCGACAAGGACCACATACAGCTACAGAAGCCCCGCAGCCTCTCTTCCCCGTGCTTCCACTACATCCACAAACCCACAGAGGAGCGTGCACCACAGCAGAACCCACACTGGTCCCACCACTCAATAGACACCCCATGCCGCTGGACCCACCCTCTCTGCCAAAAGTGGCAGCTCCGCCGTGCGACAACAAACAGCACCTTCCGATGACACCATCGGCACAGGTGCAAACGTGGACCACAGAACCCCAAGCAACCGGGTCCAAGCACGGCACAGCCCAAAAAACGGTCCCAGCGCGAGTGTGCCCCTAGTACAGCAGGTATTATGCAGACAAACACAGTCTCGCTAACTGAAGATTACTGGACGTCCCTCAGTCATGAGAACTACCTCAGGGTCACAGCACATTTTTTCACCTACAGTGGCAACTTCAGTCACTTTGACTGTTGTGAAGACAAAAGAGAAGCACTTCAATGACACTGTTGCAGAGCACTTCATGAAAGTGGAACATCAAACACAAAGTTGTCACAGTGACAACTGTTATGATTTGCAATAAAAACACATTTGCACAAAGCAGCACCTATCCACTTTTCTATGTTGATAAGAGTATTAAAATGATGATTCAAGAGACAAAAATGCTATTAATTTGTGATTAATCATGAGGTACCTATGACATTCATGACATCAATCGTGATTAAACATTTTAATCGATTGACAGCACTAGTTTTAATTTGCTTTGTATAGTTAAAGTTTGGGTTCACTCCAAAATGTTTGTAAAAATAGTGTATGCAGAAGTACCTAGTTAAGCTTTGCATAATTTACTTATTCTCAATGTTGCGTAAGTAAACAAAATTAGGGAGGGGATGTAATAATAGTAATAATAATAATAATAATAATAATAATAATAATACCATTTACCTCATTCGAACCTGCCCTTTTAGAAAAAAATGCCTCCAGTGAAGCCTTGTCTACCTCCCGCAAGGTATGTTCAGTGTGTCGGCGCCTAGCGTGGTCTTCCTACCTAATCTGCACTGCACATGCGGAGAATGACGTATTTGAAGAGGAGGATCAGACATACAGAACTGACATACTTGACGGAAAAACAAAACTTCTTTCATAGATAGTTAAAGCCCCAGTGTGTAGGATTCGTGGCGCATAGGTGGATGGTGCTATTGCACTTTCTGTTTTATCTACGGCAGACCTCGAGGGTCACCCGGGCGCGCGGACGAGCCACGCGCCGCTACTGTATAAATAAAACGCGGTCCTGTTTTTTTTTTTTTTTCCTTTTCTCATGAAAACACACATTCCCGATCATGTACCATGACACTCTACACATCAAATGAAACCTTACAGTCTCCTCTTTTTGACTATGCAATTCATTTCCCTGCACAATAATCACTCCACGAGCACATGGGGCTTTTATACGGGTTTTATACGAGGTTAGCTTACCTTAGAATGCTTTGCACAGGTCAAACTCTGTATTTCACCATAAACTTGCTCTCAATTTGTCCGTAAGGATCCAGGGAATAAAATCCAGTAAAACAATTTAGTCCAAAACACGTGTTAGATCCATTACGAGTCTGATCCGGCAGCATGCTTGTGTTGTTTACCCAAAACCACTAGCCTTGCCGAAGGCGAAGGCGGAGCCCAAATGTCCTTCTGCGGCTCTCGTATTCAAAATGGCTGCCTCTGCATGGGGAAGATCCCCCTTTTATGTGACTATATCTAAGTCCAAAAGAATACTTTGATTTCATGATGGAAGTGAAAAGGCTTGGAAAACAATGTATTTTTGAATGGGTATCTTCAATTTCAGTAATTAACGGGTGAAAATCTTACACACTGTCCCTTTAATATACACACACAGTTTGTTTATTTCAGATTTTCTGCCTTATCACAAAACCCACTTATCCAATCATTGTTAGTGTTTAAGCACAAATGTTTTGTTGTCATGGTTACCTAGGGGGAGTAGAAATCCACCTTGCGCACAAGCGAACATAAAACAACTTCAAGAGAGCAGAAATGAATCTTGTTCGAGCAGAAATCAACTTTAAGAGAGCTTGTTGTCTATTCAAGGGTGTGTCTGCCCCCCAGTGGTTGTTTTGCACACAGGTCACAGATTTCTCTTCCCGAGATAATTTGCTCACTTGCAGTTAATATCTACGCATGTGAAATAATACAGTATGCCCGAATGCATGTTTTATCTTGCGTGTGTATTATGGTGCCGTAGTTACTTGCTGATAACTATATCCACAGAAAATCTGATGTGGCGATGTTTTGGTATTTGTCCAGATATCTTGCGGATTTCCATTCTTTTTGTCTTTGTTCCCCTGTGTTGAGTCCAGGTCTAAACAGGGCACATCAACAGTGTGACAGCTCCACAGCTCCAGACCCACCACCACCACACAGATACAGCGCTTTGACATGCTAATGACTTCATGTGGTGTGATCCCAGCATTTAATTTCTCTGTGTGCTGTGGAGAAGAGAGACTCATAGCAGAGTCATTATATGGTGGTGGTCTAATAATGAGTGGATAAATGCTCGGATCTCATTATACTCATAATTTTGAAATGATGGGTGCAGTTTTTGTTCGGACTAAATGAGTCTCCTGTTGGAACTTCAAATTAAAGTCCCCAAAGTGAATTCAAGTGCATATTAGCATACTTTTGGTGAACAATGGCAAAATAGACGTAACTTTGGCTGCGTCCATGCAATTTCAAATCCTGTGTGTGCAACCTGTACATATGTTTTTTGACAATAAAGATAACTTTGAACTTTGAATCCATTTGATGAACTCTCAAGTGTTGTCACGTTTCTAAAATTCCAAATTTGATTTTGATACCATTGATACCAAGGAATAAACTTGTACTGATTCCACACTGATAATAATAATAATAATAATAATAATAATAATAATAATAATAATAATAATAATAATAATAAACACTCAGTGGTCCAGGTAGGTTCCACAGTGGTCCATGTTCTGATATAGCACTACCCAACATTATAGGTCAGATCTGAGGAGAGTTCCGCCCCTGTTTACAAAAGGAATTATTGTATTTTCAAACAATAGAAACACCTGTAATGAATAAATGCTAGTTGGATGTGTTTAATGTCATACCATGGGACATTTCGGGCAAAACAATAACATCTGCATGTAAACAAGCATGAAACCAGAAAAAGTTGCGCAGTGCACCTTCAATGACTTTTGGTACTTTTGACAACCTTACTCACTAGTATAATTCACCGATTTTACCTGTGTACTCATAGGCTTCAACAGCAACTATATGTTTTATGGGCACTGAACCTGATTTTTAAGACGCACTTCCTGATTATTGGACAGTAAATCAATTCCTAACCAAATGCAGACAGTACACAGTGGACTACTTAACCACAAGAGCTGCTTATGTTTCTTGTCCCAGTACAATACATCTGTACTGGGACAAGAAACTCAAGCTCAAAACCGAGTACTGACCCTTTCAGTTGGGAACAGAATGGACCATGTAAAAACCCATAATCAAGACACTTTCACCAAGTTTTGGAATTCTCTGTTAAGGTTCAAAATGTTTCTTACAAAGCTCCAAAAGCTGGTCTGTAGTTACATCAATGAACCATTATGGAACAAAAAGTGAAGCTACTACCAAAACTGTATACTTGGAATCGAACACTGAGATATAAGAAAGAAAAGCATTCTTTGGATATGTCTTGATGCCTGCTAGGTTCTTGTGTCCCCTTCTCATTTACACACAACATCAGCTCCCAATGTTGATGTCGGAGGACTATTTTCTTAAAGGGATATGCCACCCCCAGGTCAAATTTGGGCATCTCCCCACAGTCCAGAGACTAAAATAAGTGGTGGAAAGCGTTTTCCTGCTCACCCAGCCATTGTCCGAGTCTGTCGCCACTGACCGCCGCGGTATCTGGTGCTCCTCCGCCTTAGACTGGAGTCTAACGTCGCCAGAGAAAGATTTCGGCCAAAAGGAATTAATTTGCTCGATGCGTTTCCCAATTACTTTGTGTGTAGTGCCCATTCATATCGAGTGCAAATAAATGTGCAAATCAACACGGAGAGCTTGCCTTGGTCATTTTGGGTGGGAACTATTTTCCAGTGCGTAAGAATACAGCCGTATCACGCAGTACGCTACCAGGGGAATCCCTGTTACGCACCGGGAAGGGAGTTCCCCTGTTGCACAACGTGGTGCGTGATACGACTGTATTCTTACGCACTGGAAAATAGTTCCCACCCAAAATGACCAAGGCAAGCTCTCCGTGTTGATTTGCACATTTATTTGCACTCGATATGAATGCGCACTACACACAAAGTAATTGGGAAACGCATCGAGCAAATTAATTCCTTTTGGCCGAAATCTTTCTCTGGCTACGTTAGACTCCAGTCTAAGGCGGAGGAGCACCAGTTACCGCGGCGGTCAGTGGCGACAGACTCGGACAATGGCTGGGTGAGCAGGAAAACGCTTTCCACCACTTATTTTAGTCTCTGGACTGTGGGGAGATGCCCAAATTTGACCTGGGGGTGGCATATCCCTTTAAGTTGTTTTAGATGAATATTGCAAATTATAATATACTGATCCACTGGTGGTTATAACTATAGAGCACACACAAGCACAATATGTCTTTAAGTTAATTTTGTGAATTGAACATTGCATAGCACTTAACGATACAGATAATACTGTATTTGTTACTATTACCTACCTATCTGATTCATTTTAGAGATCAAGAAAAAAGCTAAATGTATACTTTTTTCTTACACAAACCTAAATGTAAAGAAATGTACGTATCAGTACCACTTTCCTTTTTCACAATAGTTTCACAATGGCAAACTCTAATCCCAATCTCCACTGTCATCGGGAGGCTGGGGGCTTGGTTGGTTGTGCTTCCTACTGTTTTAACTTGTGGAGGTGGTTTGAATAGCCATAGAGTTGTAAAAAGAATCATGTACCATCAGTACTAGACCCAGAGATGTGAACACTCCACACATTGTTGAAGTTGTCAATTCAAGTCTGACCATGCTTCCATTCCATTGTATTTTAACCTCAGAGGAGCAGGTCAGATGGAGCTATCAGCAAAGAAATGTCAAAAGGACCAAGCTCACCAAGTGTACTTGGTATGGCTTTTATCCTGTCAGCCATTAAAGAAGACATCTCAGCAAAATGTACTTTTTTTTTTTAGAGCTTTTAACCATGTTATAGTGGTGTTCCCATATTTACAGTTTACTGATTAATTCCAGCATGTTTGAGTAAAGCATTTGAGGCTTGAGTGCTCAGAAAAGTACTTATCCCCATTTTCTATTTTTCACGTATAAAAACATGAATGAACATTTGCTGATTGCTGTGGTAAGACGCTGCTAGACAGGGCCTGCTGCAATGAATCAATTTGGTAGTTTTGAAAAGAAAGTCAGTGGGCTTTATTCATCAAATGATCTAATATATATGACAGTTTATTGCTGACTACAAGAATAAAAATTGTTTGCATGTGATAAGTCCCACATTAGACTGACCAGTGACATGGCAGCACTGTGGTTCCAGTGGAAGCCAGTGCAGAACAATACAAAACTAACATGGCAAGAGTCATCCCAGACTGATGTGTAGAATTCTATTCAGATATGCTGCACATAGTATTGTTTGGATAGCCAGATTGGCACTTTGTGGAATGTTCCACAGTGTTACTGCAATTATGTAGAGATGTCAACTCTCCACAGATATGAGCCATAACTTGGCCTGGTTGTGTCACATTCTTGTCTCCACTGAGATAAGCTAGTTTACACTGTGAAACACATTGTGAATCATTTCAGTCAAAGCAATAATATTTCTACTGAGAGGGTATTATGCAAAATTGACTTTGTTGAGCTGTCTACCATGTTACAATGTTCCTCCCTCATCAAAAACATGCATGACCAACAGACTTAATATGTTGACCCCAACATGTTAAGTTTGGCCACAACCTCTCCACCATCACTCTGAACACCGGCATGCCACAGGGCCACTGAGCCCGTTCCTGTACTCCCGCTTCATCCATGACTGCAGGCCTATGTATGGATCCAACTCCATCATCAAGTTTGCACATGACACCACGGTGATCTGACTCATTACTAACAATGATGAGTCAGACTACAGGGCAGAGATTCAGCACTTAATTGCCTGGTGCGCTGACAATAACCTGCTAACCAAGGAACTCATTGTGGATTTCAGGAGAAGTTAGACTCACGCCCATCCACATCAATAGCAAGTCTGTTGAACATGTCTCCAGCTTCAAGTTCCTGGGAATTCACATCGCTGATAACCTGTCATGGACTACCAACACCTCCAGCTTGGTTAAGAAGGCTCACCAATGACTCTTCTTCCAGAGGACATTGAAAAAGAACCACCTGTCTACTCATATCCTGGGTAACTTCTACCGCTGTGTGACTGAAAGCATCCTGACCAACTGTATCACAGTATGGTATGGGAACTGGTCTGTCGCCGACCGCAAAGCACTACAGAGGGTGGTGAAAACCGCCCAAAGCATCACAAGGACTCCATTAACTGCTATCGAGGACATCCAGAGGAAGCAACGCCTACGCAGGGCCCGTAGCATCCTAAAGAATGCCTCGCACCCCAAGCATAGACTTTTCCAGCTCCTCCCCTCCGGAAGGTGCTTTAGGAGCCTTCAGACTAAAACCAGCAGGTTTAGGAACAGTTTCTTTCCTACAGCTGTTTCCCTACTGAACTCTATCCCTCGCTGAACCTCCATGTCCCCCTACCATGCCACCACTCATACCCCCTCCCTCTTCACCTCTCCATCTCTCCCATTGTCAATTAACTCTACCTAATCCCCACATCCATTGGCACTCCACCCAAACCACATATGTATATTGTCAATAATGTATATCCTCTGTATATCTCTGTGTTATAGTTCATCTGGTACATAACTTGTACATATCCTATAAATTTTCTGTTCAAGCTGTGAAAAAGTGCAGACGTGCCTCTCTTTCCTCTCTTACCTCACTGCTCTGTTGTGTGTGTGCCTCTCTTGTTTTTCGTATTTTTTCTCCTTTTTGAAGCAGATTTTCCAAAATCCTAAAATACGGATGTGATAAGCTGGACCCTCAGCGCAACTGATACACTTTTTCATGGAGGAGTACCGAAGCGGTGTGTCCCAATGGTACTTTTGTTGCTAGATATGCAAGGGACTGGTATTATACATGGCAAATCGTATGTCTAGCACCTATGTACCTGGAGGACGTGGAGGACATTTACGTATTCAGATTTCTGATAGCTGTACATCTGTTGATTGGCCTGGGATTGTCCATGATCTATTTCAAAATTTGCAAGCTGGCAGGAAGTAAGGAGTCCCCCAAGCTGTCTGCAGTAATCTCGCACCGCAGCGGAGCTGTGGAGGATCTCGTGAAAGGATTACATCAGAAAGTGGTACAGGTTGAGGACCATTTAGAAGGGGTCCAACCGAAGGAAACATCTCGACGTTTAGATACCATCATGAGCATGCTGACAGAACTGTGTAGAAACAACGCAGCACAGTCTGTGCGTCAAAAGGAACTGTTGAGGTCTTTCACAACTCTGCAGGGTGACATGAACATGGGGATCTGGCAGAACCAGGGTTCCAGCTAAATTGCTTGCTCGCCTGGGTCTCTAAAATGTATTTCATTATGCTAAATTAATTGCCTCTGTAACTAATCTGTCTCCTGAGAAAATCTGAACTCCAACACGTCTGTGTTTGTGTTTTGACTTGGCTTCCTTGCATGAACACTCCCAAGGTCAAAGATGTGGCTTATCACGGCACTCTGCAAAAACATTTGCACACTATCTCGGACACACTGACATGTATTTATGTAAACACGTTGCCCTGTCTATTTTTAGGAATGTCTGCCTCTACTTCAGTTTCCAATCAATTTCCTTGCCCTACCCTTTCATTTGTCGCCAAAGAAAAAAACACCGTATGTTACCTGTCCAATTGTTTTCTGTCATAACACGTTGTGAATAATTGTCATTGATTGTAATTGCGTCTTTTCTGCTCTGTATCTCCGAGTCAGCGGCGCGCATATGTGCGGGCTCCTCGCCTAGCCGCTCTATCACTGTCCTGCCTGGTTAGCAGGGAAACGAAATTTTGAATTTACTCTATGTACATGTACAATAAAGCAAACTATGAACTATTTGGTTTATTCACGTATATATTTATAGCACAACTGTATACTTCATATCTCATCATATATATTAATAGCTCTATATATACTTGTTTATAATGTTTATATCCCCTGCATAGACTAACAACAAAGTACTCCCACATGTTCATATTGCCCTATTTATCTGCACATAATCCTGCAACCGTACTGTATATATTGTGTATACTGTATATTGTACTGTATATTGTATCTAATCTAATCTAATGATGTGGTTTTATATGTCATCCATGCATGTTTAACTAATCTTCATGATGATAAACAGTTATTTGTTGATCTCAATATACTCCCATACACCCCATAGAAATGTAATACCTCCTCTATAAGTACTGCATATCCATTCTCACTTAGTCAGACTTTCTTGTGCCAAGCCCACTGTCAGAGGACACACCGTGCTCCAATATGCTAGAACTCCTCCTCCCCTCACTTTTGCCGAGCCTGGACTATAACGATCTGTGAAGAAGAGCAATAACCGGCCTACTCTAAATGTTCCTCTCCTGCTGCTCCCGATCCGTGGGCACTATCCGTCTATAGTCCACCTGGCTGCATGCCCCGTAATGAGAATCCAATAGGCCCAGTCAATGCCTCCATTATAGTCCTCTCCGGAACCTTAATTCGGAGAAAGCCTATAGTATACAGCACAGGCCCTCTTCCATTAAACTATTACAAAGCGCGCAGTGTGGGAGTGAATAGAGGGAAGGTATGGTGTGCGCTGCTTTTATGGGAATCCCTTTATAGATGTATGGCATTGTGGCTGATTGTGTTGTGATGTTATGTTAAATCGCTAACAAACCCAAAAGTACAGTGTGGATTCAGCAGTGCTATTAAGGTGGTTTTATTCTTGTGAATGGTTTTCTGTCATTATAAATTTGACCTTACTTCAGTGGATAACAAGCCGCTCTGAAAGGTGGAGAAAATAATATTACCAGATCTATAGTCTTTCAAATGCAGTGAGACTTTGATTTCATTGTTCTACTGTATTTTCACGTAGGTTAAAGGAAAAGCTTTTTTTTTTTCCTCGGTATTTAGTAATTGGCAAAAATGTTTGCATGTAATTGGCAAAACATTTTCAAAAATATGCATGAATCGATCCAGTACCATTTTGTTTAAGCCTATGATGAGGGAAAACCATTAGAACATGGTTAAAATCTCAATTTTACATAGGTGTGGGCCCCTAATTCGAAGAAAGCCTATAGTATACAGCACAGACCTTCTTCCATTAAAACATTTCCAAACACACAGTGTGGAAGTGTGAATACAGGGAAGGTATTGTGCGTGTGGCTTTTATTGGAATCCCTTTATTGATGTATGGCATTGTAAACTGTATGAGGGGCTGTTCAAGACATTATTCATTCTGGTCCTCTGTATGTGAGAGCGAGAATATACACTGCCTGACAAAAGTATTATAGGACAATTGTGTATTTCTGGACTTTCATAAATAATGATAACAAGACGTATTGGTAATGACAACAAATCAATTTATTGATATATTAAAGCAAATTTCATCATGTGTAAAGGCATATTATTGCAAAAATGGGGACTTATCGCAGTGTAGGTCTAACTCAGGTCTAAACCAGGACTATATCGTCCTAATACTTTTGTCAGGCAGTGTATGTATGTGAGAGTGAGAATATATGTATGTGAGAGGACCAGAATGAATAATGTCTTTAACGGCCCCTCCTAAAACTGTTATGTTATGTTAAATCACTAACAAACCCAAAAGTACAGTGCAGATTCATTCATTTTATTCTCGTGAATGCATTTCTGTTGTTATAAATTTGACTATATCTCAGTGGATAACAAGCTGTTCTCAAAAGAGGGAAAAATAATGTTAGACTAGTTATGCTGTGTTGAAAGCGCACTGTTGGAATGATTATACAAACAGTTCTATGATCTTTCAAAAGCAGAGAACCCTTGATTTCATTGTGAGTGTGACATCACCCATATAGAGTTCAGCTTCAGCCCAATAAAGTTAATCGAGGCTAGCAGTTATAGCAGCTAATTTGAGTTCCATATTTGGAATTCCGAGAAACCAAATAGCCAATCAGGAATGAAACATTAAAGGTACTCGCCCCTTCCTGCTGCACTGCTGGTTTGACAAGGGGCAGGTACTTAACCATGCTGTCAATCAAATTTGCAGGAGTGACCTCGGGGAAAGAGAGCAGCTCATTGGTCTGTTATTAATGTTTGGATCTTGTTTTACGGACAAAATAGTGAAGTTAAAAAAAATAAAAATTTGTAGACCAAAAGGATGAGTCTGACAACAGCAGCTACAGAGAGAGGGGTGACGTTTTTTCCAAATAGAAAGTGAATTTGAGCTGAATCATGCTAATTTCTTATTTGCAATGCAGCAAATAGAAGGCTATCTATGTCTATTTATACCAGGGGTCGGCAACCAGCCATTTGGACCATCTCCCACAGAAAAGAAAACACCTGGAGCAACAAAAACCTTTTGACATATAAAATGAGGATAACACTGCAGATCTTTTTTTATATTCTGTATAACAGACTATAGTGTGTTGCATTTATGAAATCAATGAAATGCTATAGAGAACACAGAATGTTATTTCTGCATGTAAAAAAAAGACACTTGATTCATGCTTACTTTCAAATGAAATACTCAATGTCTATTTGAGTTATCCTCCTAGGAAATAAAAATATAAACTTAAATTATTCACCTGCAGCGAACCAAAAATGCCACCTGCTTCTGTGTTCCGTCATCATTTTATAATGTGTAGTACCAATCTTATCAGCCATGAAAGCAACTGAATCTGCCAATGTAGCTTTAAACTTTCTGTTTTCTTCAGAAAATTTTGTTGGATTTATCCATCATTTACCTACCAGCGGTTGAAAAGCTCAATAAATCACGCTGCTGGTGTAAGTGCCGGTAGGTTCGGGCTGCCAGATAGGCGCCAGGTGTCGCACATCGGGGGCTGTGACGCATACTTTCAGCGACAAAAATATATATAAAAAAACATTCTTTTAATGTCACAAGGTTACCATTATTGACAAATTTAGAATTACATATAAAAATGAACAAATTAAAATAAAAATTACTTAAAAGTCACAGGGAGTCACAAGAGAAGGATGAAAGAGCCACAGGTTGTTGACCCCTGATTTATACATACAGTCTATGATTTAAAGGCACAGTAAGCACACATTCAGAGGTTGGCACGTTGCAATATAGATAGACCCTTATCGGGCCCATTCACTGAAAGATTAGACTAATGAGTATGCATGTTTTAGGTTTATAGGCAAACATGGATTAAACATGAATTTACAGTTAGAACATGCACACTCCGTACAAGACCACACAGTGAAAGACCTTGTCAACTGTTCCACTGTTTTCTGCACTGAGTTCTTCTAAGATAACTAATTCAGATATAAGGAAATGTTCAGAATTACAGTATTTAAAGGTCCTATATTACACAAAATTGATTTTTGTGAGGTTTAAGTCAGATTAGAATGTTACCTAATCAAAAACATACCTGAAGTTGTGTTTTGTTTAATTCACACATGTTTGAGTCATCTTTTATTACTCTGTTCCACCCTGTGACATCATGAAGCAGTAGTTCTCAAGTTAACATCGCCTTTTATCTTTAGTTCAGTAGAGATTGGTAATTCCTGGTCTGAAATTATCCAACTGATTCTAGTGAAGGTGCAGGGAGTTTTAAACACAATGGAGAACTTCCTGTATTACCACATGACATCACAAGGTGGAGCAGAGTGGTTTCTGCTTGAGAGAAAAACTCAGCCTAAATATGCAGGATGTGTTAAATATGTGTAAGTGAAACAAAACACAACTCCAGGTATATTTCTGATGAGGAAACAACAATATAAAAAGATTACAAAATAAATAAATTAATAATAATAATTAAAAAAAAACCTAATATGTGCCCTTTAAAGGACAAGTAATGTTTTACAATCTGGACCTTATTTTGGTGATAAAACAATCTAATTTACTCGCCCATTGAGATTTCGGAGTTTGGCGATATCCGTTTAACGTGAGTGGTCAAATGACAAAGGTTCAATGTGTTAGTTTACACTTTCGTTTGAGTCAAAAGTGGCCTGTAACCAGAGATCCAGTCATGGTTCCAATTGGATTACATCATCAACGAGGACAGCGTGCATGTGCGCATTCATTCTGCTACTTTGCTTAGAAGACGCTCATAACTTTTCTGTTGCAAGTGAGACATGGCTGAAGATTTGGACTTCGAGATTGAAGAGGACTTATTTGAGTATGATGGCCGTCCCTATCGTTTTGAGCCTGAGTATACAGATGATAGAGATATTAGAAAGAAGGAAGCGGAGACAGTTTGAGGAGCAGCGCACCAGAGAACAGCCATCAGTATTGCATTACTTCTCAGAATCATGCGCTGAATCCACTGGCCTTCTTTCTTTTCCTTTGCTGGTAAAAAATCGTCCGGACTGAAGTGGGTACTGCAAACATGATGGTCCAAACATCTTACAGCTTTGCCTTTCATGTTTGGGTCCATTCTCAAGGCAACTAGCCACAGCTTCATTAACTCCGGATTGTGACGAGGAAGCTTGTGAAAGCTTGTGAAAACTTCGTCCAAGCTGTCATTTTGTTTTTACAACCGGGATAAATGCATGTTCGCACCATTTCGGGTTTCTCGGGCAGAGATGTTTTATTCTTCTTAGCTTCTTTATGACTGTAACCGAAAGCTGAGAGCGTCGTCTTATCTGCAAATCAGATGTGAATGCGCGCATGTGAACTCATCCAATCAGAACCATGACTGGATCTTTGTTTACAGGCCACTTTTGACTCAAACGAAAGTGTAAACCAACACATTGAAGTTTTGTCATTTGAAAAGTGAAAAAAATGGTGTTATATGGTGACTGCAATAGCGTGCCCTGACCACTCACGTTAAATGGATATCGCCAAACTCCAAAATCTCCAGAAATACTCCAAATGACACCAAAGTACAATGGGTGAGTAAATGGCGTTGTTTTATCACCGAAATAAGGTCCAGATTGTAGAAACGTTACTTGTCCTTTAAAATGTAATATATGTGTAAGGCTGGTTCTATTAGGTTTGATAGCAACCTGATCCAGTAATAGCTTTGAGTGTCTTATGAGAAACTGTTATTATTTTTCCACATTTACTGACATTTGTTGACCAGTGAAAGTGCTCAGGTTCTGTTGTTCAAATGAAGCCTGATCCCCGGCGGACCTTGTGCACCTCCTGTTACATCTCACAGCTTTTGGTAAAACGTCTGGTCGATGGCCCTTATTTCTGGACAGTTTCATTGGATTGTAACAGTACAACAATGAGAGTATTTTCAAGGCCAAACGCTGAATGTCGCAACATAACTACTCTGTATTGATTTATGACATTTAATATAGACCAGAGGAGGACTAAAATACATATGGGATAATAGCAGTAATTCGCTGATATCTGCTGTTGCTGTATTGCTTTCCTTATAGTTAGAAAATGGAGGTCACATTTGGGCTATAATGTCATTTGTATTACATTAATAATTTAATGTAAATTGCTGAAAGATATAATAACTGCATTATTTATTGCATAATTTAGCCAGAGCATGAATTGAAGGCCTTATAAAGAAAATGTCATATAGTTGAAAGTGATATGGCTTAAGGAGACACAGTGGCACAGGCTAAGTGGTCGTCCTCTGTCCATATGGTTGCAGGTTCAAAACTGGCCTGGAGCACGTAAATGTCACTATTTCCTTGACACTTCCCTCAGAGCAGAGGTGGACAATTATTTTTTTCCATGAGAAACAGAAAGATTTGTGGAGGGCCGGGCCAAAATGCTTAACTGAATGCTGCATAATATTAATTGTATTTCATTATAAAAAGCAGGAAATAGCATTGTTTTGACAAACTGATAAAACTGGTAATAGTATATGTTATCACTAGGCAATGAAAATGTGAGGATGCCTTACAAAAAAAATACATCGAATGCACCACGCGGGTCTTGTAATTGTGTCTTATTCCCTTTCCCATATTATGTGAAAGGGAATATATAATATCAGTCTTAATTAGAGTTAATAAAAAAACAACAACACTTTTTTAAAACTGATTATATGTGTAAATGGGTCTAAAATATCAGTGTATCCCTATCCCTGGCCTTATTTTGGCATTTTAGTGCATATTTGTTAAAAATCTGACTTTTGGGTCGTGTCTGTACTGGCCTCTGTAGGATCAAGTACGGTCACTACATTTGAATTTCTGGATTGAGCGAAATGCGGTTGTGCGATTATTACTTGATGAACGCAGCCACTGGCGGTCAGTTCACGGTCTGTGGGCGGTACATGAGGAGCCCCTCTTAGCCCCACCTATCCCGAGCTCTGCTCCATGGCCAAACTCGCGTCGCTGTCACTCTCCATTGGCAGTATGCTAGCTCTCATCACCCCGCAGTCACTCGTAGGTCAAGCCCCGCCCCACATTGTGCCCACTTTGTTAGATTTTTCACACCTGTAGGCGAAGCACAGGTGTTTAGCGGCTCTTGAAAGCAACACCATGTAATTTTCAAGGTTGGCATGTCGCCTGCATTATTTCCTGGAATCTGAAAATAAAAACTAGGGATGCACCGATACAGCTTTTTCTGTTCTGATATTGATTTTATTTCCTTTCAACAAAAATCAAATGCAACAAAACTAATCCAAATGTGTTATGTGTCTGTGATTTATCTCTTAAGTAACTACAGAAGAGGTTTGTAGGGAAAAAAATAAAAATAAAAA
Source organism: Paratrypauchen microcephalus (assembly GCA_036785185.1). Lineage (NCBI taxonomy): Eukaryota > Metazoa > Chordata > Actinopteri > Gobiiformes > Gobiidae > Paratrypauchen > Paratrypauchen microcephalus. The sequence goes on from JAVJIX010000196.1 coordinate 770,710, forward strand.
TCTAAATTATGAGACTTTCTGGGATGACTGTGACCAGTAAATTGTCTTATAACACCAATTCATATGTCCAACCAGGATATTGACTGAACCAATATTTGGAAGCAGATATCCATTCTTCAGTATCAGCTCTGATATACAAAACCATACATTGTCCAAGGAGATAGAGGAGTTTTATGTCGTACTGTGGAATATTATAGCCAAATGAACATTTCCATTTCGGGAATCCATCCTTAAGGCCAAATCACCTCGGGCTCAGACTGCATGAGGTCCAGCTCTGGTCCAGTGGCCACAAGTATTCCAGATAATTATACAGATGAGCCAGACCAGTGTGCAGTGTAGAGGTGCCTGCAGAGGTACTGTGACCCTCATGATTCTTCCTGTTGGGAGCATAGACTGTATAAAAAGTGGAGTAAGTGAGTGTGACAACACCCATAGCTCCACTCAAATGAAGCTTGCGATGCTAACGGTTACAGGAATGAATTTGGAGACAGGCTCTATATTATGAATAGGATTTTTTTTTTTTACAAAAATGACGGAAAAAACACCAAGATCATGTAGAGTGGGTTATTGTGAACATTTTAAGACCAAAATGACAAGGCTCACAGCAGCAATTACAGAGAGAGGGGCAACAATTTACTAATGTCAAAGTCAATGGGAGCCAGGGTCAGTAAGAGCCAGAAGCACCCGCATGCAAACTTCCTATTTGGAATGTGGTGGCTAGTGCATTAGCTAGCATGTCCATTTGTATATACAGTCTGTGGTTGGGAGTCTGTTTTTGCTGGACACCAGTGAAGCATACAAGTCAGGTTGGTTTGAATGTCTAAATATCTCTTTTACCGTTAAACTATTTTTTTTTTCTTTTTCAGTCAAGACACAATAGCCTACATCATATTGATTCTCTGAGTTACTGTATATGTCCAGTAAGTGCATGTAAACCCTGCTTCCTTGTATCTGTCAGACTCAATCCTTACTCAAAACGACAGGAGGTAATTCCACAGAGCTCAGTACAGTATCACGCCTGATGAACTGATACTAGTACAACCCCGACCGAGCATGTCTGGCCCTCGTCTGGCTAACTTTCCCTTTCACTTCCATTAGACAAGCTAACAGACGCGACACACTTTCCCACTGTGCTTGGATCAATACAGACATAACATGAGCTGCTCCGACTGTCTATGTGTAAATGAGTCCAGTCTCACACACAGAATAGTCGTATTCATCAAATCGCCACATCACAAAATTTCATTGGGTATTCATGCACAGGTCACAACAGTGAACTCATCACGGGGCAAAGTGGAGTTTTCAAATACTGAGATGGTATTAGTGTTAGAATGGCTTTTTGTGTTTGCATTTTTTGGGGGGATATGAACCTCAACACTCATTGCTGCACATTTCTGAAGGATCTGCAAAAACAGTCTAAAATCTAATCACAATAATCCCACTAAATCAGTATTGTATGTTCAGATCAATTATCTACACATCAGACTTCAATCTACCTACTTTTCAGGTTTGAGAAAGAAACATGTTTAGATTTCTGCAATGGGAGTTTGGACTTCAATTACAGCTTCAACCAGTGCATACTGCTATTGTATCCATGTGCAAGACAGTTCACTGGATGGACTGTTTAGACCTAATGTTTAAAGGAGACAAATGATGTAAAATACAGTATTTGTGTTAATTCAATTGATCCGTTCATGCTTGAGTAATTCTGTATTGTACTGCATTTGAGGATTGAATGCTCAGAAAATTGCAGTTATCATCTACCCCCTGCTGAAGAAATTGGCGATTCCAGGACATTACATTAGCATTAAAAAATAAATTTAAAAAAAATCCAATATTCATTTTTCAACAGTAAATCAGTGGACCTGTTTCTATTACAAAGTGGGAAAAAAATACTGATCCAAGTCTGGGAGTGGAACGTTTCAAAAGGGATTTATTATTTTTCATTGTAACATATTTAATATTTATTGTTGTAACATACCTGAAAGACTCGATAGGCAACATTTAGATTACTGCATTTAATTATTTCTTGAGAGAAGCATTGATAGTGGATGATTTTCTTTGATGCCTGTTTCATGTGTGCATGTGCGCCTGGACTCGGGGAAGTGAACGGAGTTCAGCAGACATCGCAATGCCAGCGCACTTTCATAAAGCTGTTAAAATGTAGGCTACTTTTTTGTAGCTGTAGCAGTTGAATTCCTTGTGATAGCCTATTGAAATAGTATATAGTATTTCTATGAGCGCAGGTGTCTGGTGCTACAACGAGACTCACGCTAACTCACTAAATGCAGAATGGCAAATTTATTTCACCTTGCAAGTAAAGTCAAACTTTAGTTCAATGCCAAATGTAGGCAATTCTGTAAATGTGTGAAGAATCCCTCAGTCGTCCAGGTAGAATCCATGATAAAAGGAGAAATTCTATTTGTCAACTGGACAAAGTTTATTTGGTCAAAAATGTTTCGCAACTCATCCGAGGTGCTTCGGCAGTTCTGGTTAGAGTGCTGATAGACACTGCTTGTATCTAGCTGCAGGGAGGAGCTAACTAACTTCATGAACCAACTTCAAACAAACATATTTCTGATGGTATCTAAGCGTCAGTGGGGTATCCACAGATTGGAGATGGTACAGTTCCTCAATCTGTGTCACCTTCTGATGTAGTAGACCTTCCCTGATCTTCAACGGCTCCACTGTGGTAAAATGACAGCCGACAGCTCAGGGGCTCTTTGCCCGCTGCCGGCATCCCAATTCTGCGATGGATCAGAAAACATCCCCTAGGCCAATTCAGATGTCCTGCCAAAAATCCAAATAAAATGTATTTATTAGGCGCCTTTCTGAACACTCAAGGTCGCCTTACAACAAGTACTTGTTATATATATATTCATTAAAAGCAGTTAACAGCATAATTAAAAATACAAACAGTTGAAAACAAACAGTAAACATTTAAACAGTAAAATTTTGAAAGGACAGTAAAACTAAACAGTAAAACTTTTAAAAGGACAGTGCAGTTATGGTTGAAGTGAAAAGGCCAGTCTGAACAGATGAGTTTTGAGTTTGGTTTTGAAGTTTGAGAGTGTGTCAGTGTTGCGGAGGTCAGGAGGGAGAGAGTTCCAGAGCTGGGGAGCAGAGCGGCTGAACGCCCTGCTCCCCATAGTGACCAGACAGGCAGAGGGGACAGAGAGCTGGAGAGGGGAGGAGGAGCGCAGAGAGCGAGCAGGTGTGGCGATATGGAGGAGGTCAGAGAGGTATGGAGGTGCAAGGTTGTAGAAGACTTTGAATGTGTGGAGCAGGATTTTGTATTGAATGCGGTGTGTGTGATGGGGAGCCAGTGGAGCTGTTGTAGGATGGGTGTGATGTGGTTGATCGAGGGTGTATGTGTGATAATGTGAGCGGCTGAATTCTGAACCAGTTGAAGTTTATGGAGAGTTTTTTTGTGGGAGACCAAACAAAAGAGTTGCAGTAATCCAGGAGGGAAGTGACGAGGCTGTGTATGAGTACGGCAGTGGACTGAGGAGTATAGTGAGGGTCGGAGATGTATGTTGCACAGGTGGAAGTAGGCAGAGCGGGTGATGTTGTTTATGTGAAAGGTGAAGGAGAGGGTGCTATCGAGGATGACACCCAGACTCTTAAACTGAGGGGAGGGAGAGATAGAGTAGCCATTGATGTGAATGGAGAAGTGATTGCTCTTGCTTAGGATGAATTTGGTGCCTACAAGAAGAAGTTCAGTTTTATTGCTATTGAGTTTGAGAAAGCTGGAGGTGAACCAGGATTTGACAGGTGACAAGGGCTGATGGTGGGAGTGTGGAGTTTGGCTTGGTGGAGAGGTTGAGCTGGGTGTCATCCGCGTAGTAGTGGAAGTGGATGTGGTGTTTCCGGAAAATGTGGCCGAGGGGGAGAAGATAGATGATGAAAAGGAGGGGACTGAGGACAGAACCCTGGGGAACACCTGTGGAGACGGAGGCAGAATGAGATGTAAAGGGTTTTAGTTGAATGATAGAAAGATAGGACTGAAACCAGGTGAGGACAGTACCAGAAATGCCGATAGAAGAAAGTCTGTTTAGGAGGATGGAATGAGAAATGGTGTCGAAGGCCAAACGAAGATCAAGCAGACGGAGAATGGATAATAAACCAGCAGAAAGGAGAAGATCATTTGTGATTCTAAGAAGAGCCGTTTCAGTACTATGGAAGGGACGGAAGCCAGATTGGAAATGTTCATACAGGTTATTAGAAGACAGATGAGCGTGGAGTTGGGAAGAAAGTGTTTTTTCAAGAATTTTTGAGATGAATGGAAGGTTGGAGATGGGAAGGTTGGTCAGTGGAATCTGAGCCAGGTTTTTTGAGGATAGGAGTAACAGCAGCAGTTTTCAGAGGAGAGGGGACAGCACCAGAGGTGATGGAGGCGTGAATTATATTGGTGATTAGAGGAGCTAGAGAAGGAAGTGTGGCTTTGACAAGGGCGGTGGAGAGTGGGTCGAGTTGACATGAGGAGGTTTTGGATTTATAAGTTGAATAAATTGGATTTTTGTTGAGAAGTTTGAGGCCAGGATATTGCAGAAATCAGATGAATAGAGGTGTGATGGAAGAGAGTCAGAAGGATTGGTGATGTTAGAAATGAGTGAGAAAAGGGTCTTGGAATTTCCTTCATTGGAACTGATTAATCTGGAGTAATATGAAGATTTGGTTTTGGAGATGCAGTCTTTGTAGTGAAGAGTGTGCTGTGTGTACAAGTCTTTGTGAATACTTAGTCTAGTTTTATTGTAGAGCCTTTTGAGTTGCCGGCCTTTTGCTTTTAACTGTCTGAGAGTGGGGGTCTAACAGGGTGCAGTCTGAGTGAATGAGACAGATCTGGATTTGAGTGGAGCAAGTGTATTGAGAATATTGTGCAGATGGGTGCTGTAATGTGAGACAAGTTGATCTGGCATTGTGAAACTGTCTGTACTTGGAAGGTTACTAATGTGAGAAGATAAAATGTCCAAATTTATGTCCTTCATTTTACGGAAAGTTATGGTGCGTAAAGGGTTGTGTTTGGAAAGAGGAAGATTGGCATTAAATGTAAGGAGCATATGATCAGAAAATGGGATCAAGTTGGCTTTACAGTCTATGGGTATTACACCTGAGCAACAGAAGTATCAGCCACACACAGTTAATCCACATCGTTGTTAAAGGGCTACGACTTCTGCGTGGAGGTGTTGGGAGCTAGGCTGTTGCTAGATGACGCACAACAGGTAAGCAAAAAGTAGCTCGAACACACGCACAATCACGCCAACAATTTATGTATTGTGGTGAGATGATAAAAGTAGTGTGCTTATAACCCACAAATGCAGAGTCCTCAGGCGTTATTACACCGAAAATACATGGATTTGGTGAATGCTGGCGCATTCACCAAACCGGAAACCGGATATGAGACATAGTATAAGCAAACATGAAGTGGCTGAAACATGGAGTGGCTTCTTCATGATCTCAACTAGCACATTCTGCAAAAAAACGAAAAGCACAAATTCAGAAAAAAAAAAAAAAAGCTTCTAACGTGATTTTCTCGCTTGTGGCCGATTTAGCCATGGCGGGTCATATACATATATATGTGTCCCACCACGGCAATTCAGAACTTAAGTCGTCCCGGAGGCATTTTGAGTTATTACAGATTCTGAAAGTGTAGATTCTAAGCTTTCCAACGATGCCTTACAGATGGAAATCTGTCAACATTTGAAGAAGTTGTGGCCGTTGGAAAGCGGGACATCTCAGAATAACGATCTTGAGAAAAAGCTTCTCAAAAGAGTCTCTTTTCCAGGCCTTCAGAGCTTATTTGCATGACATTAAGCTAAGCCCTCCCCCATCACTGTGGTGTAGAGTTTCAGGGCAGGTCAGATTTAGTGCAGAATTATACTTTGTTAACATGGAAATGCTTTTATAACAAAAAGTCCATATAATCATTCAATAATTAAGTTAAATTACGTTAAAAAGTTAAGATGCGTGAAAAGTCCCTCAGTCGTCCAGGTAGAATCCATGATCAAAGGAGAAGTTCAATTTGTCAACTGGACAAAGTTTGTTTGGTTGAAAACGTTTCGCCGCTCATCCGAGAGACTTCGTCAGCTCTGGTTATTGTACTGGTTAGACCCTGCTTATATCTAGCTGCCGGGAGGCGCGTCCTACAATGACAAAGCTCTGAAAACGATCCCCCCTAATCTGTCTCTTTGTTTTTCAAATTACTCTGACGGCTAGTTTCGACCCCCTATTCAACGTCTAACGACCCTCTCCACCCCTCTGCCCTGGCTCTGTTTGACTGGTCTAAGAATCGCATTATAAATGGGAGACAAGTTATGTCTAACTCCCCCATTTCTGTTTAATGACGGATTCTCTTTTTTGACAAAAATAGCCTCTTTAACTCCCCTCTCAAACCAGTTCTTTTCCCTGGCTAAGATCTGAACCTGAGGTTTGATCGTTAAAAAGTTAAGTTAAAAATCACCTGTATTGTCAATTTAATACAATACAAAATAGTATAGGACACACACACACACACACACACACACACACACACACACACACACACACACAGTCTTGGTTTAGTCCTGTTTTAGTCCTGCTTTAGTCCTGCTTTATTCCTGGTTTAGTCCTGCTTTAGTCCTGTTTCAGTCCTCATAAGAACTTCCATTCAAAACCTCATGGCTAAATAAGCGCAGAGTAAAAAAAAAAATACGAAAGTGCCGAAACAGGTCAAATTGAATCAAAATAAAGTATTATTCTACCACTATAGCCTATGACAAAACGTTCAGCTTTTATATAAACAAAAATAAATTAACTTAAATTAACTTAAGAGACTGTTCTTGTTCGCATTGACCGCATTCGTTTCAATGCTAGCATTAGCATTAGCTTAGCCGCATTGTGAATGGAGATCCACGGTGCCACAAAACAAATTGCTTCACAATAAATGAGCAGATCGACTCACCGATGATCGCCACACGAAAGCTGAATTAGTATTTAAACATATTCTAAAGTCTATAAAGTAAATGTGTTCTTACTTACTTGCTTCATTGTTTGCCTCGTCTGTGGATCGCATATCCGTGCTCTTTTCCCAGTAAAGTATCCGATTGCATTCTGTAAGCTTCGGAGAAACATGTCCCATGTCCCGAGGAGAGATTCCTTCATTTTTATGTAGCATTTACAGTCAAAGTTAAGGATTTTGAAGTTACAAATGCTAATGCATCCTATGAAATGCAGCTACATATTCAGGAGCAGGAGCACAGCTGATAGGCGGAAAAAGTAAACAAAAGAGCGCAAATGTCACATGATTCGTCCGCAGCAGCAGGATGGTAATTTAGACACACCTCGATTCTTTCCGAAAAACAAGCCAATTTCACAGACAAAATGTATGCTTTTTAAGCAGCCAACGCTGTTATCTGAAACATGGAGTGGGTTCTTCATGATCTCAACTCTCAATTTTCATTTTTGGCATTCTGCAAAAACGAAAATCACAGATTTTGAAAAAAAAAAGCTCCCAGGCCTCTGGTAGAGGACCCGACCTGGATGAGAGTGAGAGAGACCGACCACCGTGGAAGGTGAGGAAACCATTTTTCATTTCTCTCTTTTTTTTTGTTGTTTTACAATGACAGCATTATAACTCAATGCACAAAGTAGCATGTTGTGTGGATCTGTCCATCAACAGCCCCATAGCAGTGTTTATGTGGGTCTTTGTGTCAGCGCTGATCTTCAGTCAGTGGTCAAATGTTGTGTGAGTGATGGTGGTGCTCAGTGCCGTGCACAGAGTGTTCCAGGCTGAGAGTCGAAGACAGATGGGTGCAGAGGCTGGTCATTTCTCAGGCTATTCACTGGCGAGAATTGAGAGCCAGTGAAGTGATGGAACATTGTGTAAGACTTACTATTGGAAAGAGAAAAGTTATTTTTTTTCTGCAGATTGGAGCCACTTGATGATATTAGATGTGTCGACCTTGATACTGTAAGGATTTTAGTGTCCAACATAAAGTTAAAGTTTACAGGTTTTACTGAAAGGTTTATGTATGGTCACAGCACAGTAAAAAGGCATGGAGAAAGTGTTAGTGTAGTTTCAACCACATGATTTATTAAAGTCTGAAAAAAAATTAGGCAAAACTAACTCAAAATACTAAATGAGATTTGCCAACTAAATTCAGATTGATCTATTATGTATTTTGGATATTTTCACATATAAATTACCATATTTATAATACTGAAAACATTACCATCCATCCACTTATCCAGGGTGAGCTGCAGAGGCAGCAGTTTGAGCAGGGAGGCCCAATCTTCCTTCTCCACACACACTTCCTCCAGCTCCAGTCCCAGACCAGTCCAGAGACATAGACCCTCCAGGGTCTATGTCTCTGCCCCTCCAGGGGGGACTCCTCCCGGTGGGACCTGAGCACCATCCAGACCAGTGCACTGCTCCTCTTGACGTGGAGGAGCAGCAGCTTTACTCTGAGCTCTTCCCATGTGACTGAGCCTCTTTCATTTCATTTCAAATGCTTGTATCTTCCATCTTGTCCTTTCAGTCATTACTCAGACCTGATGACATTAAAAGAGAGTAAGAACAGAGATCTAAACCAGGACCATAGGTGAGAGAAGAACATAGATTGATCAGTAAACCGAGAGCTTTGGCTTTTAAAATCTAATGTGTCAACACAATTCAGATATATATGTCCCAACCATGTGCAATTTTGGACATTCAATTATATGATGAGAAATTACAATTATGTAAGTCAGCTACTTACATAACTTAAGTCAACTTAAAATTAATTAGTTTAAATCCTAATTTGGATTTTTTTCCATGCTCATCTGCAGTCATTTGAACAAAATGTGTCTTGCCCCAGTACAGATGTATTATATTGTAAAAGCAGCTCTTGAGATCAAAACAAGTCTGCTCTATTTTACCTGCGTCTAAAGCATATTACTGTCAGATATTACGTCAAAACTCCGCCGTTGCCCCTGAGAGCTGTGAAAATAAACTCATTGTGGTGAATAATTAGGATGCATGAAGTAAGTGAGGAATACATTTGGGCCTTTAGGTAATTGTCTAGATATCTGTTTATGCAGTAAAACATGAATCCAAAAAGCCTACACCCTATGTGGTTAAGAAAAGTAAGTTTCCTCAAAAGGAGCTGTAAACGTCCACCACTTCTAACGAATCTCTCTTCAGTTATGACGAGCCGAGTTGGACAGAAAGCACTCTCCTCTCCCAAGTGCTGGTGCTTTGTCTTGAGCTTATTGACTGCCTCACTCACGGTTTCTCTCACTGCGCTTGTCAGCTGGCAATTTGTTTTGTTCCCCTTCCCGATGACAGCCACTTTCAGTGCACGCTAATTTATTCATCTGCTTTGGCTCACATGACTGGATCCAAAGAGTGGAGCTCCTCTCAGTGGCTCCGCAAACCTTCTAATACGCCTTTGAGTATGTTTCGGCACACATATTTAGTATAGATTTAGCAGTGTAAACAACAAATTGAAGAGGGGGTATTATTACAAGTATATATAAAGGACCTATATTAGGCTGAGTTTTTCTTTTAAACAGTAAACACTAGTATCTGCAAAACTTTGCTATGGTCTCTGAAAGCTGTGATAGAAATACTAATAATTTTTCCACCAGACCAAACTTTAAAAAACATAGTGCACCTTTAAGTACCCTTTTTTGCCTTGGCAACAGCAAAGCCAACAATATGGTATTACCCTTTATAGAGGCACAGGGAAAACACCTGACCCCCTTCAACACATAAACATCTAACAAACTGCTTCCCTCTTAAAAGTGCTGTATTTTGTATTGTGATTTTACTGCTTTAAAAGTATATGAAAACAGAAGTAGTTACTTTTAAACAATTTGCAGTGGTCCAAAGTTATTCCTCACTTAACCTTATGCATTCTGAGCATCCTAATTATTCACCATGATGAGTTATAAGCACTTTTCACAACTTCCGAAGACCAGAGCAGAGACTCATTTTGACTTCAAAAGCTGTTAATACAATATACAGGGGGTCCTCGGGTTACGACGTTGATCCGTTCTTAAGACGCGTCGTAACCCGAATTTCGTCGTAAGTCGGATTTTGACTTTGATCTTCCAACCAAAGCACCAATAACCTTTCCATCTCAATAATTAGACCACTACGCTGCTTGGTTATCACTGCCGCTTTCATAGGAGCAGATCAGAGCCCACATCAGGTACTTCCGCCCACATTGGGCACACACACGAGGCTGTCTTCTTCTCCCTACAACCACAATAAAGCGTATTCTTCCGCCGTGCGCCGCGCGCCGTTCGCGTTTGTTTACATCTCTTACCACGCTAAACCGCGTAAGACGGAATGACGCGTAATATATATATATATTTTTTTTAATGGGGGCGCGTTCGTAACCACAAAACATCGTAAACCGAGACCGTCGTAACCCGAGGACCCCCTGTATGTCTTAACTGGAGCAAGACACATTTTTTATTCAAATACATGAAAAATAACATGAAAATAAACATCACATACAGGGTCTTTACAGGTCCTATGCTACGTAAAATGGACTCCTGTGAGCTTCAAGCAGGTATGTTTATCAAAAACATACCTGCAGTTGTGTTTTGTTTCATTTACACATGTTTGTGTAACTCTTTATGATTAGTCTGTCTCTAGTCTGTACATCTCCAAAGCTCAAAATGGTCTGTTCTACCGTGTGATGTCATGAAACAGTAGTTTCCAAGTTAACGCCTACATTTGACATTTAGTAGAGACTGGCAATTCCAGAGCTGAAATTAGCCAAGTGATTCTATGTATGGAGTTTAAAAATACAGTGGACCACATGACATCACAAGGTGGAATAGAGTGTTTTGGGAGGTGTTAAACATGTGATTGAAACAAAACACAACTCCATGTCTGTTTGTGATAAGGAAACAATATTATAACATAGATCAGAAAATAACATCGCATAGTCCCTTTAAATGCAGCAGCAGACTTTTACATTGCCGTCAGTCTTTCAGTTTCTCATACTCCGCTTGCCTTTCCTCATTTTGTACAGAGACAGTGCAGATCTGTAACCGTCTGCATTGTGTCAGCAGTTTCCAGATTAAATTTTTGTATTGCATTTAGTATCTTTGCATCCGGATGGCTCACGCAGTGCTATTAATTTACTTTACCTTGACGTTCCATTACTCACTTAAGGAAATATTTGAAGCATCTGACTGAAAAAGTTGCCCTCGCAAACTATTCACAGTGCAACATGAGTCTCTGAAATGAGTCTTCTTTAAGGTCTCAAATGCTCTGTCTGATTTTCTGTATTTCTCCATTTGCATTGCATTAGTGCTTCCCTCCCCTCAGTTATATTTACTTGAATAACTTTTTAAAGACATTGTGGTTGTCAGAGTACTTTTCTAGCGGCATTCTTTTACTCCTACTTGATTAATATTGTAACCATACTCTTACTTTGTATTCTGTTCTTTTCAAGTCCATTTCGAGCATGGATCTTTCATTTGTATGAATCAATCCAAGGCTCAAAAAGTAGAGATTGCATTCATCTCTGTACCGCTCTGCTCGAAATAAAGATGATTATTTTATTAATTGAGTAAAAGTTGTGGTTCCTCTTTCCTCTGTGAGCAAGTTTTGCAAGTGACAAACGCTTTATGTGGACAATATGAAATTATTTGAACATTTGTGTTTCTGGCAGTGCTCCTTCTAAAGTAATATTTTATTTTTTGTCTCATTCTTGTATATGTTCTTGGAGAAGAGCAGTGGGGTATTCCACGAAAGCTACTAAGCGCAAAGCCCAGCTTTATTCGTCAGTTGGCGCTAGTTTAAGTGAGAGTTCGGTTCCACGACGCTCGCTAAACTTAGTTCCCGCTGAGTTACTGGGGCAACATGGTCTTAGCAGATAGTCTGGTCGGGGGGAGGCTAAGTTGTGTCTTACTTAGGCCGTGTCGCAGAGAATACGTACCTGACGTAAACAGAGTGTCAAACACACCGTTCCGCACACCTCCCCGCATGAGTATCTGTGTTGTCCGAAAACAACATCAGCAAAAAAACAAATTACCTTACGTTCTCGGTTCTTGACAATTCTCCGGTAATCTAAATATATGCTTTTAAACCGCTGTCTTTACGACATTAACATATAGAAGAATTCCGGCGGGATTTTCGAGAATATCTGTGGTCGAGTGGTTATGTGCTTTGACTCTCGCATGGGCGGGCTGGGTTCGATTCCCGCTGTTCCCCTGTTGATGCCCACGTCAAATTTCAGTTAAATTTTCACGCATTTATATTTGCAACATATTACAGAAATTGAAATGAATTTAACCTACAATTACTGTTATCATCACATAACTTATATCAGTTAGTCCTAACATCACTCTCACTTGACGACATTGACACTTTATATTTTATGTGACATCTCTATCAAAGAATACAGTTAAAGGTAAACCTTTACTTTTAAAACAAAATGTAGCCAAATAACAGGCACACTCCATGATGCAACATTTCAATGATTCAACAAATTTGCTTAAGAGATGCTGTGCAAGCCTTTTTAATGAAATCCGATTTATCAATTTCCATCAATAGGCATAAAACAATAAAAGACATTAGGTATGACATTCTGGTGTGAGGCCACTGCTGGAGGACTGCTGAGGGTCAGGCAAGGCACTGCTGGAGGACTGCTGAGGAGGGTCCAAGTGTACGCCATCTTCAGTAACTTGAATATACTCTTCAGGAGAACTCGCAGGAAGGATCTTTGATGGGGTCCCTCCTTCAATTACCTCCACCAGTGGGTGACCCCGGTTTAGGGCCAGTGCCAGCTCCTCTGCAGGTGAAAGGTTTTGAGGGGGGCTCCCACCTCCTGTGGCTTGGTAGCTACTGTTCATTTTAAATTAAATTAAGGGACCATTTCAACAGTATTACTAATTTCACTGAATAATAATATTAATATTAGCTTACTTACCACTCTGCAAAATGTTATTATGCTTTGTCTTTACCTGCAAAACAGTCCTCTTCACATTATTCCTGCTCAAAGACAAGATAACACAATTTAACGTATTAGTTGGAGCAAATACTTTTACACAGTAAAAATAAATTTCAACTGACAAGACTCCTATACAAATATATAATAATTATGGCATCAACTGCCTACCATGAGAATCGAACTCACAATCCCCTGCACCCCAGACGGTCACTTTACCCTTGCGCCACAAATCAAGCGTTGACGTCAAAGGCGAAAAACAGACTTTAAAAACTCAATGTCCCGCACTGTTATAGGACTTAACTTGCGTATTTAAGCATTCAGCGAGCTTCTGCCACGCCATGTCTCTCGCCTTGGTTATTGCAAATGTGTTGTAGAGTTCCAAAAGCAACTTCTGTTCTGATGCGCTGAAATAATCGGCCCGAATCTTCGACATGATCGCGTTTTCGACAGTCGCTTGTTCAGGGCTTCTTATTTACCCCGTGCACGCGTCTAGGCCCGGCCTGATTAGGCCAGACTGAGCTTAGCTCTGACTAGGCGCAGCTGAAACGCGTTAGTGGAACGGGTTCAAGCTTTTGTCTAAGTTGTGTCTCAGCCAGGCGAGAACTTAGCACTTAGTCGCGGCTAAGTTTAGCGACGTTCGTGGAATACCCCCCAGGTCAACAATGCAATGAAATGCTTAGGATCAGAAGAACCGTTGACTCACTAAGACAGTCACGAAGTACTAATAGCATGCAATAATAGTACACTGAGGGACTTTTCACGCAATAGTACATGGGGAAAAAAAGTGTTGCAAAAAGTGCAGGGGAAAAGGTAAACAATATAATAAAAAATATGTAATAAAATATAATAAAATACATAGGTACAAGTAGGATTAAATAAGGTGTAAGTAGAGTATTTCACAGATTTTACATAATATAGTATAGTACAAGTATTGCACGTGGGTTATGAAAGAGGTTATTGCACAGGTAACAGTAGCATTTACAGTGAGGTAGTGGCATACATGATACGTTCATATAGAGCAGCAGCAGTAAACCTATTATGCATAGTGAAAAGTAGTTTAATGCAGTATTATTGAGAGTTCAGTATTATTTAAAGTATTAGCCAGAGTTCAGTAGTCTGACAACTTGGGGGTAATAGCTGTCTTTGAGTCTTGCTGGCAGGCTCCTGTATCGTCTACCAGAGGGTAGCCGACGTAAAAGTCCTTGTGCTGGATGAATATGGTCTTTAGTGATGCTGCGTGCCTTACGCAGACCCCTGCTTTTTTAAATGTCCTGGATGGAGGGGAGACTGCTGCCAGTGATTTCCTCTCGCCACTCGCACCACCCTCTGTAGTGCTTTGCGGCTCTGAGCAGTGCAGTTCCCATACCCCACTGTGATGCAGCCCGTCAGCAGGCTCTCGATGGTGCACCTGTAGAAGTTTGTGAGGATCAATGTTCCCCCTAATTTTTAATGTGTCTGAGCAAACACACTAACTCCCTGAGCGTTCCTTGGACCCCTGTGAGCAACATCCGACATGCACACTGTGGCCACACCAGTATCACACCTGTGATCATCACAAGTTACAGCTTATTCATCAAATTACTGCAGTTATTTGCGTTAGATTACTTTTAATTTAACTGATTTTTTTGGTCCACTTAGAATGACAAAGAGAAAAATCTGTTCATGAGCTTTGTATATGTTGCATGTCAGTGAAACATTAAACAGTACAATATTTTGAAAAATAACCTCAAATAATTAAAATAACTTCAAATAAAAAAAACTGTGGGCTACTGCCCATAAATGAGCAGTGTATAAATCTGTAAAATTACATTAAGAGATTTTTTTAGCTTGATAAATATAGCCTGCATATAGCTGCAGATTTTTTTTTTATGGATTGTAGGACCTATAGGCCATAAGATGGGTAATCTTTCCCAAAATAATGATCACCAATATAAGTATAAATTATTATCACTTTATATCTTGTTTTTTTTTTAAATTATTAGCCTATTTCAGTAATTTTGCATGAGTGACAGCGCTCTGTGGTATAATGCTCTGGGGAGAGGATTCACACTTTGAGAAAATCCCATCTTTTTGGCTCACAAAAAAACTATGAAAACAAAGTAAACAGGGGAAGATTACATTATGGCTCTACCTGTCTCCTCTTCCTGTGTTCTTCCCTCCATGATCTGCCGCTCTGACAGCGGAGATGTGCAACTACAACTACTGAAGGAAGCTAGAGAAACGCGGTCGACATGTGGCTGTAGTTGGCTTCTCCCTGACACATTCACATATGCAGCCTATCAGATTGGTCATTCCGTGTGTCTAACCAGCGCTTTGTTTGTCAGTTGAGGTTAGATTTTATTTTATGAGCTGCACGCACCTAGAGGGAGCTCTGGTTAGCATTAGCATATCTTAACTCCGCTGCACTGTTATTACTGTTATAGCGTGTATGTTCAGGGCACGTACACAAGTACTGTCAATGCCATGATTGGCTGCGTAGCGTAAGTGAATCGTACCGTATGATTGGCTGGGCACCTGTCACTCACTGAGTTACAGCAAAATGATACAGAAAAAAATATAGATCTAATTAATTTACAGTGCGCTGCATAAGGTTTTCTTGTGCGCTGAGAATGTGCGAGCAGTGCGCAATTGCACAGGCGCGCAGCTTAGAGGGAACACTGGTGAGGATGCTGGTATTCATACCAAACTTCCTCAACTTCCTCAGGAAGTAGAGTCTTTGTCAAGTTTTCTTAACCACAGTGTATGTAGTGTCCAGGACAAATCCTCAGTGATGTGTACTCCAAGGAACTTGAAGCTGCTGACCTGCTCCACCTGTTGTTGATGAAGATGCTGGTCTACATGCTGTCTTCCATGATCATTTCCTTGGTTTTCCTGACGTTCAGAGAGAGGTTATTTTCCTGACGCCAGCTGGTCAGTGATTTCACCTCATCTCTGTAGGTGCTCTCGTCGTTGTTAGTTATGAGGCGTAAGATGGTGGTGTTGTCGGCAAACTTGAGGATGATGTTGGAGCTGTGCCTGACGGTACAGTCATAGGTGAACAGGGAGTACAGGAGAGGGCTGAGAACACAGCCCTGGGGAGGCTGAGGAGGATTATGTGTATTATTTAATGTTTTGTCTTTCATTAACTCCATTAACTTTAAATGGTTAATGGTCACATCTTTATATAGCGCTTTTCCACCTTCAAGCCACCCCAAGCGCTTTACAACAAGGAACCACTCACCCATTCACACACATTCACACACCAGTGTACGCAGACACCGGCGGCAAGGTGGGTTAAGTGTCTTGCCCAAGGACACAATGGCAGCGTTCATCTGTGAATCTGGAATCATACCAACCAACCTGTGGGTCAGTGGGTCAACCACTGATGTTTCTTATGTCAAGAGCGGGATTTGAACCACCAACCTTTGGAATGTCATAAAATATCCAAATCTTTGTCTAATATACAAAATCATTCATGGTCTGTCATCTCCTCCACTCACGCAGTTCATAAACACAGAGTGACCAGAGGGGCAGCTCGAGGGGACTGTATTGTTCCCTTGCGTAAAAGGGCACTCAGTCAGAGCGCCTTTTCCGTTACAGCCGCCCAGGAATAGAACTCTATCCCCTCAAACATCAGAGAACTGTCCACATACAACCTGTATAAAAAACATCTAAAAAATTGGTTCATAACACATCAGACCTGTCATCACTAATGTTTATTATTTTCTTTCCTCGAACTCCACTGTGCTGCCTCTTATGTTTCTGCTGTCTTGTTGTGATGTGTGTGGGATTTTTTAACTGTGTATGTACACTGTATTTATCAATTGGATTTATAGTTTTAGCTAAAATTTTACTACTTGTTAATAACTGTATATTGTTCACTGTGTAATTTTATTTTGTTATCATTGTTTTTAGGGAGGGGTGTGATCCAGGGGTTGGTGGTTCGAATCCCGGATGGATGGACCGCGTGTGATCCCAGCTCCCACAGATGAGCGCTGCCGTTGTGTCCTTGGGCAAGACACTTAACCCCACCTTGCCCCCAGTGTCTGCGGACACTGGTAGCCCCCATGGCAGAAGATAAATCAAGGCCCGTTGTGACGTGGGCCGTCCTCCTGTGGACCCACCACCCATGGAAGGATTCATGGGGGCTGGTGCATTGTGTTCTGGGCAGCAGAACACTGCTTGGACTGCTGCCCCCGCGACCCAGAAAATGGAAAAAGCGGAAGAAAATGAATGAATGAATGAATGAATGAATGAATGAATGAATGAATGTTTTTAGGGACACCATTTTAAGGGACCCCAGGGACAACAGATGAAAAATAGCCTTTTGGCTAATTCTGGTACTTACTGGTATTTACAGATATGTTAATTAATGTACACTGTCCCAAATAAACCAAATTTTGGCTACGCTACTGTAGTGGAAATTTTTATAATAACCATTTGTATAATCAAATATATATGTCATGCATAAGTTAGTTTTGGGATTTCTAATGAAATGAGGTTGTTAATCAAGTTCAAAATTTAGTTAGGGCCTCTCAGGCCGTACAATACATGTGTGGTAAATTTCCACTGGCCTTTAACTTGTTTTTCACTTGTTATTCTGCTGTGAATGACCCAGCCTTGGGCTGACCTGTTATTGTTGAAATGTTATGTCTTGATTATGCATTTGCTTAAAAGTCCATAGCAAGGCTCATACATGTATATGGCATAGAAATTCCAGTTTGAGCTTGTTTTTGTTCATTTTTGGAGTTAAAACATAAATCCAGGCATAGAATTATACCCAACATAAAGTTCCACTCCTATTGAGATGTCAGTCTGTGGTATTATTCTTTCTGTGCTTATTTCATATATTTCTCCATTCACTCTTATGTTGTTGATATATTGTATACAGATAAATGTACCAATAAGATTTTGAATATCTTATCTGGGATTTGAGTAAATTTGACTGAAAATTAATTATTAAAGTGCCCAAATAGCACTAATTCTGATCTATGTTATAGTTTCCTCATCACAAACAGACCTAGAGTTGTGTTTTGTTTCATTCACACATGTTTAACACACAAACCTTGCCTATTTAGGTTTTTAGTTCTTCTAGTTTAGTTCTTCTCTTAAACTGAAGACACTCTGTTTCACCTTATGATGTCATGTAGTAGGACAGGAAGTGCTCCATTATATTTGTTAACTCCATACATCTTTACTAGAATCATCTGGATTATTTCAGACCTGGAATTGGAATCTCTACAGAACTAAAAATAAAAGGAGCTGTTACTATGTACTATCACTTCATGACATCACAAAGTGGAATGGTCCATTTTGAGCTTTGGAGATGGAGATAAACTAACAATAAAGGATTACTCAAATATGTGTGAATGAAACAAAACACAACTCCAGGTATGTTTTTGAGAAGGTAACAACATTATAACATGGCTAAAAGCTCACAAGAGTCAATTTTGGATAATATACTTTAGGGGAAAAGACTGAATCAAAAAACAAAAACAAAAATGTAAAAGTTACACTCCAAAATTAGAAATTAGAAACTGCAAACACTAATATATATATAGCTTCAGTTGATTTCTTTCTCTAGCCCTGTCACAGTTACTTTCTGTCCTTACAGATTGTCTGTGGCGTGAGCTGGAGTGACCAGCACAATAGCATTTGGGCTTATTGCTGTCCACCTGCTGCATGTGCCCTTTACTCGTAATTGCCTTTTCCTCCAATTGTCCTTGTCAACACAATCCCCCCTGACATGCTTAGACGGGGGGAGAGAATCAGCAAGGAGAAGACTCATTTCCAACCACAACCAGTAATTATTTCTTCCGAGCGGCCTCATGGACTAGCTTGTTTGTTGTTCCATGTAGCTGTTATTATTATTATTTGTGTCTCATTATATCTATTGTATTGGGTAGCATGCGTGTAGCGTAATTATAGTGCTCAAGATAGCCCTCTGATGTCAGTTTTCTTCGTATTCAATTTGTAAGCTAACATGGTTGGGCCTGGTTCTTACTTGGATGGGAAATTGACGGGAATAGCTGGTGTCACGTTGGGGCAGCTGTGGCTCTACTGTTGTGTCCTTAGGCATGACGCTTCATTCATGTTATGGAGGTGACTGGGGGAATTTGTTTGAACAGGATTTTTAAGAATAACTGTTTATGTTATAATGTTACCTCATCAAAAACAGACCTGAAGTTGTGTTTTGTTGCACTTTATTATCAGTCTGTCTACATCTCCAAAGCTCAAAATGCTCTGTTCCAACTTGTGATGTAATGAAGTGGTAGTTTTCAAATTAACAGCTCCTTTTACCATTAGTTTAGTAGAAATTGGAAGTTTAAAAACACAGTGGAGCTTTGAGAGAGAGTGTTTTTGATGAGGAAAATCAGAAAATAACATAATATGGGCCCTTAAACACACAAACTGCATATTTAGACTAAGTTCTCTCAAACAGAAAACACTCTATTCCACCTTGTAATGTTCGGTGGTAACACAGGAAGTGCTCCACTGTGTTTTTAAACTCCATACACCTTCACTAGAATCATGAAATTAGTTTATTTCAGACCTGGAATTGCAAATCTCTACTGAACTAAAAGTAAAAGGAGCTGTTAACTTGAAAACTACTGAGTCATGACATCTCAAGGTGGAACAGAGCATTTTGAGCTTTGGAGATGTAAACAGACTAAGAAAACACAACTCCAGGTATGTTTTTGATGAGGTAACAACATTCTAACATGACAAAAAGCTCACAAAGATCAATTTTGCATAATTTAGGACATTTAAATGACAATTCTGTGTCATATGTCTAATTTTAACATGTTGCCCTGAAACAACGAAGCCTCATACCATAGAACAGGGGTCGGCAACCTTTACCACTCAAAGAGCCATTTGGACCCATTTCACACAGTAAAGAAAACACTGGGAGTCACAAAACCCATTTGAAATTTAAAATGAAGTAACACTGCATATAACGGCTTTTTTGCCTTTGTGCCAAATAATTACATTTTGAAAATGAATGAACTAAAATAAAATGCATTTTAATTAAATACAGTGGTCCCTTGCTATATCGTGGATCACTTTTCGTGGCCTCACTGTTTCATGAATTTTTTAAATTCCATTTTTTAAATAGTGTATCAACGCGCATTTCTGCATCCTGATTGGCTAAGGGACTGTAGACCTTTGCCGATTCGTCAGCCATTCTCCTCCGTGTCTCCTGTACAGAATGCCTTCAGTTTGCCAGATGTATATAAATGTTCGATCGCAGTGTGACTCTGAAGTTCTGTATGTTTTGTCTACGTCAAAACTCGCGACAGCGAAAAGAGGACGAAGAGGCTCGGTCAGAAGAACTGTGAAATACACATGAAATACACTTTGGTTTCGTTCTATAATACTGTGCTTTTTTGTTGTAAATTTATGAAAGTTTGAGTGTTTAAACAAGAGAGAAATGTGAGAAAAGTTCATTCCAGTCTGAGAAAAGTGTAGAATGTGTATGGTGAGGCGTTTACAGCCTTAAAACATGGACAATAATTGTAAAATATAAAGCTGACGATCAAAGGAGAAGTTCAATTTGTCAACTGGACAAAGTTTGTTTGGTTGAAAACGTTTCGCCGCTCATCCGAGAGGCTTCGTCAGCTCTGGTTATTGTACTGGTTAGACCCTGCTTATATCTAGCTGCCGGGAGGCGCGTCCTACAATGACAAAAGCTCTGAAAACGATCCCCCCTAATCTGTTTTTTTGTTTTTCAAATTACTCTGACGGCTGGTTTCGACCCCCTATTCAACGTCTAACGACCCTCTCCACCCCTCTGCCCTGGCTCTGTTTGACTGGTCTAAGAATCGCATTATAAATGGGAGACAAGTTATGTCTCACTCCCCCATTTCTGTTTAATGACGGATTCTCTTTTTTGACAAAAATAGCCTCTTTAACTCCCCTCTCAAACCAGTTCTTTTCCCTGGCTAAGATCTGAACCTCACTGTCCTCAAAAGAATGGCCCGTGGCTTCTAGGTGAAGATGTACAGCAGAAGCCGGTCCACTCTGGCACGCCCGCCTGTGTTGGTACATCCTCTTGTGAAGTGGCTGTTTTGTTTCCCCAATGTAGCGCTCACTGCAATCCTCACTACACTGAATGGAGTAGACCACATTGCTTTGTTTGTGGCTCGGTGTTCTGTCCTTTGGGTGGACCAGTTTTTGTCTTAAAGTGTTTGTGGGTTTGAAATAAACTGGAATTTCATATTGTCTGAAAATCCTCTGTAGTTTTTGCGGACGACTTTGCGGATTTCGCTTATCGTGGGTTATTTTTAGAACGCAACCCCCGTGATAAACGAGGCATCAGAGGGATCAAAGAGCCACATGTGGCTCCGGAGCTGCAGGTTGACGACCCCTGCCATAGAAGAAGCCTCTTAGTCTATTTTTTGCTGGAGTCCTGCCTGTGGATGACAAGCCAACCGTAACATCACTATAATATCTTGGAAATGTACATTGGACATTGCAAATTTGGTAATTACAGTTTTTCAAAATCCCAGTTAGGGCAGAGCAGACAAACAAATCAATATTCAATTAAAGTGAACGCTGGATTTGTGGATTTCAGTGAGACACTGCAGCAAAGATGATTACCAGAGACTAGTGTCTGGTTGCTGCAACAGTGTAATTTTCATTCTAAAAACAAATCCATAAATTTTGTGTTAAATAACTGTCTGATTTCATTAAAGGGCCTGATACCTAATTTTTAAAGAGGACTTATTACTAATTAGAGTTTTAACTGCGAACACATAACTACCTTTTATTCTTTTGAAAATGCCATATGTGCTCTCTGCACTCTTCACACTAAGCCACTCCCCGTTCAGAGCGCAACACAACCAGCATGTTTGTGAAGTTGTAGTGTATTGTGTTGTATCATGTTTTTCGTTGTGTGAGAGCGTGGGTGATTGTTGTAAAGTAGCATTCTTGCTATAATCTGGCATATTTACACTGCAATGCTGCAGATGTTCATTAATATGCACAGTCCCTATTAAATAAATAAAAAAATAAAAAAATAAATTGGATTGGATTTGGATAATTTGGATAGAATCTTACAGCTAACCATAAGGAAGGTTTGAATAGGGCTCAGGAGAGATCTCTTGATTACTCAAACATGCATGGATGACATCTAAAACCTCTTCAGACATGTTTTCGATGAGAGAACAGCGTTATAATATAGTAGAAATCTTCAAAAAGGCAACTTTGCATAATACCACCTCTTAGTTAATTATAAGTTAATCTATTTGCATCATGTATTGTAGGGCAGAAGCAGATAAATAAGAAAAACATTGAGATTGTAAAATATAAACTTGTAATTTTACATAAAAGCTACTGACGTGATAATTTTTTTGTCCAATCAAGCTTGTTATTACTAAGAATCATGGGAAACTAATGGCGTGACACTATCCCAAACACATGTTTCACTGTCATGGTGCATTTTCAAGAGTCAGTGTGTGCACATGGACAAGTGTAATCCGATTGAAAACGGATTGGGATCGTATCAAATTCATGTGCACAGGCTAAGGATCGTATAGGGATTGGTTTTGCGAATCCGATTGGAGCCCCTGGCTTAGGCCGATAGTAATCCGCTTGGTGCTGCCTTGTGCACGATATCGAATCGGATTGGCGTACTGCGCATGCGTGGGAATTTTTGCCAGGGATTTCACCCGGAAGTGGCAGGAGGCGCCGACGTCGTCATAAGTAGCGATTGTTCCCAGAAAAGTCAGACGATATCATGGCTGCGAAGAAAGAATGCACAACAGGTACACCAATGCTGCTCCGTCAAACTCCTCGAGCGCCATCTTTGTATACCGCCACGTAGTTTGTTGTGTTTATATTGAGTAGCCATCACCCGGAAGTAGTTCGACTACAGCCCCACATAGCATAGCGGAGCCGGCTAGGTCGCTGACTATTATCCGATTACACAAGCTTCATGTGCACTTGGATCTAACGAGAGACCACCCGCTGAGTAACAGGATCGTATTTGGACTCGCTGTGCACGCAGTGAGTGACTAAATAGCAAATAGTACCAGAGATTTGAGAACTATAATGAAACAACTGCATGTAGTGTTGTCTCGATAGTTACTTTTCAAACTTGATTTCAAAACTAATGAATCAATACTCAATTATAATTTTGAGGCATAATAAATATTAAAACAACACCACAAATTGAACTACCCTGCATATAAAAATAACTGGATCTTTTAGTTATTTGAATTAATGCATATACTGAGCGATATTGGATATGTTTTTTTTTTAGCATTTGAGTAATCAATTAGGCTACGTTCACACTGCAGGGCTTAATGCTCAATTCTGATTTTTTTGTGAAATCCGATTTTTTGCAAGGCCGTTCACATTTCCAGTTAAATGCGAATTGTATGTGATCTCCAGTGTGAACGCTAAACTCCCCAAAAGTGTCCCGCATGCGCCTTGGAGGACACGATGACGTCACACGCAGCGAACACGCTCAATGTTTACGGAAGTAGCCTAAAGTTGCTTTCATACCGGAGCCAAAACATGTACAGCTTATTTGTTTTAAGGAGGAGACGAAGAAAGAGAAGAAGGACAAGGTTTTTGGCCACAGCGTTTTGTGGGGCAGTGGCAGCAACGTCTGCAGAAAGGAACATGTGGGTGCGGAGTCACAGGCAGGAGGGGTGGGATTGCTACGTGCTTCGCCACTTCACTGATACGAGTTTATATACTATTTTCGCATGACGAGAAGAACGTTTGTGCACATTTGTGAACGCCTACTTGTACCACTCTCATTGGAGGAAACACACTCAGGTCGGATGAATGCGACCTGGCCGTTCAGACTGAAGTCGCATGCCAAAAGATCGGATATGTATCGGATTTAGGACCACATATTCAAGTGGCCTGGATCGCATTTGAAAAAATCGGATCTGTGTCGTTCACACTGTCATTAGAAGATCAGATACAGGTCGCATAGAGGCAAAAAAATCGGATTTGGGTCGTTTCAGGCTGCAGTGTGAACGTAGCCTTAGTTTTGTGCATTTGTGGACATGGAAGACAACAACAACAAAAGTTTGATCTTTCAACTTGTTCTGCTGTTGTGATGTTTCAACAAATCAGATTCAAATATTCCTTATTCCTGATCTCTTTCAGTGAGGCTAGGTCCACACGACAACACACACTCCTGGATTTTTTTTTTTTTTAATGCGGGTTGAAAAAAATTCACGTCCACACACATGTCGGATCAGTAAATATTCGCTTCCAGGCGAAAACGTAGCGCTGAGTGAAAATGAAGTAATGCATCTGCTACATCGATATGTGGTGCTGTAAACAGGAAACAGCTAAAGCCACCAGAAATGCAATACTACAAAGAGCGCATGCGCATAAAGTCCTTTCTCTTCCGCAAACAAGCATCCAAAAGCTCGTCCACACGACAACACGACCCCGGCATTCTCAGATGTCTCCACTCTGGAAGCCGTTTTCAAAAAACACCAAGAAAAATGCATTTTGACAGAACAACATTTAAAGTTACAGTGTCCCATATGACTCTATTAAAGGACATTATCAATCAATAATCAAGCTTCCTAAAGGAGCAAATTCACTAAAAAACAAAAAAGTTGTATATGTCTGTCCAGCTGTCTTAAAAAGGGCAGGCCATAATATGACAGATGCTGAGGGTAAAAAGGCTCACCTTCACCTGCCCTGCCTGTCCTGTGTGACTGACAGGTGTAGTTCAGTCTGTCGCAGTAAATGAGTGTGAAGTGATGACAAGTGGACAACTACAGTGACACTGGGAGAAGCTTGCCAAGCTTACTCATCAAATATAAAATATTATAATTACTATTAACTGTAGGATCATTATTAAAAAACTTTTATTTCATAGAAACTGCTCTCCATCATGGACACTCCTGCTCACCCACTGCACCAGACCATAGAGGGACAGAGAAGCTCATTCTCCATCAGCTCCGCTCAAACAGTGAGAGATACAGGACGACATTCATACCATACTCCATACAACTGTACAACACCTCACCCTTGTGCAATAGATAATATAATACTCCCTAGACAATACTCCCTATAACTGTATATAGCGGGTAAGTCTAATATGGAGATACAGTAGATACCCCATAATTTTAATAGATTGTTTATTTTATATTTACGGTTTTAATAAAAGTGACTGCCTATAACACTCTTAATTTGGACAATAGAATTTTTTCAACATTAAAGATCCCATGACCTGGTTCTTCTTGATGCTTTTATATGGCGCCTTAGTGGTTCCCTCATACTGTATATGAAGCCTTCTCCTTGAAATCAAGCCTCGGTGCATGATAGAGCCTCTTGGAGGGAGCCCTATTCAGACTTGTGGCTCTGTACACTTTATTCTGGGTGTGTTGCTTGAATGCAAATGAGGAGGACAGAGACGGGCCAGTTCAGGCGGGTGGGGGTGTGGCCAAATATGCTACTGTTTCCTGGTTTAGCGCTGTGCCTTGTTCCATGTGTGTAAGGAAGAGTGGAGAAGGGGAGAAGCGATTTGCAAGTCCAGCTCTGTATTGTCCCATGAAAAAAACACAAATTTCCTCAGAAAATAAAATTAAACCACTGCTGTTTCAGAGGCTCGGATGAAGGAGCTAAAACATACTCTTTTCTTCATCATCACGTCCAGGGACAGAGCAGATGCCGTGCTTGTCTCTTTTCAGAGCTCTCACGTGTCTCCAGGCAAAAACAAACTGCAGCTAGCAGCTCGTAGCTTGTAGCTCGTTTGCGCAAGGGCCGGTCCAAAATCTCTGGGCGTGATTTCCAGAGACAGGGGGTGGACATCCAGTCAGAGGGGGTGGAAATCTGTCAGAGTATGACATCATAAAAGTACCTTGATCATAATCGCCTTTTTTTCAAATGCGGAAAAGGATCTCAATTGCTCAGTTTACACATTTCACAACTTTAACTATGGGGGGGGTGGCTAAACAGGGCATGGGACCTTTAAATGATAGTACTTTTTTTTTTTACCTTGTATTGCCTTCTGTATAATCCCTCAGTGGTCCTGTAGGTTCCATAGTGGTCCATGTGCGTATACTAGTCTATGTGCTCTTATACTTGTTCTGATACAGCTCAAGATCATTCGAAAGCTATTCAGGAAAGGACATTTTCAGTACTGGTACTTTTTAATATTATTTTCAATTCTGTGCCATGGTGCCTTGTAAAGGACTAAGAGCGCAGGGCTAAAAACTTAAAACTAAAACATGTTCATGACTCATCCTTTAAAATCAGGCAGAGGCCCTTTAATTCTGCTGTGCTTGTAATACGTCTGAATTATAGCTCACCGCATTGACATTAACATCATTCAGTTTGCTAGCCTCGAGTGACGATAGTGAACAGGCAGCTCATAAGGACCTATTATGGTGCACTAACTGAAATTAGGTGGCTAATTATCTTATCATTAGTGGTACTTTTGGACTGCAGGTGTAGAGCTCTGACAGCCAGCAGGCAGGACACACACTAAATGCTTTTGAATGTCAGGGAAAAGAAGTCAATGCGTACGGCTAAATGGATCTGTCCTTTATTAGTATAACAAGGCAGGGGATCTACAATTTTCTTTTTTTATTTTGGGCAAGTAAGCAATTTATATTGTTTTACACATATAAATGACAAAAGTGCAATTATAACAGGAATTCGTCCCCCTTCGGGCTTGGTCCCTAATAACAACAACAACAACAAAAAAACATTTGCCCAGAAAAGAGTGGGAAGAAGAAAATGTATTTATTCCCCCTTTACAATTAAGACACTGCATGTGGATAGGAAAAATGGACATCATTAATGGAAATCTGTAACCTTATTTTCGGTCAAATCAACCATTCTGAGGAGAATCTGGACCAGTTTGTATACCAAAACCCCAAATACAAAAAGAACCCAAACATTCATAATTTTGTATTACTTTTGATTTTCGCCTATTTTATTTTATTATTATTATTTTTTACCTAATTACGAGTCCCTGAATTTCATTCTGAGTGAGATCTGCTTCAGCTTTGACCTGGGAATTGTCAAGACCCAACAAATCTTCAATCTGCTGTATGTCAGACCATCTCCAGGGATACCAGCTATACCTGTTCTTATATTTAGCCCACATAATTCAGGCAGAATTTGAAATCTTTCCTCTGTGTGGAGCTTGTCCCCACTTAAAATGAGACGTCAGACAGAGGCCAAAACTCCAGAGCCTCAGCTTCTGGCTGAAGACTCCAGCTTCATAAAGACTCTAGCCATTTTTCTGAGCTCCAAAGGGTTCACAGACAGATAATTTTAGTCAGACATTCTAGGAAAAACAGGCCTTAATGGTTTCTGTTTCGATTTTGATACTCTGAGTTTTATTAGTTATATTTTTTATTTGTGCATTTGTAGCTGTCGTGTACTTGGTCGATACATTTAACTCGCATTGCGCCAGTGTCTGTGTACATTGGTGTGTGTGTGTGTATGTGTGTGTGTGTGTGTGTGTTTGTGTATGTGTTTGTGTGTGTGTGTCTGTGTGTGTTTGTGTGTGAGTGATTCCTTGATGTAAAGCGCTTTGAGTCGCTTAAAGGTGGAAACATAACAAACATAACATATAAATTTGTTACCATTTACCATACAGCATATTCTGAGTAAAACATTTTCAAAATTGCACATATAGGGACTTCTGAATCTGAAAAATGGCTTTGGCCACAGATTAATTTGTTGCTTCATTTTGTTGACAAATTAGAAACAAATACATATACTGAGGGATTTTGGAAATGTTTTTTTAGCATTTGTGTAATCAGTTAGTTTTGTGCATTTGTGGACATGGAAAATGTCTGTTCTTTCTCTCTCAACAAAAGTTTGATCTTTCAACTTGTTCTGCTGTTGTGATATTTGGACCAATCAGATTCAAATATTCCTTATTCCTGATCTCTTTCAGTGAGAGCTGTTCAAGATTCAAGATTCAAGATTCAAGATTCAAGATTGTTTATTTGTCATATGCAGAATCAACACAAGGTCAACAATGCAATGAAATGCTTAGGATCAGAAGAACCGTTGACTCGCTAAGATAGTCAAGAAGTACTAATAACATGCAATAATAGTACATGGTAAAAAAAGTGTTGTAAAGTGCAGGGGAAGAGGTAAACAATATAATAAACAATATAATAAAATATGTAATAAAAAAACAAGGTACAAGGTGCAAGTAGGATTAAATCAAAATCAAATAAGGTGTAAGTATTTCACATATTGCACATAATATGGTGTGGTGTAGGTGTTGCATGTGGATTTCGTATTGCACATAGTGTGGTATAAATATTGCACATAGTGTGATATAAATATTGCACATAGGTTATTGCACTGATTATTGCACATGTAACAGTAATTTACAGTGAGGTAGTGACAAACATGATATATTCATATAGAGCAGCAGCAGTAAACGTAATTATGCATAATGAAAGGTAGTTTAGTGCAGTATTATTGAGAGTTCAGTATTATTTAGAGTATTACCCAGAGTTCAGTAGTCTGACAGCTTGGGGGTAATAGCTGTCTTTGAGTCTTTTTGTGCGTGCTGGCAGGCTCCTGTATCGTCTACCAGAGGGTAGCAGACGGAAGAGTCCTTGTGCCGGATGAGTATGGTCCTTAGTGATGCTGCGTGCTTTACGCAGACCCCTGCTGTGGTAAATGTCCTGGATGGAGGGGAGACTGCTGCCAGTGATGTCCTCTGCCGCTCGCACCACCCTCTGTAGTGCTTTGCGGCTCTGAGCGGTGCAGTTCCCATACCACACTGTGATGCAGCCCGTCAGCAGGCTCTCGATGGTGCACCTGTAGAAGTTTGTGAGGATGCTGGTGTTCATACCAAACTTCCTCAACTTCCTCAGGAAGTAGAGTCTTTGTCGGGCTTTCTTAACCACAGTGTCTGTATGTAGTGTCCAGGACAGATCCTCAGTGATGTGGAGTGGCACACAGATCAGTCTGGAATACGAAGTATGTTTTTAATTTTCTATGGAGTCAGGCAGGTGACATGCCACTTCCAGAAAGTACTGTACCTTAAGATAAGACAAGATAAGATAAGACAAGACTTTATTGATCTCACACAGGAGAAATTCACAGGAGAAATTCACAGAAGAAATTCACTTGCCACATTAGCTCCAGGCAGATTAGTGCAAATAATATAAGAAAAAATAAGAAAATAGTAGAAAAATTGCACGTTTAGACTATATAGTGGAGTTATAAATTTAGTTATAAAGGAGTTTTAAAGAGGTGAAATTTATGTCCCTATGGGAGAAAAATGCATTTTGAGAAAACAACCTTTAAAGATACAATGTCCCATATGACTCTATTAAAAAAAAAAATCAATCAATAATCAAGCTTACATCCTGAAGGAGCAAATTCACTAAAAAAAGTTGTATCTGTATTGCCCTTAAAAGGGGCAGGCAATAATATGACAGACGCTGAGGGTAAAGAGGCTCACCTTCATCTGCCCTGCCTGTCCTGTGTGACTGACAGGTGTAGTTCAGTCTGTCGCAGTGAATGAGTAACGTCAATGCCAAGTGGACAACTACAGTGACACTGGCAGAAGCTTGCCAAGCTTACTCATCAAATATAAAATAGTATAATTAGTATTAAGTATAGGATTGTTATTAAAAAACTTTTATTTCATATGGAGATACAGAAGATACCCCATACACACAGTAAAGGGCCTTTACAGACTTGTTTACATGTGTTTAACCAACATTTGTCTTGCCCCAGTATAGATATATTGTATAAGCAGCTCAAAATAAATCCACTGTATATTGTCAGCATCTATTTTTGAAGAATTTTATTGTCCAATAATCAGGAAGTGAATAGCATGCTAGTTCAAAGTTCAAAGTTCAAAGTGTACTTTATTGTCAATTCACTATGTAACAGACATTACACAGAGGACTGAAATTGCGTTTCACCAGACTCCAATAGTTGTTGTTAGCTCTTCTCTGGCCTCTGAAAGTTGTGAAAAGTGCTTTTAAACAATTTTTTAACAAAATAATGATGATGTTCAGAATGCATAAGGAGAGATAAGATAAGATAAGATAAGATAAGACTTTATTGATCTCACACAGGAGAAATTTACTCGCCACAGTAGCTCCAGGACAATTGGACAGGAGGGAAAAAGTGCATGCAGGCAGGGAGGGGATAAAGTAAGTAATAAATAGTGCAAATAGTAATATGTAATAATAATAATAATAATGGAAAATAGTAATAATGATAATAGTAACAACAAGCATCAACATGAAAAGGAGGATATTGCACGTCTGGCCTATATGTTAGAATTATACAGTCTGGAGAGGTATAACTTTGGAGCATGAGATTGACAGACGGATCGGTGCAGCGTCGGCAGTGATGCGGTCGCTGTACCAGACCGTTGTGGTGAAGAGGGAGCTCAGCCAAAAGGCGAAGCTCTCAATTTACCGGTCAATCTACGTTCCTATCCTCACCTATGGTCATGAGCTCTGGGTAATGACCGAAAGGACAAGATCGCAGATACAAGCGGCCGAAATGAGTTTCCTCTGCAGAGTGGCTGGGCGCACCCTTAGAGATAGGGTGAGGAGCTCAGTCAGGCGGGAAGAGCTCAGAGTAGAGCCGCTGCTTCTCCATGTCGAGAGGAGCCAGCTGAGGTGGCTCGGGCATCTGTTTCAGATGCCTCCTGGACACTTCCCTCGGGAGGTGTTCCAGGCATGTCTCACCGGGAGGAGGCCCCGGGGAAGACCCAGGACGCACTGGAGGGACTATGTGTCCCGGCTGGCCTGGGAACGCCTTGGGGTCCCCCCAGAGGAGCTGGAGGAAGTGTCCGGGGTGAAGGAGGTCTGGGCATCCCTGCTTAGACTGTTGCCCCCGCGACCCGGCCCCGGATAAGCGGAAGAAAATGGATGGATGGATGGATGGAACATTTCAGATTGAGGCAAAGAAATTATAACATTTTAGAAGGGTCCTTTGTAATCACTATACAGTATATTCAGCCTCCTTTTGGCAAGCTTTTAACAAACTGCAAATTGTAGGCTCTTTCTCCCGTGTGTGTGTTTGTGCTGTCCTTTGTAGCATGAATGAGAGCTCCTTATGAGTCACTGTGGAGGCCACCTGGCACAAGGACGTTCTCTTTGCTTTTCATTTCCGCTGCTACTCGCTGTGGAACATGCAAAGTGTCTACACACAGGAGCACAAGCTTATTCTCTGATAAACAGACTTTTTACAGGTTTTTAACTTAGTGTTGTCACGATACTAAAAATCCACATTCTTCTCCATTTCAATAATAAGGAGCAGACTCTTTATTGAGACAATAGAATGTGAATTTCAGCATTAAAGAAGACATATTGTGTTTGTGTCTGCTATGTAGCTATAATCTGTACAACCCGTGGATCATAATGTTATAATAAAAGATTGCAGTGCCCATTGGGAGCTGACGTCTCCATAAACATCATCACAACAAAGAGTCATCACCTCCTGTGGGCAGCTGCAGATCACACTAGCGAGCAGTTGACTTCTAAAATTTGTTCTGACTGTGACACTGCAGAATCCTGCATGTATCACCAATCAAGAAACTTAAAGCCCCAGTGTGTAGGATTCGTGGCGCATAGGTGGATGGTGTTATTGCACTTTCTGTTTTAGCTACGGCAGACCTCGAGGGACCCGCGCGCCGCGCTGTCCCGTTTTTTTTTTTCTTTTTCTTTTCTCATGAAAACACACATTCCCGATCATGTACCATGACACTCTACACATCAAATGAAACCTTACAGTCTCCTCTTTTTGACTATGCAATTCATTTCCCTGCAAAACAATCACTCCCCGAGCACATGGGGCTTTTATACGGAAAAGCACAAAACAAGGTTAGCTTACCTTAGAATGCTTTGCACAGGTCAAACTCTGTATTTCACCATAAACTTGCTCTCAATTTGTCCGTAAGGATCCAGCGAATAAAATCCAGTAAAACAATTTAGTCCAAAACACGTGTTAGATCCATTACGAGTCTGATCCGGCAGCATGCTTGTGTTGTTTACCCAAAACCACGAGCCTTGCCGAAGGCGAAGGCGGAGCCCAAATGTCCTTCTGCGGCTCTCGTATTCAAAATGGCTGCCTCTGCATGGGGAAGATCCCCCTTTTATGTGACTATATCTAAGTCCAAAAGAATACTTTGATTTCATGATGGAAGTGAAAAGGCTTGGAAAACAATGTATTTTTGAATGGGTATCTTCAATTTCAGTAATTAACGGGTAAAAATCTTACACACTGTCCCTTTAAATTTGGAGAATGAAGGAAGTACAGTGCAGTGGGTTTGTACCGATGATGGTGAAAACGGGGGTTGATCGGCGTCTTGAAAATAAACGATTAAAGATACCTCTGCACATGCATAAATCACTCCAAATTAGGGTTGCAAAGGGGCGGAAATTTTCCGGAAAGTTTCCGGAACATTTCCATGGAAACTTTGGTGTGGGAATTTTGGGAATTTTCAAATTAGTAACTTTGCACAGAAGTTTGGGGAATTTATGGGAATTATTGTGAGTCATATACCAACATAAATATAAACATTTTATTTTGTCATCAGTAGCATTATTGTAAAAGGGAGACAATTAAAAAACATGACTCACATGATTTATGTGTAAGAAGAACTTTATCAATGTGTATCTCCTTCACTGAACAACAAAACATGAACATTGGCTAAAATGTGTCTTATAATTCAAAATTTAAAATGAAAGGAACTCTCCTCCTGTCCAAAAACTTGAATTCAAAATGTAAAAGGAAAGCAGCTTTCCCCTCTGAAAAGTCTTTCTTGAATGTCAAAAAGTCTTTTGTCAATCACAATATTTACCCAAAGCTTCTCAAGCCTGGTTTTTGCATGTTCTCCATTTTGCCAAATACTTTCATGTTTCTTCCTCAATGTCCACAGTGTTCACTTCCTCAACATCTGACTCCTCATCTTCTTCAGTGTCTGTGTCCAATCTTGTGGAGGATGGTTCTGTGTCAGGCTCAAAGAGCCTGAGGTTTGCACGTATGGCCACTAATTTCTCCACTCGCTCATTCGTGAGCCTGTTCCGAACTTTTGAGTGTGTGTTCCCATTGTGTGTATGTTCTGTATTTGCTGTGAGCTCAGAAAAGTAGCTTTAGCTCTTTAGAATTCTAGAAGTTATTGTGCATGTGATAAAGGAATGCAAAATGCATGTAGAGGGTGTGGCTCGATGGCTCTGCACAAAATAGTGTCCTACTTTATTCACAGAAATGTGATTATTTTAGACAAGATTATGCTACAATATTTTTCTACCAACTATATTGATGCCCCTAACCTTCAATTTTGATAATTCCCAGTTTATTCCCATTAATTCCCGAAAATTCCTGTTAATTCCCGAACTTTGAAAATTCCCAGAATTTTGCAACCCTACTCCAAATATAACTTCAATTGAGTAAAGGGTGAGGGGAAACTTCTATAACTTGGATGAAAACTTGAAAAAAGTTGATTTTGCAAAATAGGTCTTGTTAAGATAAGATAAGACTTTATTGATCTCACATAGGAGAAATTTACTTGCCAGAGTAGCTCCAGGCAGAGACAGTTTGAACAAGAGAGAAGTGCATGTGCAGGCAAGAATAAAATAAAAATAAGTAATAATAAAATAAGTAATAATAATAAAACAGTAACTAGGAGAGTATGGAAAAAAATATTGCATGTTTGTACTAATATAGTGGAGTTATACAGTCTGATGGCAGTGGGGATGAAGGATATGTGGTACCGCTCCTTGCACTGGGGGTGCCTCAGTCGGCTGCTGAAGGAGCTGCTCAGCTCCTCTACAGTCCGGTGCAGAGGGTGAGAGGTGTCGTCCATGATGGACGTGAATTTGTCCAGCACCCTCCTCTCAGCCACCAGGACAGAGCTGGCCCTCCTGACCAGCTTGTTCTGATACAGCTCAAGATCATTCTAAAGCTATTCAGGAAAAGTTCTGTCCTGTCAATACAACTTTTTTTTTGTATTGAGGATCTAGTTTTAATAATAGTTTTACTGTACTTTTCGGACTATAAGCCGCTACTTTTCTCTCACAGTTCGGACCCTGCGGCTTATAATCAGGTGTGGCTTATGTATGGATTAATTCTTTATCAAGATAGCGAATGTAGCGCATAACCCTAGCTCCACTGCATGTGTCAGGGTTTACGCGCATACCCTGGCAAAACCACAGCCGCACATCGATGCGAGGGCGGCCCCACCGGCAGCTCCAGCAGGACGCATACAGAGAGAGAGAGAGAGAGAGAGAGAGAGAGAGAGACTCTCAGTTCTGGTTTAGACCTGGTGTAGTCCTGGTTCAGTCCTAGTTTAGCCCTGGTTGAGACCTGGTTGAGACCTGGCTTAGTCCCGGTTCAGTCCTGGTTCAGTTCTGGTGTAGTCCTGGTTCAGTCCTAGTTTAGACCTGGTTGAGACCTGGTTTAGTCCCGGTTCAGTCCTGGTTCAGTTCTGGTGTAGTCCTGGTTCAGTCCTAGTTTAGTCCTGGTTCAGTCCATATTTATAGGATTTCTATCCTATGCACACGAATATTTCTCAAAGCTTTCATACTCCATAAGAAAGCGTCACTGTCTGTGCGGACATGATCTCAGACAGGACAGTGGCTCTTTCAGTGGGAGATATGCGCAGTAGAGTGATAGTGATAATCCCTCTACAGAGTTTTATGGGCAGATGCTAGTTTGAGTGTGTTTTGAACCCTCCTCATGGAAAACACACGAAGAAATGCATATGATGCAGCTTTTAAGTTAAAGGCAATCGATCTGGCTCTGGAAATAGAGCTGCTGCACGTGAGTTTGGCATCAATGAGTCAATGGTGAGACGCTGGCGACAGCAGCGTGACGAACTGACTCAATGCAAAAAGACGACAAAAGCTTTCAGAGGAAATAAAAGCAGATGGCCCGAACTTGAAAACGTTCTTGAAGACTGGGTGAATGCTCAGAGAGCAGATGTCCGAGGTGTGCAGATCTGACTGAAATCTAAAACTATCGCCACCGAAAAGAAGATTGAGGATTTTAGAGGTGGACCATCGTGGTGTTTCAGATTTATGAGACGTAAAGGCCTGTCCATCAGGACACAGACATCTCTATGTCAACAACTCCCACCCGACTACGAGGCAAAAGTTACAAACTTCCGCAAATTCACTGAAACAAAGATAGCTGAGAATTCCATAGGATGGAAGAATTCCATAGGATGGAATTCTCAGCTAGGATGGTACTTCATCCATAAATATGGATGAAGTACCTTTAACTTTTGACCTGCCTCTCACTGTTAACTAGAAAGGTGAATCGTCTGTCACGCTGAAAACAACTGGCCATGAGAGAATGCATTTCACTTGTGTTCTGAGCTGCACGGCATCCGGACAGAAGCTCCTACCAATGGTGATTTTTAAGCGCATAACTACGCCAAAAGAAAAACTCCCAAAAGAAATTGTCGTGAAAGTCAATACGAAAGGGTGGATGATGGAAAGCCTAATGAAGGAATGGCTGATGGAGTGCTACGGAAAGCGACCGGGAGGATTTTTTCACAGAAAAAAAGGCATTGCTCGTTTTATCACTACACAATCAGCATGCGTGCTGCTAATGAAACTACTGCACATTACATCAGGTTTGTGAAGTTGCTGTGAACAGTTTTGTATCATGTTTTTGTACATTTATAGAGAATTGTCGCTTGTGGGTGGAGCATCAGAATCTTACTGCCAACCATAAGGAGGGTTTGAATAGGCCTGGAGAGAGATCACTAGATTACTCAAAGATGCATGGATGACATCTAAAACCTTTTCAGGCATGCTTGTAAAATTCTACAAATGTTTGGGACAAATGGTAGAACGCACACAAAAACATTTTGCATTATACTTCCTCCTTAATGCTATGGAGATGAGCATGTGACGAATGCACCATCAGAAGTGTTACATCATGCATCTAGTGTGTTGAAATTTAATATTTTATCAGTCCCAATGCATAATCTTAGAATCACATTTCAGTCTTCTTTCAGTCTTTGGAAGCATGTAAGGACAACCACCCCAAACCCTCCGGGAAGTTCCTCTTGTACCCTCCAAATGGAACGTCCTGTCAGATCTGGAGTCCCTCAAAGTCTCTACAGGAAGCCCCACAGCCAGCTTGCTCGCAAACGCAGCAGATGTTCATTTAAAGAGGCGAGTTTGGTCAGGCTGAATAAGATGGGAATGGGCATGTGTGCACACAGATCGCTCAAACAAACCCACAGTGCTCATCTCCTCCGGGGATGTCCGTGGTGAATGAAGATGATGTACATATGCTGAGGTGAATATGTCCTAACGGGGTGCTGTGGAGACGACACACAGAAGACATCTAAGGAACGCTGCACTGTGGTTATGCGAGGTAAAATAGAATAAGATGTTATAAAGGTGCCTCTTCTGTGCTGTGTGCATCATGTTTAACACACATGTTTTAACACATGCAGAGTAACACCATAACATGCAGCAGAGTTAAAACTATGTAATGCACTGGCCGTTTTTTTAATCCCACAAATTGAAAATAGTTCACTTTTGAATCTGGCAACCTTTCAGCTGTCCATTGATGATGAAGGCATTAATTATTTCAGATTTATTTGAAAGTGCTCTCAGCATAGGGATATTGAACAGTGATAAAGTCTGGCCAATCTACTTGTGAGGTTATACAGAAATAATGCCAGTTAACCTTTCTCACTGACCTCATTATACTGAGAGATATATTATCAGTGAAGCTGGATTATGAGATTGGGCTGTACAAAAGCACCATACCATCTTGGTTAATTCCTTCTGGAGTTAGCTCTGTTCAGTGTTCTACAGCTCTGTGTTCTACAACTCTATGCTGGGTTGCACTAACACCTAACAACTCCCAACCTCCCGACAGCTTCACTTCTCATACAGTCATGCCCATCCCTCTGTCTACTCACCCATTTTCCAGTCATTTGCACCTCTCCACTCTGCCTTTCCATTCCAAAACATGAAAATTAACACCATTACATCAGAGCTTCAGGTGCCACGGATGAAAATATAGAGTGATTGTTCTAAAGGGCAATGTGATGTCACTGTGCATGACCTGCCTCAGTGTTGTGGAGCACCTTGATTACTTTTGCAGTATATTGTGTATTTTTGGAAGACCTCATGCATTGTGCCAGTGCCCAAGAAGCCTGTCCCATCTGGACTCAATGACTTCAGACCAGTTGCGCTGACATCTCATGTCATTAAAGTGTTTGAGAGACTTGTTCTGGCTCAGCTCAGACCCCTAGCGGCACCATCCCTGGACACTCTCCAATTTGCACATCGGGCTCCCATGAGTGTGGAGGACGCTATAATCTATCTTCTGCAGCGGGCTCACTCACACCTGGATAGTGTTAAGAGCTCTGTGAGGATATTGTTCTTTGATTTCTCCAGCGCCTTTAACACAATCCAGCCCTGTGTGATGGGTGAGAAACTTCTCAGGATGAGTGTCAGCTCCTCCACTGTCTCCTGGATTACTGACTACCTGTCAGGCAGGCCTCAGTACGTGCAACTGGGGACCACCTTGTCTAACACTGTGGTCAGTAATGTTGGAGTCCCCCAGGGCACAGTTCTGCCATTTGCAGAAGTTCTCTGATGACTCTGCAGTGGTAGGGTGTATCAGGGATGGACAGGAGATGGAGTACAGGACGCTGATTGCAAATTTTGTGGAGTGGTCCCAGGCAAACCATCTGCTCCTTAACTTGGACAAGATCTTCAGGAGGATGAAGTCACCTCTGGAGCCTATTACCATCAAGGGTCACGAGGTGGATATTGTGGACTGCTACAAGTACCTTGGCGTTCATGTGAACAGGCTGGACTGGAGGGACAACTGTAATGCTGTGTACAAGAAGGGCATGAGCAGACTCTACTTCCTGAGGAAGGTCAGATCTTTCAATGTGTGCAGTAAATTACTGGAGATTTTCTACCAGTCTGTGGTTGCCAGCGCCCTGTACTTTGCTGTAGTCTGCTGGGGGAGCAGCACCAGTAAAAGAGACATTAGACGGATTGACAAATTGATCCGCAAAGCTGGACACATGATTGTCTGTGAGCTGGAGACATTTGTCACAGTGAGGGACAGGAGGACACTGAACAAACTGCTCTCCATCATGGACACTCCTGTTCACCCACTGCACCAGACCATAGAGGGACAGAGGAGCTCATTCTCCAACTGGCTCCTACAGCTTCACTCAAACAGTGAGAGATACAGGACTACATTCATACCATACTCCATACAGCTGTACAACAACTCACCCTTATGTAACAGATAATACTCCCTACAACTGTATATAGCTGGTTCTGTACATCATATTTGACACTGTATTATATATTTGACTACTACTTTTCTATTTAAATCTGATTATACATATATATTAATTATCATTATCTTATTATATAATTGTGTCTCATCTGACACAGGTCTATTGCTCTTTGGTTGCTTTTCCATCTATTTTTCTTTTTTTTCTTTTACCCTCTGTTATATATCATATATTATATTGTGATGAGTGAGCTACCGTACTCAAAACAATTTCCCTTGTGGATCAATAAAGTTTGTCTAAGTCTAAGTCTATTGCGGAGGCTGTTTTCCCCATCTATGAATTTCTGGATATTGAGTTTTGTCTCCAGCTCTACTGATACTTTAGAGTGACATCACGGTGTGGGTGGTCTACATGTAGCTCTATTTGCTGAATGTTCAGCAATTTCCATTTTGACACGATTCATACATTAGGGTGGGCATTATGAAAGGCTGACCACCATCTCATATGCATTTAGGCTCCTCAAAATTAAGCATCATCGTACAGCTTAATAAGAAGAAAAAATGGCTCCTCTGCCCATGATCTCTCTGTGTGATCTGATTTAGCCTACCTGTGTGCCTTCCTCTTCATCTGCTCTGCTCATATGCTTGTGCCTCTATTATGCAGGCAAGAGCGAGTGAGGGAGAGAAGATGTGAAGGGAAAAGACACAAACTCCCAGGAGATTTTAAATGATTATTAATCGTTTTGGATAATTAATTTGTAAAAAGAATTATGGCTGAGGCGCTAACCCATTATCACCAGTTTACTCGACATACTTTCTGTTGGGTTGCAGTCAGGTTGAAACGTGAAGGCAGGACTTGCGCCACACAAAGCACTCACTGGTCGTATTTGAAAGCATGAAAGCATCAATGGGATTGAGAGAGGAGGAAGAGGGAGTGCACACTGAGCTTATCACTGTTGAAAAAAAACTGTTTTGAAAATAAGCATGTCTTTTATCTGTATGCAG
The DNA here is from genome assembly GCA_036785185.1 of Paratrypauchen microcephalus. NCBI lineage: Eukaryota > Metazoa > Chordata > Actinopteri > Gobiiformes > Gobiidae > Paratrypauchen > Paratrypauchen microcephalus. The sequence goes on from JAVJIX010000196.1 coordinate 809,850, forward strand.
AAGGACGAGACAGTTTTTAGCAGCAGGTTGCATTGAAGTGTCCAGACGCTCATTCACTTGGAAACTTAATGAGAAGCAACAAAAATCTCCTGAGGCTTAGAACACTGTTCTACACATGTTCCACAGCTCTATGTTCTCATAGCTTCAGTCAAGCTCACAGCAGGAGACAAGCCAGATGGATTCTTGTGAACTTGTGAAGTGTCAGAATATAGTTATTTCTTAGTCTACAAAAATATCAACTTTTAGTTTTTGTAGTCAGTGAAAATATATGTAATCTTAGTCATAATATTCTGTCATAATTTATTATTTTTATTCAGTTGTTATTTAGTTTAAGTGGTCAAGAATATGACATTAACAAGAACAATGACAAAATGCTTTGTTCCACCTTGTGATGTCTTGGAGTAGTACTTTCAAGTTAACTGCTATGTTTGACCATTTCTTCAGTAGAGATTGCCAATTCCAGGGTTGAAATAATCCAAATTAGTCTACTGAGTTTAAAAAGACAGTGGAGCACTTCCTGTACTACTGTAGTAAGTAGTACTACTGTACTACTGTACTACTTACTACATGACATCACAAGGTGGAACAGGGTGAAGAATACAGCCTAAATGTGCAGGAGTTGTGTATTAAACATGTGTGAATGATGCAACACAACTCTGGGCATGTTTGTCACAAGGAAACAAAATTATGACATAGATCAGAAAATAGCGTAATACATGGTGCAACAAAAGATACAAAAGATGGCTAGTCTGCATACATGAAAGACTGACGACAGAGTGGGTGACACAGCTGTAAATGAGCGATCAACATTGTATCTGCTTCATACTTTTACATTTGAGTTTCCTCTTCTTCCCCCTGCAGATTCCTTGAGAGCCAGAGCTGGTTGTGAATGCGTAGGCTGCAGTGGCTGGCTCTTTGCTCTCGTTGACTGACAGCAGAGTCACTGGTGGGTTTTAGGTCTGAGCGGGGGCCCTGCTGAGATGGAGGACTTTCACCTGAAACAACCTCAAGCAGGAGCAATGCCTTCAACAGTCTTCATGCACACTGGCTGTTTTAAAAGTGAGACTTGCTGCGAGTCTGTCTTTCATTTAGAATTGATGTAGAAATAAGTCTGGTTCATCACAACACTGTAGAATCTCCAGTTTGAACTGAGGACAGGTCAGGATTCAGTGTTGGGGGAATATTTTGAAGAGGGTTCATAAGTCATCCATGCATGTTTTTTAGCAATCTCTCCCAGGCCCTATTTGCACCCTCCATTGCTATTTGACCTTTAATACACACATTTTAACACATGCAGAGTAACACCGTAACATGCAGCAGAAGAAAAACTATGTAATGCACTGGTCATTTTTTTAATCCCACAAACTGAAAAAAAAAAAATATATATATATATATATATATATATATATATATATATATATATATATATATATGACATATATATATATATGACAGATACAGACTGACAGAATGGTGATGGCGAACCAACCAGACATAGTGGTGGTGGATAAGCAACAGAACAGAGCCGTAGTGGTGGACATTGCAATACCAAGTGATGGTAACATCAGGAAAAAGGAACATGAGAAACTAGAGAAATACCAGGGGCTCAAGGAAGAGCTGGAGAAGGCCTGGAAGGTGAAGGCATCAGTGGTGCCCGTGGTGATCGGAGCAGTCGGGGCTGTAATCCCCAAACTGGAGGAGTGGCTACAACAGATCCCAGGAAAAACATCAGACATCTCAGTTCAGAAAAGTGCAGTACTAGGAACAGCAAAGATACTGCGCAGAACTCTCAAGCTCCCAGGCCTCTGGTAGAAGACCCGAGCTGGATGAGAGAGAGACCAACCACCGTGGAAGGTGAGGAGCACTTTTTTTTTTTTTTAAAGGTCCCATGACATGGTACTTCTTGATGCTTTTATATGGCTCCTTAATGGTTCCCTAATACTGTAAATGAATCCTTCTTCAAAATCAACACTCACTGCATGAGATATGACTCTGACAGTCTTCATGAGGCTAGATATGTGTCTAAAATGCTTTATTCTGAGTGTTGCTGCTTCAATGCAAATGAGAAGGACAGAGAGATTGGCTAAGGAGCGGGGGGGCGGGTTTCCCCCGCTGGAAGCGCAGCTCTGCACCGCTGTCTGCTCGCTTCCGTGTTTAACACAGGAAGACAGATGGGAGACTTTGCAATGAAAAAAAGCATATTTACACAGAAAATAAAATTAAACCACTGGTATTTCAGAGGTCCAGAGGGTCGGGTAAGGGACTTGCGAGCCTAGAAACACTCGGACGTGCCTCCAGGCAAATAAAAAAACGCATTTCGCATTGTAGCGCATTCACAGTCCAAACTCTATGGGCGGGATATACAGGGACGCTGAGCGGAGACAGAGGGAGGGGCTGGAGCTGCATTTGCCGATCTGACATCAAAAAGGTGCCTTGTCCGAACTCGCCCGTTTCAACACTGGTTTTGTGTAACGCAGAAAAGGACCGCAAATGCTCAGTTTAGACATTTCGCAACTTTTAGCCATGGGGGGCTAAACAGGGTAGGGGAGCTCACATTAACGTTCAAAAACCTCAGAAAGTGAAAATTTCATGCCATGGGACCTTTAAATATAAATATTTTCTGTGAAACTGGGTTATGAGATTGGGCTGTACGAAAGCACCTTACCATCTTGGTTAGCTCCCTCTGGGGTTAGCTCAGTTCAGTGTTCAACAGTTCAGAGTTTTACAACTCACTAACACCTAACAACTCTCCTCTTCACTTCTCATACAGTCATGCCAATCCCTCTGTCTTAGCCATTTGCCAGTCATTTGCACCTCTTTGAACCCTTCCTCTTCCATTTCCACCCACAACCCTGCGTCACCCATGCTCCCACGTGACAATTCTCCACAAATATACAAAAAAACATGGTATAAATCTGTACACAGCGACTTGACAAACCTGAGTGGGATGCACGCTCATTGTATTATGATAGCGCTCTGAAGGGGAAGTCATTTAATGCAAAGAGCAAAGGAAGGGGAGACTTAAGGGCATTAAAAAATGAAAGTGAAACTTTTAAAATATTATATATCTAAATAGGTTAATATGTTGTTTTCAGAGAATATAGCATTTTAAAAACAATTAAAGTAACATGATACTCTAAGTAATCAATAAACCATAAAACTGTGCTGCTTGCTGATGTCATTTCAACATGTGTGTCATGTAACATTTTTGTGAATGTCTTGAAACAGAGTAGAACTAATTTTCTCTTTGGAGCAAAAAATATATAAACAAATCAAAATACAAATGCATTTTTCCTCACACTTGAGTTAATGCTATTATGTGGAATAGTCCAAGCATAACAATAGCATCTCCATGGAGACAAGCAGGTGACAGACCACTAAGAAAGTTACACCTTTGTGCACCCTTAAATTAACTGTATGTAGGATTTCTCTATCTGTGTCCCCAGATACGAGGTAAACAGATTGTATTGGTGACAATTGTAATGCAGATTTTTCTTAATTACAAAATTACATGATGATGTGTATTTATGTTTTAGTTTGTTAAATTTGTTTGGAAGATAATTATCCAATCAGAAAGCATGTGAGTCTGTCATTTGGGTTAGCAGTTCCAATGCTGTAATCGAGTTGTTTTAAACCTAAAACACCTCTCTCTAATCTGAACGATCACTACCTAAACCCCAGCATGTGCACCAATCCTGAGTCAGTGCTAGTGCAGCCTCTGAAGCTCAGAGAGGGAATTCTAGAGTTTCTGAGCTTTCCATGAGACGTGGCCTGTCCATATACTGAGGATGTGACACTGGTGGCCCAGTGATTTTAGTACCTTTTTTAAACAGAAAGAGCAGACTACATAGAGATAATTTAATGTAGCATGCATAGGCATCAAGTCTATAAGCCCACTATGATGTTTTTTTTTTTTAGTTTTCTTCTGAGGGCTTTGTAGATATCTCTAGTCTGAGGTTGACTGTTTAACCCAAGGAAACAAAGCAGAATATGACTTTCTTCAGTAATGTTTTTATTATTCAGAAGTGCTGGAGGTGTCAGGAAATCATATGGGAGCACGCAGAGAGAGAAACATGCTCTGACTCAAGACTGTTTTGACACAAGACCACGCACCACATGCTCCATCCAAGCATCTATTTTTTTCTTTTTCTTTTCATTAGGAAGTGCATCATTAAAGAAACTTGTTATTATTAAAGTCTAACCAAATTACATATCAGATCTGTGGAGAAACAATCTCACACAGAAAGAAGGCATGTTTTAAGCTAATGTTTGAGCAATGAAAACATCTGTTTTAAAGGCTTTTTTTGTCATTTTTGAAGGTTTTTGGGAAAACACAAAAATAAACTGCCTATGCCAAAAAGCAGAGACAAAAAAAATAAATTACGCTAAAAAAATGATCAAGACACTTATTATGCTATGAGGTGAAATGCAATATAGATAAGTAAAAGGTTCTGTATTACGCAAAATCAACTTGTGAGCATATAGCCATGTTATAATGATGTCACCTTATCAAAAACATCCTTTTTTTTTATCTTGTGTTCAGTAGAGATCGGAAACTCCAGAGTTGAAATGATCTAAATGATTCTAGTGAAGATATATAGAGTTTAAAAACACTGTGTCTGATTTTGTCCATGTATTTGAGCAGAAGGAAAGTTATGAAAAGTGCTTAAAACTCATTATGGTGAATAATTAGGATGCTCAGAATGCATAAGGTAAAAATGAACAAATTCAATTTTTCTCATTTTAAATGTGCAAAGCATAACATTTCTCGAGGAGTGTCTGCCACCTGTTTGTCTCCATGGCAATGTTATTGCATGGTCTAGTATAGTTTAAACCAATGTATCATGAGGAATACAAGCAGGTAACAGCACTACACTACATAACAAATCAGATCTGTGGAGAGTCGCCCCTATTCACAGAAGGAATGTATTTTTGAGCAATAGAACCACCTGTAGTAAATAAATGCTAGATGGAACTGTTTAATGTCATACCTTGGAATATTCCAGGCAAAGAAATTACATCACTATGGAGACAAGCAGGTACCCTCCACTAGAAAAGTTGTGCAATGCACCTTTAAGACAGTAAAATATCGAGTATGGCACCTTTAATTAATTAATTAAAGGTGCACCGTATAACTACTTATTTGGAGGGTCCCTCACCTGCTTGTTACTATGGATATGTCATTGCTCTATCTGGAAGGTTCTACAGTGTGATATTAAACAACTCTGCCTTAGATTTATTCAATTACAGGTGGTTTTATAGCTCAGAAATGTCTAGAAAAACAGACATTCTGACAGATCTGACCTGTAACTTGGGTCTGGTTTGATCTATACTCAACAAAAATATAAACGCAACACTTTTGTTTTTGCTCCCATTTTTCCTGAGATGGACCCAAAGATCCAAAATTCACTCCAGATACACAACACTACCATTTCTCTCAAACATTGTTCACAAATCTGTCCAAATGTGTGACAGCGAGCACCTCTGCCCCGCCGAGACAATCCACCTCACCTCACAGGTGCGCCACATCAAGATGTCGATCCGACGTCATGACCAGTGCACAGGTGCACCCCAGACTGCCCACAATAAAAGGCAGCCCTGAAATGTGCATTTATTTTGCTTTATTGGGGGTCTGGGGACTCAGAACCAGTCAGTATCTGGTGTGACCACCATTTGCCTCATGCAGTGCAACACAGAGTTTATCAGATTGTCAATTGTGGCCTGTGGAATGTTGGTCCACTCCTCTTCAATGGCTGTGCGAAGTTGCTGGATAATAGTGGGAGCTGGTACACGCTGTCGTATACGCCGGTCAAGCACATCCCAAACATGCTCAATGGGTGACATGTCCGGTGAGTATGCTGGCCATGCAAGAACTGGGACATTTTCAGCTTCCAAGAATTGTGTACAGATCCTTGCAACATGGGGCCGTGCATTATCTTGCTGAAACATGAGGTGATGTTCATGGATGTATGGCACAACAATGGGCCTCAGGATCTCATCACGGTATCTCTGTGCATTCAAAATGCCATCAATAAAATGCACCTGTGTTCTTCGTCCATAACAGCCTTTGAAGAGGAGTGGACCAACATTCCACAGGCAACAATTGACAATCTGATAAACTCTATGCGAAGAAGATGTGTTGCACTGCATGAGGCAAATGGTGGTCACACCAGATACTGACTGGTTCTGAGTCCCCAGACCCTCAATAAAAAAAAAAAAAAATCCACATTTCGGGGTGGCCTTTTATTGTGGGCAGTCTGGGGCGCACCTGTGCACTGGTCATGATGTCGGATCGGCATCTTGATGTGGCGCACCTGTGAGGTGGGGTGGATTGTCTCGGCGGGGCAGAGGTGCTCGCTGTCACACATTTGGACAGATTTGTGAACAATGTTTGAGAGAAATGGTAGTGTTGTGTATCTGGAGTGAATTTTGGATATTTGGGAGCAAAAACAAAAGTGTTGCATTTATATTTTTGTTGAGTGTATATGAAGATAGAATACCATAATACCATACTGTGAAACATTCTAGACAAAGCAATAACATCTCCATGGAGAAAAGCAGAAAGGTTTCATAATACACCATTAAAATACAATACAATTCTTGCTTTTCATTGATTCATTCAGTTATCCTGTCTCATGGTTTTGGTTCATGAATATCCCTTTTTCCATCTTTCATTTCTTGTCACTCAGCTCAAGGTTGCAAAGTACGACATGAAAACACTTCAACCTTGTTTAGTGTAAATGTGCCTCCTGGAGTGTCTGGATGAGGATTGGTGCATTGTTAAAGCAATCTGAATACAAAATGGCTGTTTACATCTGTGAGGCAGGGTAAGGTGAATGACAGTGTTTGTGACAAGCATTTATGCACAAGACCGGGGCATCTGAAGCACGGAGCGGAAATGTACTAGTGTAACAGTCCTGCCTCCCAATGATCAAAACATTTGAGAATGTAATGACTGAATCATGCGCTGGGTTTCAGATGATGTCACAACATTTTATAGGCCAATTATATTTAAAGGCCCTCAATTACACACAAATGTATTCCTGTGAGCGTTAAAGGAGAATTAACATTTTTTACAATCTGAGCCTTATTTCGGTAATAAAACAAGTTGTTTTACTCACCCATAGCACTTTGGTGTCATATGGAGCACTTCCAGAGATGTTTTAGATTAGCGATAGCCGTAGCACTAATATATGCCCCGAGCGGTCTCCAAAAAAACACAAACTTTAGCACTTTTCAAATCATAGAAGCTCAATATCTTAGTCTACACTTTCGCTTGAGTCAAAAGTGGCCTGTAATCCGAGATTTAGCCATAGTTTTGAGTAGATGAGGACGCCAGTGCGCATGTGCGGAGTCACAGTTTATTTCACTCTCAGCTCCCGGGATCCAAACATAAAACGCAAAGCTGTAAATTATGGATAAATCTCGGATTACAGCCCACTTTTGACTCAAACGAAAGTGTAGACTAAGACATTGAGCTTCTATGATTTGAAAAGCGCTAAAGTTTGTGTTATTTGGAGACCGCTCTGGGCATATATTACATGCTCGGGGCATATATTACATGCTCGGGGCATATATTAGCGCTACGGCTATCGCTAATCTAAAACATCTCCGGAAGTGCTTCATATGACACCAAAGTGCTATGGGTGAGTAAAACAACTTGTTTTATTACCGAAATAAGGTTCAGATTGTTGTTTCATTCACACATGTTTGAGTAACCCTTCATTATTAGTCTGTCTACATCTCCAAAGCTCAAAATGCTCTGTTCCACTTTGTGATGTCATGTAGCGGTAGCTTTCAAGTTAACACCTCCTTTTACCTTTAGTTTAGTAGAAAGAGGCAATTCCAGGGCTGAAATTATCCACATGATTCTGAAAGTCTATGGAGTTTAAAAACACAGTGGAGCATGTCCTGTATTGCCACATGACATCACAAGGTGGAGAGATTTCTGTTTGACAAAAGATATCAGCCTAAATATTCAGAGTTTGTGTGTTAAACGTGTGAATGAAAGAAAACACAGCTCCAGGTCTGTTTGTGATGAAGGAACAACATTAGAACAGAACATTAGAACAGATCAGAAAATATTGTAAGATAGGCCCTATAATACAGATGAGGCAGTTAAAATAAACAATAAAAATAATATTCTGATTTTGTGGTAATGCAGTGAGTTCTTGGGTCCTGCCATAAATAGAAATTCAGGTTAAATATTTACCTTATATCTTACCATCATAGTTCCTATGAAAAGTACCCCGTAATGAATGAATCTTGCTCTTGTCCCCATCTGGGAGTTCTAGTTCTAGTTCTAGTCTTAGCTTAGACCCAGGGGCATCAGACACTTCTGAAGGACCTATAGAGGTGCTAAGAGGTGCTTCAATGGCTGTGCAGATTTAACATGTGAATATAGAACCTTTTAACAATGGAGCCTAATATGGATTTTTTTAATTTTTTTTGTCAGTGGCTGAAACTTTTTCGTGAAGCGTGAATGTCCTATGAAAATGTGGCAAAAAAACTTTCGAGATCATTTGTAGGATCATCTATCCATTTAGTTTATTTATTTAGTTATCCTCCTTTTTGGAGAACGTTTCAATAACCCTTTCTCAAATATTATAAAAAATAATACCATCCCTACCAGAAATATTTTTATTGAATGACACCTCCAATTTATGGCATTTTATTTATGGAAATGCTGCAACCAGCTATTCTTAGCTGGCTTAACCGCAGCAAAGGGTCTTGTAGCCTGCAGGAGCCCACAGCTTGAGCACTTGCATAGGTGGATCTTGGACTTCATGGATATTGTATCATTAGAGCAATGGGCTTCACGAATCCATAAAGCCAAAGGTAAAGCCAAAGGTAAAATGTATATTGTTTGCTCTTTCACCCACAAATACTAAACATCTAATAAAACATTGAAAAATCTTTCGGGAAACTATGGGGGTGCATTGGCCATTCTCGGGAAAGCTGGTGCCTATATCCTGCATATTTAGGCTCTATTCTTTTCTCAAACAGTCAGTCATAAAGGAAGTGCCACATTGCATTTTTAAACTCCATACACCTTCACTAGAATTTGGATCATTTCAGCCCTAGAATTGCCAATCTCTACTAAACTAAAGATAAACAGTAGTTAAAAACTACAGCTTCCTGGCATCACAAGATGTAACAGAGCATTTTGAGCTTTGGAGATGTAGAAAAACTACTAATACAGGATTAAACAAACGTGTAAATGAAACAAAACACAACTCCAGGAATGTTTTTGTGGCAGTAACAATATTATAACATGACTTAAAGGTCACAAGAATTTATTTTGTGTAATATGGTCCTTTAATTCTATGGTCCAGTTTAATTCTACACAATCCAAACACCAGTTGTATTCTACTTACAAGAAAATAAAAACACCAGATTTCTGGTGAGGCTGCAATCACAATGTTTCCAGACCGGGGAGGACGAGGTTACCGTAGCAACCAAACACATAACTAAAGCAGCATTCTGCCATGAGCGCATAGACAAACCCATCCCAAGGTGTGAGGTGTGGAGGCGGGGGGCTGACAACCGCTCTGAATACTCAAGGTCTCCAGTGGAACAGCTCGCCCACTCCACGCAGCAGCTTCCAACCAACTTAGCAGAAATGGCACGAAGAAAGCAGACACGTCACTTTAAAAATGAATACATTTTGTCAAAATAAAGAGCCTTGTGTTAAAGGGAAGTAGAGAGAAAACAAGATACAGTATGCCGATGTTGGACAGACCTGGTATGAAGTAGAGTATAGCAGTAGTTATTATTCATATCCTACTTCTTGTCGTATATAAACATTGCCATTATAGGGTTTATTTTATATGGCCTATATTGCGTTATTTTCTGATCTGTTATCATGTTGTTTCCTCATCACAAACAGACCTGGAGATGTGTTTTGTTTCATTCACACCTGTTTAACACACAAACCCTGCAGATTTCTTTCTTCAAGCTGTAAATACTCTAGTAATACAGGAAATGCTCCACTCTGTTTTTAAAGCTGCATTATGTAACTCTTCTGGTGGAGGGTCCATCACATGCTTTTCTCCATGCAAATTTTGTTGCTATGCCTGGAATATTTCACAGGATGGTGTTAAACCTTTCTATCTTCATGGAGACCAAACCAGAGTGACAGGTCAGATCTGTAGAAAGGCGACCCCACTCACAGTCAGAATGCCTGTCTTTCATATTTTTGAGCTATAAAACCACATTGATTGAATAAATGTAAGGAACATTCCAGGCAGAGCAATGACATATCCATAGAAACAAGCAGGTGACAGCCCCTCCACCACGCAGCACACAAACTCAGGAAATAGCGAAAATAATTATTAATCACCTCTCGTAAAGTTGTAAGTATAAACTACTACATCTCATCCACATTATCCAGAGAATTTGGCCTCTGCAAATAATGACACCCAGTCCACAAAACAGAGCTGTTAATCCAGTTTGAGCCATTCTTTTAAAGTAAAAAGGCCAGAGTAATTCCTCATGTCTATTTACATCCACACAGCACACGGATCGGGGTGAAGCTGCAGATTAGCGATAGTGACTCTACTACATCACCTTCTACTGGATATGTGATGAGCTAATTGAGCGTCATGAGCTACACTGAGATTGCCAAATCTATATTTCCATTTATTTTGGTGAGAGTAACTTAAAAGTAATACAATAGTAGTGTAATGCCTTACATTTTAAATGAAAAATAACTTTGAAATGACAGTAACAAGTGATAATAAATAACGTATTATAGTTTTGAAGTAACTTGCCCAACATTAACTGGAATACAGGGTTCAAACAGCAGCGTGTGATTGGTCTACTTTCAAAGCAAAAAAAGCAAGGACAATTTTATCCTTTTTTCATTTTTCATAGACTCCATCTTTGATCTCGCAAACCCTCTGTGGTACACTATGTTATGGTATGGGGAATAAACATGTCCGATTTATGCAGAGCGGATATCCCAAACTGGTAAAATCACTGTCAGAGATGGTGTCGAAGGCCTAACCAAACACTCAGATCAAAGAGTGTAGCTGCGGGGCAGGAGAGCGCCTCGCCTATGAAATATTGTACAGGTTTATGCATGCATCTCCATTTTTTATGAGTGTGGATCTGTTTGCCTGTAGAATGAATCTTCTTGAAGTTACTTGCATGGATGGTTTTAATAGAGTAAAATTTGCAGTATGGATCAATTTTGTGAGATGTGAAATGTTAAAAGGCCTGCACATAATTTGTTTCCCAAATTTGAGAAAAATGTATTTCGCCCCAGTACAGATATATTGTATAAGCAGCTCTTGACTTTCTGTGTCTGTGTACTGCAGCTTTTAATTAGACTTTTTTACTGTCAGATAGTCCGTAATTGCATGGTTACCGCTGCTATATATTTAAAGATGCACTATGTAAACTTTTTGCACTATTTAACTGTTTAACTGCACTATGTAACTGTTTTCTATTCCACTGAGATGTTATTGCATTGCCTGGAATATTCCACAGTGTGGCATCAAGCAGGTGATGCCACCAGGTGACCATGCCAGGCCAATGTACAGGTCATATCTATGGAGATGCAAGCCCACTCACCAGAATGCATCTTTTGTATGGTGTTTTTCAGGTAGTTGACTTCCTACTGGTAAATCAATATATTCAAACCCATACATACCCAAGGCCTCCAGTTCGGCCCCAGACCCCCAGGCCTCCAGTTCTCTGACTTGTTTTGTGTGTGTTTAATTTCTTTTGGATGTCTCTCCTGATGTCTGCTGTGAGAGCTGGTCCCTGTTTTTTGGGGCAGTTCCACACTTAGCCATCCTGTCTCACCTGTAGCCGCTTCCCCATACTTGAGAAGATTCCCAACACGTATTCGGGGCTGCTGTTCTGCTTGTGAACAGCATGCCGCTTTGTTCTGTGTCTGTTGTCATCAGTCACTAGACTTTAATTCTGTGATTATGACTGTGATATTTTGAGCCACTCGTCCCTTTTGTTAATATGTCTCTAGTTTTGTTGTCACTTTGATTTTATGTGACCTTGCATGAGACTCTCGGAGTTATGCATGACCTTTGTATGTTTGTTCATCTTGTGTTGCAGTTCTTTGGTTAGTTTCTGTACAGTTAGTTTGCTTTGCTTTGTTTCAAACCTGTTATGTGCATATTTTAGCATGTTTTGTTAATTTACCTTTTAAATTATTACCTTATTTATTAAATTTTTCCACCTTAATTTTTGTTACTTCCCTTTCCCTAGCAGAGCCCAGCTCTGCTAGGGATAACACAGGAGAACCTCACTGAGATAAAAAAATAAAATAAAAGTCTGCATTCCAGTGGCTGGAAATGGACATTGTGGGCTTACTTCAAACCCTGGCGCGCTGTGATGCCGCTGCTCACCAGCAAATAAAACATTGTTTTTTTACAATACTGGACCCAATGATTGCTTCATGGATCAGGGATTATTTTATACCATCACTAATCTCCATTTCTCCGCCGCTGTCAGGCACATTTGTTGGACTTTTTGGACCCCTGACTTCTATCTCATAGCCTATCCACACCTGGATCCCGCCTCTTTTCTGTATCCCTTGGAACTATGTGGATTTACAAAATAATGCGCTGGTTTGCACTCACCATATTCCTTGGATCACTTCTTCACCTGCAATCAAAAGCACTTATCCAGTATTCTGCTGCTGAACTGGCTAGCCAGCTTCACTCCACAGCTCCCCTCCGGCCTCCGGGTGCATCCTGACATTGCCTACCAACCCCGTCGTAGGTATATACATCATGGATCTCGCTGTAGTTTCCAATACAATGACTCACACTCAATAAAATCCCTCTGGTCCACAACTCGTCGCCACCGCTCCCGTAATGCGGCGCGTCACGCTGATCTCAGTGTGCTCTCCACTCCTCCCCGCTCGGCTCCGGCTCCCGTCTCCACGAACTCTACCACTTCTGTCAGCTTTGGTCTACTCAACATCCGCTCACTCAGCAGCAAGAGGCTTCTAGTCCAGGATCTCCTCACGGACCGAAAGCTCGACTTTCGGTGTCTCACAGAAACGTGGCAGCAGCCCGGTGATTTCGCCGCACTCAACAAGGCTACTCTGGCAGGATTTGTGTACAACTGTCAGCCCCGCACATGTGGCCGGGGCGGTGGTGTCGTGATGATTCACCGCCATACCTGGAAAGTCCTGCCTGTGTCTGCCCCTGTCTTCTCCTCCTTCGAGTATACTGCTTCACTTCTCCCTGGATCCACCACCACAGTTATCGCCATTGTTTATCGCCCACCTAAATACAATTAGGATTTTCTGAATGACTTCTCTGCTCTCCTCACACATCTTTCTTCATTATCCCACAATACTATTATTCTTGGCGATTTTAATTTTCACATGGACAATTGTAATAATTCTCTCTCGAATGACTTCTCATCCTGTTTAGACAGCCTTGGTTTGCAACAATATATGAATTTTCCCACTCACTGCAAAGGACACACCCTGGACTTAGTATGTTGTTCTAGTATAATTCCCTCTGACTGAAAGCCCCACACACTCCCATTCACCGACCACATGCTCATCACATTCAGTCTCAAACTCACACTAGCCAAACACCTCCTCCCTCGCACTATATCATTTTGCAAAATAAAGGACATTAACACCAATACCTTTTCTTCTGATATCAACAACTTCCCCAGTACATATCCTACTACTCCACCTGATGACCTAGTCTCTCTCTACAACAACAACCTACACACACTTCTGGACACTCATGCTCCTCTTAAAACAAGATCAGTTTCCTTCTCTCGCACTGCACCCTGGTTCACTCCCGCACCACGACAACTCAAAGCCTAAGGATGACAACTGGAACAGCTCAAAAATAAAACTGGTCTGACAATTCACAAGGACATGTACAATAACCACGTTATTCACTATATTCACAATATCCTCTGCTAAATCCATATATATATATACTTGCTGGCAGTAAGTCGGACCTGTTTTTGGTGTATGTTGGACTTCGCCAGGGCTGCCCTTTGTCACCGGTTCTGTTCATTGTATTTATGGACAGAATTTCTAGGCACAGTCAGGGGCCGGAGGGGGTCTGGTTTTGGGACCAAGAAGAAGAAGAAGAAGATTAGCCTTTATTGTCTCCCTTGGGAGAAATGTGTCCTCTGCATTTAACCCATCCTGTTATTAGGAGCAGTGGGCTGCACATTACTGCGCCCGGGGACCATCTCCATGATCTTCTTGCTTCGGCTTGGTCAGGACCTCAGCTGGAGAATCCTCTCAAAGGTGGCTCACGTCACAACGGGCCTTGATGTTTCTTCTGCCATGGGAGATACCAGTGTCCGCAGACACTGGGAGCGAGGTGGGGTTAAGTGTCTTGCCCAAGGACACAACAGCAGTGCTCATCTGTGGGAGCTGGGATCACACGCGGTCCACCCGTCAAGAGCGGGATTCGAACCGCCAACCCCTGGATCACCAGGCAAGCGCTCTACCAACTATATATATATATAAAATGTGCTCCTCACCTTCCACGGTGGTTGGTCCCTCACTCTCATCCAGCTCGGGTCTTCTACCAGAGGCCTGGGAGCTTGAAAGTTCTGCGCAGTATCTTTGCTGTTCCTAGTACTGCACTTTTCTGGACTGAGATGTCTGATGTTTTTCCTGGGATCTGTTGTAGCCACTCCTCCAGTTTGGGGGTTACAGCCCCGAGTGCTCCGATCACCACGGGCACCACTGATGCCTTCACCTTCCAGGCCTTCTCCAGCTCTTCCTTGAGCCCCTGGTATTTCTCTAGTATCTTGTATTCCTTTTTCCTGATGTTACCATCACTTGGTATTGCAATGTCCACCACCACGGCTCTGTTCTGTTGCTTATCCACCACCACTATGTCTGGTTGGTTCACCATCACCATTCTGTCAGTCTGTATCTGGAAATCCCACAGGATCTTGACTCGGTCATTCTTCGCAACCTTCGGAGGTGTTTCCCACCTTGACCTTGGGGTCTCCAGCCTGTACTCTGCACAGATGTTTCTGTACACTATGCCCGCCACTTGGTTGTGTCGCTCCATGTATGCTTTCCCTGCCAGCATCTTACACCCTGCAGTTATGTGCTGGACTCTCTCAGGAGCCTCTTTGCACAGCCTATACCTTGGGTCTTGTCTGGTGTGGTAGATCTGGTGTGGTAGATCTATTGCTCGGGTGCTCAAGGCCTGCTCCTGTGCAGCCAGGATGAGGGCCTCTGTGCTGTCCTTCAGACCAGCCCTCTCCAGCCATTGGTAGGATTTCTTGATATCAGACCTATGCAGAACAGCAGTGGGGACAGTGCGTCTCCTTGGTATATGCCACATTAGATGGATACTTGCAAGTGGCTTGCCATTGGCTTCAAGGGTGGTTTTCCACAACTGCAGTGAGTTTGCAATGAATGCCCTTAGAGTCTTATTGATATTGTACAGCTCCAAGCACTCAGTGATCTATGTGTGTGGCATTGAGTCATAGGCTTTCTTGTAATCAATCCAGGCAGTGCACAGGTTGGTCTGACAGGTTCTGCAATCACGGGCGACTGTTCGGTCAACCAGGAGTTGGTGTTTGGCTCCCCTGGAGTTTTTGCCGATGCCCTTCTGTGCTGCGCTCATGTATTGATCCATGTGCCCACTTATCTTAGCTGCCATGATGCCTGACATGAGCTTCCATGTTGTGGAGAGACAGGTTATTGGCCGATAGTTGGATGGGACTGTACCCTTCGAGGGATCCTTCAGGATCAGGATCGTACGCCCTTGGGTTAGCCATTCAGGGTGAGTCCCATCCCTTAGCAGCTGGTTCATTTGTGCTGCCAGGCGCTCATGGAGAGCAGTGAGCTTCTTTAGACAGTACGCGTGGATCATGTCAGGGCCCGGTGCTGTCCAACTTTTCATGTCTGCTTCTCTTTCCAGAATGTTTGCCACTGTGATAGTGACTGGATCTTGTTCAGGGAGGTTGCTGCGGTCTTTCCTCAGAGCCACCAGCCACTGTGCGAGTAGCGCCGAAGGGGCTTCCCCTGTTCGCATATCAGCTGTGAAGAGCTCCTGCATTTGTAAGCGGCACTGCAGGACACTAAAGGACATGAAAATTGACTTTTAACTTCTACTTGGACACATGACACGTTCGGGAGACCTTCTGGACAGGCGATTTGGCTCCGAAACACACAATACGCGTTTACATGTCGAGATACGCTGAAAACACTGAAACATGGGGTGAGTCATAATTATTATCATATTTCTGCATCAAGTGGACTTTATAAATACTAATTCAGCTGTCGTGTGGCGATCACATTGCGCTGTTCTCTGTGTGGACCGCTCTGTGCGGCTGCTCACTGCATATTGTGGTGCAGCGGATCTTCATTCACAATGTGGCTAAGCTAATGCTAACGCTAGCATTGAAACAATGCGGTGAGCGTGATCAAAAACAGTCTCTTTGGGTTAATTTCCACTCTATTTTTGTTTATATAAAAGCCGAATGTTTTGCCATAGGCTATAGTGGCAGAGAAATACTTTATTTTGATTCAATTTGACCCATTTCGGTACTTTTGTTAAATTTTTTGACTCTGCGCTTATTTAGCCATGAGGGTTTGAATGGAAGTTCTTATGGGACGCGCAGCATTTGAACCTTAAATGTTTTCTTTTTGTAAGGTTTTTTGAATGAATTAGGCGGCAATGCCAATAATAATTGATTTATTTAATAGAACTTTGAAAGTGCACTTTACTTTGTTTTTGGAATTAAAGCTATCTTATTGAAATTATTGAATTGTTATTAAAGTCCATTTTGATGTGACCAAAAGTTTATTCATAGGTAGATATATGTCATGTATTTATTTATTGTTATTTATTTATTTAAAGCATAGTATATTATACTGTGCTATATTATGTGCAATACGAAATTCATTCGGGCAATATTACCTCCTGTGAAATACTCCTTACTCCTTAAATACCCTATAGTCTCTTGAGGTTAATTTCCACTCTATTTTTGTTTATACAATTATTAAAATTATATTGGTTACTTTGCAATGCTATTAGTTCTTCCTGACTATTTTGGTGAGTCAACGGTTCTTTTTGATCCTACGAATTTCATTGCATTATTGCTGATCTTTTTTATTTTACATTGTTTAATACATTGTGTAATACGTGCAGTACGAAATCGACGTGCTATATATGTTATGCTATATTATGTGCAATATGAAATTCATTTGAGCAGTATTACCTCCTGTGAAATACCCCTTAAATACCTGTACCTTGGTATTTTATTACATATTTTATTCCTTTTTTTAAATATATTATATTGGTTACTTTGCTATGCTATTAGTACTTCCTAACTATAAGTAAATTTTGTAGTAAACTTTGACTTAACATATTATCCTGTGTTTTATTAAATTATTGAATGATTCTGACCTGCCTGGACATTAACACACCACAGTGATGGTCATGATGGGGGAGGGCTTAGCTTAATGAAGAATTAACTTTTGTTTACAATCTGAGCCTTATTTCGGTAATAAAACAAGTTGTTTTACTCACCCATAGCACTTTGGTGTCATTTGGAGCACTTCCGGAGATGTTTTAGATTTGCAATATCCATAACGTGAGTTCTCGGGGCATATGTTTGCGGTCTCCAAATAACACAAACTTAAGCACTTTTCAAATCACTGTGTCAGCGTAGACTTTAAGTGGAGTCCAAAGCGGCATGAAACCCGATATCCAGCTATAGTTTCATTTGATGACGTCATCATAGAGGACAGCGCGCATGCGTGAAGTCGCAGCTGTTTCGCAGATAAACACCGCTCTGAACTTTTCTCTTGCGAGCGAGACATGGCAGTAGATTCGGACTTTGAGGCTGAAGAGGACTTATGGAGGACTGCAGACTGAAGAGTAGTATACGGATGAGGAGATAGAATGGATACGGAAAAATAAAGCGGAGACAGTTTGAGGAGCACCAGAGAACAGCCATCGGTTTCGCATTACTTCTCAGAATTGTGCGCTGAAGACACTGGCCTTCTTTCTTTTCCTTTGCTGGTAAAAAAAATCCTCCTGACTGAAGTGGGTACTGCAAACACGATGGTCCAAAGGTCTTACAGCTTTGCATTTCATGTTTGGGTCCCGAGAGCTGAGAGCGAAATAAGATGTGACTGAGCGCATGCGCACTGGCCTCTTCATCTACTCGAAATTACGGATAAATCTCGGATTACAGGCAACTTTTGACTCAAACGAAAGTGTAGACTAAGACATCGAGCTTCTATGATTTGAAAAGTGCTAAAGTTTGTGTTATTTGGAGACCGCAAACATATGTCCCGAGAACTCACGTTAAGGATATTGCAAATCTACAACATCTCCGGAAGTGCTCCAAATGACACCAAAGTGCTATGGGTGAGTAAAACAACTTGTTTTATTACCGAAATATCAGATTGTAAAAAACGTTAATTCTCCTTTAATGTCATGCAAATTAGGCAAGGAGGGCTGAAGAGAGCAAAACTTTTGAGAGCTTTTTTCAGGGCTTTCGAAAATCTACTGTACCTGCTTTTGTGGAAGAAATTCTCAAGACCTCGTAGGAAAAATGCAGGCACTTTAATGTTGAACAGCAGAGGATACAGACATGATTCTTCAGATGTCCTGTTGTCTCCCTGTCGTCTCCTGTCTTGGTACAGAACTGAGCTAAATTTAACCTACAGAGTAGTTAACCATTAACTCCTTAGGTAACCCTTAGGTAATGAACTTATGCAAACGTGGTACATAACATGGTAGTAAAACACAGGCAAAGTCCAGTTTAAAAGACCACGTCTTTAGGTTTTTAACTGAATCAGCATAAATCAGCCATAGTTGTCGTAAACCTCAATGTATTGGTAACTATTGAGTGATAACACAAGAACAGAACATCAGCGACCTTTGACGTATTTCATAACAAAGATTATTTTCCTCACAGTTCCCTCCTTTGATCACATAAACACATGTGATCACACTTACATAGTAGAGTGGCAAAATGCTCCCTCTACAAATAAAATTAATCATCCCAATATAACAATTTAACCTTAGCATTCATAGAGCATAACACATCTCAATGTCTTCATGTCAATATATCATGTAAATCATTGTACAAAACTCGGACGGCAGAATAAGTCACAAGGAGCAACACCTTAGGGCTTAGAATTTAGATCATTCATTTATTCAGCCAGAACTTAATTCGTTCAATTTTGATCAGACTAGATTAATGTATCAGTAAGTCGAAATTGCTCTATTAAACCTCTGAGGCAAAGGACAACGCAACAGCCAATTACAATTAAAATAGCAATTGCAGTCACTATGAAAGTGATAATGGAGACAATTGTCGCAGCCCATGGGCCAAACATTTTATGAAACCAACTTGTCCAGGCATATTCAAGTACACCAGAGTTTCTTTAAGCTGTGGGGACAAGGACCTCTTATGGACATGGTCCGGTCCCGCTTTATATAGAACTTGAGTCGGCTTTAAATTCAATGAATCTGTAGGACCTATAGTGAATGGGATAATTAGCATAATTGGCACACACACCTAACCATGTTGGAGATAGTATTGCATATAGACGGAAGTCTGCACATAACCACCAAATATCTGCTCATGAAATGGATTGGTTAGTCAAAAGTGCAAAATTGTCATAATTGTCAGAAGTAAAAGTCTGATTACAAAAATTATTAGTGAAACCCTCAATGTCAACTCTGTTGTCAGTCCTTATGTCTGTATCTCTGAGAAAACATGTATACATTGCAGTTCCCATTTTCCAAGTGGTGGGTATGTCCTTTAAAGTTACAACCAGTAACTTGTCATGGAGTTAATAACACTCATCAGTCCGTTCAAATGATTTTCTAATAAAGAGCTTAAGTATACACGTCAAGTCCTTGTTATTGGAATATGGTATGGATGCAGTAGTTAGTTGTGGTCTGGCAGTCGAACATGCAATACAATCTTCTATGGTCAGAGTATGGGCCGTATACTGTACTCATTTTAACTCATTTTAGTATGTTTAAAGTGTTTTCTATCATTTCCAATCCTGTCTCTATTTGTATTGCTTCAGTCAAAGAATTTATTTCATTCACTGGAGCAATCTTATTAGTTACTAATATGGTTATGTGGATATAGCCTTCAAAATTTAAATTGATTCTCCGATTACATGAAACAGTGGTGATTTTTGAGCACTGGAAACCTATAGCATATATTCCTAAGTCACTAACTTCTGGATTTTGAATTGATAGTTGCATCGCTGAGTAGGGGATTTACTCCCTCTGCAATGCTTTAGATCTGCTTGATAAGATGCCTCATCTTTCCTGATCTTTGTCAGGGTAATTCTCTGCTGTTGATCAGTTCTAAAATCACCTTGGTCTGTATTATGATGATCGTCCGTACTAGAAATTGCTCTGGTATTGTTTGTGACCTTGTGGTCCTCATAATTATTAACTCTGGTCAGACAAGTGTCTTTACAAACAATTTGGGTATTAAAAACATAATCTATAGCGGGTATGTTTGACCTACAGTCCAATATTTCACATACGTCGAATAAAACATTACATGTTTGGCCTTCATAGCAATATTTTCAATTCTGGAAATTTTAGGAAGTTCCCTTTTGCCCTTTTTAGTGCTCCTTGTGTCTTACCCATATGGTTGGCTGAGTTGGTCGTGCCGTGAGTGGTCGTTGTGGTTGTCGTGTTGTTTGCCAGCCGTCCGAGATCAGTCTCAGTCAGTAGAATATATCCCCATACTATAACAGAGAATAATATAATCAGCGTAGTCAAGATTACACATTGTAAATTTAACAAATTATCATAATATGGCCTATACTGTCCTTTTTCTTCTCTATCTCCTCGATCTCCTCCCTTTTTCCTCCCCTTCTGGAGCCTCAGCGACGGAGGGTCGGGAGGGGTCATCAGGCTGTTCATCGGTTTCAGCATCCGGTTCTGCATAGGCAGCTTCATCCTGATTCCAGTAGTCCATTGATGGTTTCTTAAATTCCTGCTGCTTGTTCTTCTTTGAGTTCATTTTGGTATTTCTGCAGTTGGAGTTTCATAGTGGCCAGTTCCAGCTCTTGCTTCTTCTCCTCGGCCTCTTTTTTACCCCTCTGGTACTTGTTTATTTGATGGCTGCAGTGTGCATCGAACTCATCATCAGATTTAGTGTATATGCCCATCACGTTGTCCAAAACGTCTTGCACTGCTTTTGGCATACCTTTCACCAGAGCTGAGCGATAGATGATTTTCATTCCTGCTCTGGCATCGATCCGCTCTCCTGTGGCATCATGGTATAGATTAGTAGCACGTTGTTTGTAACTGTAGTAGTCTTCGTTGTCTTTCATTTGCATTGACAACAATTCTTCGGTCACGACAGAAGGATAGCGTTGACTGAGTTCTCTCTCCAGCACATCACAATAGTTGTATACACCTTCTTGATTACACAGCGCATACCTCAAGCTCCTTTCGATAGCTTTTTTGATGTTTCTGGCAACAGTTTCGTCAGCAGCTTTGGTCAGAGCAGCCTGAATATCACCCCAGCAAAGTTGGTCTCCTGCCGTTTGTTTGAAAAGAGCTCTTAGCCATGGTAAGCCACCTTTGGTAAGTCTTGGAAGTGTCAACATCAAAGCACTCCAGTCTTTGATTGAAAATGGCTGATAGACCACAGTTTGACCATCTGTTCTCACTGGATACACACTTGCTTTTGGCCCTCGTTCCTTCCGCTGGCTGGGAGTATAAACTCCTGTCAATACTTTGTGCGTTGCTCTGGAGAATGAATCTTCTCCAAAATGGGAGGGCTTCGAGAATGTAGCAGCTTTAGTATCGGGGCTTCTCAGCTTGCCGCTGGTGTAGGGTGAGGGATGGTATGGTCTTGGTGACTTGTGGTAATAATCTCTTCGTTCGATAGGTGGGTCGGGTAATGATCGGTACATGTTATCAAATAGAGAAATCTCTCTATCAGTGTCCTCATCCCATGCCCTTCTACTTCTTCTGTGTGACCTTCCTCTTCTCTCAGCAGACCCTTTTTCATCTTCGGTGTCACAACAAGAGTCTCTGAATTGTCTATGAGTTAGCACTGAATCTTCCTTTATTTTCACTTCTTTTCCGGTTTTCTTTAGGACCAAGATAGAAGACAGTTCTTTGGTGTCTTGTAGGACTTTCAGGACTTTTGATTTGCTCGGGCTTGTTTGGGGTCCGCTTCATCCTGGAGTGCTTTATTCAACCAATATTCTGTCAACTGGCCAACCATGATAAAGTGTGAGGACATTTTGTGGTAATTTGTCTTTTTTTTTTTTTTTTAAGTTGAATTATTTATTTATTATACAAATTTTGGGCACAACGTCCAGTTTATGGCTTTTTTAGTGAATGTATCGCTATTTTGAGTACTGTGTACTTTTGATTCTACCTTTGGCTCTAAAAAATTTAATTCTTGGGGGCTTCTCCGTTCTATAGACAGTTCTCTAGAAGGGAGAAGAAATTTGATTTAGATAATTGTAACTTCAGGTTATAATTAGTTTAAAATATTTAATTTAAAATTTTAATCACCTGATTTACGCACAGTTTTTTTTTTGCCTCAATTAGAATATGTGTCCGTCACGTTTTGTTGTCTGCGGGACGGTCCGAATTGCAGCTATTAAGTTTTAAGCTTCTGCAACAAAGAGAGAGAAAAGTAGCGTAGGAGTAAATGTAGAATTTTGAAAATAATTATTTTATTAATATTTAATTTAGATAAAACAAAAAAACTCCCAATCTTAAGTTAATTATAAAAGCAATTAGTTTATCCAGTACCTCCTTTAATGTGACAGGTGATACAACCTTTTATATTTTTGAATTGTACCCGAAAAAATGAACTGTAATAAATTAAAAATAACCTTTAACAATTTAAACCTCTATACTCCAATTATTTGTGTTAAATTTTGAAATGTATCTACCTCCTCAATTGTTTTAGTGCCTGATTGCCGATAAAATATTTACTTTAATAATTGCAATGCTGTCTCAATAGCTTAAACTGTTTCTTATTTATTTATTATTTCGTTCATTGATGGCACCGTGCAAAGAGTAATTCTCACACTGCTCCTTTAAACTCAAACTAGTCCAACTCGTACTGAGCAAACATACAGACCAGAGGCGCTCCGAGCCCGAAGCAACAAAGCGCTTTCTTTAATTCCCACATAACACTCAAAATACAGACTAACACTATTCTATCCTTGTCCCTAATTTTTCTAATTCCTTTTTCTCAACTCTTACAACATTAACAAGAACAACAACATTAATAGAGCTAAATTACGGCTGACATATCTTTCCCTGTGACCTCTTGACCTCTCTGCTCACTGCCGCTCATACACTCACACACACACACACTCAGAGAGAGACCGCAGGCAAAAACAAACACCCATAACAAGATTTATTATTCCCATGAAATTGATTAAGCTAGCAAATCTTTGAGAACTGAATTTAAAATATTTACAATTGTATTAAATTTAGAATTTATTGGTTTAAGTAAATTACACAATGCAAGACTTTTACTTGAGATTTGCCAAAACAAGACAATTTTCAGTAAAAAATAAAAAATCTCCCGTTTTAGGTTATTCTCCAAATATTCCAGGACATGCAATAATTTCAGAGATTTATTCCGAATTTTAAGAACATGCAATTTATTTCTAAGAACATGCAATTTTAAATTACTCAATAAATACAGAATTATTTGATCCAAGTATCATTTGTAAGATCATAACACTCACACAACCAGAATTTCCACAAACATCTCTCCAATAAATGCCATAATTCTTATCTTTCAACGTTCTTCTATCACATTTCATTTATAATCAAAGCTTTCAACAAAACTTTACATAAACCACCATAGCCAATATTTAACTCAGATCAAGACTGGTTTTATCCATCATAAACAACTCTAAACATCTCTCATCTCATGCTTGCTCAAACAAGTGCTTCATAATAAAAAATTCAAATTTACAAAGTGCCATCAATTTGAACAATTTATTTATACTGTCTTCCTCTTTAAATCGACACCAAGAAACAAATCTCCCAGGTAATTCTAAATGTGTCATACTCGTCTTTTTAATTTTTCAGTATCTGCGTAATTTTGGTGGAATTAGCCAAACACAGACTTTTCGTTATATTTTCAGCTTTTTTCTGTAATCTCCTTTACAAGCTCAGCTTTTAGTTTCAAGTGTATTTCTTTTTCACAAACTTTTGATGACGCTCTCGTAACAGTACTACCAGACGGGAGAGTCATACAAAGACAACCTGCTTGTAATTTAGGTCGGTTTTTCCAGGTACAACTCAATTTAATTTCGGTCATATCAGTTTCCTGTACCAAAGTATTATTAATTTCGTCACAAACAAAATTGCGCATCCCCTATAAGATTGAGTATGCTACGAGTGTCTGTCCATTTGTATCAGTTGCGTTTAGTTGGACAATTGGCCTTCGGCCAATTCTACAGAAGCAAGTGACGTCATGTTCTTCGAACTCTTACTTCTGCATCTTGGGTGTCTTGAGAGCTTAAGGCAATCAAAAACACCAATAATGTTACTTTTGGAATTCCTTTTTTTGTAAACTCAAATTAGGAGTTTTTGTTTTTTCTTTTTGTGTAAAGTTTAACCACAAAAGTGTTTTTTCTTACAAAATCCGCTTTTTTCTCTCTCGTGCAAAGCAATAAACACGGAACTTAATTAATAACTTTGTTTTTTAATCACGCTTTATCAAATTTAAAGCTTAAACGCTCATTATTATTTTGATTCTACGCTCCTTCTTTTCTCACGTGTTGGCGTACAAACACGGACTTTTTAATTACTGATTTTATATTGTTTTAAAATTACCACTTAATTTATTACAAAGGTCCCTCACAAAACATCACATATAATTTTTGGTTTTGGCCAATGTGACAGATATTCTTTGAAAAAGGCACTGCCATACCGTTTTTGTAGAGCTCTCTGGATGCGTTGTTTCTCAAAGGGGCCTTTGGGGAGACGACGGCCTGGTCCTTTCTGCATAGTTCTTTCACGTCGCGGTGTCACCAAATTTGTGGAAGAAATTCTCAAGACCTCGTAGGAAAAATGCAGGCACTTTAATGTTGAACAGCAGAGGATACAGACATGATTCTTCAGATGTCCTGTTGTCTCCCTGTCGTCTCCTGTCTTGGTACAGAACTGAGCTAAATTTAACCTACAGAGTAGTTAACCATTAACTCCTTAGGTAACCCTTAGGTAATGAACTTATGCAAACGTGGTACATAACATGGTAGTAAAACACAGGCAAAGTCCAGTTTAAAAGACCACGTCTTTAGGTTTTTAACTGAATCAGCATAAATCAGCCATAGTTGTCGTAAACCTCAATGTATTGGTAACTATTGAGTGATAACACAAGAACAGAACATCAGCGACCTTTGACGTATTTCATAACAAAGATTATTTTCCTCACACTTTCAAATACAGTAATCCCTCGTTTATCGCGGGGGTTAGGTTCCAGAAATAACCTGCAATAAGAGAAATCCGCGAAGTAGGACAACTTTATATTTTACAATTATTCTCCATATTTTAAGGCTGTAAATGCCTCACCACACACATTATACGCTTTTCTCAGACTGGAATGAACCTTTTCTCACATTTGTTTTCGTTTAAACACTCAAACTTTCATAGATTTTCCACAAAATGTATTAATAGTGATGCGTGGGGGGAGACACGGCCCCGGAAGCCCCGTCAGACGCGCGAGGAGCACCACCACGTCCCTGGACGCGAAGCGACGCGCACCAACCCCTTGGAGAAGCTCCACACGTGCACCCCTCATTGTGGACAAATCCGTGACAGAGAAATGTGACCGGCGCGACGCAGCGCGTACACCGGGGCTGCGAGCATGAGATAGAACCGCCGCACCCGGACCACGTGCTCTCAGCCCAAGCCACAAAACAGCCACACGAAACCAGCAAAGAGCGGTTTAATCCTGGTTTAGACCTGGTCTAGTCCTGGTCAACGTTCCCTCTAAGCTGCGCGCCTGTGCAATTGCGCACTGCTCACACATTCTCAGCGCACAAGAAAACCTATGCAGCGCAGGGATGAAAGAGTTCCGCTTTTTTTTCAGCCGCGGGGTCATCTGAATACGGGGGAATCGTCCAGTATTCAGAAACAAAAGTATGTGTCTCGTATTAAACTTCTACCGGTGTAAGCCACGAGCACGCGCAAGCCGCGAGCACGCGCAGCTCTTTCGCAACAGCGTGTAGCGGGGGTGCATGTCGGATGTCGCGCACAGGGGTCCAAGGACCGCTCAGGGAGTTAGTGTGTTTGCTCAGACACATAAAACATTAGGGGGAACATTGGTCCTGGTTTAGTTCTGGTCTAGTCCCGGTTTAGTCCAGGGCCAGTCCAGGTTTAGACCTGGTCTAGACCTGGTTTAGTTCTGGTCTAGACCTGGTTTAGTCCACGTTTAGTCCTGGTCTAGTCTCTTAGCCAATCAGGACGCAGAACACAATGTTACACTATAAAAAAAAATGTTACACTATAAAAAAAATTGGAAAAAAAAAAAATGAAAAAAAAAATCAGCGAAACAGCGAGGGCGCGAACAGTGAACCGCGATAGAGCGAGGGTTCACTGTAGTGACAACTTCTTTAAATATGGTCAGATTTTCATGCGTAAAACATTGGAAAGCTTAGAACCTGTACTTTCAGAATCTGTGAATAACTCAAAACGCCTCCGGGACGACTTGGTATTGGTTTTGCCGCGGTTGGACACATATTGTATATTATATTTGAATGAGTGAGCTACCGTACCCAAAACAATTTCCCTTGTGGATCAATAAAGTTTGTCTAAGTCAAAGTCTAAGCAGCACTAACCACAGAGGCCCCTTGGAAGCCGCTCCCAGCCACTGTCTTTAAGAATGCATTTGCAATTAAGCATGCATTTATTCATGACTGCACGCTAACTCTCTGCAATGTCCTGGATGCAGCCTTATAGATTGAGATGTAGCATGGTGATATCGGACGTGTGGAAGTGAAATTCAACATGCGTTGCAGACCCTTTCAATCTACAGTTGTGCTTTTAAAGGTACATGGTGTAACTTTTCTGGTATGTCAAACGGTTTTCTCCATGGAGATGTTATTGTTTTATATCGAATTTTTCACAGTATGGCTTTCTATCTTCATGGAAACCAAACCAGACAAAGTTACAGGTCAGATCTGTGGAGAGGCAGCACCGCTCAAAGTTAGAATCCCTGTTTTTCTAGGTGTTTTTGAGCTATACAATCATTTGCAATTTAATACATGTAAGGTAAAGCTGTTCAATGGCATACTGTGAAACATTCCAGCAATGACATATAAAAAAAAAACAAGCAGTTGATGGAGCCCCAATCAAAAAAGTTACATAGTGCACCTTTAAACGGGTGGTGTTTTACTTCTGTGAGTTATTTTTAATTGCTAACACACGTAGCAGATTTAGATCACTGTTTTACATTTTAATGTTTTGAAAATGCTATTTTAGCCCAAAACAACTCATAAACATGTTTCACATTTTACACTCTGAGTCTACCCTCTCCGCGTCCCCCCTTCAGAGGGCTACCAGTTTTTTTGTGAGTAGTAATTTTTTGTTCTTTTCTTCAAGCATTTGATATGTCAGGATGATAATTTGTTTTGAACATAACACAAACACACACAGAAAACAAGACAGACAAACTGAAGACAAAAACTAGGAGAAATTTTAAGAAAAAATAATAAAGAAAAAAAACTGAAAAAAGGGGGGTAGGGCTGTCTTATACTATTCAGAGGGGTATCATAACATAATCAGCGTGCAATGAAATGCTGCAGATTGCATCAAGTTTGTAAAGCTCTAGTGTATTGTTTTCTATCATGCTTTTCTATATTTATGGAGAATTGGTTGAAGAAGAAGAAGAAGAAGAAGAAGAAGTGAACTTTATTGATCTCACACTGGAGAAATTCTTCTCTGCATTTTAACCCATCCTATATATATATATATACATATATTAGGAGCAGTGGGCAGCACACACATTAGGGCGCCCGGGGACCATCTCCATGATCTTCTTGCTTCGGTTTGGTCAGGACCTAAGCTGGAGTACCTATGGTGCATGTTTTGGGTTGGTGGGGGAAACCGGAGTGCCCGGAGGAAACCCACCCAGACACGGGGAGAACATGTTGTGTGGGAGCATGGGTGATAGGCTTGTGGGCAGAGCTTTGCTAACTGTAATTGTGATAGTTTCATAGTAATTTCATTGCAGTTAGTTCCTCCTTGCAGCTAGTTATAAGCAGTGTCCACCAGAACTCTAGCCAAAACTGAAGAAGCAGCTTGGATGAGCTGCGAAACGTATTCGACCAAATAAACTTTGTCCAGTTGACATATTGAATGTCTCCTCTTGCCAACTGCAAGAAGGGTTTGAATAGAGTGCGAGATTACTAAATTACCCAAACATGCATGGGTGACATATCAAAACTCTTCTGGTATGTTTTTGATGAGGAAATACTATGACATGGTAGAAAACACAAAATTAAGACTCCAATCACAGAAAAAATTCATGTTGTTTTTCAAGGTATTAAAATGCCAATGATGGAAAATAAAAATAAAAAAAAAAATATATATATATATATATATATATATATATATATATATATATATATCCCTTATATTGTGTTCGGGTCAAAATTTACCCGTTTTCAAGTTTGTAAAAGGTACCATTAGCTTTTTTGTACTGGAACGAGGCGTCATCTAATCCTCAGACACAACTATTTTAACGCAATACAATTAATTTTCACCATTTTAGTAAATTCTAAACGTCTCAAAAAAAAGTGACCTTTGTGGTGTTACGGGTTAAATATGACCTGGCAGAGAATACTGACTGTTGTGTACATCACTTAAAACCTGTGGGTTGCTCTGTGGATCAAATATGGCTCAATGTGTCCCACAACACACACACACACACACACACACAGGCCCTCTTCACCACACTTCCCCCACGTGGACTCAAACTTTCTCGTAGAATACTGATACAAGCACACACACATACAGAAAGGCCCTCTTCACCCCACGTGAACTCAAACTTTCTTGCAGCATATTGATACATTTTGAATAAAAAATGGCATATATACACAGGGTTTGGGTGCGTTGAGCCAGTTCATGAGGCGCTGGACCATATCTTTGGTCATGACAGTGATCCTGAAGAGAGAGGAAGTGAAACTGAGGAGGATGTGTCTGAGGATGAGGTTCAGTATGACTTTGAAGACCACACATCTGAAGGGGAGGTCTTCATGTCACGGAAATGTGACATTTCATGGTTATCAAGCCCTCTGGACACCCAATGCAGGGCACCAAGGGAGAGCATCATCAAAATGACTCCAGGGTCTACTAGATACGCTGTGTTGCATGCCCAAGACATCAAGACAAGTTTGAGCTGTTCTTTCCACAACCTCTTCAGAAGATCCTGCTTGAGATGACCAACATGGAGGGGAGCAGAGTGTTTGGTGATAGCTGGGTGGAGATTGACAAAACGCAGCGGGTGCCTACATAGGATTGTTGCTTCTTGCTGGGGTGTACAAATCCAGATGTCATTATTGTTAAAGGTCCCATGGCATGAAATTTTCACTTTCTGAGGTTTTTAAACGTTAATGTGAGCTCCCCTACCCTGTTTAGCCCCCCCATGGCTAAAAGTTGCAAAATGTGTAAACTGAGCATTTGTGATCCTTTTCCGCATTTGAAAAAAAGACAGCCCAAACGGGCGATTCGGAACAAGGGAAATTTCTGACGTCACACTCGGGGAAAAATGCTAATGCAGTTCCACCCCCCATCTGGATGTCTAACCACCGTCTCTGGAAATCATGCCCAGAGATTTTGGACCGCAAATGAGCTACGCAATGCGAGATGCATTTTTTTATTTGCCTGGAGGCACGTGAGAGTGTTTCCAGGCTCGTGGAAGTGGGGCCAGCGCACATCACACCGCTAAAGAGGAAAGAGCGGAAAGTTTGGCCACACCCCCACCTGTTGCACTGGCCTGTCTCTGTCCTCCTCATTTGCATTCAAGCAACAACGCTCAGAATAAAGTGTTTCAGAGACATATTTTTGACTCTGACTGTGTTCATGGGGCTTTCTCATGCACTGAGTCTTGATTTTGAAGGATTCATTTACACTATTAGGGAACCACTAAGGCGCCATATAAAAGCATCAAGAAGTACCATGTCATGGGATCTTTAATAATTAAAAAAAAAAAAAAAAAAAAAAAAAAAAAAAAGATTATTTTTTTTTAGGTAGGTGTACCCTGATATTAGTTTATAAGACATGGATAATATAATTACTAATTTTATCACTATAGGAAATATAATGAATGAATTTAAACCATGTTTCCATGTATATGAATACATACTAGGTTAGTTATGAGGGAAAAAACAAATATTGGATGATAACTAGTGTTTTTAAATATTTTCAGGCTGAGTTAAATCACGGGTCAAATCTGACCTGCTAACACCAAAGACGTGTGCAGCTTTCTAACACATTACAAGGGATATACAGGGGGTGAATCTTTCACTCACAAAGCGGTTCGATTCGAATCTCGATTCACAGGCTACGATTCGATTCAGGGACGATTCATAAAATTAGTAAACGATCCGGTACGATTCGATTTGATTCGATTTGATCCGATTCGGTTCGGTTAATTTTGATTCAATACAAATTGACAACTTTATTCCCAAGTGCTTTAAAGTTATTGAGAAGAAAAAGAGAGAAACAGAAATGAAATTTCAAAATAGTATCCTTTTGTTTATTTAGTGTCCAACAGACAATACACCAGGCCTACTGAGAAACTGGCCGGTTTGCAAAACTCTGCTCATACTTAAAATACAATACATATCTTCCCTCACACACAAAGCAACACACAAAACAATAACAATAAAAAAGACGTTATAAAATAAGCAAGTTGCCTATTAAAGTCAAAAATCAGAATGAATCAGAATGATTAGTGCTTCAGGCACTCATATGAGTTTCAGTAAATGTAAAACATGTGCAACATTTCACTGACAAGAAGATAGATATTACTAGGCAGTTATAGACAACACTAGCATGTTAATTCCAACATGTCTTTATGCCTGTAATTAACTTTTCTTAACAAGAAAAGAAAATCAGAGAAATCTCTTAACACTGAATAACTAATACTTTCTCTCCACATATCATTTCCTCAGTCTCCTTTGAGACAAAAATCATCAGTGCTTCAGTGCGTGTGTGTGTGTGCGTGTGTGTGCGTGCGCGCCAGAGTGGGTTAGTGTATGTGTGTGTGATTTCCAAACCTTGGATCCGCGACAGGGTTAGTCGGTTCCATAGCAAAGAGTCTTGACTGCAGTCTGAGCCCCCTTCAAACCACGCTCCAACTCGTGCACTCTCTGAATTGAGAAACGGCTAGCGTATCCCGCGCTGCGCTCTAACAACATCAGCTGACGTCACAGGTAAAAGGTCAACACTGTAGTCTCGTGAGAGTTCAAACACACGCACAGGGCCGCTTCTACTGTCAGAGAGCGAGCGCTCACGATCACAGGCGCTAGGAAACCGATTCGCAGCCGTAAATCCGGGCTATCGGACTGTTCGTTGCGCATTTTTACCGATCCGGGCTCCGTTGACCGGTACACTCGGATCGCAGAGGTCACAGACCATTAACCGATCCAAATCGGTTAATCTTTACACCCCTAATATATATGTTTAATGCCACGCTGTGTAACCTTTCTGGCAAGCAGAAAGTAGGTGATGGTGATGTCAGTAATGTTACATAGTGTGGAGTGCATTTATTGCAATGTTTTTTGCAAAATTGCAAAATACAGCATATTATTAGTTCTAAAAAAAAAAAAGGTATCATACAATTTAATTGTAAGCACTAGTAATACTTTTTCTCTTTAAAGGTCCAATATTACAGTACACAAAATTGACTCCTGTGAGCTTTAAGCCTTGTTAAAATGTTGATACTTAAAAACATACCTGGAGTTGTGTTTTGTTTCATTCACACATTAGTCTGTCTACATCTACAAGGCGTCTACAAGCTCAGAATGCTCTGTTCCACCTTGTGATGTCATGAAGCATTAATTTTCAAGTTAACAGCTCCTCTCACCATTTGCTTAGTAGAAATTGGCTATTACTGAGCTAAAATCATCCAAATGATTCTAGTGAAGTTGTAAAGGGGTTAAAACGACAATGAAGCACTTCCTGTGTTACCACATGACATCACAAGGTGAAACAGAGTGTTCTTTATTTGAGAGAAAAAAAACTCCTAAACATGCAGGGTTTGTGTGTTAAAGATCCCATGACATGGTACTTCTTGATGCTTTTATATGGCTCCTTAATGGTTCCCTAATACTGTAAATGAATCCTTCTTCAAAATCAACACTCAGTGCATGAGAAACAGAGATAAGATGAGAAAGTAATTTTTCTCTCTCAGAACAGGTCATAATGGGCGTTGTTGCTTGAATGCAAATGAGGAGAAAAGAGCTGGCCAATAGTAGAGGGTGGGGGCGTGGCCAAACTCTCCGCTCTCCCTCAGAGCTCTCAGCTGATCCATTTCTGTGTTTTGGCGCGGGGGGGGGGGGAGATTTGAAGCGTTCCATTGAAAAATAAACACATTTCCACAGAAAATAAAATGAAACCACTGCTGTTCAAAGGTCCAGAGGCTCAGATAAAGGACTTCCGAGCCTAGAAACACTCGGACATGCCTCCAGGCAAATAAAAAAACGCATTTCGCATTGCCTAGCGCATTCGCAGTCCAAACTCTCTGGGCGTGATTTACAGAGACGCTGAGTACAGACAAACGGGGGTGGAACTGCATTTGCATTTCTTTTTTCGATCTGACATCAATCAGGTGCCTTGTTCAAAATCGCCCGTTTGAGCTCTGATTTTTTGTAACGCAGAAAAGGATCGCAAATGCTCAGTATAGACATTTCGCAACTTTTAACCACGGGGGGGGGGGCTAAACAGGGTAGGGGAGCTCACATTAACGTTCAAAAACCTCAGAAAGTGAAAATTTCATGCCATGGGACCTTTAAACGTATGAATGAAATTTGTGATGAGGAAACATTATAACACAAATCAGAAGATAGCATAATATGAACTCTAATTTGCTCTTTGGATCAGTATTATTTTCTTTATTTCATGCATTATTTTAAATATGTATAATCTCTATATCTCACCGACCACTTCAGCAAAACAGCTTTACTCACAGCTTCGCCTCAGTAACTAACAGTGCACAGTGTGATCATATGAGTGCTCAAAAACCTAGGCAGAAAGACAGCCAGGGGAAACCAGGAGGGACTCTATTGGCATTGCTAATGACTGGCCATTAAGCTAAATGAAAGCTGATGTGAAATTGATGAGTTTGTTTAGTGCCTGCTTTGCATATGGAAAGCAAATGCACTGAAATAAAGAGTCGGTGCGAGATTTACGAGATGCTTAATCACCGGAGAGGAAACCTTTCAGCCCGCATTTATTTCTGTCACTTTTTATCACCGGGGATGGGAGTGGATTTGCCTCACATTGCGAAAATCAAGCTCCAGTCTTTATTTACTGAACACAACAAAAAATAATTACATTTACCTGTAACAAGAACACAACCAAATTCAAATTGTCCATGTTCCAAAACCTCACAGACTTGCCTGGGAAACCAAATACACATTTCTTCAATGCGTGAAGAGTCCCTCAGTCGTCCAGGTAGAATCCATGAGCGCTTTATCATTTCTTCAATAATTTACAAATATGCATGTCTGCTATCTATATGGACAGAGTTAACTTGCTAGCTGCCACGCTCCAAATAGGAAGTGAGCCTAGGTGGCTTCAATCACTTTGTATTGAAAAAAAAAGTTGCCTCTCTCTCTGTAACTGTTGCTTTCAGGCTCCTCATTCTGGTCATAAAATATTTGAATTAATTCTCTCTACATGATGCTGGTGTTTTGTTTTGTTTTGTTTTGTTTTTTGTCTGTAAATAAATTCATATTCCTAAAATGGAACTCTGCTCCAAATTCACCCCTGTAACTGCTGTCATCTGTGAAGAGAAAAGAATGCTTGAAAACAGTTTTTAAAATACCAAATAGGTCTGGAGTATCCCCCAGAATGCCATTTTCCTCTTGTCCCACCCCTCTAATGGCCAAATTGAATCTCAAATAAAACAGTTAAAATTACATTTTTTTGTATTATTTGTTTCATTGCCATCTCTTGTAACTGTGGGAACATTTGTTTTAATAGACATAATATTTCAAATAATTATTATTCATGGAACATGTGTCCCACAACATGGACACAACCCTGTTACCAGAACATTTTTAGCTTGGTAGAAGAAGAAGAAAGCAGTGAACCACATGATCCCCTGGACTTGACATTATCAAACAGTTTTCCAAAACAATAGGTAGAGCAAAGGTTTGTCTTCTCTTCTACTTTTCATATTTTTAAAACATAGTTATCCTTGATTGAATGTCTCACTCTGCCTCATGCAACCCTGTTATGCAAATGATCAGAATAAGACAATTTTTTTTTCCCCCTTTACTTATTTGCATAAATACATTTTTCCTCTTGATTAGCAGTAACAGCTAGCTAAACAGCTAGCTTCTACTCCAGAGATAAAGCTAACATTAGTGCGGATTTGCAACCCTGTTACCTGCAACCCTGTTACTGTGATTAGAGTAACAGGGTTACTCCACCAAATAAATTTTGGAATAAAAATTGTACCATTGATCCGTAAGCTGAGCTAATAAAGCATTTGATAGTTTATTACCTATTATTGATGAATATGTAGCAGAAAATCTGAAAAGTGAAGGTTTAATGTCCAAATGTCCTCCAATTCTGGAATGACCCATATAGGGGGATTGAAAAGTTGATTAGCCAATCAGGGACATGATCAGGCGCTTTGTGCTACAACTTTGTATGAAAAGCGCTTTATAAATATTGTTTGATTGATTGATTGATTTATCTGTCTGTATCAAAACCAATATGGCTGGTTATGAATGAGAAAAATTAAAGGAAAACAATCACAAGGGACTAAAAATCTTTTCATTTATTTGCAACATGATAGGTGACCAATGAACTTCTTAATTTCACATGTATCACAGAAGTAAACTCATCTGATTGGATGGCCATGTTTAATTCTGGATGGAGGTGCAACAGAAGGAGTGGTGACCAGTCTGCAACTAAAGGGCCCATATTACTCTGTTTA
The DNA here is from genome assembly GCA_036785185.1 of Paratrypauchen microcephalus. Classification (NCBI taxonomy): domain Eukaryota; kingdom Metazoa; phylum Chordata; class Actinopteri; order Gobiiformes; family Gobiidae; genus Paratrypauchen; species Paratrypauchen microcephalus. The sequence continues at coordinate 844,998 of JAVJIX010000196.1, forward strand.
CTGATCTATGGTATAATGTTGTTTCCTCCTCGCAAACATACTTGGTGTTATGCTTTGTTTCATTCATACATGTTTAACACACAAACCCTACATATTTAGATATACACTGCTCAAAAAATGAATAAATAAATACACTTTGAAAACACATCAGATCGCACACATCAGATCACAAACATCATATATGTTGGATGTCTATAAAATATGGAGAGGGCAATGTCTTTGGAACAAAAGGATTTTCACTTCAGATGCACTAGAGTGGCAACAATGACACAGCTCCTAAAACAGGACTGGTTTTGCATGTGGAAGTCATTTTAAGTTTCTCCTTCCTGGTCTTTTTTGGCTGGTTTTCCACTAGTGCTGTTGTTAGCTACAGTGATTTACACTACTGGGAGTATAAGGCCATTCCTTAACACTAAACAAGTTGCAGAGACTATCCAAATTCTCCAGGATAACACATCTGGATGTGCCATTACAAGGAGATTTAATGGAGGAGATTAAAGGACAATTTCCAGAACATGGAGAAGATTTCAGGAGACAGGCAGTTACTCTAGGAGAGCTGGAGAGGGATGTAAAAGGTCCTCAACAAATCAGCAGGACCCATACCTGCTCCTTTGTGCAAGGAGGAACAGGTTAATAATAATAATAATAATAATACATTTTATTTAAAAGCGCCTTTCAAGACACCCAAGGACACTGTACAAAACAAAGTTAAAACATAAAAATACTTAAAATACAAAGATAAAATCAGAGATACAAAAACTGGAAGATGGTGAAAGTGACTGTTATGTGGTGTAGGATTGTCTGAACAGGTGTGTTTTGAGTCTGGATTTGAAAATAGGAAGAGAGTCAATATTGCGGAGGTCAGGAGGGAGAGAGTTCCAGAGCAGGGGAGCAGAGCGGCTGAAGGCTCTGCCCCCCATGGTGACGAGACGAGCAGAGGGGACAGAGAGCTGGAGAGAGGAGGAGGAGCGGAGGGAGCGAGAAGGAATGGAGATGTGGAGGAGGTCAGTGATGTAAGGTGGGGCCAGGTTATGGATTGCTTTGAATGTGGTTAGGAGAATTTTAAAGTGAATTCTTTGTTTTATGGGAAGCCAGTGTAGTTGTTGGAGGATGGGGGTGATGTGGTGGGAGGAGGGGGTCCTGGTGATGATGCGGGCAGCGGAATTTTGGAGAAGCTGCAGTTTCTGGAGGGATTTGTTAGGGAGACCAAAGAGGAGGGAGTTGCAATAATCAATCCGGGAAGTAACAAGGCTGTGTACGAGTATGGCAGTGGTGTGAGGAGTGAGAGACGGGCGGAGACGAGAGATATTGCGGAGGTGAAAGTATGCGGAGCGGGTGATGTTATTAATATGGGATTGAAAAGAAAGTGTGCTGTCAAGGATGACACCCAGACTCTTGATCTGAGGGGAAGGAAGGACAGTGGAATCATGGATAGATACAGAGAAACTGCTGGATTTGGAGATAGTGGAGGGGGTGCCTACTAGGAGGACTTCAGTTTTAGAGCTGTTAAGTTTGAGAAAGTTGGAGGAGAACCAGGAATGGATTTCTTGTAGACAGAGGGTAAGAGAGGTTGGAGGGAGAGATGAGGAAGGTTTGGTAGAAATGTAGAGCTGGGTGTCATCCGCGTAACAGTGAAAAAGAATGTTGTGTTTACGGAACAGAAAGCCAAGTGGAAGGATGTAAATGATAAAAAGAAGGGGACCTAAGACAGAGCCTTGGGGAACACCAGCAGTGACAGGGAAAGTGTTGGATTTGCAAGATTTGAATTGGATAAATTGACTGCGATCAGAGAGATATGAAATGAACCAGGAGAGAGGAATGTGGGAAATACCAATAGACTGTAGTCTGTGAATGAGGATGTTGTGGGAGATTGTGTCAAAAGCTGCTGTCAGATCGAGGAGGATGAGGATAGAAAGTAAACCAGAATCAGAAGCTAACAGGAGGTCGTTGGTGATTTTGAGAAGTGCAGTTTCTGTGCTATGGAGTGGGCGGAAACCGGATTGAAATTGTTCATAGATATTGTTAGTGGTGAGATGAGTGTGGAGTTGAGAGGCAACAGTTTTTTCAAGAATTTTGGCAATGAAGGGCAGGTTGGAAATAGGACGGAGGTTATTGAAGTTGTTGGGATCTAGACCGGGTTTTTTCAGAATGGGAGTAACAGAGGCAGTTTTGAGAGATGAAGGAACCGTACCAGAGACCAGGGAAGAGTGAATGATGTTAGTGATGATGGGGGCAAGGGAGGAGAGACAGGATTTAACAAGGGTTGTAGGGATAGGGTCAAGTTGGGAGGTAGAGGGTTTGGAGTTAAGAATGAGCTCAGAGATGACTTGGACAGAAGGAAGGGAAAAACTTGAAAATGGTGACAGAGGTGAGTGCGGGAAGAAGGTGTCCATTCCAGAGACTGCAGCTCCATTTGTCAGGTGTTGGTGGATGGTTGTGATCTTGGAGACAAAGAAAGACATGAGAGAATTGCAAAAATCAGTGGAATACAGGTGGTTGGGCAGAGAGTCAGGGGGTTTTGTTATGTTAGAGAGAAGTGAGAAAAGGGTCTTGGAGTTGTGTTTGTTGGAGTGAATCAGGCCGGAGTAGTAGGTGGATTTAGCAGTGGATATTGAGTCTTTGTAGTGAATAATGTGGTTATTGTACATGTCCTTGTGAATTGTGAGACCAGTTTTATTTTTGAGTCGTTCCAGTTGTCGGCCTTTGGCTTTGAGTTGTCGTAGTGCGGGAGTGAACCAGGGTGCGGAGCGGGAGAAGGATCTTGTTATGAGAGGAGCATGAGTGTCCAGGAGTGTGTGTAGGCTGGTGTTGTAGAGAGAGACGAGGTCATCAGGTGGAGTAGTAGGATCTGTACTGAGGAAGTTATTGATATCAAAAGAAAATGTATTGGTGTTAATGTCCTTTATTTTGCGAAATGATATAGTGCGAGGGAGGAGGAGTTTGGCAAGTGTGAGTTTGAGACTGAATGTGATGAGCATGTGGTCGGTGAATGGGAGTGTGTGGGGGTTGCAGTCAGAGGGAATGATACCAGAACAGCACACTAAGTCCAGGGTGTGTCCTTTGCAGTGAGTGGGAAAATGAATATATTGTTGTAAACCAAGGCTGTCCAAACAGGATGAGAAGTCATTCGAAAGAGAATTATTACAATTGTCCATGTGAAAATTAAAATCGCCAAGAATAATAGTATTGTGGGATAATGAAGAAAGATGTGTGAGGAGAGCAGAGAAGTCGTTCAGAAAATCCTTATTGTATTTGGGTGGGCGATAAACAGTGGCGATGACGGTGGGGGCGGGTCCAGGGAGAAGTGAAGCAGTGTACTCAAAAGAGGAGAAGACAGGGGCAGACACAGGCAGGACTTTCCAGGTATCGCGGTGAATCATCGCGACACCACCGCCCCGGCCACATGCGCGGGGCTGACAGCTGTAAACAAATCCTGCCAGAGTAGCCTCGTTGAGTGCGGCGAAATCACCGGGCTGCTGCCACGTTTCTGTGAGACACAGAAAGTCGAGCTTTCGGTCCGTGAGGAGATCCTGTACTAGATGCCCCTTGCTGCTGAGTGAGCGGGTGTTGAGTAGACCAAAGCTGACGGAGGTGGTGGAGTTCGTGGAGACAGGAGCCGGAGCCGAGTGGGGAGTGGAGAGCACGCTGAGATCAGCGTGACGCGCCGCGTTACGGGAGCGGTGGCGACGGGTTGTGGACTAGAAGGATTTTATTGAGTGTGAGCCATTGTATTGGAAACTACGGCGAGATCCGTGATGTATATACCTCCGACGGGGTTGGTAGGCGATGTCAGGAGGCACCCGGAGGCCGGAGGGGAGCTGTGGAGTGAAGCTGGCTAGCCGAAGTTTTAACAGTTCAGCAGCGGAATACTGGATAAGTGCTTTTGATTGCATATGAAGAAGGGATCCAAGGAGTATGGTGAGTGCAAACCAGCGCATTATATTGTAAATCCACATAGTTCCAAGGGATACAGAAAAGAGGCGGGATCCAGGTGTGGATAGGGACGGGACGGGATAGAAGTCAGTGGTCCAGAAAGTCCAAAAAATGCGGCTGACAGCGGCGGAGAAATGGAGATTAGTGATGGTATAAAGTAATCCTTGATCCACGAAGCAATCACTGGGTCCAGTATTGTAAAAAACAATGTTTTATTTGCCGGTGAGCAGCGGCATCACAGCGCGCCAGCGTTCACTCAACCGGAACCGGAATCGGTTGAGGTTGAACACTGCCCTTCCCCTGCAGAATGACCTTCAGCAGGCCACTGGTGTGAATGTCTCTGCCCAAACAATCAGAAACAGACTTCATGAGGATGGTTTGAGGGCGCCACATCCTGTAGTGGGCCCTGTGCTCACCGCTCAGCACCGTGGAGCTCCACTGGCATTTGCTAGATGACCCCAGAATTGGCAAGTCCACCACTTGTGCCCTGTGCTTTTCAAAGATAAGAGCAGGTTCACCCTGAGCACCAGTGATAGACATGAAAGAGTCTGGAGAAGACAACGAGAACACTATACTTCCTGCAACATGGTTCAGCATGAGCGGTTTGGTGGTGGGTCAGTGATGGTTTGAGGAGGCATATCCAAGGAGGGACGCACAAACCTCAATACTACTACTACTACTACTACTACTACTACTACTACTACTACTACTAATAATAATAATAATAATAATAATAATAATAATAATAATAATAACAATAATAAAGCTGACAAATGATCTAGGGGAGATGGTGTAGCAACATATGTCTTGACAAATCTTTAATGAAATTGAATTTGAAAAAAAAAAAAAGTTTTTCATGCCAACCAGAATATAATTATTACCAAAATAAACAAGACAACCATCTACTCCATCTGATTCAATGAAATCTATACAATTAGCTCTCTTAGGAAAAGCAGGGAAATGGTAGTTCTTAAATCTCAGAAATTTGGTAGTGTCAACCTCACTCAGTTAATAAATCTAATGACCTGACTGATTGGAAAGTATAGTTGTGGAAATATCTCAACCATCTTCTCAATAAATCAAATCACAACTTACCTGATCATGTTACTGTTAACAATAATCCTCGGTTAACTGTATAATAATCCTCTGATGATATCTGAGACCTTTAACACACACTTTTCTTTAATTAGCTCACACACACACACACACACACACACACATATATATATATATATATATATATATATATATATATATATATATATATATATATATATATATATATATATATATATATATATATATATATATATATATATATATATATATATATCTTGCTCAGATCTTCTACCAGAGGCCTGGAAGCTTGAGAGTTCTGCGCAGTATCTTTGCTGTTACTAGTACTGCAATTTCATGGACTGAGATGTCTGATGTTTTTCCTGGGATCTGCTGTAACCACTCCTCCAGTTTGGGGGTTACAGCCCCGAATGCTCCGATCACCACGGGCAGCACTGATGCCTTCACCTTCCAGGCCTTCTCCAGCTCTTCCTTGAGCCCCTGGTATTTCTCTAGTTTCGCTTGGTATTGCAATGTATATATACGTACATGAAGTGAGGAGCTGATGTGATAAGGCTTGTGCGTGAGTGGTATTGATCGCGGCTATGCCCAGTTTGCTCAGCTCTGGTGAAAGGAACACGTGAGTGGCATGTTGGCTAATGGCTACCATTCAGATTGTCAGATGTTGAGAGAGGAACATGATCAGTAAAGATCAATCGTCTGCTGCTGTAATCTGTGCCTATTTAACCCAACATGAATCATTAATCAGCACCTTATTTTCAGAGATACGGTAGGGACTTGGTGAGGCAACATTATCTGGAGAGCATAATTTGCATTCAAAGTGGTTTAGATTAAACACACAATAAAATCAGATATCAGACAATCATTATAAAATGCACTTAGTAAGACTCAGAGTCAATGGGAAACAGAGAGTACAGTCTGACTGTGACTGTAACTCATATTTTCCAATATTTTATTTATTTATAATTTAGATAATAAATATTTAAATAAATAAGATTGGTAAAATGTGATTGTAATAACGGCTGCTTATAAAGCATTAGTAACACTTAGTAAATAATGAACGAATGAATGAAGTATTACTAATTATTTTACAAAACATTTACAAATATTTATTAATGAGTAAGAAATACATTAACAAATATTTGTTAATGAGTAACAAATACTACACTAATGGCATTAGTAACACTTAGTAAATAATTTACAGATTATTTTACAAAACATTTACAAATATTTGTTAATGAATAAGATATATTTTAACAAATATTTGTTAATGAGTAACCAATACTACACTAATGTTATGTCCATGTTATTCCTCATTTGAAAAACATTAGTCAATGATTACGTAATGATGAAATGAATATTAAGATAAGATAAGATAAGATAAGATAAGATAAGACTTTATTGATCTCACACAGGAGAAATTTACTTGTCACAGTAGCTCCAGGTAGGGACAGTTTGAACAAGAAGACAAGTGCATGCAGGCAAAAAAAGGCATAAAGATAGGTGATAATAATAATAAAAAAAAAATAAGTAATAAATCGAATAATAATAATAGTAGTGATAATAATAAAAAACAGTGACAGGGAGAGTATTGAAAAAATTGGAAAAACGATATTGCACGATAGGAGTATTGAAAAAACAACAATATTGCACATTGGGAAAACGATATTGCACGGTAGGACTATATAGTAGAATTATACAGTCTGATGGCAGTGGGGATGAAGGATCTGCGGTAGCGCTCCTTCTTGCACTGGGGGTGCCTCAGTCGGCTGCTGAAGGAGCTGCTCAGCTCCTCTACAGTCCGGTGCAGAGGGTGAGAGGTGTCGTCCATGATGGACGTGAATTTGGCCAGTACCCTCCTCTCAGCCACCTCCTCTACAGAGTCCAGAGGACAGCCCAGGACAGAGCTGGCCCTCTTGACCAGCTTGTTGAGTCTTTTTCTGTCCCGTTCTGTGCTGCTTGGGGCCCAGCAGACGACAGCGTAGAGGAGAGCAAATTAAACATTTACAAACATTTCAATCTTTTAGTAAAAACAAACTGTTTCAAACAAGTTCACTTTCCTCAAATGAATTGTGCATTATTTGTAGACTTTGTAAAATTTTCAGAATATTATTTGTAAATAGTTTGTATACCATTTTAAAGTCATTCATAGCTACATTATTATTGCATTAAGATTAGATTGTAAATCATTAAGTTTGGTCAAAATGAAAGCCAAGAAGACATGTCAAGAAAACATTAAACATGTATTTATTATTTGTTCATATGTGACTAAGGTTCTATTAAATACATCATTACAAATGATTTATTAGTGTTTACAACTTATTAACAAAGCTTTTTGAATCCACTAGCCTGAAGAGAAAACACATCGGTGATCATATACAAAAGCTTACTTCAATATGTGTAACTCACTATTACTTTTAACAAATGATCTTTTCATGTCTACAAACTATTAACAAGGCTTTTTGCACCCTTTAATTTAAAGTGAAAACACATCCTCATATACAAAAGCTGACTTCAATATGTGTAACTCACTGTTACCGTTTACAAATGATCTGTTGATGTTTACAAATGACTTTTGCATTCCCTAAATCTACCCTTCCTGTACACATTAAAGGTATAATATACAGATTTTTTTTTTCACAGGTCACAAAAAAAAAATAAAAAAAATAAAAATAAAATGGGGTATGGTCAAACACACAATTAACAATGTGAAACTGCTGAGAAACTACAAACAATTATCTGTGACTGTAATTAACTATAACTCTGTACACATTGTGCAATTTATCTTCTTAATCTTCTTTTGGTCCTTCCGGTGCTTACTGTGCCTCTTCTTCTTCTCCCCAACACATCATGAGTGGGATAAAGAGGATGATGTCTCTGAGGAGCTCGATGAAGAGTCTGACATCTCAGAGTAGGACAGATTCTCAGTTGCAGCACTGCTTTTTTTTCTTGTCTATTGCAGAGGAAAAGGTATAACGTTAAAACACAGTTGCGACATCATTACTTTGTTTCTTGTGATGTATGATATAGTCAGTATGTACAAAACTTGCTTGATTACCGGGCAACTAAGTGTTTTACAACATGGATTTGTTATTGTATGATTTTGCATGTGTGTCTGTGTTCACAGCTGGGCTTACACTGTGTGACTTTTGGCTCATTTTGAGACAGTTTAATTTCACGCATACTGGGTTAACACTTCCAAACTAGCTCGACCACCTCCAGACAGACAAAATGTAAGACAAGTAGGCCTACCAAGTATAAGTGGGGCAATTAGCCAAGAAACATTTGTTTGTCTTTTAACCCCACAGGCCAAAAGATGAAGATGCTACTTGACCCAAAAGATAACCCAAAGGTTGCTACAGCATACAAAAAAAAAAAAATTAAACAGAAATGGGGGAGTGAGACATAACTTGTCTCCCATTTATAATGCGATTCTTAGACCAGTCAAACAGAGCCAGGGCAGAGGGGTGGAGAGGGTCGTTAGACGTTGAATAGGGGGTCGAAACAGCCGTCAGAGTAATTTGAAAAACAAAGAGACAGATTAGGGGGGATCGTTTTCAGAGCTTTTGTCATTGTAGGACGCGCCTCCCGGCAGCTAGATATAAGCAGGGTCTAACCAGTACAATAACCAGAGCTGACGAAGCCTCTCGGATGAGCGGCGAAACGTTTTCAACCAAACAAACTTTGTCCAGTTGACAAATTGAACTTCTCCTTTGATCATGGATTCTACCTGGACGACTGAGGGACTTTTCACGCATTAATTACTGTCATTTTGCATTTGTCTTTGCTGGGACATTATCAAATTAGTGAATTGTCCAAACGACTAAGCATTATGTAGCTAAACGTAGGCTATGCTTTCATGCAATCTAAATTTTAGGCCAAGCCAATGCAAATTAAAAAAATAAAAAGCTCGTGAAAATGATTTACCACTTAATGCGGTCGTGGCAGTCGCTCCTTGTCAGTGTCATTCCATGTCCACATTTGTTGCATTTCATCTTCTTTGCCAGGATTTTTTTCTTCTGCAGCCATTTAATCAGCTTCAAATACTGTATCTTTCCTCTGTTTCCTTTCCCTCTGTAAACTCTTTCAGTTTTCTAGCTAACCGAGTCATGTTTTCTTACTTTCTCTTATAATTTTGTGCCCGCCAGAAGTTCAAAACAGTAAGAAATCAATTTCATCTCGCCAGAAATAGCCAATGAAAGGAGATATTATGACAAGCAGACCTAAAAATACAAATAATTATCTATCATTAATTCAGGACTCATGTTTTAAAAACAATTTGATCATATTATTTTTGCATTGGTATTACATCTGAATAAATAATTATAACCATAGGCATATTATATTATACTATTAGATGAGATCACTCTGATTGGTTGTTTCAGAAGCGCGATTTTAGCAATGCGGAAGATAGCCATAGCTGCGCAGAGACAGAGCACACGCCGATAGTGCAAAGTTAGCGATTATAACCCGCTGAAGATTCTGCAGCTCCCGACACTGTACCGGAACCAGAGGGTTTTGGCTGAAAGTTTGACCGGCAAAGAGAAAAGCATCTGTAGCACAGGGAAGCATTTTCATCTGTGTGGATATTTGCACTTTGAAGTATTAATGCAACATTTAAAATAAAAGTTGTACATGACCTTACATCGCCATAATTCAGTCATTCAAGGTATGTGTAAGCCTGAGTATGATACGGTGCTCTCGTATTTAGTACATTCCACCTTTTAATGTGGCCCAGAGGAACGGTTATTTGGCCAAATAGCTGCGTAATTCAACCAAATAGCAAAATTTCCCTAGCAATACTAGCTGATTGGTTTAGCTTTTTGTTGGGTCAGCATTATTTTTAATCATCCTGGTTCGGTGTGCTTTAAAATCCATCTCAGTCAATGTCACATTACATTTCAATGGGATGTGAAATTAATATTATAACCATTTGATTTAAAAAAGTGGGTTCCAATGTTAATGTCCACTGATGTTAACTAAGTACTGGTAGGCTATCAGAGTGTTATTACCATATTTGAAAAGCAAAAAAATGTTTTCCTATCGAACTGTTAAATATTGTTGATATTGTTCAGCAGAGAGCGGACATTTAAAAAGGGCATTTAACGGGAACTGAGTAATTACAGAAACTTGTGATGAATGTGCTTTTGAAAGAGAGCTGAGATTTTTTATGTTGGCAGAAAATTTATGAAAAATTTATGCTGATCACGGAAATTAACTGTGCTTGGTTATTCTGTCATGCTTCATCTAGAGTGAGTTCAATATTGTATGAGAGGAGACGGGATCCAAGGATGTTGGGGCGTAGGCGGTCCTTTTTAAAAAGTTCAGGTCTCTAAAAAAATGTGATAAAACTGTCCACGTAGGGGATTTTGTTGTCTCTGCAGTATATTTTGAGCCATGTATGCAATGCTCTTAAACAGCTGAACTTCTCATCTCCAAAACAAGGTGGAGCAAAAGAAATGGCACACTGTTTGTCTAAACTATTTTCGATTGTAGTGATGAGGATTTTGAAGTTGTGTTTGAGTATTTCTGACTGCTGCAATTTAAGATAACTTGTTCCAACATGAATAACTATCGTTGACACTGGGATGATCATGCAGGGTGGTAGGTGCGGAGTCTATGATGTCCTTCACGAGAGCACCTAGGTGACAGGTGTGGCCTTTGTCTACTTTCACATGCTGGACCATGGAAGAGCCGAGAATTAACTAAGACGCGTCTGGCCTGGATGCCGTGGCTGAGGGTGACGCAGAGACGTGAGCCGGACTCTGCAAGGCGGCATGGTCAGGAGTGTTATACTTACATCGAGCGCTCGGGGTCGACATGTGTGAGGAGGGAACGGAGGCCACTTTCTGCTCACGCAAAATGGTCAGGACACACGCACGTGGAGAGGGGACAGCAGGTCCTCCCCCATCACGATGAGCGGACGAACCCAGCATGTGCGAGGTGGAATCTCCCACCCACCATAAGCAAATGCATAGAGACAAAAATCCAGTACTGGGTACTGGGTAAACAAGCTCCACTTACCCTGTACATTCAAAATTAGACCATGATAGCACTTCAGTAACCTCGTGGTAGAATGGATAAGGCGTCTGATTTAGGATCAGGATATCGAGGGCCTGAATCAAATACAGACAAGTTATTTTGCTGATTCGCAAAAGATAATCAAAGGGCTTATTCCAAAAAGCAAAAGTCAGGTTTATTTGAGCAATCCTGGCTTGTCAAATCCTCAGTCCTGCTCCACCAATGTAAGTAACCAGAGTTTGCTGCAGAAACAAGCAGTCTGTCAAGATTATTTTCGCTTTGTCTCGGAGAACGTCTAAAGAAACCTGAGTCAGAACACCTGTCTCTGTCTGATCTTAAAGGTCCCATGGCATGAAATTTTCACTTTCTGAGGTTTTTGAACGTTAATGTGAGCTCCCCTACCCTGTTTAGCCCCCCCCCTCCCCATGGCTAAAAGTTGCGAAATGTCTAAACTGAGCATTTGCGGTCCTTTTCTGCGTTACAAAAAAACAGTGTTCAAACGGGCGAGTTCGGACAAGGCACCTTTTTGACGTCAGATCGGCAAATGCAGCTCCAGCCCCTCCCTTTGTCTCCGCTCAGCGTCCCTGTATATCCCGCCCATAGAGTTTGGACTGTGAATGCGCTACAATGCGAAATGCGTTTTTTTATTTGCCTGGAGGCACGTCCGAGTGTTTCTAGGCTCGCAAGTCCCTTACCCGACCCTCTGGACCTCTGAAATATCAGTGGTTTAATTTTATTTTCTGTGTAAATATGCTTTTTTTCATTGCAAAGTCTCTCATCTGTCTTCCTGTGTTAAACACGGAAGAGAGGAGACAAGCTGCGCCGAGCTGCGCTTCGAGCGGGGAACCCCCCCCGCTCCTTAGCCAATCTCTCTGTCCTTCTCATTTGCATTGAAGCAGCAACACCCACAATAAAGCATTTTAGACACATATCTAGCCTCATGAAGACTGTCAGAGTCATATCTCATGCAGTGAGTGTTGATTTTGAAGAAGGATTAATTTACAGTATTAGGGAACCATTAAGGAGCCATATAAAAGCATCAAGAAGTACCATGTCATGGGATCTTTAAGAAGTTTAAAAATTACCTGGCATGTGTCGAGACTTTTAACAGCTGTATGGTCCTACGCATGGGACACACATGTATGTGGATGTTGCACTCATCAAAAAGGCACAAACCACATAAATGGCCATTATTTCATTCATTATTTTGAGGGGAATTGGAGCTTTTACACACAGACAGATGCTGGTTTAGACTCAGTGGGCTCTGGCTGTGCCCTCCTTTATCACATCTGTTTCTTTCTCCTTACTTTCTGTCAAACTGCAAACAGATTTTATAGTTTCTTGTCAGGATACATGTGAAAAGTTCCACTGCAACTGCACAGCGCAACTTCATTCCATTTCATTCACTTAGATGACCATGTGGCCTAATAGATAAGAAGTCTCACTTTTGGTCAGAAGATTGAGGGTTCGAATCATTTACTGGTTATCAGAGTGTGCTTGCCTTTTGAGTGTTTCCACTTGATAACAGAATGTGGATAAAAGAAAATGATTGCTTTGTAAGAAGGCATGTATACAAAATTGAACCCTTCATGTATGAGGTTCATTATCATGAATTGCTACTGTTTAAAATAATTTTAATGTACTGGTACATAATCAAATTTCATGAAAAGATTGATCAAACTGGAAAAAAGAAAATGCCTTATCTGTCATTTTAAAATACTTTTAAAATGACCAATTTGTGCCTTTTTCTAGTGACCTTCTCCATTTAGCAGCCAATGTGTTCTCAATTTAATAACAGTTTACAGCTTGGTTAGCATTTGGATGATAGACAAATTGGCCTTCGTACAACATACTCTTTTGCTAACTCAGACCTGTCACACACTCATGAACATCAGTGTTCTTAAATTGCACTCGACTCTACAGACTGCTGCCATCTGATGAGCTCATCAGCGCAACTAACATATAATCAATCCTACATGTCTTTAAATGTTCAGTGCCAATGGCCAGTTAAATAAAGCTGGCATACTAATGATACACTACGCCAATCCAAGTATTCAGTGAAAGAGGGGGGATAAAGAGATAATCAGATTCTTGTGTTGTTTGAAGCAGATTTTGACAAAACGGGTGGGATACAAGTTGATAGCTTTTTGTTTCTCTCTTTTAGTGATCTTTTTATTTTATCTTTGCCATTACCAACCCCATTTTTTTTGCCAAATTAAATTTTTATGTCACAACTGCTGAAATAAATGCACTACTAATGGGGGCCATTTTGGTGTTAAGCTCGCTGTCTAATTTGGCTTAGGAAACACATAACTGACGGCAGTGTGGGGAGTGTGTAAATTACCGTAACTACCATACCGGCACTAAACAAACAAACAAACAAACAAACAATATTTATAAGGCGCTTTTCATACAAAAATTGTAACACAAAGCGCCTTACAGTGGTCAAGGATTAGAAGATTGACCTTTATTGATCTCGAACAGGAGAAGTCGTTTCTATATTTGACCCGGGGACCATCCCCATGATTTTGTTTTGTTATTTAGGCTTTGGTCAGGCCATAAGCTGGAGGATTTTACCTATGGCGCATGTTTAGGTTGATGGGGAAAACCGGAGTGCCCGGAGGAAACCCACCCAGACACGGGGAGAGCATGCAGTCTCCACACAGAAAGGACCGGGCAACCGGAACCTTCTTGCTGTGAAGCATGAGTGCTAGCCACTCAGCCACCGTGCTGCCAGGAAAAAAAAAAAAAAAAAAAAGCAAACAGACAAACAAGCAGACGAACAAACAACAAACAGATATACAAGCAAACAAACAAAAGAACAAACAAAAGACAAGCAAACAGAGGACGGAAGTCAATCAAAGGCCAAGCTAAACAGGTGAGTCTTGAGCCCACTCTTAAAAAACATGAACGTTCTCTGCAGCCCTGAGGTCCTCCGGCAGGCAGTTCCATAGACGAGGGCCGTAGTACTGAAAAGACGCCTCTCCGTGAGTGTGTGTCCTGACTTTGGGAATGACCAGGAGCTGCCGGAGGAGCGCAGGGCCCGTGAAGGTTCTTAAGGGGAAAGCAGTTCTGAAAGATAAGAAGGCCCAAGACCATTAAGACATTTAAAAAACAGTAAAAGAACTTTAAAATCTATCCTGAAACTCATAGGGAGCCAATGCAGAGATTTTAAGACCGGTGTAATGTGATCCCGCCCTCTGGTCCTAGTCAGGACACGTGCTGCTGAATTTTGTAATAATTGCAAACCTGAAATACTCTTTTTGGGAAGACCAGAGAGCAGGGCATTACAGTAGTCTATACGGCTGGTGACAAAAGCATGCATCAATGTCTCCGTATTGGCCTGAGAGAGAATAGGGCGAACTCTGGCTATGTTTTTTAGGTGATAGAAACCTATTTTTGTGATGTTCTTGATGTGTGGAATAAAAGTCAGCTCAGAGTCAAAAATGACGCCCAGGTTTTTCACTTGAGGAGATGGGTTAAAAGACTGTGCTTGTAGTTTTGATAAAAGTTTCTCTCTCTGGGCCTCAGGACCGATGACTAGAACCTCAGTTTTGTCCTGGTTAAGCTGGAGAAAGTTTCTTGCCATCCAGGATTTGATATCTAGAATGCAGTTAAAAAGAGCATCCATTGGCCTGGTGTCATCAGGAGACACGGAAATGTAAAGCTGCGTATCATCTGCATAGCTGTGGAAATTGATTCCATGTCTCCTGATGACGCTGCCAAGGGGGAGCATGTACAAGTTGAAAAGCACAGGGCCTAAAATGGAACCCTGGGGGACACCACATGTGAGTTTATGGATCTTGGAGGAGTATGTGTCCATACTTACCATAAATGTTCTGTCTGTGAGATAGGACGTGAACCATTTGTGAACAGCACCAGAGAGGCCGAGGTGCTTTAGGCGAGTTAAAAGAATCATGTGGTCTACTGTGTCAAAGGCAGCGCTCAGATCCAGCAGAACCAACACAGTCACCTTTTGAGAGTCACAATTTATTCTAAAGTCATTCAAAATCTTTGCCAAGGCAGTCTCGGTGCTGTGGTTCACCCTAAAACCAGACTGAAATTTTTCCAAAATGTTGTGATTATCTAGAAAATAATTTAATTGGATAGAGACAAGTTTCTCTAGAATCTTGCTTAAGAATGGTAAGTTAGACACTGGTCGGCAGTTAAAATCATTAAAATCTAAATTGCTCTTCTTCAGCAGGGGCCTCACCACCGCCGCTACTGGCTATTCACGTGACAATTAGCCCTCTTTCGTTTTTTTTTCCCACCTATCAGATGTGAGTGAACTTTGTGAATATACTCTGCATTTCAAGAGGATAAGGACAGTGAAATAGAGAAAATCCGTAACTTTGACTGTAAATGCTACGTAAGAAGGAAGGAAAACTCACTCCTCGGGACAAGTTGGATACATGTTCATTTCTCTGGAGCTCATGTACAGTATGCAATTGGATTCTTTAGCTCCTGAAAGACCGTGGATACACAAATAATCTTATGGGGTAAACAGTCAAACCGCGTTAGCCGACAGGTTCAGCTATGGACACCAGAGGTTGAGAGCACTCTGCAGGACTGTTTTGCCACCACAGACTGGGACGTGTTTAGAGCTGCAGCTACTAGGGAGGACTCTTCTGTCAGTGTAGATCAGTGTTTCCCAACCTTTTTTGTCTTGTGTACCCCCTGAGCCTTTTTGTCATACCTCGAGTACCCCCTCACTCATACATGTTGATAATTCTACAAATGTAGAACGTGACAACGGATTATTACATGAAAATCATTTTATTTCATCTCCTTAGTTTGAAAATGTAATTCTCAGGCATTTTCTCTCTTTTCTTTAACTCAAATTTACTCAAATTAGAATTTAAAAATTCAAAAAAATCTCCCGCTGCGGCTGGCAGCGACACTGCCGAGTGCCCCCTTCAATGTGCTTGTGTACCCCTAGGGGTACTTGTACCCCTGGTTGAGAAACACTGGTGTAGATGACTATGCTGCGTATGTGAGTGGGTATATTAGCACTTGTGTTGAGAACATCGTACCCACTATACAAGTCAGGAAGTTCTCCAACCAGAAGCCCTGTGTAAACAGTGAGGTACTGCACCTGCTGCGCGCTTGCTCCACTGCATTTAGATCTGGCAATCAGGCTGAGTACAAAGCTGAGCAGTACCGACTGCAGAAGGCCATAAGAGCGGCCAAGAGGTAACGTAGAGAGAAGACGGAGGGCTTCTACCCTTCTGCCGACCCCAGGAGAATGTGGCAATGTCTGGACCACATCAGAGACTTCAGGACCAGCTCCACCATCATCAGAGCCTCAGTCAATCTTCCAGACGACACTTTCTACACCCGCTTTGAGGCCACCACCACCCCCACAGAACACAGACACACCTAAACCATTCAGCCCCCCTTCCCCCCACCTGTCATCTCACCAGCCCAGGTACACAAAGCCCTGAGGAGGACCAACCCCCCCAAAGCCCCAGGTCCAGGCAGTATTCCTGGGAGGGCCCTCAGAGCATGTGCTACTGAGCTGACTGACGTCTTCACCTCCATTATCAACCTCTCCCTCAGCCAATGCACCTTCCCCACCTACAAAACCTACTACAAAAACTACTACAAAACCTCCACCATTGTCCCCCTTCCCACGAAGAACCCCCCATCCTGCTTGAATGACTACAGGCCAGTAGCACTCACTTCAATCATTATGAATTACTTTGAGAGAGTGGTACTGCCCCACAGCATACCGGACTCTATTGACCCCCGACAGCAGGGTTCCCCAAACTGTTCCACAAAGGGCCGGTGTGGCTGCAGGTTTTCTTTCCAACCAACCAATTGCCTTCAACTGTCTGAAGACTGAGATCAGTTGATTAAATGAGTCAAATCTGGTGTGCTGCTGCTTGGTTGGAAAGAAAACCTGCAGCCACACCAGCCCCTTTGTGGAACAATTTGGGAAACCCTGCCCTACAATATGCCTACAGGCCCAACAGGTCCACATCTGACACCATCGCCACCGCCCTCCATATCTTGCTTTCCCACCTGGAAAATAAAAACTCCTACGTCAGGATACTTTTTATTGACTACAGCTCTGCCTTCAACACACTCATCCCCCACAGACTCACCCACAAACTGGCATCACTTGGCCTACACCTTGCCCTCTGTGACTGGCTCCTGGACTTCCTGACTGGCAAATCCCAGTCTGTCAGGATTGGAACAGAACTTCAGCCAGCATCACCACTAACATCAGTATCCCACAGGGCTGCGTCCTTAGCCCCATCCTCCATACCTTGTTCACCCACGACTGTGTCGCATCCCACCCCGAGAACATCATCCTGAAGTTTGCTGATGATACCACTGTGATAGGTCATATCACAGGTGGAGACGAGATGGCCTACAGGAGGGAGATGGACAGTCTGGTGAAATGGTGCAGGGACAACAACCTCACTCTCAACACAGACAAGACCAAGGAGATGATAGTGGACATGAGGAAGGAGAGGAGACCTCATCAACCACTGTTTATCCAGGACCTTGAGGTGGAGAGGGTGAGCACCTTTAAATACCTGGGGGTTCACATCAGTGATGACCTCACCTGGACACTCAACACAAAATAGGTGGTGAACAAGGCTCAACAGTGGCTGTACTTCCTGAGGAGGCTGAGGAAATTTGGCATGTCGCCCAAAAAGACTTTATTGATCTCACATAGGATAAAGAATCTGCGGTAGCGCTCCTTCTTTCACTGAGGGTGCCTCAGTCGGCTGCTGAGCGAGCTGCTCAGCTCCTCTACAGTCCGGTGCAGAGGGTGACACGTGTCGTCCATGATGGACGTAAGTTTGGTCAACACCCTCCTCTCAGCCACCTCCTCTACAGAGTCCAGAGGACAGCCCAGGACAGAGCTGGCCCTCCTGACCAGCTTATTAAGTTTCTTCCTGTCCCACTCTGTGCTGCTCGGAGCCCAGCAGACAACAGCATAGAGGAGAGCAGAGGCTACCACAGAGTCAGAAAAAGTCTTGAGCAGAGACCTGCACACTCCAAAGGACCTCAGTCTCTTCAGGAGGTGGAGGCGACTTTGGCCCTTCTTGTACAGGGCGTCGGTGTTGTGGGACCAGTTCAGTTTATTGTTGAGGTGAACACCCAGGTACTTGAAACTGTCCACAGTCTCTATGTCCTGCCCCTGGATGTTCACCGGTGAGTGAGGTAGTGGTCTTCTGAAGTCGTTCACCATCTCCTTGGTCTTACTGGTGTTAAGGCTCAGATGGTTGCGGCCACACCAGTCCACAAAGTCCCTGATGACCGAGCGGTACTCCAGCTCGTTCCCCTCAGACACACAGCCCACAATGGCCATGTCGTCAGAGAACTTCTGGAGATGGCAGCTGTCCGTGTTGTAGATGAAGTCCCAGGTGTAGATAGTGAAGAGGAAGGGTGAAAGGGCCCCAGTGCTGCAGACTACCAGCTCTGACTAAGAGCCGCTCAGCCGCACGTACTGTGGATGGTCAGTGAGGTAGTCGATGGTCCAGGCAGCGAGATGTCCATCAACTCCCGCGTCCTCCAGCTTCCCCCGCAGCAACGCCGGCCTGATGGTGTTGGAGGCACTGGAAAAGTCAAAGAACATAACTCTCGCAGCATTCCCGGCAGTCTCCAGGTGGGTGAACAAGTAGATGACGGCGTCCTCTACTCCTACGTTTGGCTTGTAGGCAAACTGCAGTGGGTTCAAGATGGGGCTCACCACAGAACAGAGGCGGTTGTGGATAACCCTCTCCGTTTGTTGTTTTGGGAACCGGGACCACACAGGAGGTCTTCCACAGGACGGCGACTCTCACCAGGCTGAGGCTCAGGTTGAAGATGGAGCAGAGAACCTCACAGAGCTGGTCTGGGCAGGTTCTCAGCTGCCTGGGGCAGATACCATCAGGTCCTGCAGATTTCCTCTGCTTCAGCTGCCTTAGCTCCCTCCTCACCTCGTCTGGTGTGATGGAGTGGGGGGACTGGAGTGGACTGCAGGGGGTGGTGGTGGGGAGTGGAGGGGGGCTGGTGCTGGGTTGGGTAGTTGTGAAATGGGCTGGAGGCATGATTGTGGGAGGGTAGGGGGCTGGTGAAGTCGGTCCAGTGAAGGGGGAGGGGGACGTTTCCACTGGCCCGGGGAGGTGTGAAGAGAGGGGAGAGGGAAGTTTAAAGTAACAGTTTAATTCATCTGCCGAGCGCTGGTCACCGTAAGCTTTCCCTCTGGCCCCCTGTCCAAATCCAGAGATGTTCTTTAGTCCTCTCCACACTCCCCATGCGTTGTTCTGGGCCAGCTGCTCCTCCATCTTCCTCCCGTAGTCTTTCTTGACCCGTCGAATCCTCCACTGGAGCTCCCGCTGGGCCCGTTTCTGCTCCTCTCTGAGTTGAAAGCCCTTTCCTTCTGGTTCAGGAGGGCTTAAGGCTCAGGGGTGACCCAGGGGTTATTGTTGGAGAAACACCATACCCTCCGGGTTGGTACAGTGCTCTCCACACAGAAGTTGATGTAGTCCATGATGCAATGGGTCAGGCCGTTGATGTCGTCTCCATAAGAGCTGCTGAACATGTTCCAGTCTGTGTTCTGGAAACGGTCTTGTCTTCTGATTCAAAGTCAAGCGCCTTATTAGGCCACGCGGTCATGGCTGGCTGTGGTCAGAAGTGTAAGGGTTTAAACCCTTAATGTTCTTACCTGATGTTAATTTCCTTATCTATTAGGCCTAATTTTGAATGTGCTGGTCGATTTGTATGACTGGAGCTTGTTTATAGTTTTCTTAACCATGGATTTTTGTCTGGGTGGATGTGTTTATTGTATCAGCGAGTGGCTTACTTGGTCAAAGCACCTGTCTAGTAAACATGAAATACTGCCAGAGAGAGGTTTCACATGTGCCATTTTCTGGTAAAAATAAAAAAAATAAAAATAAAATCTAGTACCTTTAAGACAGCTTTTTATATACCATACTAACAATAACAGTCCATTTTCAGAAAATGTGTTTCACTAGCAAGGACCACGCCTACAACATGATGCGATGAAGATATTTATTAATGAATGATGGTGGATGTCTGGATGAATAAGGCGGAGATGGCTGGGTTGAGACTCAGGGTGGGGGCTCTGTCTCAGTCATTGATTGGCCCAGCCGGAACGGGACCCTTCCTTTTTGGAGATGTCTTATGGCTGAAAGACGAACGGGATAGGGGGTGGGTGGGATGGGTCGAGTTAACGAGACAAACTGGAATCATGGGATGAGCAGCTACAAATAGCTTGCGGGAAATTAGAGGTGTGGTTACGGTGTACTGTGATTCGCTGGTTAGGAGGAGAAGGCAGTTGAGGCGTGGTCCTGCTCCTGAATTTCAGTTAATCATATTAACTCCATTTAGTGCTTTCCTATTTACTACTGCTTAATGATTGGCTCCAGGTGCTGGGGTTTAGGTGGTCACGAGTCCTCAAACAATGTATGACTGAAAAAACAAAATGCAAGTCCAGGTATGTTTTTGAGGAGGTAACAACATTTTAACATGGCTCACAGCTCACAAGAGTCAGTTTTGTGTAATATAGGACCTTTAAAGTCAACATGCTTTTAAGTTATTTCATCAGTCTCTCTGTCTGCACTACCAGACAGCAAGTTGAAGTTGCACAGAACAGTAAGTTGTAAGTTCTTATTGATTCTGACCCCGGGCACCCCACTCATTGAGTCAGGCCCACAAATTCAGTGACTTTACAGTGGAGAAAGATTGCATTTTAGATAAACACTGCTGTGGAGCGTTCATACCCTCCGACTGGCACTGATAAAAAGCAACGTGCTAGTAAACACACTGCCGATCTCTATCTTTTCACTGAATTAGAGGCTCAAATGCCCCCAACACAAACAGATTGCATTCACAGTGGGTTAGGAATAGGAACATTTGGCTTGAGGCTTGGCAAAGAAGTTGAATTTAATTATAATGGTGAGTTAAAGGCGACGTGTGATGTGAAAAACAGAACTAGTTCATTTTAACTAGTTCATTTACTGAACTAGTTCATTTTAACTAGTTCAGTTTGCAGTGGTCCACACTTACTAATCATCAATGTTGGGAATAATGCATAACAGCGTTACTTTATCAGTAACAGAGTAATCTGACTAATTACTGGTCATTCTAGCAACACCGTTATAGTTGCGTAGAATATAATGTTACATGTTAATTCTAAGTTAAATTTGAGCAGTTTCATCATCATTGGGCAGGCCTGTGGTGGTCACTAGTGAGCGGGGGTCGGGGAGAGAGGGGTGGTGACAGGCAGTATGCATGCTATATACAGCCTGTATACAGCCTGTAACGGAGGAACCACTGATAGTGACGATGAATATGGATAAGACATTTTCCTTTGGCGTCTCTGTAGTAAAGTAAGAGAAAGTGTCCCTTTACTAATCTAATTTAAGCACATGTCTTCCACAAACCAGAGTGCATACTACTACTAGTTGTCACTAATACACCTTTGGCATAACCCAGTTATACAGCAGTGATACATTGGTTTATTAAGTTTCAGGCTGTTTCATGGATATTTCCCTGCTCTATTTTAGGATGGTATTGCCTTTCTCTCCGCTTTACAACTGCAATAACCTCATTTACCAGTGTGGAACTATTAGAGTTCTATGTGATGTTCATATCAGCCAATTGACTCTTCATTCTAAGATAAATGTTATGTGAAAAAAAATAGAAATAAAAGAATAATAATAAATATAGCTGCAAGCAGCAATGTGGGGCCAAGCACCGAAGGTGCATGTAGGCCTCAGCATGTATTATCGTTTTGTCATGACAGTAAATCAAATGCTACGTTATAACCAGAAATGTCCTTCAAATTTTGTCCTGTTGGTGGCAGTAGAGACCCTAACAGGGTCTGACAGGGTCTAACAGAGTCTGACAGGGTCTAACAGAGTCTGACAGGGTCTAGCAGGGTCTGACAGGGTCTAACAGGGTCTAACAGAGTCTGACAGGGTCTAGCAGGGTCTGACAGGGTCTAGCAGGGTCTGACAGGGTCTAACAGGGTCTGACAGGGTCTAACAGAGTCTGACAGGGTCTATTAGGGTCTAACAGGGTCTAGCAGGGTCTGACAGGGTCTAGCAGGGTCTGACAGGGTCTAACAGGGTCTAACAGAGTCTGACAGGGTCTAGCAGGGTCTGACAGGGTCTAGCAGGGTCTGACAGGGTCTAACAGGGTCTAACAGAGTCTGACAGGGTCTAACAAGGTTTAACAAATCAATGACACATCAAAGACAGATCAAAGGTACATTTCTGCGTTGCCTAGCTTCGGTGCTTGGCCCCAATAAATGACATTCTATTGCATTCAAGATTCAGTGTTCTAATTTTGTGTGTGTTCTTAAAATAATAAATATTTACATGTGGAATTTACAGGTGGAATTGGTGGATAGGTGCATTTTTAACTTCAACAAGAGTTAGACCTAACTGGTATTGGGCTTTTCAGTGCTATATTTAGCTTCTCGGGGCTAGATTTAGACTATAACTATTACCTAATTTTGTATTGATGTATTTTGCATTAGCGCAAGATTTGTACAGATACCAATTTGGATTTAAATTTAAATCTCTGTAAACAACAAACTTTGACACCCATCATTTATCTTTGTGAAATAAATAACATGCTAACTTTATGCTTGAGTTTGTCTGTCTATTTAGAGTCACCGCTTAACATTTAGTGTCTGGAATCCAGAATACACACTTCTTCTATACTTATCAATGATGTGAGTCTGATCACCTGTGACTGACAGGTCATTAGCCAATCAGGGTCTGTATCAGAAAAAAATTAAGGGGATGACAAAAAAGTGGATTTCTGCAGAATTAATGAGGGAAGCACTAAACTAAAATTTGATTTGATGGTCTCGTTTGACCAGGTTTGAGGTGCGACAGAAGGCGTTGAGACCAGACTGATATGAAATTATATCAATGTACAAATGAGGTGAATACTTGACCCAAGCACACTTTAGTCTTTATAAAGATGGGTCTTTGTGTCTGAATGGTCCTGTGTCCAGACAAGCCTGGTTCTCATACCTATGGAATCATCTTCAAGCCTTAATCTTCAGACTTCTCTCTGCAGCACTAAGAAATGCATGTGGGCTGGTCACACTGGGACGCAGCTCACTGTAAAGGTGAAACAGTCCTGTGCTGCTTGGACAATATCCATTTCTGTAAACTCATAAATCTTACAAGAATCTAGATGTACAAGTGAAGACAACACATACAGCAGGAGCAGAGCTGTTCATTCACCACTTTAGAATGGATTTTGCATCACATTGTTATTATTGGTGGAAGGTTCTGCCGCCTGCTTGTCTCCATTTTGCAAAGACGTTTCCACAGTATGGCTTTAATGGTGCTGTACCTGTACATTAAAACATGAAACAGAGTTAGTTTCCTCTAAAGGGTTTTAAGTTATTCCTCACTTACCTGCATTCAGAGCATCCTAACTGTTAATAATTAATTCATCCTAATAATTAATTCAGAGCAACCTACTTGTTCACAGTGATTACTGCACTATAATTAGATGTAGACAGCAGGCAGCAGACATATTTTGACCTTGTGCAATATATCTGCATTGGGATTTTATTTTATTTTATTTATTTTTTTCATTTGCACAAAAAAGACTGCACAGCGTTGATGAATCCTATGTGTATCACCAATTAAGAACCTAAAATTGAAAATGAGGTAAGTACAGACCAGTGAGCATGTACCGGTGTCAATGCAAATGAAAGTTGATCAGCAAATTGGCATTGTGAAAATAAGCGATTTAAGATTACTCAAACATGCACGAATCACTCCAAATACAACTTTGGGTGAGTAAATGGTGAGGGGAAAACAACTCTAACATGGTTCAAAGCTTTGCCTGTTCTGGAGGCAGAGAGCAGACCTCATCCATTAATGCATGATTCACAGACAAGCCCCAGATATGAATGGATGCACCGGCAGACTCCCCTAAATCAAGACGACCGTGTGGCCCTATCTTTCCCCTGACAGACCTCTGGTAGCTGATAGTCCTCCGAGATTCCATTGTCTTGTCTTGTGTGTCTTGTGTTCTCACCACAACACACATCTTGGCCATCTGCGAGATAAAGTAACACTCCAGCAAACATATTCATAATCAGAGGATAAAGTTACAGTTTGTCCCAGTTAGGTAATTGGGATTTTGGCAGGTACTATTAAATCTTGTTTTTTTTTTTTTTTTAGTTTTCTCTGCTGTTATCAGGTCTTCTTGGCCAAATTATTAGTTGTAACATGAGCATGAATAGACTTGGCAAGCTTAGCTCTAGTATTAAAACAATTGTCATAAAAGGTACAGTGGAATAGAGGAAGGAATGAAAGGGAATAATGGAGATAACACAGTGATGCTTAAAGAAATTCTGCCCCACTGTTGAACATTGAGAAAAGGGTTGAATAATTTGTTCTCATTCATTTTAAAGATGACCCATTGTGCTTGTGTGAGCTCTATAGTTATAATCTATGACACCGTTGGATCATGATGTTATTATTATTATTATTATAAATCACAATATTCAAAAAGTATTCTAAAGCAACTTAGTAAAAGAAACTAGTTCACTGATTTCTGCATTAGAAAACTAGGGATAGATACATTTTATGCCATACTGTGGAAGGTTATAGACAAATAAACATTTCCATGGAAACACGCATGTGCTGGCCCTCCCCCAGGCCAAATAAGAGTAAAGTTTGTGGATATGCAAACACATTAACAGTAAGGAGACATGTGTTCCCCAGTTTTTCAGTGCAATAAAAACATCCAAATTGGGGGAAAAAAAACATCATGCTTTAATTTTTTGGGATAAAAAGTTACAAGATGTGGCTTTAATTAATATCATATCAGTCACCATACTTAACCGTCGGATGTTTGGACACATCTATGCATTTCATGATTTTTTGTGTGTTTGTTTTGCTTATAATAATAATATTATTATTATTTTATTTTATTTTTATTTTTTTTACTACTTTCTATATTTCAGATATATACCATCCATCCATCCATCCATTTTCTTCCGCTTATCCGGGGCTGGGTCACGGGGGCAACAGTCTAAGCAGGGACGCCCAGACCTCCTTCACCCCGGACACTTCCTCCGGGGGGACCCCAAGGCATTCAAGAGTTTCAATATGTGAAGCAATAATGGGTATGTTTTTAGAAGGTAACAACATTATAACACGGCTTAAAGCTCACAAGAGTTAAACGCTAAATAAATGTAGAGATCCTTATTAAACATTGCATTGCATTGTGTGTAGAATTCCTCAGTCGTCCAGGTAGAATCCATGGCAAAAGGAGAAATTAAATTTGTCAACAGGACAAAAGTTTATTTGGTTGAATAATCTTTTGTCCACAACTGAAGAACTTCTTCAGTTCTGAAGATTCAGCTTGGATGAGCTGCGAAACGTTTACCTGGCCAGCCAAATGATATCTCTCTGTATTTCCTATACACCGTGATACCATTTGGACACTCTCCATCCACTCTCGCTCCTCCGGTTCCAAACCGACTCCGCGATTCTGATTCGTTCAAAGATGGTGACGTCAGTGCACCCGCCTTTGCCCGCAAAGTCACTCTTAGGCAGCGGAAGTTCCGCCTCAGTTTTGAATCAAGATGGCGCAATCTCTGATTGGTTCACTTAGCTGTCTGTCTACGCGCAACCGCAGCGCATTCTGTGGACCAAGCGTTACCAGACTCATCCGCTGGTACAGCGATGAGTCATGGATTCTTCCAGGCAAGCGAAACGTATTCGCCCAAATAAACTTTTGTCCAGTTGGCAAACTTAATTTCTCCTTTTGCCTTTGCATTGCATTGTACTCCTGCTATATTGCTTCTGTTTGTGATTAGCTTCACAGTGAGTTATTGCTGTGCTAAAACAAATTATTGTTTGTGGTCACTAGCTTCTCATCCATACAATCATCAACAAATATTCTAACTGGAGTGCCCACAATTTTCAAATGCTTTCATGAGGCAACCTGCAGCTACATAGTTGAAATGTTAATGGCAGGTTTGGAGGGAGAAAAAACAATGATGTAGTAAACAATTGCATGTTGCCATTTAAAATAATAATAATAATAATAATAATAATTTGATTTGTTGGGTTTTGAATGCAGATGACATTATAAACAGATTGAAATTTCAACTCACATGCTGAAAATTAAGCTAAATATTTTCAAAAGCAGGTGTTGTTATTTATTTAAAGATGCGGTTCCAGAGTTTTACTGTCTTAAAACATGAAAAACAGACCAAAACTCACCATGGTGACAACTTTGACACCAGAGCAGAATTTTGCAGTTTGGCCATGAAGCAAAAATTAACATGCGCAAATACTGCACATGTGAACTGGAGAAAGACAAATCTTGCTCAATTACATGGGGAAAAATTGGGTACAAGCGCCAAGGGTAGACACTATAGGCAATGCCATTTTGTTAATTTTGGTTTATTTTAGTCTCTTTATTACCCTTCAACAACCACACTGTCAAGACTGCCCCAAAGATCAGCCTTTAAAGTAGCAAGTACATACAGCAAACTGTAAAATCATAGCAATATTTTTGACTCATCATATTATAAGACTGATTTATCCAAACCTTAACACCAAAATGAGAGGAAATTTTTGTTATTTGGCTATTTTTATGTATTTATTTTTGATTATTTTGTATTTTCTTATGTCAACAAAATCAAAACTTAAACTGGCCTCAAAATATGTGCAATTTTGTCTTATTTTTATATGAAAACATTAACTGATGAGAAATGTGTTCTCACATTTATAGAAAGGAACAACAATAGAAGTTTTAAAAAGATGTCAGAAATGAAATTACCTTAAGGTGTTCCATGGAAAAAAAATATTTAGAACATTCTCCATGGAGAGATAGGTTTATGCTGTACAGTGAAATATTATAATCAAAGGAGTAACATTCACATGGCAACAAGCTGGTGGATTCTCTCCTCCTGGCCAAGTAAAAATAAGATAAGATAAAACGGATATTCAAGAAGGGGAAAAATGTTACATACTATTAAGGCTTTATTTTTTTAATTGTTTGCAAACATTACAGCAAGCCTATTCAGTAACAGGCTATTGGTGTGTGTATGTATGTGGACTTTAGAGTAAGGACCCTGAAAATGGAGAAAGACCCATGATGTTCAACTGAGCAAAAGGTCAGTTGGGTTGGTACGGCATGCTTTTCAAGTTGTTTGTCATTGTCCAAAGAGGTACCAATCTCAACCTAAAATCAGAATAAACAAAATGGTCAGAATAAAACACCTCTCTGCTGTTTGGTATGAAATGCTAAAGGTTATCTTTTTAAGACAGAGCCCCGTGGTACCTGCAGCTCTTGCACCTGTCAGGAGCACAAAGGTCGTGATGAAGGCAGAACATGCTTCTCCTGACACAATCCAGGGACATTTTAGGTTATCCTCTAAGGCTACGTTCACACTGCAGGGCTTAATGCTCAATTCCGATTTTTTTGTGAAATCCGATTTTTTTGCAAGGCCGTTCACATTTCCAGTTAAATGCGAATTGTATGTGATCTCCAGTGTGAACGCTAAACTCCCCAAAAGTGTCCCGCATGCGCCTTGGAGGACACGATGACGTCACACGCAGCGAACATGCTCAATGTTTACGGAAGTAGCCTAAAGTTGCTTTCGTACCAGAGCCAAAACATGTACAGCTTATTTGTTTTAAGGAGGAGAAGGAGAAGGACAAGGTTTTTGGCCACAGCGTTTTGCGGGGCAGTGGCAGCAACGTGTGCAGAAAGGAACATGTGGGTGCGGAGTCACAGGCAGGAGGGGTGGGATTGCTACGTGCTTCGCCACTTCACTGATACGAGTTTATATACTATTTTCGCATGACGAGAAGAACGTTTGTGCACATTTGTGAACGCCTACTTGTACCACTCTCATTGGAGGAAACACACTCAGGTCGGATGAATGCGACCTGGCCGTTCAGACTGAAGTCGCATGCCAAAAGATCGGATATGTATCGGATTTAGGACCACATATCCAAGTGGCCTGGATCGCATTTGAAAAAATCGGATCTGTGTCGTTCACACTGTCATTAGAAGATCAGATACAGGTCGCATAGAGGCAAAAAAATCGGATTTGGGTCGTTTCAGGCTGCAGTGTGAACGTAGCCTAAGCCTAAGGGAATAAGCATGTGTGCGGAGAGGAAGATAGATTAGAATAATTTGAATTCATTAACCTATCTGTAGACAACAAAGATTTAAGATTCAAGTCGAACAGATGAATACTTGTAAGAGCCATTTTTATGTTATGAGTTCTATGTGTGGCAGCCATGTTATGAGTTTTCCAAGTATGTGTTTTCTCATTGGATGTCGGTTCTGCTTTGATGTTGAAAACGCGTTCTGATTGGCTCACTTTGATGTTCTTTATTCTTTGGTCTTTTATCTATGATCCTGTACAGCATATAATCAGACGTGAAGAACACACAGCACACAACACAGAAGGACAGAAGACACACCAGAAGACAGAAGACACACCACACCAAGATAGTTTAGTTTAGTCTTTATTTGAAGGGACAATGTACACACATTATGTACAAAGACAGAGATGTTCTGCACCAGAGTATAGCTACAAAGCTAATTTCCATCCGCAGTCCCTGGTTACATGGATAAAAAACAACGGTCTATATCAATAAAAGCAATCAAAGATTTTCTCTCTTAAAACACACACATACACACACACTGCATCACACATTTAACTTTGACACACATCTCATTACGCAGTAACACAGCAAAACATAATATACACCCACTAACATTAACCCAAAACACACAATCACACACATCCATGTACTATTTACACACCATATCATTCACAATAACAATAACAATAACACATAAAAACATAATTCTTATATTTGATTTCAATGCTGTATTAACGGATTAACGGATTCACTACTGTATAACCTGCTGGTTAACGTGGTGTGTGCTGGCAGTTTGGATTATTCCACAGCCACTTTTTCAGTTCTGTGGAAAAGGTGGAATAGTCCGTTAGATTTATGAGATTAGTTGGTGTATCATTCCAGTCTTTAATGGCTCTGTAGGAAAAGGAAGATTGTGCAAATGGAATTTTGGGTTTTGGTATACTGCATTGGCTGTTGGTGGAAGCTCGTGTGGTTCGTGTTGTTACTGTGGATGTGTACTTGATGAAGTTCTTAAGAGGAGCTGGTGCAGAGTTATTTAGTATTTTGTGGGCCATTCTAATTGAGGCATATTTCTGAATATTGTTGAAGTTTAAGAGTCTGTATTTTTGGAGGATTGTGCAATGATGGCGTTGTCGCGGCTTCTTGTCTAAAATTTTGAGTGATTGTTTGTGGAATGATTCTAAAGGTCTCAGTGTGGTTTTATTGGCCTGGGACCAGCAGGTTATACAGTAGTGAAACCGGGACATAATCATGCTGTTAAAGGAGATTTGGGCTGCCTCTAGTGTCAGTGAGTTTCTTATACATTTGAATGTTTTGATATTGTATTTTAAGCTATGACACATTTGTTTTATATGTTTTTTGAAGGTGAGATGTGGGTCCAAGATGACGCCCAGGTAGCGATACTCTTTTACATTTTGTATTTTTTCTCCGTTCACAGTTATGTTTGGGAAGTATGATTTCTTATTGTTATTTACAAAGTACATTGTGACGGTTTTCTTGATATTTAATACATAACACACACACACACAAGAAGAAAGCGATCACGCTACGTAGGTAGTGTGGATAAGAAGCAGTGGTCTGGTGGCCAGGAGGTTACCCCAAGCCGAGAGATGATGAGGTATTAGGACGTCCTGGACCACAGAAGCTACACAGTCTTTTGACCGTCACGTAGCAAGGTCATGTGGGACGTCACGTAACAACGTGAAACGTCATGTAACAACGTCACGTAAGACGGATTCCTTTCGGGAGCACACGAAGCACGGTCTCCTGAGCGACAAACGGGAATACGCATCGCTACAAGGCACGTACGGACAACAAAGAAGAACGTCAAGTAGGACCGTCGACATCGAAACATAGGGTGATTCCTGTCGGGAGCCAAGAAGTACAAGAAAGCCCGGTCTCCCAGTGACAGGCAGGAACTCACCACTAAACGACACGTAAGGACGTCAAGAAGGACGTCACAACCAGTGTTGTGCAGTAACGCGTTACTAATAACGCGTTACTGTAACGCCGTTACTGTTGACAGTAACTAATACTGTAACGCGTTACTTTTAAAATAAAGGAACTCAATTACCGTTACTAAACGGCGCGTTACCGCGTTACTGAACCTGCTCATTTTGAAACTGGCATCATGTGCGTGACTCGCATAGGCACAGGGGAATTTTTTTTCTCCCTTTGGTAAGGGCGGGATAAGTAATGATGTTTGGCTAAAGCAGAGTAAGATTACATGTTGAGCCAACCAGAGACACCCAGTGGGCGGTGGGTGGGTTCTACACACAATCCCAGCACACAGTAGCAGTGTTGCCAACTTGGCGACTTTGTCGCTATTTTTAGCTACTTTCTGGACCCCCCTCGCGAGAAAATTAGACAAAAGCGACTAGCGACAAATCTAGCGACTTTTTTTGGTGATCAGAGGCTCCAAGATCGCGGGAGGGGGAAAAAAATAATTGCGCCGTTTTCTCTCTTTCCCCGTTCAGAGAAAGAGACAGAGAGACACAGGCAGAGAGGGGCGGGGGCGGAGTTGAGAACAGCGTGGACTGTTGTGGACTGTCGCTTCCTTGTTTTTTTTCCTCACTCACTCACAGGCAGACAGACACCACTCACCAGTCTCTCCTCTGCTCCCTCCCATCTCGTCAGATCGCCTCGGAGTCTGGTCATTCCTGTGTATGCCTATGCGCTCTGATTTGTTTTCTTTTTCTTTTTGGCGACAGAAAGTCACACGTAGCACTGCTTAAAAGCTAGTTGTACAGCACAGAAAGAAAGCTAGTTCTTTAGCACCAAAAAAATAAAAATAAATAAATAAAAAGCTATAGTTTGCCCACTATAGCACAAAAAAATAAAAAAGCTCTCACGTTTGGATTGGACCGCTCGCTCGTCTAGCTACTTTTAGCTACTTCTGGGCGGGCCAATAGCTACTTCCGATGCTGGGGAGTTGGCAACACCGCACAGTAGTAGCGCACACACACAATACACACACCCCGTGTCAGATGGCGAGTCCCGAGTCGAAGACAGAAGTATAGGCAGTATTTTAACCTCGTCGAGGTAAAAGATAAAAACGTACATGTTACGTGCACATTGTGTCAAAGACCAAAGACTTTGTCCACGTCCAATATAAGCAACTCGAATTTAATGAAGCATCTCTGGACGGCGCGCGCTTCTGTTAAACTAGTGGCCCCCAGCAGGCCCCATGATGATAATCGCATGCTATGAAGGAGAGAGGAGTAGGAGGAGAGGAGGAAGAGGAAAGGAAGAGGAAGAGGAGAGGAGGAGGAGAGGAAGGGGCAGAAGAAGCAGGCCCCATGATGATAATCACATGCTCGGTGCCGTTAACAATGAAGTCCACGGTGACGGAGCCACGCCAGCCAAGCAGCAA
The DNA here is from genome assembly GCA_036785185.1 of Paratrypauchen microcephalus. Classification (NCBI taxonomy): domain Eukaryota; kingdom Metazoa; phylum Chordata; class Actinopteri; order Gobiiformes; family Gobiidae; genus Paratrypauchen; species Paratrypauchen microcephalus. The sequence continues at coordinate 876,543 of JAVJIX010000196.1, forward strand.
AAGCTGCACTGTAAAAAAAATCCAAATTATTTGACATTTTTTAACTAAAAAAAAAAAGTAACGCATTAGTTACTTTCCTAGGTAACTAGTTACTTTTATAGTGTAGTAACTCAGTTACTAACTCAGTTACTTTTTTGGGTTAGTAACTAGAAACTGTAACTAATTACTTTTTCAAAGTAACGTGCCCAACACTGGTCACAACACATACAGAGCCTTACACAACACGCATAGGAAAACCACAAGTCTCAGAAATTCCTTCTTCCGTTTCCTTCTTTATTCCTTTTTTGTTAACTCTGTATGACCTTCACTTTAGTAAAGATAGAAAAGACATACTTTTGATTCAAGACTTTATTTGTGTTATGTGACGCGTCGGAAAGAAACTTCAAGAGAGGCCGAGGCTAGTGAGTCGGTTTGCCGCAATCACAATACTGTTGTTGTGTCCTTGGGCAAGACACTTAACTCACATTGCCCCCAGTGTCTGTGTACGCTGGTGTATGAATGGGCGAGTGGTTCCTTGATGTAAAGTGTTTTGAGCCTTGAAGATGGAAAAGACACAGTATAAAACTGTTTGCCATTTACCATGATCATATTTGTTTCTGACTTAAGGCCTGAAAATAAACTGTATAAAGAAGTGGACTAAGTGAGTGTGACTTCACCCATTGTGTTCAGCTCCAGTCAAATTAAGCTCACTGAGGCTATTAGTTATAGGATTGAATTTGACAGAATTGGAATTGATTTATGGATAAAATAGCTAAATAAAACCCCAGGATCTTGTAGAGCGGGTTATACAAACATCTTAAGCTCACAGCAGCAGTTACAGAGATACAATTTTCCACTGTTTCTCTCCATCATGGACACTCCTGCTCACCCACTGCACTAGACTATAGAGCAGTGGTCAGCAACCCGCGGCTCCAGAGAACTCCATGTGGTTCTTTCATCCTTCTGTTATGACTCATGACAATGAGTATTTAATTACAATGTATTTTTATTTTAGTTTGTTCATTTTTAAATGTATTTCTAAATTTGTAGATACTGGTACACTTAAAATAATTAACATTAAAATAAAAAGTTTTTTGTCACTCAAAATATGGGACACAGCCGCTGATGTGCGACACCCGGCACATATTTAGCAACTCAGACTTACCGGCACATACCCGCCGCATGATTTATTGAGCTTTTCAACCCCTGGTAGGTAAATGATGGACAAATCCAAGAAAAAGAAAAGTTTCTGGAGCAAAAAGAACATTTAATGCTACGTTGGCAGATTTATTTGCTTTCACAGCTGATGAGACTAATTTACCAGCCTATTTAACTATGTACTGTACATGTGATAAAATGATGAACCAGAGGGTGTTTTTAGTTTGCTGAGGGTGAAGTTCAAAATGTTTTTTATTACAAATAATAAATAACAACAAATAAAAATTGTGTTCTCTGTAGAATTTCATTGATTTCATAAATGCAACACACTCACTGTTATACATAACTTACAGGTAAAAAATATATAATATGGAGTGTTATCCTTATTTTAGATGTCAAAATGGTTTTGTGGCTCTGGGTGTTTTCTGTTCTGCGGGAGACGGTCAAAAATGCCGACCCCGCTATAGAATGACAGAAGAACTCATTCTCCAACAGGCTCCTACAGCTCCACTCCAGAGATACAGGACTACATTCATACCGTACTCACCTTTACGTAATAGATAACCCTATGTCCTGTTAAGCATCCTATCATTCTTGCACTGTTTGTCCTTATGAGATCTTGCATATAGATAATAGATTTTTTAAAAACTTATTTTCTCTTTTATTTTGACTTGCACATATACATTTATATAATTATGCCTTATTTGACACCTGTCTCTATATATTGTGATGTGTGGCTACTGTGTCCAAGTAATTTCCCTTGTGGATCAATAAAGTTTGTCTAAGTCTCAGTCTAAAGCCAATTGGAGTCAGAGTCTTTGGAGCTGGATGTATCCCCATGCTTACTTCCTATTTGGAACGCAGCAGCTGGAGAGTTAGCTATGACCATTTTTATTAGTACATACAGTCTATGGATCCAACGAAGGTCAGGGACCAGACTGACTTCCCTCTGTATAAAAAATACACAGTGATATCATTTTGTATTAGTCAGATAACCACCTGCATGTTCTTTGTATGAAATGTTAAATAGTATGGCATTAAAAATATGTGCCACCAAATGTAGGCAAATCTGGCATCACCCCGCTCATCTAGAGCTAAATTCTGTTGCATATGACTGATTTTGATTTGGTGGGATTATAACTACTGTAATATAAATTATAGTTTTATACATTTTTTTTCTGATATTTTAGACAAAATAAAAATATTTTCTTATATTTGTATTTGTCAGATTCACATTTCTGTATACATTAGAGGAGTATTGTTAGGTAACAGTTACAGAATTCCCTCGTGTGATGTCATGATTTCCCACAAGAAAGTAAAATTTATACTTAAAAAAGGCCAAATTGGGAAAACTAATGTGAATGATTTTTTGCACAAATCTTAAATATAATGATCTTAAAGCCCCAGTGTGTAGGATTCGTGGCGCATAGGTGGATGGTGCTATTGCACTTTCTGTTTTAGCTACGGCAGACCTCGAGGGTCACCCAGGCGCGGTCCCGTTTTTTTTTTTTTTTTTTTTTTCTCATGAAAACACACATTCCTGATCATGTACCATGACACTCTACACATCAAATGAAACCTTACAGTCTCCACTTTTTGACTATGCAATTCATTTCCCTGCACAACAAACACTCCCCGAGCAAATGGGGCTTTTATACGGAAAAGCACAAAAAACGAGGTTAGCTTACCTTAGAATGCTTTGCACAGGTCAAACTCTGTATTTCACCATAAACTTGCTCTCAATTTGTCCGTAAGGATCCAGCGAATAAAATCCAGTAAAACAATTTAGTCCAAAACACGTGTTAGATCCATTACGACGTGTGATCCGGCAGCATGCTTGTGTTGTTTACCCAAAACCACGAGCCTTCCTGAAGGCGAAGGCGGAGCCCAAATGTCCTTCTTCGGCTCTCGTATTCAAAATGGCTGCCTCTGCATTGGGTACTAGAATACTTTGATTTCATGATGGAAGTGAAAAGGCTTGGAAAACAATGTATTTTTGAATGGGTATCTTCAATTTCAGTAATTAACGGGTAAAAATCCTACACACTGTTCCTTTACAGGTGCTCTATGTAACTTTTAATTGGGTGTCCATCACTTTCTTGTGTCTATGGATTTGTCAATGCTTTGCCTGGAATGTTCCACAGTATGACATTAAACAGATCTATCTTACATTTATTCAATTACAGGTGGTTTTAAAACTCAAAAATACCCAGAAAACCAGGCATACTGACTGTCAGCAGGGTTGCCTCTCCACAGAGCTGTAACTTGATCTGGTTTGGTCGCCATCGAGAGAGAAAGGTTTAATCCCATACTGTGAAACATTCCAGACAAAGCAATAACATCTCCATGGAGAAAAGGAGGTGGTGAAGTTATACAATGTACCTTTAAGTGTGTTGTAGTAAAATGAGTGATCTACCCTGCCATAAGGACTTTAACTTAGACTCTATAGACACAGAAACCCCATAGAATTCCACTTTGGTTTTTCACACAGACCACACATATGCACGTCCTGTCAGCTGTCAGCTTGAACAAGTAAATTAAAGCTGCTTTCAGAAAATCAGAATAGAAATGGTGCCAGTGAAAGGTCATCCATTGCTGGGAAAATTAAAACAAATCAAATGTGTTAAAATTTCAAATCCTTGACATTATACTGGTACAAAATAAGTCCAAAAAAGAGTGTGTAGAATCCCTCAGTCGTCCAGGTAGAATCCATGGCAAAAGAAGAAATTACATTCGTCAACAGGACAAAAGTTTATTTGGTCGAAAACTTCTCGCAGCTCATCCAATCTGCGTCTTCAGCTCTGGTCAGACGCTGGTGGACACTGCCTTATATCCGCCTGAAGGGAGGAGCTACTCTATAAGTTAGCAATGACAGGGCCCAATGCAAAACCATGGATTTACCTGTAGAAGTTTCCTCTGAACTGGAAATAGCTGGTATTTTAACAAATTTCTAGCAGTTGGTCAGGTGAAAGTTTGGTTCTCTCTTCTAGCTTGGTATCCTGCAATATTCTCCTTCTTGCTGCCTTCACCACTACCAATGTAAGGATACAAGTGAAAAGAGAGGTCACATCAAAGGAAACCATTGTCTCGTCTGGGTCAAACTGGAGATGCTTGACTTTGTTCACAAATTTGGCTGTGTTCTCAATATGGTGCTCTGTGTTACCCACCAGAGGAGCCAGGATGGTTTTTAGGTGTTTGGCCACATTGTATATGATGGAGTCTGTGCTACACACAATGGGTCTGAGTGGTACTCCTTGTTTGTAAATCTTTGGGAGGCCATAGATGCAAGGGATGGCGTCACCAGGATACCGTGTAATACAGCTGTCGATCAATGACTTCTTCCTTCTCCAACTTCTGCAAGCAATCACTGATCTTCTTTTTGAACCCATTGGTGGGGTCTCTTTTTAGTTATTCATAGGTTGCGGTGTCACTGAGTAGGCTGTACACTCTAGCCTCATAAGGCTTTTCACCTTAGCCTCATAATCACCTGTGGCTAAAAAAAAGAGGCAACTGCAGTTCTCATCGAAACACTGAATCATTTTAATTAAGCAAAAGATCTGAACACGTGAGTCACTCTGGGGGATTTACTCATTTGTAGTTCAAAATTTGAGAAAAATAATTATTTGGGAGATAATTATTCTTTAAAAAGCCTTGACAGTTTTGTGAATGCAGTTTGCAGTTGAAGACTTTTCATTAGTGGACAAATAACTCCAATCCTCAAGTGCAATAATGAGACTCATGTCTTATTATCCTTATTAGGATAATAAGACATGAGTGAAGGGTGAAGGAGGTCTGGGTGTCCCTGCTTAGACTGTTGCCCCTGCGACCCGGCCCTGGATAAGCGGAAGAAAATGGATGGATGGATGGATGAATGGATTGATTTTTACATCTCTTGACAGCTTATTTGTGTTTTCACATATTTTATTCCAATCATCATTTGTCAGGTTCAAATATCTGTGAATGAAACAAAACACAACTGCTATATTTTTGATGAGGGAACAACATTATAACATGACTTAAAGGCAAATAAACGTTTTTTTACAATCTGAGCCTTCTTTCGGCAATAAAACAAGTAGTTTTACTCACCCATAGCATTTTTCTGTCAATTGGAGCAGTATCGCAGAACTTATGTTGAGCCGTTCTGTTCTACTAATGATCCCGTATCTTTTAACATGGTGCTGTATCATTTGCTCGGGGCATTACTTTGCGGTGTCCAAATAACACAAACTTTAGCACTTTTCAAATCATAGAAGCCCGATGTCTTAATGTAAGAAATCGTTTGAAGCAAAAGTGGCCTGTAATCCGAGATTTATCCATAGTTTCGAGTAGATGAGGACGCCAGTGCGCATGCGCGGACTGCTCCTGGGCCCCAAACATGAAACGCAAAGCTGAAAACTATGGATAAATCTCGGATTACAGGCCACTTTTGCTTCAAACGATTTCTTACATTAAGACATCGGGCTTCTATGATTTGAAAAGTGCTAAAGTTTGTGTTATTTGGACACCGCAAAGTAATGCCCCGAAAACAAATGCTAATGGTTACGCTACAACATAACTTTCTTCAAACAGCTCCAAATGACACGAACGTGATATGGGTGAGTCAAACGACTTGTTTTATTACCGAAAGAAGGCTCAGATTGTAAAATAACGTTACTTTGCCTTTAAAGCTCTCAAGAGTCCATTTGTCTAATATAGGACTAAATTTCCACACTGATTTTTAATATTTACAAATTATACAACAGTTAAAAAAAAACACACTCTCTTCTGATACCATAAGGTCACAATAGATAACTCAAAATGTATGTAAAAGTGCCCTGTGCGTTATTTCAAAAGTTCAAAACTCCATGCACAGCTTCCAGGTGCTGGTAACAACAGGAACATTGAATAATTCCAGAAAAGACAAAATTTACCACATACTCTTATTCCTTTATTGGGCTTAGAGCAAACATATTTTGATTCTACCTGATGACGCTGTGGAGGCGAAACGCGTTGTTTGCTCTAAGCCCAATAAAGGAATAAGAGTAAAGTGAAGCGAGTGTGCGGTACATTTCTTCTTTTCTGGAATTGCCCTGTGCGTTATGTTCATAGTCCCGAAATGGTGGAAGATGGGACTTGTTGGTGCCGTGGAGGAACGCTGTCCTGAGTCATCTGGTTGTGGGGTGGAGGACAGCTGTCGGATGCAGGAAGTGCTCTTCCAGTATCTCGTAATGCGGGCAAGTTGTACGGTCTTGACCGCTCTGCCCTGGCGTTTTTCCATTTGATTTTGATTTGCTCAGGCGTCCAAACGAACCCTGCCTGCTCCATCTTCAACGCTATCTTCTGATAAAGACTAGCGTTTCTTGTCCGCCCATAAATTTTAAAATGTTTAGCTCACGCACCTGGTGCATGAACTCTGTTTCTTCATCTGTCCAGTAGTGCGTGCTTGTTGCTTTCTTCGCAGCCATGTTTTCGTCTGAAAGTCCGGCCACGCCGTCAGCACCTCCTACCACTCTTACCACTTCCGGGTGAAATCCCTGGCACATGCGCAGTACGCAAATCCGATCCGAAATCGTGCACATGGCGACGCCAAGTGGTTTGCTATGGGCCTAAGCCAGGGGTTCCTGGGGGATTGGGGAAACCAATCCCAATCCAATCCGTTGCCTGTGCACATGCAACCGTTACGATCCCAATCAGTTTGCAATCGGTTTGGACTTTTCCATGTGCACGCCATGACAGTAGCTCCAGGACAGTTTGAAAAACAAGAAAGAAAAGTGCATGCAGGCAAGAATGGAATAAAGTAAGTAAATAAGTAATAATAATAACTAGTATGCTAACATGCACTTCCTAAATAATAAAATACTTTACAATCACATGCAGACAGTACACAGCAGACTTATCTTGACCTTAAGAGCTGCAAATACAATATATCTACACTGCTCAAGGATTATTTGGACTATGGAACATTTTATGCAAAGGCCTTGCAGGTGGTGGACCCTCAACTAGTGTTGTCATGATACAAAATTTCAAATTTGATTTTGATACTAAGGAATAGACAATAGAATGTCATTCTCAACTTTAAATCATAGTACTTTCTTTTATGTTGTGGCATTTTATTTTACTAGTTTTGATTAGCATCAATACTTGACCCTACCTTCACCCCAAAAGCTTACATAGTTCGAATTTAAATATGGAATCTTGTGTGATTCAGGTGGATATTGGTGTCTCAATAGTCTAAACTCTAAATAAATAGTTACAATTATAAAAGCACACACGCACCTTTGTACGCAAAAGGCTAAATTGGTGAATCGTGACATCTGAGTAACATTCCAAGAACTCTGTGTATTCTCTGTGAAGAGTGGAAAAATCTCAGTGAAACCAGTGAGAAATGTAATTAATAGTTTAAGAGAAGAGCTCAGGAGAAGTGCCTCACAACAGGATTTAAACCTTGAGTGTGGACCACCATTCAGCGACATTCAAGTGGTGCGCTGAAGGACACGTACAAAGATGGCTGGAAAATGAGGAGAATGTGATATTGTGTGACTGTGATTGTGTGTGCCATTAAAAAAAATGTGTCACCATGGAAACAAGGTGATACTGCCAGGACAAGTTATAGGTCATATCTGCGAAGTGATCTTGCTCATCGTAAGATGTTTGAAGGGGTTTTTGTTTTGTTTTGTCAATTTGTGCGTGGATTTTGTCAATTTGTTTTACACTTTTTTTTTTTTTTTTACACTATGGTCCTTTACGTCCATTTTTCATAAATATTCAAGTTGTAAATATCATAAATATTCAGGTTTGTCAAGTTGTAGTGTACTGCAACTTGACAAACCTGATGCAATGTGCTGTAGTTTCATTAGTGGGATGCACGCCAGTTGTGTTGTGATAGCACTCTGAAGGGAGAGTGAAAAAGTTTAATTTATTTAACATGTCAATATGTTATTTTCACTGAATACAGCATTTTCAAAACAATAAAAGGTAACATGGTGATCTAAATATGTTATGTGTTTGCAATAGTGATACCCCTCTTTTAAAAATGCAAGCTAGTTTGTCATGCTTCAGACAAGAGTGTCAAGTTTGTGGAGAAGCAAGGATGCTTGGAATAAGAATGTTTTTTAGTGCAATAAACACATCAACAAATGACAAAAAAGAAGAGGGAAGAGGGTTCGTCAAATGCTTTTCTTCATGGAGATGTTATTGCTTTATCTGGAATGTTTCACAGCATGACATTAAACCTTTCTATCTGCATGGAAACCAGACCAGGCCAAGTTAGAGGTCATAGCTGTAGAGAGGCAACCCCACTCACAGTCAGGCCACGTCTCAACTCTCTTTCCTCACTTCCTTCTCCTCGATTTCTCGCCTTGATTTTTTAGCTGTCAATCAAATGTGTTTAATTAAGTGGTGTTCCAAAGAAAACCAGGGAATGATTTATGGAATGAATATCTTATATCATCTCTCCTCTCTGTGCCTCCTCTGTGGGTGGGACTTCCTCACCCATTTCCTACAGAATCAAGGAGAGGAATCAAGGAGAAGGACGCGAGGAAAGAGAAATGAGACTACTTATAATTGAATAATGTAAGGTAGAGCTGATTAATGTCAAACTGTAACATTCAAAGCATAGCAGTGACACATCCACAGAAACAAGCAGTCATCAGTCCCATTAGGCTTTTTCTTATCTTAGTAATAAAGTCAACTGCATAATTTCACACTATTTCCTGGACTTAACAGCATCCCGAATCACCCTTTGACTGGAGCCTGAGATCAGAAGCCCCTCCACTGAAGGTTACCTCTGACCAAACAGTTGAGAAGCCTCGATGTGAAGCGAATGTGACTGAGCCGGGGAACCTGGAGCTGTGAATTAATCATACGCCCCGAAGCCAGTGTCTATCCGGTGCCCCAGTCAGCCGGACACTCTGATTGGCTGTGACGTGTGCTGATGGCGTGCTCACTGTCAAGCAGGTGTTGTCAATTAGAAGTAGAAAAAGCAGTTGGAAAAAGCAGTCATTAGGCTGGGTTCTACGCCTGCAAGACAGCCACTTAATGGAACTATTATATTCACATCTTCTACTTCTCTTAGGCAAGCGCAGTAATCAGCAGCTTATAAAATACTGTCATCTGTGATCAGCTTCAGGAGCATTGTGGATAATAGGGAAGGCAGTTTACAGGTGGATTCAAAGGGAGTCAATCAGGCAAGTTAAAGCAGTGTATCTGAAAGAGGTTTTCATGTTTTTTCTAATTCTGACTTGGTTTGGTGGGATGGTACCTCTGGTCAATATTTGCCATAATTTTACAGCAGTTAAGTTGCAAAAAAAAAATACAGGTAGCAATGAGTTCTAAAACAATCTCTGCACCTGTGTCATCAGAATTCTATCCATAATGCATTTTACAAAATAAACGTGTTGTCATTTATTTTTTATTAGTCTAATCCAGACACCTTTTGGCCCTTGTTTACATTATGGTTGCCCATAACAGTTATGGAATTGATTTTACTTATGTCATTTATGCTGCTTGTGTCCAACCAGAATGTTAAGTACAATGTCAGTTAGCTTGTCTTAATCACTGCGTGCACATGGTAGGATCGTATTTGGAGAAATCCAAATCCGACAGACCACTCGGCGGGTGGTCTGTCCTTAGATCCCAGTGCACATGAAGCTCGTGTAATCGGATAATGGTCAGCGAACTGGCTGGCTCCGCTATGCTATGTGGCACTGTAGTCGAACTACTTCCGGGTGAAGGCTACTCAATAAAAACACAACAAACTATGTGGCGGTATACAAAGATGGCGCTCGACGCTTGACGGACCAGCATTGGTGTATGTGTTGTGCATTCTTTCTTCACAGCCATGATTTCGTCTGACTTTTTTGGCAACAATCGCTACTTATGACGGCGTCGGCGCCTCCTGCCATTTCCGGGTGAAATCCTTGGCGAAAATTTCTGCGCATGCACAGTACGCCAATCCGATCCGATATCGTGCACAAGGTGGCACCGAGCGGATTACTATCGGCCTAAGCCAGGGGTTCCAATCAGATTCGGGAAACCAATCCCTATACGATCCTTAGCCTGTGCACATGAATTCGATACGATCCCAATCCAGTTGCAATCGGATTTCACTCGTCCATGTGCACGCAGTGATTGAAATAAGTAGTCTTACCTGTCATAATGCACTTTAACCTAAAAAAAAATACATGATGTGGTATAGTTGGATTTATTTATTTATTTTAAATTTTTTAAAGCCCCAGTGTGTAGGATTCGTGGCACATAGGTGGATGGTGCTATTGCACTTTCTGTTTTAGCTACGGCAGACCTCGAGGGACCCGTGCACGAGCCGCGCGCCGCTACTCTATAAATAAAATGCGGTCCAGTTTTTTTTGTTTTGTTTTTTTTTTTCTCATGAAAACACACATTCCCGATCATGTACCATGACACTCTACACATCAAATGAAACCTTACAGTCTCCTCTTTTTGACTATGCAATTCATTTCCCTGCAAAACAATCACTCCCCGAGTACATGGGGCTTTTATACGGAAAAGCACAAAACGAGGTTAGCTTACCTTAGAATGCTTTGCACAGGTCAAACTCTGTATTTCACCATAAACTTGCTCTCAATTTGTCCGTAAGGATCCAGCAAATAAAATCCAGTAAAACAATTTAGTCCAAAACACGTGTTAGATCCATTACAACGTCTGATCCGGCAGCATGCTTGTGTTGTTTACCCAAAACCACGAGCCTTCCCGAAGGCGAAGGCGGAGCCCAAATGTCCTTCTGTGGCTCTCGTATTCAAAATGGCTGCCTCTGCATGGGGTCAATCCCCCTTTTATGTGACTATATCTAAGTCCAAAAGAATACTTTGATTTCATGATGGAAGTGAAAAGGCTTGGAAAACAATGTATTTTTGAATGGGTATCTTCAATTTCAGTAATTAACAGGTAAAAATCTTACACACTGTCCCTTTAAAGTAGACATATTGTCTGTGTGGTGAGTGAACTGAGGTGTCAAATGGGAGCTGACGTCGCCGTAAACGTGATTACAGCAAAGCACCATGAAGTTGTTGCACCTTCTATGGATATCTGCACTTAGAGAGCAGCAGATTAAAAAAAAAAAGTACCAAAATAGCTACTCAATGCTGCTGAATCTCATGCCTTTCACTGATTAAGAAAATAAATTGGAGAATCGGTGGCAGTCAGCATGGGGGTTGATTGGTAATATGGCGTCAAACATGTATGAATCACTCCAAATAAACTTCTAGAGGGTAAATGGGAAGTGGAACTCTGAGAAGTTGATTTTGCAGAATAGGTCGGGTTTCATTTTAAAAATCATCGAACATGGATGTATGAAATCCCTCTGTAATCATTCAAAAGTAAGAAACTGTACGCTAGCTAAATCCATAATGTGATCATCTGAACACGTCTTCCATTCGATTTTCAAATATCAAAAATCAACACAAACAATAATACCTCCATCCAAATAACAATACATGCATACTAATCAAGGAAAATTGATTGAAACAAAATGTTAAAGATTGAAAGAGTTATTTTAAAATCCATTTATGCTTCTAAATACAAGTTATTCTACACGAAGTCCATTGATTACCTATGACACGTGTCACCAGGTGTTTTTCAGTGATCTCTTGTGCTCTAACACACACCAAAAGTCCAATGGAATTATGGGGTTATCTAATTGTTATCAGCTATGTAAGTGTACCCATATAAAATATACAATGAAAAGTTCTTGTCCTTCAAATGAAAACTCTTGAAATGAAAACTCTTGTCCTTCAATTTCTTACCAGGCAGTATGGTTAGGTGGAGGTTAGTGTGGTGAAGAGGTGTGTGTGTGTGTGTGTGTGTGTGCTACAGTTGCATATGGTGTGGGAGGAGAACACACAGCCTTTATATGAACAAGTCTCATAGGTGCAGTTTAATGGTGCAGGATATAAAGTACCAAATGAGATACTATCAAAAGCACTGAGTCTGTCACTTCTGGGGGAGTCTTCACTTGGTCATTAACTTGAACCAGATGGACCTATTTGGCAAGTTAAAAGGTTAAAGAAAAAGTTACTGCTTTGCATAGAATAATCCACAGAAGAGCGTTCTTCTCCACGAAGACACCATTGGGTCAAGTTTCAGGTATGATCTGTGGAGAGATGGCTACACTGAAGTATGCATGTTTTGCCCTTTTTATCCTTTCATGTTTCATCACACAGAAACTTTCATAGTTTATATCAAGTAGAAAAAAAATCCCAAAAAAAATACACAAAGCAGAGCACAATTCTAAATAATATTGATTGCCTCACACTAGGCAGACTTCATCCAAAAGTTATCACATTTCCCCTGCCCTTTAAACATTGAGTCAACAAAATAAAGCTGTTTTCATACATTTTGATTTGCCAAATAATAATTTCTGTGAACACTGGGGGAGTTTGGGCCCGGTGCATGATATGAACGCTAGGCAACAGTAATGGAATTGCCTCGTGTGATGTCATGATGTGATGTCGTGAAGTAATATTGACAATGACTTGATTTCCAACAAAAAGAGTGAGTGTGACTAACTGAAAACCTGCTGTCTAATATTAGCTTGTGATTTTAATGTTATTTGAGAGGGACTTGTTAAACAGCAAAAATCAGCTCACCTGTTGTAATCCCTAGTGTTAGTTATTTGTCCAGTAAAACCTAAAAATTTGTGTTTTTCCTTTGTCAAAACGCTTAGTGTTTCTCATTCTTTCTTTTTTGTTTTTTTTTAATGAAAGGTGCAATGTGTAACTTTTCTGGTGGAGGGTTTTCTGCTTGCATGTATCCTAAAAATTGCTAGTGCTTTGAGTGGATTATTTCACAGTATGGAAATAAACGTGTTATCCCAATGAAAACAAGTTAAAGGTCTGATGTGGAGAAGAAAGCCTGCACATAGTAAGAACTCGTGTTTGGAAGGGAATTTTGAACTAAAAAAAACACCTGTAATTGAATAAATGCAAGGGAGATATGTTCAAAGCCATACTGTGGAACCTTCTATGTAAAGAAATTACATCGCCATGGGGAACAGCATGTAACGGACCCCGCACCTAAGAGGTTACATCTTTAACAAATAATATAAAACACAATTGTAAATGTTTTTAAACTGGGTTCTGACATTGCCCACATGTATCTGATTGGTTTTCATTATACCAATTTTCCCAGGTTTTTTCATATTTTGTCATATTCTGAAGTTAAACCCTGTTTTCTAATTAAAATTACATTATGTTCCACTTCACTTCTCCTCCACTCGCCTTCATTCCAAAAGAATTTTCAAATTTTGAAGGAGTCTATACATTAATTATACATTATACTTCCCCAACATTGAAACAGTATAAATACAGTGATAATATTCGATTTAGTAACATTAGTAAATACATTGTGGGGGACCCATGTGGAATTTCACCCACTCATAACCCCTGAGTCCTGTGATGTCCTCCATCCACTACGTCATCTCTCAATCAGGAGTATGTGCTTCCAGGGAGAGGCCCTGAGGCTGTGGGCTGTCTGAACGCTGGCTGCACTGTGTCCTGCCCTGCTTCAAAAATACATAAGCCTGTCAAAGTGTACTGCATATGCCCTCTGAAAACTCCCTGACAGCAGCCCCTTCATAGAGCTCTCTTACTATCTACTATACTTGATATTTTTTAGGGTTTTAAACTACTTTTGTACACTTACAGGGCTCATTTGCTATTTTCTGATCTACATGTTATAATGTTTCCTCATCAAAAACATAGCTGGAGTTATGTTTTGTTTCATTCACACTCTGTTCCACCATATGATGTCATGTGGTAATACAGGAAGAGCTCTGTTGTGTTTTTAAATTGCATGTACCTTCACTAGAATCATTTGGATACTTTCAGTTTTAATATTGCCAATCTCTACCGAACTAAAAGAAAAGGGTAGCTGTTAACTTGAAAACTACTACTTCATGACATCACAAGGTAAAACAGAGGATTTTGAACTCTGGAGATGTAGACTAATATTTAAGGATTACTCAAACATGTGTGAATGAAACAAAGCACAAATCCAGCTATGTTGTATTTATAATCCATTATAACATGGATTAACATGGCTCACAAGAATAGGATTTGAGTAATATAGGACCTTTAAAGAACATGTATGTATTCTTATGGCTTTAATTCTCTTAAAATAAAAGAAAATTTACCTCTGTTTTGTTATGAACACAATTTGAGTACGTTTATGGACTTACAAAATTGCGTAGAAGTTTGGATGTTTACTGGTGACGCAACAATCCTGAGAACACACTAACTGAGAACTGAGTTCTCAGAGAAGACAACTTTATTTGTGGATTAACAAAATATGGGTGAATAAAACAAAAATATAACTCCAGGTAAGTATAAAAGTAGTATAAAAATACAAGTTTTGTAACATGCAGAGAGAAAAACACAGACATCTTCCCTGTATACAAATGCACAAAGCTCTTACCTTCTGTATGTTTTTCACAAACTCAATAGTCTGTGTTGACCTTAAATAGACATGTCGGTCTGGCCATGTTTATTTTGATTCATTTGGACCTCAACATTGCGACATGATTGGTCCACTCGCTCCTTAAAGCAGGAGCACTCCTAGATGGATTCCTGCGACTTTGTGAACTCAACACAAATATTGCAGGAATCCATCTTGCTGTGCAAAGTGATGGAGAAAATGATGCTTTCTTGTAATGTTCCGCAGTATGGCATTGAAGTTGTGGAGATAAATAGATGACTTCACCAGGTCAAGTTAGTTACAGGTCACATCACAATATGTATGTAAGAGACTTTTGAGCAATATAACACATTTAACTAAATGAATGCAAGATAGAAAAGTAAATATTGTGGAGCGTTTTCGAAATTCAATAATAAATCCACAGAGCCTTCCATCTCTTCAGGACCTGTACACCTCCAGGACATGGACACATGTAAGTCGGATTGCATCCAATCCTTCTCACCCTAGTCATGGACTTTTTGACCTGTTCCCCTCAGGCAGGAGGCTACGGTCCATTCGGACCAGAACCTCTCGCCATAAAAACAGCTTCTTCTCCTCTGCTATTGGACTCTTGAATAATAATAACACTAGGCCTGTTCCCACCCCCCGCTCTGTGTCAGTCACATGACCCCACCCCCCCGCTCTGTGTCAGTCACATGAGTCACATGACCCTGTGCTGGATTTTTTTTGCACCTGATCATTACCTGCACCTGCACTGTTATATTCTTGTATTCTCATAAATTTGTAAATTTAGGTTTTCTGCTTTATTTTATTCTATTTTATTCTGCTCTAAGTACCAAAGCAATTTCCTAATGTTGTGAACATGTTCAAACATATGGCAATAAAACCTTTCTGATTCTGATTCTGAGAGAAGCAGCTAAAAAAACAGAAAATGTCCATTTTACACATTTAAGCATTGGCATTTCATGTGTTATTATAAAATTTCCTAGAGGATGTGAATGAGGTGTGTGTTTGTGTGTGTGCGTGCGTGCGTGCGTGCGTGCGTGTGTGTGTGTGTGTGCATGCGTGTGTGTGTGTGTGTGTGTGTGTGTGCATGCGTGTGCGTGCGTGCGTGCGTGTGTGTGTGTGTGTGCATGCGTGTGTGTGTGTGTGTGTGTGTGTGCACAAATTTGGTGGTGGCTGAAGGGACAATGGTGCAGATTGAGAGCCTCACTTATGTGGATATACCCCAGGGCTCATGTGGCTACAGTGCAATGAAAGGCATTGTGGCTGGCAGTAGTTGAAATGACTCTTATCTATCTTATCTATGTCCATGGAGAATGTTATTCTCCACCTCCAGAAACTTTCATTCAAGATTTTTTATCTTTAATCGAGTATTTGGTCTAAAATAGACTTTTACTCATCATCAGTTAAGTAAGTTTTAGTTTGATTGATTCAGACAATTTTGAATGATCCTGTATTGTTCTCCACTGAATCCTCAGATAATTTCTGTTTTCATCTAGCCCGTCTCCACCCACTGCTCTGTACTTATTTGAGATTATTTTAAGAGTATAGAAAAAGGGCAATTTTTTTTATTAAATAGGACATATTGTGCTTGTGTCTGGTATATAGTTACAATCTGACACCTGTGGATCATTATGTTATCATTTGCACAATTTAAATGGCAATATTAATCTAAAACAACTTTTATAAATCCACCTGACTTCCACAACAATAGAAAACGGTGCCCAATGGGAGTAGACATCATGTAAAAGTCCTCACAATGAGGAGATGGCACCAGATTGTTTTCAGTTGTACAAAAATGACTACACAACGCTGCCGAATCCTATGTGCATCACTGATTAAGAAAATAAAATTGGAGAATGAAGAGGAGTGGTCATGATAGCGAAAGCAGGGGTAGATCATCAATATGGCATCTTAAAAATAAGTAATTAAAGATTGCTCAAACATGCACAAATCCATTATAAATACAAATGGGTGAGTAAATGGTGAGTGGAAACAACTATAGCATGGACTCAATAAAGTTGATTTTTGCATAGTAGGTCTGCTTTAAAATCTGTTGCTTATTACTGTGAAATGCCAATGTGAAGAAATTACACCATTTTAGATCAACAAAATGTAAAATGCAATAACTGTTCAAATAAAAAGGAGAAAAAAGAGAATGCTTGTAATGCACAGGCCCTGTTATTAATCACTGCAGTTTTCCCCTCCTCCACACTTCTGGGGCTTATCTGTAAAGTGTCATTGACCTGAGCACTCTGCCTTCCTGTGCACAGTGTCCATGAAAAATGACCCTGGACTCCTCCAGCGTGCTTTTGGCTCAGGTCCCTGGGGTGTGTTCCACTCACAGCAATTCAGGGCTGAGTTCCAGTCACTGTGAGGGCTAGAGACGGCCATTATCGGTCACACGCTCATTTAACCCTGATGAGTTAGGAAATATGGTCTTTGTTCTTTTAATGTTTTTTAGGGATGGGCGATACCAGTTATTTTTGTTTCGATACAATACCAAGTAATACCAGGGATACTTTCATACATTTTTTTATACTGCAGAAAAACACTAACCTGGCTCGAACTAGATACCTTGGCTTCGCAAAGCTCCACCAGGGGGCTTAGCTCCACACATTCTAACACCAGATATCTGAAAACAATCTTTGATGAAATGAAAATGGCAATGCAGACATCAAATGTGACCACTAGACTTTTGTTTGTGCTGCTTGTATTGCACGTTGTATTTTTATGTATTTGCCTGCCTAGGGACTGCGGATGAAAACTAGCTTTGTAGCTAAAATTCGGCATATTTACATTTGTTTTATACTTATGTTCATTAATGTGCATTGTCCCTATCAAATAAATAAATAAATAAATAAATAAATAAAATAAAATAAATAAATCTATTGTAAGTTGGGCACTTGCAGCTTATGAAAAAAGACAACAAATGAAGTATCACTATTCTCACTCTCACATACATACATTCTCCTCTCACATACACTACTCTTAGTCTTCTACATGCTTGATGGTTACCTGGGTACATCCTCCCTCTCTCAAACGCCTCGGCAGCTGACCTCTGTCGTACGGCTGTTGCTGCTGTGCTGGAGGGAGCTGCCTGACTAGCCTCCTGTCGTCGTTTGGTCAGTAGCATTTCGTCATGCTGAGGTTTATGATTTATGATCAAGTGTTTATTTAAATTTGTGGTATTGCCACAATATCGGATCATTTTTTGGCACACACTGCACTTCGCAACATTGTCATCCACGGTGTAGAAGTAACTCCACACATTGTGGCGATAGACTCACAGCAGTGAGTCTATCGCGGTATGACGTACTACCCCACGTTTGGTGAGAACGCGGAAGGAAAAGTAGAGCCTGACAACTGGCAATGGTTGAATAATGAACAAAACACATATGAATTAGAACTAAATAAACTGAAAGTTAAGTCAGTAAGAAAACATGACTTGGTATCGATATTTTAATACCAGGATCGATGCATATTCAATACTCCATCAGGATCGATATATTGATACTTTGGTATCGATCCGCCCATCACTAATGTTTTTATGTTCTCTTATTGGTTTTATTTTTGTCTATCATACTGTCTTATTGTGTTGTTTTATGTGTTAAATGCAGTGATGCAGTTACACTTTGAAAAATGTATTAAATTACAGAGTACTGAATACCTGCATTAAAATGTATTTTCTAACATATTCTGGTGCATGATCCACTCAGAGTACCATACTCTAAATATGAAGAAATACTTTTACATTGAGTTGCATTTAAATACAAGTGGAAAAAAGCAATGTAGGGTTAAAATCAGCTTTTCGTTCACCATTGCACTTATGCACTTATTTATCACTAATTGGAGAAGGAAAAAACATACATGCACTCTGAGAATTCTGTGAATACATATTATTCTTGGTACATCAGTTTATTTCCAACACTGGTTAAATGTGCAGGATGACAAAAGAGGTGTGTAGCATTTTTTGAGTGCAATGGACTGAAATTAGTTTGGACAAATTATTTATGCTTACTTTACATTGAACACCTTTGCAAACGTAGTTTAAAGATGCATGATGTAACTTTTCTAATGAAGGATCTGCCATCTTCTTGTTACCATGGAGATCTTATTGCATTGATTAGAATGCCCACAGTATAGCATCACACTTACGTATCTCCATGGAGACAAGCAGGTCATGTCACCAGGCCAAGTCACAGGTCAACTCTAAGGAGTGGCAAGCCCACTCACTGTAAGAATCCATATTTTTAATGTGATACTGTAGAGATTCCAAACAAAGCAACAACATTACCATAGAGATGAGCAAATGGAGGACACTTCACCAGAAAAGTTACATGTTGCACCATTAAAACTGCACACATTTGCACTGGTATGTAATTATCATCTGTGCTATCAAATGTGTTGTGACAGGAAGAGTGTGATTAGGCGTCTGTTGCCTTAGGCTGATGGTATATTGACACGTTTCAGTGATGCTGGGGGGGACAGCTCCATGTTACCATGGAGACACAATGACCACATCAGGATTGGAAACAGCCAGAGAGGATTTTACATTTGTAATGTTTTTATTTTATTTTTTTATGAAGTCAAGTGTATCACAAACAAATCACTCATTAATCAGTCAGGCTTAAACACAACCATGCAATCAGATGTTTATTTCTGTGACAAATGTGAAATGAGGGAGCTCTTTGGTCACATATAATTTTGAACTAACTCAGAACTTTTCTCCCCTCAGATGAGCAGAGTGTAGTGCTTTGCTAACTGATTCTGTAAATATTTTCCCTTGTAAGGGAAAGACCATACATGTCCCTGACTGAGGACTGCTTGTTAAATATTAATCAATTAATTGATTTCACATCAGTCAATAAAAAATAACAAGTTCACAACCTCAAGTAATAATGAACAGAAATGTGGAATTAATCACAGTTTAATCACATATTAAATGTGTTTCTTTGGCTGTGTACGTGATGTGATTGTATGTGAATGATGAGCATGAATTGACTGGAAATAATCATTTCAGGTTTCTCCCTCTTGGTCTTTTTTGGCTGGTTTTCCACTGGTGCTGGTGTTGGCTAGAATGATTATCACTACTGGGAGTATGAGGCCATTCTTAACCCTACACAATTTGTGTACACAAGACTGCCCAACTTCTCAAGGATGGCACATTACAAGACATGCATTTACAAAAAGATTTAACGTGTCTCCCACCACAATCTCCAGAACACAGAGGAAATTTCAGGAGACCGGCAGTTAGGAGAGCTGGACAGGGCCGTAGAAGGTCCTCAACAGGACCCATACCTGCTCCTTTGTGCAAGGAGGAACAGGTTGAACACTGCCCGTCCCCTGCAGAATGACCTTCAGCAGGCCACTGGTGTGAATGTCTCTGCCCAAACAATCAGAAACAGACTTCATGAGGATGGTTTGAGGGCGCCACATCTTGTAGTGGGCCCTGTGGTCACCGCCCAGCACTGTGGAGCTCCAGTGGCATTTGCTAGATGACCCCAGAATTGGCAAGTCCACCACTGGTGCCCAGAGCTTTTCAAAGATAAGAGCAGGTTCACCCTGAGCACCAGTGATAGACATAAAAGAGTCTGGAGAAGACAACGAGAACACTATACTTCCTGCAACATGGTTCAGCACGAGCGGTTTGGTGGTGGGTCAGTGATGGTTTGGGGAGGCATATCCATGGAGGGATGCACATGTAAACCCATAGAGAAAATGTGCCTCTTATTTAAATGTACTCATTTTATTTTGAAAAAACGTTTATTTTGGTAAGAGGAAGGGTGATCCTCTCTCTGTGTTGACTTCCTGTTTTGTCAGTCACATTGGGTGATAATGACCTTATTTATCAAAAGTACTTTAGTTTTTCATTCTCTTATGCTCTGGATACACATGCGAGCGGCTGTGTTGACGATCCCTTTTATTTTTGCTAAGTTAAAGATGGTATGGTACTTCTTGATGCTTTTATATGGCTCCTTAATGGTTCCCTAATACAGTAAATGAATCCTTGTTCAAAATCAACACTCAGTCCATGAGAAACAGAGATAAGATGAGAAAGAGTAATTTTTCTCTGTTAGAACAGGCCATAATGGGCCTTGTTGCTTGAATGCAAATGAGGAGAAAAGAGCTGGCCAATAGTAGAGGGTGGGGGCGTGGCCAAACTCTCCGCTCTCTGCTCTGAGCGCTCAGCTGATCCATTTCATTGTTTTTGCATGGGGGGAGAGATTTGAAGCGTTCCATTGAAAAATAAACACATTTCCACAGAAAATAAAATTAAACCACTGCTGTTCAAAGGTCCAGAGGCTCAGATAAAGGACTTCCGAGCCTAGAAACACTCGGACGTGCCTCCAGGCAAATAAAAAAATGCATTTCGCATTGCCTAGCGCATTCGCAGTCCAAACTCTCTGGGCGTGATTTACAGAGACGCTGAGTACAGACAGACGGGGGTGGAACTGCATTTGCATGTATTTTCGATCTGACGTCAATAAGGTGCCTTGTTCAAAATCGCCCGTTTCAGCTCCGATTTTTTGCAACGCAGAAAAGGATCGCAAATGCTCAGTTTAGACATTTCGCAACTTTTAACCATGGGGGGGGGGGGGCTAATCAGGGTAGGGGAGCTCACATTAACGTTCAAAAACCTCAGAAAGTGAAAATTTCATGCCATGGGACCTTTAAAGATTGTCTCGGTGAGTGCACATTAATGTAATTCAGTGTAAATATGGTACAAGATTGTAATGCTAACTGAGAAATATTTATATTAGTGCTATCAGACAATAAAAAAAAATCTAATTAATAGAGATGGCGAGAGATTGAGAGAGAGTAACAGAGAGAGATTGAGAGAGAGCGATTGAGAGAGAGGCTATCCACTTTACGATTGAGTTTATCAGTTTTTCTGTGGTCGCTTTGCTTATTCGTTTCCTAAATTCTGTGAGCGTGGTTTGTTGAAGTGGGCTCACGCTCACACTATCTATTTAGCGTTCAAATGATCCGTCAGGCTGGAGCAGCTTTGGTGATCACCAATTTCTTCGTTCTTTTTATAAATAAACTTGCTGTTCAAAGGCCCGAGCAGCGTTTTGCTCCCCACACGCCAAATTTAAAATGCGCACGCATTGCATTGCCACTCATAATTCATTGCATTAATTTTTATAACACATTAATTTGTAGTGTAATTAATTAATCTAATTAACGCGTTAAACTGATAGCTGACAGCCCTAGATTATATGCTGTTTTAAGTTCATACCATGCATGAACCTGATGGGCCGCGATGGTGTTCTGTCCTGTGTTCATGCTAAAACATTGTCTTGGTGAGTCCACACATGCTTAACATGCGTAACATGGTGAAAAACATGTTGGTGACATGCTAGACTACAGCTTAAAGTCAATGTAGAAACAACTGTACTTGTTTTATGGTATTCTAAAGCAACATTGAAGTTGACAACAAAGGTGACTGCACTATTTTATTTTGCACTGTTTTATGGTGAAATGTGATTTTAAGTTGATGCTTTATTCAAAATAATGTAATTTAATGGTAAACCAGCTAGTTTTTACTGATACAATGGATACGTTTAAAGGTGCTATTACCTGTTTGGTAATAGAAATAATTAATTGTATTTTATTTCATGATTTACAAAAGCTTTAAAAAAGGGTTAAAAGTTGATTGGATTGGATAACAACATTAATCAAAGATTACATGGTTAATAAGTTAAAAAGATTGAGGAAGGAATTTATTTTGTTATTACATGGATTAAAATAAATTCATGTGCAATTTTAGTTAAAAAGGTGCATGTATATTTCTGATGTAACTATGAAGAACTTTTGATAATTTGAGTAAAAAAAAAAAAGCTATAGCTACTATTACTACTAAGGATTAGATAATGGAAATGGATTTCAACGAGCTGTATACTATAACATTGTTCTTGTTATGCAGGCTTGTTTTTGTTTTTTTTCTTTGTTGTCATCGGAGTCGACTGGATTTGGATCTGTATTCTCCTTCGGAGGAAATGGCGAGCCTGTCCCGGAACCCAGAACTGTGAACTGAGAACAACCTTCTTCTCTGCTTTTCCTGTCAAACTCATCACATGGTATCCACTAGAACTACTACAACGAGGATCCTTTATGAACATTGACTATGAATAGAACGACTAAATATACTGAGCTCAGTAGGACAATTATTATTATTATTATTATTATTATTATTATTATTATTATTATTATTATTTTATTATTATTATTATTATTATTATTATTATTATTATTATTATTATTATTATTATTATTATTATTATTATTATTATTGTGCACATATTGAATGTAAACATAGATTGCCGGCTGGTTGTAATTTTTTTTTTTTTTACTTTATTTCAATTTTTCCTATTCAATACAAAACAAGCTTGCTCATCTCTGTCTCCAGCCATTTCATTTCCACTCGCACCATTATTGTTCCTGTTTATTTATTTATCTATTTATTTGACAGGGACAGTGTACATTAATGAACATTCCTGTAAATGTACCAGATTTAGCCAAGAGGCTAGTTTTCATCTGCAGTCCCTGGACAGATGTTAGATTGTCAATCTAAGAAAAAAACTGGTTAAAACAATGTACATACACAATTATTTACACTATTTACATGCTTTCAGGCTCACTCATAGTGACAGTCATGCACACTTGGTAAAACATTAACAATACATACATACAACAAATACACACACAGAACACACATACATCTGACACCCCTCAGTAACACAACAAACAGGATAGAACAAAAAGGAAATTAATGTGTGCAGTGCTGATTTTCAATTAGCCACTTTTTTAAAAGAGTCTTAAAAGTGTGATATGATGGTGAGTCTCTGATATGTTTGGGAGTATTGTTCCATTGATGTGCTGCATTGATGAAAAATGAGGACTGTCCAAAGGTGCTTTTCCTGAGTGGGATTATGCAGTCCCCTCTAACTGCCCCCCTGGTCACCCAACTTGAGGATGATCTTATTGTTATGAACTGTGAAAGTGGGGGTGAAGAGAGACCATGTATAATTTTAAACAGAAGGCAGAGGTTTGTGTATATGATCATATTGTCCCAGTTCAGTAATTTGAGTTTGTTTAATATTTCACAGTGATGATATTGGATTGGTTTCTTGTCAAGTGTTTTTATTCTTCTTTTGTATAATGATTGCAGTGGTTTGAGGGTGTTGTTGTTTGTGTTTGACCATGTTGTTAAACAGTATTTAATATGGGATAGTATCATGGCATGCATATAGACTGTGGCGGCATTGAGTGAGAGCTGTGGTCTTATGAAACGGAAGTTGGAGAGATGGAATTTAATTTTGTTGCAGACTTTATTGACCTGAGATTTGAAAGTGAGTTTAGTGTCCATTTGAAATCCGAGATATTTGTATTCTTGCACGACTTTGAGTTTATGTCCATCTACAAAGATATCATGATGGGTTATGGGATTAGAGGATTTGGTAAAGAACATTGCTACAGTTTTATTGACACTGTTTTAACCAGTTAGAGACGTGAACCATGGATTGTGTGAGGACTTCTGCGACTTGTGAGGTGCTTTTGCCATGTGTATATATTACAGTGTCATCTGCATAGAGTTGGGTGTGGATGTTGGAACAGACTGCAGGGAGATCATTTATGTAAAGTGAGAACAGTAATGGACCAAGGATAGATCCTTGGGGTACACCGGTGGGACACAGGAGGGGGGGTGACTGGTGACTCTGAATTCGGACTGTCTGTGAGCGGTTTGAGAGGTATGATGCAATCCAATTTAAGCTGTTTGTTGAGAAGTTGAAGTGGGACAGTTTTGATAAAAGTATACAGTGATTCACAGTGTCAAAGGCTTTTTTTTAGATCAAGGAAAACAGCTCCTACCACGCCTCCTTTGTCCAGCAAGGCTTTGAGATTTTCCACAAAATAGCAGTTGGCAGTCTCAGTTGAATAGCCCTTGTTGTAGCCCTTGAGAACCTAGAACCTGGTCCAAGCTACTAGATTACTTTACTATATGCTTCTTGGGTCAGGGGTTACACACAGACCTCTACTGGCTAGAAAATGCCAGTCTGACTGCCATTAAATATCGGGATGAAATCCTTGAACCCACTGTTAGAGACTATGCTGATGCAGTAGGTCCTGGGTTCCTCCTAAAGCACAACAATGTGTATCATGTGGCAAGAGTCTGCAGACAGTAAATGGAGGATGAAGGGATTGATACAACTGAAGGCCCTCATGATCACCTGAATTAAACCCGATAGAACACCTCTGGGGCATTATGTTTGGGTCCATCAGACGCAGCCAGGTTGCTCCTCAGACTCTACAGGAGCTCAGTGATGCCCCATGCATACAAGTTTTGTTTTTTTTCCAATACAGTATAAGAAAATGCAAGTGTATTCTTACACAAAAGCTTATTTTTTTATTAATGTTTTTCTTATTCCTATTATTTTTATTTAATTAATTTATGTATATATTTTTTGCAGTGTACGCTAATATAAGCAAATGTAAGCTATTGTTGACATAAAGTCACAAATCACTACAGTTTGTTTGTCCTGATCGAGTTATTAATTCCCATACAGCCTAGCCTTTCCCAAAGCCACGAACGCCTCATCTCCTAGACCCCCACAAGCTACAAATCATTGAATCCTGCCACTTTCCCCACAGAACCCCATTGCGTCACACCAGGTAACTTTCCAACCCCCACCATGCGCAAACGCCGCTACCTTGATTTGCTCCCACATCTCAGCTGCCTACCTCACTTACGAGATACAACGCTGTCACTATCATTTGTTTTTTCCTGTTCACTGTCAATAAGATGTCAGGTGGTGATGATTCGGTGCAGAAATCTTCCCCTGGAGACGCAATGCCTGTTTTCCTTTTTTAGAGTGAAAAACTGCACTGCGACAAACCCAGATGTGGAATTTCAATAAGGGTACGAGTAAATCTACAAGTTTCTCACAGATGGCGGAATACAGGGGAAGGTATGGTATCTAGGTCAATAGTTGGATTGGTTTATGTATTCAAAACTCACTCACTTTCAATGGCTAAATAAGGGAGCAGCGCTGAGTCAATACAGCGAGCACTTTGAGAGGGAAATATCTATCTGTGGGGAATGCAGAAGTTGAGCCGAAGGTAATAAAGAACGGTGTATTGACAGTGGAAAGCCAATATTCCTACTTACTGTGTATATCATTGGTAGCTCTCATTTGAATTTTCATTTTAAAGTGCGACTACAGAGCAGAATGATGCTGAATTATTCAAGTTGGGCCTGTCATCGGTGAAACAGTGGAAATGTGATAGGAAGGTTTACTAAGGCTTTTTAAACACTTTTCAGATAACTTTATATGTACTGATGGAGAATAAAGACGGACGTTATGGATCCACAAGGGAAATCACTTGGACACAGTAGCTCACATATAACAATAGGTGACAAAGAGTAAAATGTATTGTAATAAAATGAAAATTTCAAAATAATGTAAGGCGCTGTACTGGATTTTTCTGTCAAATGTGAAAAACAGAACTTGTCCACTGTTATTTATAAAGGAAAATTCATACACCAGCATATGCAAAGACTGGAGGCAAGGTGGCAAAGTGTATTGCACAAGAACACAACAACAGCGATCACCTGTTGGATCTTGAATCAGACGCCAACCTGCGGAGCATTGGATCTGATCACACAACCAAACTTGTTTATGTCGGCAGCGGGACATGAACCGCCAACCTTCAAATCAGTGGACAAATATTCTACCAACTAATCTACTGTCACTCCCATTCTTTCACCGCAGTGTAAACACTCAGAGGTGAGTCAAGAGAGCGGAGACGGTGTGGTTGGTATAGGCATGTATAAATAGGGCTTCTGGGTAATTGAAGGTGTGGGTGAGCTGAGCTGTGGTTGGCTGGAGAGGGGCAGAAGGAGGCTGAGGCATGATCCTACTCCTGAATCTCAGTGAATCATATTAACTCCACTTACTGTATGATATAAGGCTGCTTACAATAGAGGCTTAATCACCCACAATGACGTTAACTTCCAAACAAGGAAAGGACAAGACTTAGTTAACTCGGAATAGTATAAATCCTAGTTTCTATAGCCAGAACATTCAAAGATTCAAAGATTCAAAGCTTTTATTGTCATATGCACAGTAAAGAAACACGTATCCCTGTACAATGAAATTCTTACTTTGCTGCCCACCCTGGACGCCAAGAGCAAACAAGTTAAAATAGATGAATAAGATTAAGGAAAAATGTAAAAAAGTGTAATCAAATAGAAACTAGAAAAAGAAAAAATATAGGCTAGGTGCTACGTACATATTTACAGATAATGTGCAACATTGTTTTTTATGTGCAGCTGTCAGTAGTAAAAAAAAAAACAGCGTGTAAACCTTGTTGATATGGTGCAAACAGAAAGTGTAAACATGGTTAATATAGTGCAAACAGGAAGTGTAAACATTCGAGCAGTTACATGTGCAGCTGTAGATTAGCTTAACAGCTCAATAATAGTGCAATACATGCCATTACTCATGTGCAAAGTATCGGTCAATCAATGTCCAGGAGGGCGGCTATTGCTCAGCGGTTCAAGAGTCTGATAGCAGTTGGGAAGAAAGAGTTCTTGAGTCTAGTAGTCCTGCTTTTCACACTCCTGTAGTTCCGGCCTGAAGGTAGGAATGTGAATAGTCCATGTTGGGGGTGGGTGGGGTCTTTGATTATGGAGACAGCTCTCTTGCGGATTCTGCGATGGTAGATGCTCTGCAGAGACGGTTGAGGAGTTGTTGTACATGGCTTCTAGATGAGAACTGAAAGGTCTTGATTTCAGATTACTACAGCTGAACCCTTCTCTACATAAGGGTGAGTTTTTGTGTGAATTAAAAGGTTATCTATGGCAAGGGTGAGCTATTGTGCTATTGTGAAGGTGAAGCTACCAGCCCAAATAACAGGTCAGATCTGTGGAGAGGAGACCCTGCACTTAGTAATGATGCTCGTGTTTCAGAGGGATGTTGAGCATTTAAAACAGCTGTAATGAATTAAAAGACTACATCTCTCATTTTCTCTCAGGAGAAAATCAGGTAGCGGAGCTCAAAAACAGTGAATCTCCCATAATTATAAAGGCCCCTGCCCTTCATCCCAGAAATACAGTATAACCAAATAACCTGCCTCTTACTGATGTTAAAAAATAATAGTATGACTTGTAAATATTATAATTTCAGACACCTGAAATTCAATAGTCTTGAATAGTGTACAATCCTTCACTGTGGACAGCACATCTCATATATGTGAAGAATCCCTCAGTCGTCCAGGTAGAATCCACAAATTGAGCATCTAATATACTTTACTCCTCAGTGTAAAGAGTCCATATTAAGTTATTTTCTGGTCTATGTTATAATGTTGTTTCCTCAAAAAAAACACTATGTTCCACCTTGTGATGTCATGTGGTAATACTGGAAGTGCTTCACTGTGTTTTGAAACTCCATACAGCTTCAGTAGAATCATTTCAATAATCACAGCCCGGAAACAAAATGTAAAGCAAAAACTATCGCTTCAGGACATCACAAGGTGGAACAGAGCATTTTGAGATGTAGACAGATGTTGATATGTAGACAGACTAATAAGAAAAGGTTAGTCAAACCTGCGAATGAAACAAAACACAAGTCCAGGTATGTTTTTGAGAAATTCTCATAATGTTAATTAAATAATTCACATAATTATTTATTTCTTTAGGCCTAAGTTGGTTTGTTAGTTCACAACACTGCGGTGCCCTGTGACTTAAAGGGATATGCAACCCCCAGGTCAAACTTGGACATCTCCCCACAGTCCAGACACTAAAATAAGTGGTGGAAAGTGTTTTCCTGGTGACCCAGCCATTGTCCGAGTCTGTCAGCACTGACCGTAGCGGTAGCTGCAGCTACTCCGCGTTAGACTGGAGTCTAACGTCGCCAACGAAAGATTTCGGCCAAAAGGAATGAATTTGCTTGATGCTTTTCCCAATTACTTTCTGTGTAGTGCACATTCATATCGAGTGCAAATAAATGTGCAAATCAACACGGAGAGCTTGCCTTGGTCATTTTGGGGTGGGAACTACAGTATTTTTCAGTGCGGAAAAAGACAGCCGAAGCACACACCATGCTGACAGGGGAATCCCTGTTACGCATCAGGTTGGCAGTTCCCCTGTTACGCAGCATGGTGTGTGCTTCGGCTGTCTTTTTCCGCTACCGCTGCGGTCAGTGCTGACAGACTCAGACAATGGCTGGGTGACCAGGAAAATGCTTTCCACCACTTATTTTAGTCTCTGGACTGTGGGGAGAAGCCCAAGTTTGACCTGGGGGTGGCATATCCCTTTAAACATACATGAAAGTGAAAGTGAAACCTTTTAAATGCTGAATCTACACGTGTGATGTCTCATCAGTTAAATTTGTAGTTTTTATGGTGAGGGAACGAGAATGCTCACAAGGAAACTCACCCAAATACAAGAAGAAACATGTCAGCTCTGCATGAAAAGATCTGGCAAATGCAGTTTTGAGGCAAGAATGTTAGCCACACAGCCGCAATTGATATCTAATTCATAACTGGAACATATATTATTTAAGGTGCTGTACTTCACTGTTTATTCTTAAAATTATGTGCAAAACAGAACTAGTTCATTTTAAAGATCCTATATGAGACCAACCGCAGGATTTCAGGACACACTGGCTCCCGGAGGCCTTTTGAGTTATTCACAGATTCCACAGGTTCTGAAAGTACAGGTTCTAAGCTTTCCAATGATGTCTTACACATGAAAATCTGACCATATTTAAAGAAGTTGTCGCTATTTGAAAGTAGGCACAGCAGATTTTCGAAAGCCCTGAAAAAAGCTCCCAAAGTTTCCTCTCTTCAGCCCTCCTTGCCTAATTTGCATGACATTAAGCTAAGCCCCCCCCCCATCATGACTATCACTGTGGTGTGTAAATGTCCAGGCAGGTCAGAATCATTCAATAATTTAATAATACACAGGATAATATGTTAAGTCAAAGTTTACTACAAAATTTATTTATAGTTAGGAAGTACCAGTAGCATAGCAAAGTAACCATTATATTAACAAATTATAAAATATGTAATAAAATACCAAGGTACAGGTATTTAAGGAGTATTTCACAGGAGGTAATACTGCTCAAATGAATTCCGTATTGCACATAATATAGCATAGTATATATATATATATATATATATATATATATATATATATATATAGAGAGAGAGAGAGAGAGAGAGAGAGAGAGAGATAGCGCGTCGATTTCGTACTGCATGTATTATACAATGTAAAATAAAAAAGGTCCACAATAATGCAATGAAATACTTGTAGTGAACCCTTGACTCACCAAATATAATTTTAATAATTATATAAACAAAAATAGAGTGTAAATTAACCTAAAGAGACTATAGGGTATTTAAGGAGTAAGAGTATTTCACAGGAGGTAGTATTGCTCGAATGAATTTCGTATTGCAGATAATATAGCATAGTATAATATACTATGCTTTAAATAAATAAATAACAATAAATAAATGCATGCCATATATCTTAGCAGTATACCTATAAATAAACTTTTGGTCACATCAAAATGGACTTTAATAACAATTCAATAATTTCAATATGCTAGCTTTAATTCCAAAAACAAAGTAAAGTGCACTTTCAAAGTTCTATTAAATAAATCAATTAGTACTGGCATTGCAGCCTAATTCATTCAAAAGTTACAAAAAGAAAACATTTAAGGTTCAAATGCTGCGCATCCCGTAAGAACTTCCATTCATGCCTTCATGGCTAAATAAGCGCTGAGTCAAAAAAAAAGTTACAAAAGTACCGAAACGGGTCAAATTGAATCAAAATAAAGTATTTCTCTATAGCCTATGGCAAAACGTTCAGCTTTTATATAAACAAAAATAGAGTGGAAATTAACCTAAAGAGACTGTTTTTGATCCGGCTCACCACATTGTTTCAATGCTAGCATTAGCATTATCTTAGCCGCATTGTGAATGGAGATCCGCGGAGCCACAATATGCAGTGAGCAGCCGCACAGAGCGGTCCGCACAGAGCACTGATGATCGCCACACGAAAGCTGAATTAGTATTTAAACATGTCCTAAAGACTATAAAGTCCAATTGATGCAGAAATATGATAATAATTATGACTCACCCCATGTTGCAGTGTTTTCGGCGTATCTCCACATGTAAATGCGTATTGTGTGTTTTGGAGCCAAATCGCACTCAAGCTCCGGAGAAACAGACGTGTCCCAAACCTGTCCCAAAGGTCTAGCGAACGTGTCATGTGTCCAAGTAGAAGTTAAAAGTCCATTCATGTCCTTATTGTCTCGCAGTGCCAGTTACATATGCAGGAGCTCTTCACAGCTGATCGGCGTACAGGGGAATGGGATTGGCGCGCGAGCTTGGCAAAATATGTTGATTTAAACACGGCCCGTTTCTTTCCTCAAAAACAAGCCTATTTGAAATTAAAAATGTATGTTTTGAACGTCACTAATCCTGTTATCTGAAACATGGAAAGTTCTTCATGATCTCAACTAGCACATTCTGCAAAAAAAGGAAATCACAAATTTTGAAAAAAAAACACACAAAAAACACATTTTCTGAGAATCTGTAATGCCGACAAGTCCGTGGTGCGTCATATTATGCTATTTTCTTATCTATATAATATTGTTTAAAATTGCTTGTTTCATTCATGTTTAACACACAAACGCTGCATATTTAGGCCAGGTTCTCTGTTCCACCTTGTGATGTCATGTGGAAATACAGGAAGTTCTCCACTGTGTTTTTAAACTCCATACACCTTCACAACAAGTCCGGAACTGCCAATTTGTCAGCATGTTACAGAATTATAACATAATTTAAAGCTTACAAAAGTAAATTTTGTGTAATATAGGACCTTTAAACCTTTTGCAGTGGTCACAAAGTTATTCTTCACTTACCTTATACATTCAGAGCATCCTAATTATTGACCATAATGAGTTTATAAGCCCTTTTCACACCTTCCAGAGACCAGAGTGGAGTTTTGCCTTGACGGAAATGCTAAAAACTAGCATGCTAACACACACTTTCTGATTATTGGACAATAAAGCTCTGAGATGCAGACAGTATGCAGTGGACTTATTTTGAACTCAAGAGATGCTTATATAATATAGTGTCTGTACTGGGGCAAGACATATTTGGGAAAAATTGCATACAGGGCCTTTAAATGCAAAATACAAGATTATATTTCAGTTCAAGTTCAGGTGATTTATAATAAACATGTTGTGGTTACAAGGGTAGATTACTTATAGAAATACCCTGTACCATTTGGCTCAATTATGTCTTATTATTGAACTTAAAGTATTGATGCATATAGTATCCTTTGCCTACTTTGACCTCGGTACTTCTCCCACTGAATAGTTTCCAGCACAAGAGATGGTGGTGTTCATTGTAATTGAAGTGCAAATGTGTCCTATATATTTCCATGGGTTGTTTTAGGCTATTATAGAAACGTTCATTTTCATTTTTATTTTTCTGCCACGGTGATTTCTCTAAGGATTGTCAACAAGTATAGTTGAAGGTGCACTACGCAACTATTTTTGTTTTGTTATTTTTGTTGTTATTTTGGTTGTTGCTTGTTTCAATGGATATGTCATTGCTCTGCCTGGAATGTTCCACAGTATGACATTAAACAGCTCTACTTTACATTTATTCAAGTATAGGTGGTTTTATAGCTCAGAAATATCTAGAATAACAGGCATTCCAACTATGAGCGGGCTCACCTCTCGACAGGTCTGACATGTAACTTAGTCTCGTTTGGTCTCCATGAAGACAGAAAGGTTTAATGCCATACTGTGAAATATTCCAGACAAAGCAATAACATCTCCATGGAGAAAAGCATTTCATGGACCCTCTACCAGAAAAGTTACACAATGCAACTTTTGAATATATACAGGCATATTGTGTAACAGTAAAAATAAATTTGCCATCTTTTAATTATTCAAGTTATGTCCATCAATCAGTTTTATTAAAGGAGCTGTATCTGATTCTTGAATATGTGAAAAACAGAACTAGAGTAGCCCTCCATCCATCCATTTTCTTCATCAGCTTTCCCGGTAAGGTCTATTCCAGGGTGCTGGAGAGGAGAATTCGAACCTCGGATTCAGGAGGAGCAGTCTGGTTTTCGTCCCGGCCGGGGAACACTGGATCATCTCTATACTCTCCATCGGGTGCTCGAGGGTGCATGGGAGTTTGCCCAACCAGTCCACATGTGCTGGTGAATGTGAACCTGGAGAAGGCATTCGACTGTGTCCCTCGTGGGGTCCTATCCTGCTCTGGGAGTACGGGGTTCGGGGCCCTTTGCTAAAGGCTGTTCGGTCCCTGTATGACCGGAGTAGGGGCTGTGTTCGCATTGCCGGTAGTAAGTCGGACCGGTTCCCGGTGCATGTTGGAATCCGCCAGGGCTGCCCTTTGTCACCGGTTCTGTTCATTATATTTATGGACAGAATTTCTAGGCGCAATCAGGGGCTGAAGGGGATCCGGTTTGGGAACCACAGGATCTCATCTCTGCTGTTTGCAGATGATGTTGTCCTGATGGCTTCATCGAACCGGGACCGGGATGTGCACTGGGGCGGTTTGCAGCTGAGTGTGAAGCAGCCGGCATGAGAATCAGCTCTTCCAAATCCGAGGCCATGGTTCTCGACCGGAAAAAGGTGGCTTGCCCTCTCCAGGTGGGTGGGTGTAAAGAAAATTGTATATAGTGCCTTTAACGAATTATCAAAGTGTTATATTATCCTTGTGTTGGTTCATCTCCTATTGTGAAACCATAGTATGGGACAAGGACAAAGACTGATTAACTGCTTAGACAAACAATCAAAGGCTGAACCCTGAGCAACTGCTGATTAGTGATGTATGTATGTTAAAGATTAACTTTGTAGAGCTGCTTGAAACTGGGAATTTTCCATGCCCATGTGTTTTACAATAAAAGAAGCAACGAGAAGGTGTTCTTTGAGAATTGAGTGTGGCCTGGGAAGGAGGCATGCTTAACACATGCTACACCTCATTCTCTCTCGTTACAAGTATATTACTTCTGTGTCTGTTTTCTCATTTGTTCCCTTTTGTTGATTTTTATTAGGAAAAATCTCTGACAGTGAGGAGTCCTTGCCTCAAGTGGAGGAGTTCAAGTATCTCGAGGTCTTGTTCACGAGTGAGGGGAGGATGGAGCGTGAGATTGACAGGCGGATCGGTGCAGCGTCGGCAGTGATGCGGTCGTTATACCGGACCGTGGTGAAGAGGGAGCTGAGCCAAAAGGCGAAGCTCTCAATTTACCAGTCAATCTACATTCCTACCCTCACCTATGGTCATGAGCTTTGGGTAATGACCGAAAGGACAAGATCGCGGATGCAAGCGGCCGAAATGAGTTTCCTCCGCAGAGTGGCTGGGCACCCTTATAGATAGGGTGAGGAGCTCAGTCACACGGGAGGAACTCGGAGTAGAACTGCTGCTTCTCCACGTTGAGAGGAGCCAGCTGAGGTGGCTTGGGCATCTGTTCCGGATGCCTCCTGGACGCCTCCCTCAGGAGGTGTTCCTGGCATGTCCCATGCGGGAGGAGGCCACGGGGAAGACCCAGGACACGCTGGAGGGACAATGTCTCCTGGTTGGCCTGGGAACGCCTTGGGTCCCCCCGGAGGAGCTGGAGGAAGTGTCCAGAGTAGCACTATTATGCAAAATCAAATTTCAGAGCTTTTACTACTGCTATAGTTGTTTCCTCTCAACTTACTCACCTGAAGTTTTATTTACAGTGATTCATGCATGTTTAAGTAATCTTTAAGCACCCACTGCGCTGTACTTGCTTCATTCTCCAGTTTTATTTTTTTGATCTTTGATGCATGTAGGATTCGGCAGTGTTATTTAGTTAGACTCATACTGCAATTAAAATGTGCAAATGATAACAGAATGATCCACAGGTGTTATACATTATAACTATAGAGCAGATACAAGCACAATATGTCTGCTTTAAACAGTTTGCAGTGGTCTAAGCTATTCCTCATTTATGTTTTCCGAGCGTCCTAATTACTGTATTTGCAGCAATTGGTTTATAAGCACTTTTCACAACTCTCAGAGACATGCTGTGATGGTGAAACATGCTAACACAACAGACTTTGCTCAAATACATGAGAACAGGAATTTTAAAATTGGGAGAAAGAAAATAGTATTTTTTTTTATTGTAACTTTTATTCAAAGCACTCAAAGCACTTTACATTGAGTAACCACTCACCCATTCACGCACACATTCACAGACCGGTGTACACAGACACTGAGTGCGAGGAGGGTTAAGTGTCTTGCTCAAGGGCACAACAGCAGCATTCCTCTGTGAGAGCTAGAATCAACACAAATGCTCTACAAGCTGAGCTACTGTCGCCCATTATATCATTATAATATTTTGACACTGTTGAATAGATGACCAAATGAGACCTATTTCAAAACCAGACTCAAAATTAAACTATTTATCCTGCATTTATGTTGAAATGTTTACTACCTGGTTGGAAATCGTGACATCACACAAGGGAATTCCTAAACTGTTACCTAGCAAAACTCCTTTAATATGCACAAAAATTATCTGTCAAATACTAATATTATTTTGTTGAAATCATATTTAAAGTATCAAAAAAATTGTTTTTCTGGCTTAAATTTCCCTATTGTATGTTTAGAACTCTACTTTCTGTAATTTTTAACATTTTTTTTTTTTTTTATACAAGGTTTTTTTTACAAGGGGTTCCCACCAAATTACATCAAAATTAAGAAAATCATGAAAATCTGTCATCCGCACTGTAAACATACATTGTGTAACTTTTCTGATGAGGATCCACCAAATTCTTTTCTCCGTGGAGATGTTATTACTTTGTCTGGAATGTTTCACAGTATGACATTAAACCTTTCTATCTTCATGGAGACCAAACCAGACCAAGTGACAGGTCAGATCTGTGGAGAGGTGACCCAGCTCACAGTCAGAATGTCTGTTTTTCTAGGTATTTCTCAGCTATAAAACCACCTGCAATTGAATAAATGTAAGGTAAGAGCTGTTTAATCTCATTCTCTGGAACATTCCAGGCAGAGCAATGACATGTCCATAGAAACAAGGAGTTGACGGACCCCTAACCGAAAATTTACATAGTGCACCTAAAAAAGCAAGGGAAGTTTTTTATCCATACTGTGAGCCTTGTTAGTGGACAGTGTGTCTGGGGTAAAGTATAGGTAAAAGCTCTGGGGTTTTTTTATGGTCACTTCCCATTTGGCTGAGGCACTTTGAAAAGGACAGCAGACACAGAATATCAATATTAATGCACACACAGAGCAACTACGCAATTCCTCACTCATCCGATCACCAGGAACACGGAGGGCTGGCTCTGCTCTTTGCTATGTGACAGTATGCATTAAAATCAGAGGTCCAAAGTAGTCTAAGAAATTACTAAAAGTCGGATTTTATTTTTTAATTTTTTTTTTAAAGTTACAGTGGCCTGTGTAACTTTATGAGAGGTGGTCAGTTGCATGATCCAATGGAAATAAAATGTTAAAACCATACTTACATTTTTCATGGAGATAGTGATGTTATATGTCATACTGTTGCAGACTATAGTCAAAGGACCAACATTTCCATGGAAAAAACCTCTCCAGGCCAAAAAGTCAGGTTTGTGGAAATGCAAGCCTACTCACAGTAAGGACATCTTTCTAAATTTTATCATGCAATAAAAACAACCAAAATGAAAAATTAGTATGCATTTTTAGTTAATTTCTTTTGGCTAAAATGTTTCATAATGTGGCTTTATGTATTTGGAAGGACAGAGCATTAAAGACTGTACACAATCTGGTATTTTAGACAAATAAAATTAGACAAACTAAATCAAATTTCAAGGAGTGGCGCAAGAAATACAAATGTTCAAATCATTTTCCATTGTCAACCTGAAATTTTTTGTCACTTCTCAAAATGGGAAAAGTAGCTAATCAAAACTAAGTAGTATGTAAGAGCAGTCCTGCAAATTTTGTACTCAAGTAAAAATACAGTTGCATGGGTAAAAATGTACTCAGTTACTCAATTAATCAAGTACAGGCACCAGTGCCAAAATTGTACTTAAGTAAACGTAAAAAGTACACATGAAAAATACTACTCTGAGTACGAGTTACTTTCAGCATCATTTTAGATCACAATTTTAGTGTCAGATAGTTTAAAGTTTAATTTAATAATTTTAAAGAACAATCCGCGTTTTCTCTGAGCTCTGGCCAATCAGAGCAGGAGATTATATGTGCTTGTGGGTTAAATGGGTAAAAAGTTAAATGTAACTAATAATTATGTTGTATGGCTAGATTTTTACTCAGTTAAGTATAAGTCCCTCCCTGACGGGCCCACTTAATGTGGTGGTATAAGTGCCCGAATGATCCCAGGAGCTATGTTGTCGGGGACTTTATGCCCCTGGTAGGGTCACCCAAGGCAAACAGGTCCTGGGGGACGGGACAGACTGAGAGCAGTTCAGAAGCCCTTTATGATGAGTACTACACAGAGGCCACTTACGTCGCCCGGACTGGCGTTACCGGGGCCCCACCCTGGAGCTCACCACCGAGCATCTGGTGGCCGGGCCTTCCCCCATGGGGCCCGGCTGGGTGGGGCCGGGTGCATGAAGATTTGGGTGGCAGTCGAAGGCAGGGGCCTCGACGACCGGATCTCCGGATATTGAGACTAGCACTGGGGACATGGAATGTCACCTTGCTGGGGGGAAGGAACCCGAGCTTGTGTGGGAGATTGAACATTACAGACTAGATATAGTCAGCCTCACCTCCACGCACAGCTTGGGCTCTGGAACCCAACCCCTTGAGGGGGGCTGGACTCTCCATTTCTGTGGCGTTGCCCATGGGGAACGGCAGTGGGCCGGTGTGGGCCTGCTCATTGCCCCACAGCTCAGCTGTCATGTGTTGGAGTTCACCCCAGTGAACAAGAGGGTCACGTCCCTGCGCCTTCGGGTTGGGGACAGGTCTCTTACTGTTGTGGTGGCCTATGGGCTGAACAGCAGTGTAGAGTACCTGGCCTTCTTAGATCCTAAGGTCTATTCCAGGGTACTGGAGAGGAGAATCCGACCGATGGTCGAACCTCGGATTCAAGAGGAGCAGTGTGGATTTCGTCCTGGCCGCGGAATGCTGGACTAGCTCTATATTCTCCATCGAGTGCTCGAGGGTGCATGGGAGTTTGCCCAACCAGTCCACATGTGCTTTGTGGATCTGGAGAAGGCATTTGACCATGTCCCTCGTGGAGTCCTGTGGGGAGTGCTCTGGGAGAATGGGGTTCAGGGCTCTTTGCTAAGGCTGTTTGCTGTTCAGTCCCTGTATGACCGGAGTAGGAGCTGTGTTTGCATTGGTGTTCCTGGACGCCTCCATCGGGAGGAAGTGTCCAGGGTGAAGGAAGTCTGGGAGTCCCTGCTTAGATTGTTGCCTTCCCCCGACCTGGCCCCAGATAAGCGGAAATGGATGGATGGATAAGTATAAGTACTAATTTCAAAGTCTATTCAAAAAGTAAAATTACCCCCCAAAAAATCAATAATGTAATGTGAATAGGGGCGACAGTAGCTCAGTTAGTAAAGTGTCTGTCCACTGATCCAAAAGTTCGTGGTTCCAATCTTGCTCTTGACATAAACATGGTAGATCGATCATTTCCACTTACCCACAGGTTGGTGGTGCGATTCCAGCTCCCG
This sequence comes from Paratrypauchen microcephalus, assembly GCA_036785185.1. NCBI lineage: Eukaryota > Metazoa > Chordata > Actinopteri > Gobiiformes > Gobiidae > Paratrypauchen > Paratrypauchen microcephalus. Next base: position 914,825 of record JAVJIX010000196.1, read on the forward strand.
CAGATGAAGGTTGTTGTTGTGTCCTTGGGCAAGACATTGAACTCATCTTGCCTTTAGTGTCTATGTACACTGGTGGGTGAATCGTTCCTTGATGTAAAGAGCTGTCTGTGAGTGTGTTAAAGGTGGAAAAGAGCTGTATAAAAATGTGACATGACCATATACAATCCTGGGCCAGTAGCCATACCCCCCTTCCCCCTCACACAGACTCAACCCAGCACCAGCCCCCTCCACCCCCCACCATCACCACCCCCTGCAGTCCACCCCAGTCCCCCCCCCCTCTCCCCCCTCTCCATCACACCGGACGAGGTGAGGAGGGAGCTCAGGCGACTCAGGCAGAGGAAAGCCGCAGGACCCGATGGTATCTGCCCCAGGCTGCTGAGAACCTGTGCAGACCAGCTCTGTGAGGTTCTCTACTACATGTTCAATCTGAGCCTCAGCCTGGAGAAGGTCCCCGTCCTGTGGAAGACCTCCTGCGTGGTCCCGGTTCCCAAAACAACAAACGCCAGGGAACCGGCCCACTACAGACCAGTCGCCTTGACCTCCCACCTCATGAAGACTATGGAGAGGGTGATCCTCAGCCACCTCCGCTCTGTGGTGAGCCCCACCCTGGACCCGCTGCAGTTTGCCTACAAGCCAAACGTAGGAGTAGAGGACGCCGTCATCTACTTTCTGCAGCGGGCGCTCACCCACCTTGAGACCACTGGGAGTGCTGTGAGAGTCATGTTCTTTGACTTCTCCAGCGCCTTCAACACCATCAGGCCGGCGCTGCTGCGGGGGAAGCTGGAGGACGCGGGAGTGGATGGACATCTCGCTGCCTGGACCATCGACTACCTCACTGACCGTCCACAGTACGTGCGGCTGCGCGGCTGTGAGTCAGAGGTGGTAGTATGCAGCACGGGGGCCCCCCAGGGTACTGTCCTCTCACCCTTCCTCTTCACCATATACACCTCGGACTTCACATACAACACGGACAGCTGCCATCTCCAGAAGTTCTCCGACGACTCGGCCATTGTGGGCTGTGTGTCAGAGGGGAACGAGCTGGAGTACCGCTCGGTCATCAGTGACTTTGTAGACTGGTGTGGGCGCAACCACCTGTGCCTTAACACCAGTAAGACAAAGGAGCTGGTGATCGACTTCAGGAGGAGACCACTACCTCACTCACCGGTGAACATCCAGGGGCAGGACATAGAGACTGTGGACAGTTTCAAGTACCTGGGTGTTCACCTCAACAATAAACTGGACTGGTCCCACAACACCGACGCCCTGTACAAGAAGGGCCAAAGTCGCCTCCACCTCCTGAGGAGACTGAGGTCCTTTGGAGTGAGCAGGCCTCTGCTCAAGACTTTTTATGACTCTGTGGTGGCCTCTGCTCTCCTCTACGCTGTCGTCTGCTGGGCCCCGAGCAGCACAGAACGGGACAGAAAAAGACTGAATAAGCTGGTTAAGAGGGCCAGCTCTGTCCTGGGCTGTCCTCTGGACCGTGTAGAGGAGGTGGCTGAGAGGAGGGTACTGGCCAAATTCATGTCCATTAAGGACGACACCTCTCACCCTCTGCACCGGACTGTAGAGGAGCTGAGCAGCTCCTTCAGCAGCCGACTGAGGCACCCCCAGTGCAAGAAGGAGCGCTACCGCAGATCCTTCATCCCCACCGCCATCAGACTGTATAATTCTAACATATAGGCCAGACATGCAATATCCTCCTTTTCATGTTGATGCTTGTTGTTACTATTATCATTATTACTATTTTCCATTATTATTATTATTATTACGTATTATTATTTGCACTATTTATTACTTACTTTATCCCCTCCCTGCCTGCATGCACTTTTTCCCTCCTGTCCAATTGTCCTGGAGCTACTGTGGCGAGTAAATTTCTCCTGTGTGAGATCAATAAAGTCTTATCTTATCTTATACCATATTTATAATTAGTTACTTACCATCCCTGAGTAAGAGTACTGTTATACTGTTGACATGTAGTCTGAAAAATACCCAACAAAGCAAGTAAATATAAGTGCTACCCACCTCAATTTCAAATACATGCCAAAAATAATACTTCTGATTTCACATAGTCTGTTTTTGCATTGATTGTAACTTTAGTAGCTATTTAGTAAAGTCTCCACTCAACTGCAGTTCACCAAACAATTACATTTTTCATGCCATTGTCATATCATATCACACAAAATATCACACAAAATCACTTCACATTTTCCTTTTTGCCACAATGAAAAATATAGACCAACTTCACCAGACAATTTATTGTACAAAAGCCTTCCACTAGTGCTGTGTGTGCTGCCAAACTGTTCCCAGTGTTCAATGAGTGAGAAAAGCTCCTTGAAAAGATTAAATGTTTTGCGTATCACAAATGAGAACCAGTGTGAATTGTTAAGAGGAAAGATATCCTCCGAATTATTAAAGGCCCACTACCTGATTTTTACTGTTTTTTTCTTAAAAAACATGAAAAAGAGAACTAGTTCATTTCAACAGTTTGCAGTGGTTGAAAGTTCTTCCTCACTTTCCTTATGTATTCCCAGCATGCTAATGATTCATTGTTGAGTTTATAAGTGCTTTTTTTAAGTGAGTTTATAAGTGCTTTTCACTACTTTCACTAGACCAGAGTAAAGCAAAGCAAAGCAAACAACAACTAGCATGCAAATGTGCACGTCCTGATTATCAAAGATGCAGATAGTATACAGCAGACTTATTCTGCTGCTTATATGATAAATATATGATACTGGGGCAAGACACATTTGCTTAAATGTGAAAAACAAAAACAAAAAACATACAGGACCTTTAAGTGGGCAACAGTAGCTCAGTTGGTAGAGTGTTTATCCACTCATCCAAAGGTTGGTAGTTTGAATCTCTCAACATAAACATCATTGGTAGACTGGTCAAACTGACTGGCTTGCAGTTTGATGGCGCGATTTCAGCGATTTCTCCTCATCTACTTGAAATTATGGATAAATCTCAGATTACAGGCCACTTTTGACTCAAACGAAAGTGTAGACTAAGACATTGAGCCTCTATGATTTGAAAAGTGCTAAAGTTTGTGTTATTTGGAGACCGCAAACATATGCCCCGAGAACTCACGTTACAGATATCGCAAATCTAAAACATCTCCGGAAATGCTCCATACGACACCAAAGTGCTATGGGTGAGTAAAACAACTTGTTTTATTACCGAAATAAGGCTCAGATTGTAAAAAAAAACAACGTTAATTGTCCTTTCAATTATCCCAACAAGATCGACACAAACACACACCACTGCAAACTACTTTTTAACCCTTTACTTTTTGGGAGAGAAATTAAGAACCGAAACTTGGCAGGTGCAATTAAACCTACTCCAAAACAGATAAGTTGTAAGTTGTAGCAACATGTGTGTTTTACCTCTAGTATTTATCCTCCACACAACCTCCTGTCCTCTCGGTGACAGGCTGAGGGACTCCAGACCAAACGCCTCTTTAATGTTTGAAGAGGAGGCACGGTAAGAGGGACACAGCCACTTCAGACGCTTGTTAAAAAGGCACTATTCTCAAAGCACACAAACACGCAAGATTGTTCCCCTTCACAACTCGCCATTATCCAGTTGAGCATCCTATTGAAGCTCAATAATAGATGTCAGCACGCCATCAGGGAATCAGCAGATGTCGCCAGGCCAACCGGGCAAGAGGGGACGCAATTAAATTTTAATAGCAGAGTATTTTGTGCAATGAAAACAAGTAGCGTGCAGAGCTGGACACCAAAACATCAAAAATATCGTGTGGGTAGAGCGTGACATTTTAGGAATTATTGCTCAGGCCTTTGGTGCAGAGCAATTTTGGTGTGTGGACATTTTCAGAAGAAATAGTGGTGTAAATGTGGAAAAAGAGAAAGGGACTAAACACGTAATTTTGTTTGCATGAAATAATCAGTGAATGTGGTAAATGACGATACAAGACCTGTCAAAAGTTTGCACACTACTACTTTCTGCATTTTAGATAGTGAAGACGTCAAATATATGATGCAAGATATGTGAAACTAAATATTTCTTTATACTTTTAGCCACCCTTTGTTTTGGTAAAGGTGCACTGCACAATTTTTCAGGTCGGGGACCGCCACCTTGGAGATGCTACTGCTTTCCTTGTAATATTCCACAATATGGTATTCAATTATGGGTGATTTTACTGCTCAAAATTCCTTTAAAGCAGGGCTCTCAAGTCTCACGCATTGAGAGTGTGACACACGCAATTCGATGTATTCAGACGCTCACACGCCACACATGGCATTTCTCACGCTGATTTCTTTTTTTTTCTTTTTTCTTTTTTGTGCCCAGAAAATCGGTCTGTGTGGCTCACTTTATGCAGACTCCGCGCGTTTTCAGCGAAAAACCTCCCCCTGCTCCGGGCGCACGGTCCTGAGCCTCAGTCCCGGTGCCACGTCTCCTCTGAGACGCACCGACTCCGGTCCCGGTGTCTCCGTCTGTGCGTAACGTGTCCCCCCCGACGGCTTACGCGCGGAATACGCGCGGCGCAGAGCCGAACTGCCCATGGTGAGACGCGGTGAGACGCGGGCTCGGTGCATTAACCAGACTCTTACATGAATCCGTTAAAAATGTCCCGCTCCCCCCCGCCCCGGTCCCTCCTCCCCGCCCCTCTCAGCGCGCACTGACAAAGTGCGGTGATGATAAAACAAACTGAGAACCATCAGGTAATAACTTCATTTATATAACTCTCATTAGTTGCTTTGTAGTTTAAGTTTGCTCTTTAGACAAACAGGGCTCTCAACACGCAATTCAACGTGTTCACACGCTCACACGGCATTTCTCACGCAATTCAAGCGCCCCCCCCCCCGCTCCTCGGAAATTACAGTCTCACGCACGACCCCGCTCAAAACTTGAGAGCCCTGTTTAAAGCATGCATTTTGACTGTGAGTGGGGTGTCCTCTTCACAAATCTCACCTGTAAATTGGCCTGATGGAGTCTCCTACTTGTCTCTATGGAGATGAATAAGTTTACTTTGCAACATTGCAGGCAAAGCAAGAATGGAAACACGCAACTGGTGGGTACGCTACCAAAAAAGTTGCATAATGCACTTGACCACTGTAGTGCAGCCCTGTAAGCCTTAGGCCTTCTCTCAAAGATATTTATCATAAAGTCTCCTGAAATGGTTTTCACTTCCACATGTGTGTAGAATCCCAGTCATCCAGGTAGAATCCATGGCATAAGGAGAAATTCAATTTGTCAACTGGACAAAAGTTTATGTGCTCATCCAAGCTGCTTCTTCAGAAACTTCAACAGGCGCTTTGTGCTACAATTTTGTATGAAAAGTGCTTTATAAATATTGTTTGATTTGATTTGATTTGACTTCTTCAGTTCTGGTCAGATGCTGGTGGACACTGCCTTATATCTCCCTGAGCTAACTACAATGAAATTACTCTGAGACTACCACACCTATTTGTTTACAGTTTCTGTTAGTTAGGTAGGCCTATTAGATATGCAGTTGGAGTGGAGTGTGGAGTCTTGTTAGCAGAACCATAGAGGGCCAGAATGGGTGTTTTCACACCTCTGGACCTGACCTGCTGCCCTATTGTTTTCTTTGCTTGTTTTGATTTAGGTTTGAAGCTAGAGTTATAAATGGGAGAAGAATGAGACCTCCATTTCTGTTCAAGGAAGGATTATATTTCTTGACAAAAATAACCTCTTTAACTCCCCTCTCAAACCAAGTCTTTTCTCTGGCTAAGATCTGTACCTCACTGTCCTCAAAGGAGTGGCCATGCCTTTTAGCTGGAGATGTACGGCAGACTGAGGTCCACTCTGGCTCTCTTGTCTGCGTTGGTGAAATGGCTGTTTTGTTTCTTCAGTGTAGCGCTCACTACACTGAATGGAGTAGAGCACATTGCTTTGTTTGTGGCTCTGTGTTTTGTCCTCTGGGTGGACCAGTTTCTGTCTTAAAGTGTTTGTGGGTTTGAAATCGTCTGGGATTTCATGTTGTCTGCAAATCCTCTGTAATTTATCAGAAACCCCAGCCATGTAAGGAATAGTTACACCCTTTCTCTTGGGTTCTGATTCTTTGTTGTCTTGTTTCTGGGCTCTCTTAGTTTTGTTGAAAGCCCATTTAGGATATCCACAAACAGGGAGGGCGTTCTGCACATGTTTTTCTTCTTTCTCCTTTCCCTCTGTGCTTGTCGGAACCACTTGGGACCTGTGTTGTAATGTCCCAATAACTACAAGTTTGTGTATTGGTCAGTGTGTGTGGGCTTCCTGAAGACCTCTGCTTGGAGTTGTTGGTCTTCTCCTATTGTTATAGCGCAATCTAAGAAAGCCAACGTGTTGTCCTTGGCATCTTCATGAGTGCATTTGATGTTCAGATCTACAGAATTGATATGTGCAGTAAAAGGTTCCAATCCTTGAATTTTGACTTTGAAAAAAATATCATCCACATAGCGATACCAATGTGTGGGTGGAGTGCCTGGATATGAGGCCAAGGCACTTTGTTCATATTGTTCCAAGTATAAGTTAGCAATGATAGGGGAGACCAGTGAGCCCATCGCACAGCCATGGATTTGCCAGGAGAGGTTTCCTCTGAACTGGAAATAGGTGGTATTTAAACAAATTTCCAGCAGTTGGCAGATTTGATCTGGTGAAAGTTTGGTTCTCTCTTTTAACTTGGTATCCTGCAGTAGTCTCCTTCTTGCTGCCTCCACAACTACCAATGTAAGGATACAAGTGAAAAGAGAGGTCACATCAAAGGAAACCATTGTCTCATCCCGATCAAACTGGAGATGCTTGACTTTGTTCACAAATTTGGCTGTGTTCTCAATGTGGTGCTCCGTGTTACCCACCAGAGGAGCCAGGATGTTTTTTAGGTGTTTGGCCACATTGTATGTGATGGAGTGTGTGCTACACACAATGGGTCTAAGTGATACTGCCTGTTTGTGAATCTTTGAGAGGCCATAGATGCAAGGGATGGTGTCACCAGGATACCGTGTAATACAGCTGCCAGTGTACTGTTACTAATCTCCATAGCAACATAACTAGTTGTTTAGAGGAGGGGCATAGCATTTAAGATGCTGCAGAACTTAAGATGCAGTTTGAAATATCTGAGCTCATGTTTGTTCTTATTCTCATAGCCCCAAAAGAACAAAAACACAAAACAGATTACTTCTTATGAATTGGACACTTAACACTACCAGGTGAGGTGTGGAAAACACTAGGTTATGCATTATAAACAGGGCATCTGCAGTAGCCTGCATCATAGCTGTTTCTATATTCACACTTTGGAACATTCACTACACTCCTCCATGTCAAACACTATTTGTTCCCGTATACAACTTAAGACAAATGCAGCAAAACCCAGGCAAGTGTTTAGCACTGCTGACAGGGAGGGCGTCTCATTACTGCAGCTTTCACATCCGACTGCACCACACCACACACACACACCCACATACACCCACATACACACACACACAGCCACACACACACCCACCCACACACACACACACACACACACACACACACACACACACACACACACACCCACATACACCCACACACACACATATACGGAGCACAGAGCAAGCTCTTCACAGACATGTTTTACTCTCTGGGCAGGAGCCACTTGGCAGCTAACATGTGTTCCTTAGAAAGAGTCTTTGTTAGAAGATGGGCCTACCCCTTTGTGTTGGAAATGCATGCTTGAAAAGTCCAAATGCAAGAGACACGTACATTTGCATTGAAATCCTTTATCTGTTTGCTTCGGGGCTACATATATATATATATATATATATATATATATATATATATATATATATATATATATATATATATATATATATATATATATATAAACACATCCCAGATTGATAATGTGTAGAACTCAATTCAGAGTGATACACATATGAGTACACATGAGCCAGGTTATATTTAGGACACGTGCATGTGAAAAAATTATTATTTTGTCCAAAAGTGGATGTTTGACAAATCCAGACTTATGTAGCTCTGTACATTTTATAGAGGGATATGTGACCTGTTACGGGAAAAGTCGGCACATGTTGAACAGAAGAAAATCACATTTGAAGTTTTATTTTATTTATTTATTTATTTTTTTTCAAAATTTGTGATTTTCTTTTTTTTGCAGAATGTGCTAGTTGAGATCATGAGGAAGCCACTCGATGTTTCAGATAACAGCATTGGCTGCTTAAAAAGCAGACATTTTGTCTTGAAATTGGTTTGTTTTTCAGAAAGAAACAGGGCGTGTGTAAATTACCATAATTACCATAACTCCTGGCCAATCATGTGACCATTAGAGATATTTAGCTGAAACGTGAACGTGACACGATTAACAGAAAACATCCAGAGTGTGTGTGTACGTGTGTGTACAGGACTAAACCAGGACTGAACCAGGACTAAACCAAGGACTAAAACAGGACTAAACCAGGACCAAAACAGGACTAAAACAGGACCAAACCAGGACTAAAACAGGACTAAACCAGAACTAAACCAGTATTTAATTGAACTAAACCAGTATAATACATTTCATATTGTATTGTATTAAATTGACAATACGTGTATTATTGAATCATTGAATGATTATATCAACTTTTTGTTGCAAAAGCATTTTAACCAAAATACCTTCTAATTCTGACCTGCCCTGAAACACCACAGTGATGTCAGTGATGGGGGAGGGCTTAGCTTAATGTCATCCAAATGAGCTCTGAAAGCCTGGACTTAGAGAAGCTTTAGAGAAGCTTTTCTCAGCTCGTTGTTGGGAACACTTGTGAACACTTTTTTCTGTGGCCGGTCACATATTAGTGCAGTCACCACTCCCTCTGACACATCTTGAGCCAGAACTAAACATGCTTGTTTAGTTTATTTCAGTGTGTGAAACTAGGAGCTCATAGTCATTCATAATTTTGAATTAAATGACGTAATAATAATAATTTATATAGTGTTTTTTTTGGACACTCAAAGATTCTTTAAAGAGATTATTCATTCACTCCACAATTGGTGGTAAGCTACTATTGTAGCCACAGCTGCTCTGGGACAGACTGACAGAAGCAATTCTGCCAGTCTGAACCATCGGCTCATAAGCAGCCATATTTGTTTTCATAAGAAGAAAACATGTGTGTCCTGATTAGCTAATCCATCTGTCCCTGACTGGCTAATCTACCTATCAATCATCATTCATTCATTCATTCATTCATCTTCTTCCGCTCTTCCATTTTCTGGGTCGCGGGGGCAGCAGTCCAAGCAGATCTGCTGCCCAGAACACAATGCACCAGCCCCCATGAATCCTCCCACGGGTGGTGGGTCCACAGGAGGATGGCTCACGTCACAACAGGCCTTGATGTATCTTCTGCCATGGGGGCTACCAGTGTCCACAGACACTGGGGGCGAGGTGGGTTAAGTGTCTTGCCCAAGGACACAACGGCAGCACTCATCTTTGGGAGCTGGGATCACACGCGGTCAACCCGTCAAGAGCGGGATTCGAACTGCCAACCCCTGGATAACTAGACAAGCACACTGAAACTAGAATGGGAAAAATATCTTTGGAATAAAATGGAATACATTTCAAAAATGTGTCAAACTGGACACACTACTACAGTATTTGAATAAACTGGTTTCACTGCTGTAATGTTTTAATATGCAATTCTAATTACTATTTTCCTTGGTTTGTTTCATAATGCATTGGATTTATACAGTATCTTTCAAGCCACCATATGCACTTTAGAACATCCAGCACCACCACCAGCACTCTTATAGTGCTTACTCTATGTAAATAAAGACACAGTAAATAAATTGTGTGCTTTCTTGTCTTAACCTTGCACGCAGTTGTGTAACATAATATAATACCTGCACTGGTTAATATTTACATTTAAAGGGTCTATTTTACGCTATTTTTCAATTTGTTATAATGTAGTTTCCTCATCACAAACATAACTAGGGTTGTGTTTTAATTAGTAATAATAATATTTAATTGCATTTATATAGCGCCTTTCAAGACACCCAAAGCACTTTACAGTTCATTGTTCATTCACAGACATTTGGTGATGGTAAGCTACTTTTTAGCCACAGCAGGGGCAGATTGATGTTTTGTTTTATTCACACATGTTTAACACACAAACCCTTCATATCTTCTTTTTCTCAAACAGAAAATGCTCTGTTACACTTGATGATGTCAGATGGTATTACAGAGAGTGCTCAACTGTGTTTTCACTACAATCATTTGGATAATTTCAGTCCTGGAATTACCAGTCTCTAGTGAACAAAAATGTAGCTGCTCATTTCAAGACTACTGCTTCATGAAATCACAAAGTGGAAAGAGCATTTTGAGCTTTGGAGATGTAGATAGACTAATAATGCAGGATAACTCAAACATGTGTGAAGGAAACAACCCAGGTATGTTTTTAAGAAGAGAAGAAGAAGAAGTGACTTTATTGATCTCACACTGGAGAAATTCTTCTCTGCATTTTAACCCATCCTATATATATATATATATATATATATATATATATATATATATATATATACAGTATGTGTATATATATATATATATATATATTAGGGCTGTCAAACGATAAATTTTCCTGATCGCAACTAATCTCAGAAATTTCATAGTTAATCGCGATTAATCGTGATTTATTTTGCATGTTTAAAATTGATATCTTGCAGTAAGACCGTTCGAATCTAAAGTTAAACTCACAATGCAAAGTATTTCTCACCATTTTTTTTATTTCAAAAAAGTGCAGAGAAAGGAAAAAGTAACAATGAACCAGTAATAGTGCTTACTTTGAGACATTGTAAATAAATGAAAACACAAAAAAATCAGAAAAAGTGCCATGTAGACCCAGTTGTCTATACTTCAGATAAATAACCATAACCAATAAATAAAATAAAATAACAATACAAAGCACTTCATAACTTAAAATATGGTGGTATTGAAACTCTGCTTGACACAGGGTGCATTTTACTTTAGTCTTGTCGATTTGTCCGTCTGGATGTTTTTTATATTCAAACAAACCATTCAGAGGTCCAGAAAACTGCTGCTTGTCCATTACACAAAGTTGGCTAAACTGAAGACAACAGCGTGTCCTTCCTTGCCAATGCCAACGACTCGATTGAAGCCCGCTCGAGCTGCCTACGGATGCGTAGAAGGAACAAAATACTAGCAAACTCAAAATAGCGCGTTTAACCAACAATGAGTTTAATTAATACAACCAAATGAGATGCATATGGATGGTAGAATTGCGGAAAATGCTGGCAAACTCTGATCGCGATTAAAAAAATTGTTCGCGATCATAACTTACATTAATCTAATCGCGATTAACGCGTTAATATTCCCAGCCCTAATATATATATATATATATATATATATATATATATATATATATATATATATATATATATATATATTAGGATATATTAGGAGCAGTGGGCAGCACACTTCTGCGCCCGGGGACCATCTCCATGATCTTCTTGCTTCGGTTTGGTCAGGACCTAAGCTGGAGGTACCTATGGTGCATGTTTTGGGTTGATGGGGGAAACTGGAGTGCCCGGAGAAAACCCACCCAGACACGGGGAGAACATGCAAACTCCACACAGAAAGGCCTGGGCGACCCGGGGATCGAACCCGGAACCTTCTTGCTGTGACGCGTGAGTGCTAGCCACTCAGCCACCGTGCCGCCATGAGGTAACAGCAATTATAGCATGGCTTAATTACAAGAGATAATTTTGCATAATATAGAACCTTTAACAAGCCTGTGAATATTGCATTTGATGAGAATCACTCCCCTTTTGCTATGATCACAGATCCAAAGTGCCAGATTAGACATACAAATTGGATATTAATTAGACAAAACCAAAGAAATAAACAACAAAAAACTTGTTCTGATTCATGTCTCCGTCCACCGCAACTGATTGGCACACCATATGAAGCTCTGTGTGTTCTTCAGATAAACCCATTTATTTCTCTATATTGGCATCACATAAAATGTCATCATTCAGGTACCTTCAGCCAGTCCCAGATCCACATTTTATAACTAATTTCTTGAAGTGCCAAGTCAGAAAAAAGCTGCTTTTTTGAGTTGCAATTAGCTGTAAACAGTAGTCGAGTTGTAAAATGAAACCGGGGGAATGGTGAAATTTTTCATTTATGTGACATATTTTACAGTGGGGGGAAGGGAAGGGGGGGGGGGGGGGGGTCCTCCCCCAGAAAACAACCAAAAACAAAAAGTCCATATAATCATTCAATAATTCTATAATACATAGGATATATGTTATCACACACACACACACACACACACACACACACACACACACACACACACACCTTAGTCCTGGTTCAGACCTGGTTTAGACCTGGTTTAATCCTGGGTTAGACCTGGTTTAGACCTGGTTTATTCCTGGTTTAGACCTGGTTTAGACCTGGTTTAGACCTGGTTTAGTCCTGGTTTAGTCCTGGTTTAGACCTGGTTTAGACCTGGTTTAGTCCTGGTTTAGTCCTGGTTTACTCCTGATTTAGACCTGGTTTAGACCTGGTTTAATCCTGGGTTAGACCTGGTTTAGACCTGGTTTAGTCCTGCTTTAGTCCTGGTTTAGACCTGGTTTAGTCCTGGTTTACTCCTGATTTAGACCTGGTTTAGACTTGGTTTAGACCTGGCTTAGTCCTTGCTTAGTCCTGGTTTAGTCCTGGTTTAGACCTGGTTTAGACCTGGTTTAGACCTGGTTTAGTCCTGGTTTAGTCCTGGTTTAGTCCCGGTTTAGTCCGGGTTTATTCCCGGGCCCCTGCTGTCAGCTAATATGTCCCTTTGATGCAGAAGTAATATGATAATATAACTCATCCCATAAGAACACGGTCATCTCCATAGTTTGCGGTGTGCGATAATTTGCGTGTCCACGTGTATGCGCTCCGGAGAAACGGACATATTCTGAGTCCCGAGGCGAGAGTTCCTTCTTACATAGCATTACATATTAACGGGGCTCGCTCACAGCTGATTGGCGAACAGGCGCAAACACGCTAATCGTCATGATTCGCGGGAGCGTGATTGGTGGATATGCTGCAACATGATTGGAAGCTGGAGCGCAGTTCGGCCTATGACTGGCTCTTGGAACTGGCCACGATTCATGTAGGTCACCTATTTTGACTTCAAAATGGCGAATTTCACCAAAAGATGAGGGATTTTCATGCCTGATTGATAAAATGCCACAAGGGATAGAAGAAGAGATGCCCGTTTTAGAAGAAGGATGATTTTGACTATTTTTTGCCACCCCCCCCCATCCCTCCTCAACTCGAGTACTGGCTGTAAACATTTTGGTGTGTGCGCAACATTACATTCTAATTAGTGTGTTCCCAGGAGAGACGAGGGAGCCACGTTTCAGCAGTAATGACAGTTTTATTTAGACACAAAATTAATTAGGTTTTCTTTCCATCGTGCTAAATTGCGGTTTTCCCATGATCATGCACTTACCAGTTAAAGTATACATAATGTATAATTTCATAGTTTGGTATAAGATAATTGCTGTTTATTAGCTGTTAATAAGGTATGTGTGGTAGAGTTCAGAATTACATGACATCACTGGTCCACTGTCAGCATTGGGAACACATGTAGTAAGAATACAAAGTCTTACTTTTTCATTTGGTGGTATTCAAAGTACAGTTACTTCACTAAAATCGAAGGATTACATTAGCTACTTTATCATGTAATTTAGGCTTCAAACTGTGCAGAATTAGTAAGCAAAGTAGAAAACATGTTATGAGGTATGTGTATTTTTTTCCATTTCCAGTTAGTGATATGAAATGCTTTAAAAAACAGTGAAACACACATAAAGAAAAGCATAAATGTTCCAGTCAGGCATTAAACCATCAATATGGAAACAAGTATGACGCCACAAGGCCAAATTGCAGGTCAGATCTAGAGAGAGGCCACCCCCACTCACAGTAGAATGCATGTTTTTCTGTGTGTTTTCTTGCAATAAAAAAGTAGTATTTTCAATAGCAAATACTCACGTTTAATGCTGCACTGTCAAAAATTCCAGGGAAAGCTATAACATTTCCATGGAAACAAGGTAGGGAAGACAATTTTTTTTTTCTCGAATACAAATCGTTAGTCTAACCGTGATGGCAAAACTCTGCTTTGGCCTCTGAAAGTTGTGAAAATTTCTTATAAACTCATCGCAGTGAATGAGTGGGATGCTCAGAATGTATAAGGTAAGTGAAGAATAACTGTTTCAAAATGAATTACTTCTGTTTTTCACATTTTTAAAACAGTAAAAATCAAGTAGCGCTGTTCATTCTGTGGTGTCTACAGTTATAGACAATCCTGCTCCGTCTCATCTCCACAGCAGTAGCAGAACCTTCATCCTCCTCACTCTCCTCTTCTCTTGCCTCAGCATTTAGATATTTTCCAGTTTTCTACCTTCAGCACAAAACTGATTTGTTATGTCTGGCATTGTCAAAGCCTAAAGTTTATCATTTAAGAAACTCATGCCACTCTCATTTGTCTGTATCCGATCCGATAAGTTGTACAACTCTGAGACATTATCTTAATGAATTTAGACAATACCTGATATCTACCCAAAGTCATCAATCCTTTTCTAAAGCTGAAATGTATTGCAAGACAAACACAATGCATAAATAAGTAAAATCATCATTGCATGAGGGAAAAAAGGGATGGAAGAACTGGGCAGTGTGACCTGGCTAATGCTAGACTGATATGTGAAAGCAGGGTTGCGATATTTGGGGTATATTCAATGGTGGATCTTTTCCATGGGAATTATGGGGAATATATGGGAATTAACAGTTAATGAAACCTTCTGAAGGCTGTCTATTTAGTAGGAGTGAAGCAGAGAAGCATTAAAGAGGGGCTACGTGTAACTCCTCTTCCGCACTTATTTAGATCACCATGCCACCATTTTAAAATCCTATGTTCGCTGAAAACAAAGTATTAACATGTATTATAGATTTTGTTTTTGATGCTCTGAGTCTGAGGCAAAAGGCGAAGCTCTCAATTTACCGGTCAATCTACAGTCCTACCCTCACCTATGGTCATGAGTTCTGGGTAATGACCGAAAGGACAAGATCGCGGATACAAGTGGCCGAATGAGTTTCCTCCACAGAGTGCCTGGGCGCACCCTTAGAGATAGGAGCTCAGTCACACGGGAGGAGCTCGGAGTAGAGCCGCTGCTTCCCCACGTCGAGAGGAGCCAGCTGAGGTGGCTCGGGCATCTGTTCCGGATGCATCCGTCCCGGGCGTGTCCCACTGGGAGGAGGCCGCGGGGAAGACCCAGGACACGCTAGAGGGACTATGTTTCCCGGCTGGCCTGGGAACGCCTTGGGATCCTCCTGGAGGAGCTGGAGGAAGTGTCCGGGGTGAAGGAGGTCTGGGCGTCCCTGCTTAGACTGTTACCCCCGTGACCCGGCCCCGGATAAGTGGAAGAAAATGGATGGCTCTGAGTCAACCCCCCCCTTAGCTCTCAACACTAAGCCACTCCCACTTCAGAGCGCTATCACAGCAGAATCAGTGTGCAAACATTAATGAAGCTACTGCGCATCACATCAAGTTTGTCAAGTTGTTACATACAGTTTTCTGTCATGTTTTTGTATATTTATAAAGAATTGTTGTGCGGGAGCATGGCTAATGCAGGCGTAGCATTGCACAGAATCATATCGCAAACCGTAAGAAGGGTTTGAATAGTGCCCAGGAGAGATTTCTAGATTACTCAAACATGTCTGGGACTGCGGATGGAAATTAGCACTGTGCTAAATCCGGCATATTTACGTCGGTTTGTGTGATCTTAGCCAAATTGTGCGTTCATTAATATGCATTGTCCTTTCCAAATAAACGAATAAATAAATATATAACCTGTTCAGGCATGGTTTTTGATGAGGGAATTATATGGTAGAGAGCAAAAATAAATCGATTTTTACATATTACCACCTCTTTAATTTATGTAATCACATTTGAGGAACAGTTTCAAAGAAGTTGTCATTGTTAGATGTGACCACAAGGGCTTGAAGAGCAAATTTAATTTCAATTTCTCAGTTCAATTTCTCCTTTGCTACGGATGCTACCTGGACAACTGAGGGATTTCACGAACTTGAAAAGGAAGACATTTTGGGCATTCAAGATAAGTATGGCATTCACAGGTCAAACCATCGCCTTAGAATTGTAAGGTTCTGTCTGCGGAAATTACACCCCTTTGTAACCCTGTGTGAAAGCCATAATGAAACAGTGGAACATCCAGACAACAGTGGAACAAGACGAGAAATCAAACCTTTGATAAATCCAGTTGAGAGTAAACCACAGACACCTTTCACTCTACAAATGCACAAAGATCTCATCTCTTGTCTGTATTTCTGCTAAAATAGACATATTTCTTTGCCTTCATGTACTGCCCTGACTACAGCCAGGTGTTTCTGAGTTTGAAGCGTGGATACATGTAAGACCAACCACCCGCTCCTCCTACCCCTCACTTCCTATATGAAATGTAGTTTTAGGTCTTTAGTCCCACTTAAATATATCGTCTCCAGAACATTTTACCAAGAAATTTTGAAAGCCCGTTGTTTGAAAGTCTACTCTTACCACTATCCTTACATACTGTTGTGGGTGAAATTACCCACACCTGTAAATTACTATTCTGTTTCCCGGTTGCTGTGAGCATCTATATTAAGACTTACAACTCCTAGCTACACACAGATAACCAGATCCATTTTCAATAAGTGAGAGATAAGAGGAGGTTATAGTTTGGATGTTTTGTTATGACCGTATAAACGTGGTTATGAGTTTCTATAAAACTTCACTTGTTTCCTGCTTAAAATGTGAATAGAACAAGGATTTAGCCAACATCCGAAAGATCCAACGAAAATATGGAATGAACCTTCTTTCATGCAACATCAGTTTTGATTTAGGCTGCAGTATTGGTGAGCACATTTTACACACTTTGCCCTAAACAGATTTGAACAGTCCACAGAAGTAACTCATCACGGGCTGCTGTTGTGTTTAATATTCTTATTGCAGTTTCAATAAAGGATTGACTGACTTACTTTAGCGCATATTAAGTTGGGACAAATTACTTTTCTGGTATAACTTTCTATTGAGATAAACCTCAATTTCATTTTAAGTTTCACTGACTAAAATAGGAATGAGTGATAACACAATTTTCAGTATTGATGTGATAGGAGAATGAGGAGTGGTAGTAGAAGTAGTTGAATTACCTGCACCCTGATCTAGGAGCCAACATGCAGTTACACAATTAACACGCTACCTCAATCTAAAAGTACACAAACACA
The DNA here is from genome assembly GCA_036785185.1 of Paratrypauchen microcephalus. Classification (NCBI taxonomy): domain Eukaryota; kingdom Metazoa; phylum Chordata; class Actinopteri; order Gobiiformes; family Gobiidae; genus Paratrypauchen; species Paratrypauchen microcephalus. Next base: position 932,085 of record JAVJIX010000196.1, read on the forward strand.
ATACACCCACTATGAGCACCTCTGCAAAAAAAGCTGGGGGACAAAGGCGAGTTTTACCTATTGATTACACTGTACTTTGTGGTGAAATATTCAAAAGGCAAATGCACAAACGTTGAACCTGAGCATTTCTGTTACTGTCTAGACCAGGCATGGGAAAACTACGGCCCGGGGACCATATGTGGCCCGTTAAAGGTCCAGTGTGTAGGATTCGTGGCGCATAGGTGGATAGTGGCTATGCACTTCCTGTTTTAGCTACGGCAAACCTCGAGGGTCACCCGGACGCGCCGTAGCGGAGAGCTCGCGTACCCGCGCGCGCGCTCCCGAGCGCGCACCCGCCGCGCACCCGGCCGACAACAACGGTATTAATAAAACGCGGTCTCCCGTTCAGTTTTTTTCTTATTCGCATGAAAGCACACATTCCCGATCGTGAACCATGATAATCTACACATCAAATGAAACCTTACAGTCTCCTCTTTTTGACTATGCAATTCATTTCCCAGCACAACAATCACTCCCTGAGCACATGGGGCTTTTATACGAAAAGCACAAAACGAGGTTTGTTACTTAGCTTACCTTTGAAGGCTCTGCACAGGTCAAACTCTGTATTTCACCACAAGCTTGGTATCAATAGGTCCGTAAGGATCCAGCGAATAAAATCCAGTAAAACAATTTAGTCCAAAACATGTGTTAGATCCAATACCACGTGTGATACAGCAGCATGCTTGTTGTTTACCCAAAACCACGAGCCTCCCCCCACCCCACCCGCACCTCTCTCCTTCTCTCCTTCTCTCTTGCGCAACGCGCCGGAGCCGCCTGCTGCTTTGCCTCCGGTGCTACCACGAGCCTTGCCGAAGGCGAAGGCGGAGCCCAAATGTCCTTCTGCGGCTCTCGTATTCAAAATGGCTGCCTCTGCATGAGGAAGATCCCCCTTTTATGTGACTATATCTAAGTCCAAAAGAATACTTTGATTTCATGATGGAAGTGAAAAGGCTTGAAAAACAATGTATTTTTGAATGGGTATCTTCAATTTCAGTAATTAACGGGTAAAAATCTTACACACTGTCCCTTTAAGCTTTTTAATCCCGCCTGCCGAACTTGAAGAAATTATATTAATAAACCTTGTTAATGTTTTGATTTCCCTGCAATTCTGGCATTTTCCAATAGCTGGCGCACTAGATACATTGCCTTTGTTGAGGTGCGGCATTTTGCTTTACTGTTTGATTCCTCGGCCCTCCTGTAAAGATGAGTGGAGCTAAGAAAAGAAAAGTGGACAGAGAATGTCGAGTGTTTAACAAGGAGTGGACAAGTAAATCTTTTATCACCAAATACTTATCAGCTGCTGTATGCCTGATATGCCAAGAGACGGTAGCGTTTTTTAAGGAATATAATATCAGCCGTCACTTTGCTACAAAACATGTTAACTATGCTAGTAAGCAGTCAATGAAATAATGAAAGAACCTGAAGGAGAACAGAACTTCCAGTGCTTTAAAATAGTAACTGTTAGTATTAAAAAAGCTGTATTTTATTAATTAAATTTTCTGTGTTTTAAGAGTCATTTCAATAAATAGCTAAATACTGTGGAACTTGAAAGATGGACATTTTGTTGTAATGCTTTGTTAATTTTTAACTGAAATAAAGCACATGTTTTCTACATATCCCATGTTAATTTTTGCTCTTATGAGGTGGATTACCAAAACACTAAATCCACCTGCTCCCTGTCCGGCCCTTCTGTCAAATTTTAGAATGCTTTGTGGCCCACGAGTCAAAAGGTTTGCCCACCCCTGGTCTAGACCTAATAACGCTTTATATTACAACAAAAATCAGCATTTTAATTATATAAATTTTACCTGCCCCCCATCTGTATTAAATATAATTTTCCTGTAGAATGCTGTAATGTCATCTGACACCCAGCAATAGAAGTGCTTTTAGGAGTAGTAGCAGCAGTAGTAGTAATAGATGGTTTTCAAATTCGATAATGTGATGGTGTCATATTTCCAGATGGGGGCCAAGAGACAGCTTTCTCTTCTGATTACATTGTACTTTGCCATGAAATACCCAAATGGTAAACTCACAAATGTTGAACCTTTCTGTCAGTGACTAGACCCCCCCCCCCAAAAAAAAACAAAACAAAAAAACAAAAACCCTGCTTTTTAACAATATCAATTTTAGCTACCCCGATCTGTATAAAATATTATTGGCCTATAGAATGATGTGTGGCAATAGTAGTAGTAGTGGTAGTAGTAGTAGTAGTAGTATACATTTATATTATTATATCTCTTGCTATTTTTTTTTTTGCTACTTATTTTGAAGTTTTATTACCATTTTAATATTTTTTACTCTTTGTTATTGTAATACAATTATAATTATGTGTGAGCTACTGTGTTCAAGTAATTTAACTTCAATAACAATGCGTCAATAAAGTCTGTCTAAGTCTTCTGCTGTAGTAGTAGTAGTAGTACTAGTTGCAGGAGTACCAGGGTTAGTATTATTGTTTGTCAGTTTTGATTTAGGCTCTAGTATTGGTGATAACATTTAACACAGTTTGCCCCAAACACATTTGAACAGTCCATAGAAGTAACTTATCAAATGCTGCTGTTGTGTTTAATATTCTTATTGCAGTTTCAATAAGGGATTGACTGACTTACTTCAATGCATATTAAGTTTGGACAAATTACTTTTCTGGCAACTTTCTATTGAGATAAAACTCAATTTCATTTTAAGTTTCATTGCCATAGGAGTAGAAGAAATAGGAGGGGTAGCAGCACTAGCCCAGTAGTATTGGTAATAGTATTAGTAGGAGGAGGAGTAGCTGCATTAGAAGTATTAGTAGTAGTGGTAATAGTAGTCATCATACTTTAAACAGTCATGCAGTCATCTTGGATTACCCAGCAATAGTTGAATAATAATAATAATAATAATAATAATAATAATAATAATAATAATAATATATTATATTATAAATTGTTCAATGGATACATAATTTCATGTAGGCCTAGGCCTAGATTTGAAAATTAAAACAAAAAAATTGCTGTGACGGAGGAGCAGGCCCGTCCCTAAGAGCGTTGCCCCCAGAGAAAGCATGTGAAGACCCATGCGCCCGTTTCCTTATCTGTTGCGCTCCGCGTCGAACCCTTTTCATTATCATCCATAAACTAATTCCCATAACCTCTCCATCGTGTTCTGCCGCGACTAAGTGTGTACACTTAGAAGCTTCAGTTTTGCCCATCCAAATTGCACTAAACCCGATCATTTACTCACCCGCACGCTGCTGCCTTCTCCCTCTTCTCGTGGTGCAATCTGGCAAACCTGGACACATCCGCGCCGGGAGTTTAAATCCTCCAGTTTCACGGGTTCCGGTGGTCATGTGAGCAATGAATAATTTGCATGGGCAATTATTCATATTCTCCGTGCATTTGAAGTGTTGTATGTGACTTATTGATTTTGTATTAACGCTATTGTCCATCCATAACTTTTGGTACATTTAATAGTGGAAATGGTGTAAATAATGTTTCCAGTGGATGTTATGTAATGTGGGAGGGGCAAATGGGGGTACATAGGTGCACTCTGCAACTCTGCAGTCAGTCTTACCTTGGTTACAGTGGAGGTAACGTGGTGGAGAGAAAGAGAGCGAGCGAAAGACTGAAAGACTGCAAGACTTAAAGGGGAAGTCTGCAGAAACTGTTTGTTTTTTTCTTTTCTTATCACTGCACCACTGTAAATATTTTGTCCACGCACATTTGACACCTTTTTTGCACTGTGGGAGAGCATAATAAACCACCTAGAAATGCTTATCCCGACTAAGCCTGACTTCTTGAAGAATCCCGCCACAATCGCCAATCGGGGGGTTGGATTGCCCTTTCTTCAGGTCAGAGCAACTGCCCCTCAAAATTCCTGTGCACATCCCTGGTTCTGAGATTTTTGTCAAAATGTAATTATTTTTATATTCTTGTAAGAATATAAGATTGTGCCTACTGTACACAATAAGGAGAAAAAAATGGAGTTTGGTGCTTTTTTGAGGATTTTATGAGCAAAAACAGGTATACATTTTGAATATTCACCTGGTGTTATTTGGTACTATCTGTCTGAACCAATCAGAAGACATCATACATTTAAATTGACCAATCACAGTCAGCTGCTTTGGAACGTTGCTGTTTCATCCTTGTTCTGTTACATAAGACAAGTGCAAGTATAATGCTGTTAGCCGTTAGTCTGCTAATAAACTAAAAAAGACTATTTCAAGTGGTTACATGCTGCCATTCCGACATACTGCCACTCCGACATTGACGTCTAATTGAGTGGAGGCATTTCCATTTTTATCAAATGACCTTGACATTTTTTTTCCTTGGTTGGAATGGCACCACTTAAGCTTTTTTTTTTTTTTTTTCAACATTCACCATTCTGACAAACAAGTTAATTATTAAAAATAATGGATTTCTACAGCCAATTATGCATGGATTTCCCAAAATTTTAATTGGAATATCCATGCATGATTGGCTCTAGTTCAGACATGGGCAAACTACGGCCCGGGGGCCATATGCGGCCCGTTAAGCTTTTTCATCCGGCCCGCCGAACTTGAAGAAATTATATTAAAAAACCTTGTTAAGGTTTTAATGTTTTAATTTCTGTGCAATTTTGGTGTTTTCCAATAGCTGGCGCACTAGATACATTGACCTTTGTTGAGGTGTGGCATATTGCTCCACCCCTCAGCCCTCCTGTAAAGATGAGCGGAGCTAAGAAAAGAAAAGTGGACAGAGAATGTTGAGTGTTTAATAAGGAGTGGACAAGTAAATATTTTTTCACCGAATACTTATCAACTGCTCTATGCCTGATATGCCAAGAGACTGTAGCGGTTTTTAAAGAATATCAGCCCTCACTTTACCACAAAACATGCTAACTATGCTAACTATGTGCTAACAAGCAGTCAACGAAAGAACGAAAGAACTTGAAGGAGAACAGAACTTTCAGTGCTTTAAAATAGTAGCTGTTAGTAATAAAAAAAAAGAAGCTGTATTTCATCTATCCATCCATCCTCTTCCGCTTCTCCATTTCTGGGTCGCGAGGGCAGTCCAAGTAGATCTGCCGCCCAGAACACAATGCACCATCGCCCATGAATCCTCCCGCGGGTGGTGGGTCCACGGAAGGAAAGCTGTATTTTATTAATAAAATTTTCTGTGTTTTAAGAGTCATTTCAATAAATAGCTAAATACTGTGGAACTTGAAAAAAGCATACGTTTTCTACATATCCCATGTTATTTTTTGCTTTTATGGGGCGGATTATCAAAACACTAAATCCACCTGCTCCTGGTCCGGCCCTTCTGTCAAATTTTAGAACCCTTTGTGGCCCACGAGTCAAAAAGTTTGCCCACCCCTGCTCTAGTTGAACATAAAATAAATATCTGTAAACTCTCAAATGAGTCCAATCGCACATAAAATGTACTGTATGTATTTTATTCATCAGAATACGTTTTGAAAAGTTACGACATCAAGAATTACAATCATGAAATGAAAATTTGTGATTAAGCTTTCTTCAGTACGTATATGAATTCCACAGATGCGACTTTACTGTCAAAAATACATCTCTTCACTTCACATTAATGTGCTGAGCAGAAGAAACATCAATCGAGAAGCCAGATTTTTGTGCTGCATATGGACTGAACCAGGACTGAACCAAGGCTGATCCCAGGACTGAACCAGGAGGACTAAACCAGGACTTATCCCTGTGGGGGGCAACGCTTTTGCGTCATTTCGCCTGCGGTCACCCGACATTTTACGCGGGCGCACCTCCGGGCCCATCCTGACAGTCAGTCCTGGTTCAGTTCTGGTTTAATCCTGGTGTAGTCCTGATTTAGTCTTGGTTCAGTCCTGGTTTAGTCCTGGTTCAGGTAAAAAAAAAAAAGGGGGGGGGGGGGGGGGTCTGCCAGCGAGGCAGAAACAAAGGTAAACAAATGAATATTCAATAATCTTTATTTATGACTGAATAAAAGTTTATTTCTGAACTATTACTTCAATAATATTTTATAATTTATAACTTATAAACTTATGGTTATGATCATAAACATATGTGTCACATTTGACGTTTAAATGTGTAACATATTTTCTAAAACAGTTTTTTGATCATAATAATTTGACCACTGGAACATAAGTCTGTGTTTTTGGCATGTTTTGTAGATCGAACCTTATAATTTCAAATTGTGCTTTTTCAGAATTAGAAGATTTTATCTGCAAAAGTCCACTTCCCAGAACACTCAGTCTGATAAATGTCACAAATTTTATTCTCTCAGTTTAGACTCTCCTGAGGGTGCCCTTTATTCCCATGTATTAGATAAATGTATCCTCTCTTTTATTTCTGTTGTACTAGAGGTCAAAACTTTAAACCAAAATATCTCAGAAATACACAGAACATAAATAATTCTAAGAGGACGCTAGGAGCTAATCTTTCCACAGTGCTGTTTATGCAGTAGTACTAACTAGAAGTAGTTGAATAAGAAGCAGCAGTAGTACTAGTTGTTGCAGTAGCAGTAGTAGTAGCAGCAGCATTATTGCGTTTAGTGCAATTAACGCAGTGAACACACTACCTCAACCCAAAAGTACACAACCCCAAGTACACACAGACACTGCAACAAAGTACTACCGTGCTGTGTGCCCCCCCTGCTCAAACTACCTTAAACCTGTGAGCAGTATGCTAACTGCAGTTGCCACAAGCTGACAGGAGCAGATAGTGAGGACGCGCCTGTCGTTTGGAAGTGTGCAGTCCCTGCTTTGGTTCTAGGTTTTCTTTCACTTTTTCTTTTTTCCTCTTGTCTTTTCCTGATTCGAGCACTATGGACGTTTGTGGTACAGAGCCACTCATCGCGGTGACAGCTACAAGAGCCTGCCAAGATAGAACAGGATATGCACCAACAGCAGGATGTGAATGAGTTGTGTGGTTTTCCGCTCCTCTGATGGCTCTTTGAATTTGAACAACTGTGGAAAAGTGAACTTGCATTGACCGTCAGCTAACAGCAAGAGGCATAAACCAAAGAGAGTACGATTGAGTACTTTTAGTAAGGGCAAAAGGGGAGACTGGGAGAGGAGGAGGGCTCCTGGGGGTATGAGGAACAGTGTGGTTGGTCTAATATCCACACTTCAAACTGCCCCTGCAGTCAGGTGTTTGCAATCAGAAACACCTGGATGTCAGGTCAGTCCTATGTGATGTCATGTAGTACTTGACATTACAGTGGCCCGTAGAGGCAGCGCATACACTGTTTTGGATCAGAAAGTTACAAATGTATCTAGTTTGCATTAAAACTGCCAAAAAGTACAAGGGACAGTAGATAATACTATTCCAACTCCATGTTTGGTTCCACTTTAAGAAAGGTCTTATATTCTAGAAAACAAACCAATGACTCACTTTTATGTATTGAAAATGCATATGCTTGTATACTCAACAAAAATATAAACGCAACACTTTTGTTTTTGCTCCCATTTTTCCTGAGATGGACCCAAAGATCCAAAATTCACTCCAGATACACAATACTACCATTTCTCTCAAACATTGTTCACAAATCTGTCCAAATGTGTGACAGCGAGCACCTCTGCCCCGCCGAGACAATAATAATAATAATAATAATTCATAGCATTTATATAGCGCCTTTCATGACACCCAAAGCGCTTAATCCACCCCACCTCACAGGTGCGCCACATCAAGATGCTGATCTGACATCATGACCAGTGCACAGGTGCGCCCAGACTGCCCACAATAAAAGGCCACCCCGAAATGTGCATTTTTCTTGCTTTATTGGGGGTCTGGGGACTCAGAACCAGTCAGTATCTGGTGTGACCACCATTTGCCTCATGCAGTGCAACACATCTTCTTCGCATAGAGTTTATCAGATTGTCAGTTGTGGCCTGTGGAATGTTGGTCCACTCCTCTTCAATGGCTGTGCGAAGTTGCTGGATATTAGTGGGAGCTGGTACACGCTGTCGTATACGCCGGTCAAGCACATCCCAAACATGCTCAATGGGTGACATGTCCGGTGAGTATGCTGGCCATGCAAGAACTGGGACATTTTCAGCTTCCAAGAATTGTGTACAGATCCTTGCAACATGGGGCCGTGCATTATCTTGCTGAAACATGAGGTGATGTTCATGGATGTATGGCACAACAATGGGCCTCAGGATCTCATCACGGTATCTCTGTGCATTCAAAATGCCATCAATAAAATGCACCTATGTTCTTCGTCCATAACAGCCTTTGAAGAGGAGTGGACCAACATTCCACAGGCCACAACTGATAAACTCTATGCGAAGAAGATGTGTTGCACTGCATGAGGCAAATGGTGGTCACACCAGATATTGACTGGTTCTGAGTCCCCAGACCCCCAATAAAGCAAAAAAAAAAAGCACATTTCGGGGTGGCCTTTTATTGTGGGCAGTCTGGGGTGCACCTGTGCACTGGTCATGATGTCGGATCGGCATCTTGATGTGGCGCACCTGTGAGGTGGGGTGGATTGTCTCGGCGGGGCAGAGGTGCTCGCTGTCACACATTTGGACAGATTTGTGAACAATGTTTGAGAGAAATGGTAGTGTTGTGTATCTGGAGTGAATTTTGGATCTTTGGGTCCATCTCAGGAAAAATGGGAGCAAAAACAAAAGTGTTGCGTTTATATTTTTGTTGAGTGTATTTAAAGGCACTGTTTGTGATTTTGACAGCCTTAAAGACATGAAAAACAGAACAAGTGCATTTTGCCGTGGTCAAAAGTTTTTCCTCACTTATCTTATGCATTCCCAGTTTTTAGCATGTCATTTCATGCGTAAAATTAGCTGTGAAAGTAAAGCTCTAGCAGAGGAAATGCACACCTCCTGATTGTTGAGCAATAAAATCCATTCTAATTAGACACAGATAGCACACAGCAAACTTATTTTGACCTCAAGAATTATACAATATATCTGTTTATATCTGTACTGGGGCAAAAACCTTGATAAAATCAGATACAGGTCCTTCAACCATGTAATAGTTTAATTTCATAAAATATACCTGCAGTGGATTTGTTTCTGCTTGATGCAATTTTGCTGACATTTATTTATGATCCCACTGAGATTCAGAATCTCATTTACAAGAGAGTCCAGGCACCAGGAAGAAGCCTTTAGATTGCTATAGAATTTGATTATGTGAGATTAAATTGAGAGTTTATTAAAGATGGTGACAAATGAATTTCAGACATTGGATAAGAATACTCTCAGATATGAATCCAAAACACAAATCCAAGTCAAGATTCTGATCAGAGGAGATATCTAGAGCACATTGTTGTCATGATACTAAAATTTAATACATTATCATAGTAAAGATTTCGCTCTTTTTTGGATAGTAAAAATACTCATTTTCAACACAAAATAATAATTTCCACATGGTCTTATACTAGTTTTGATAAATCTGTTGTTTTCTTATTTAAGTAATATGTTGTAGTCCTAATACTTGTTCAAATACATATTTAGTTTCGGTGCAAATTTTGGTATCAATTAGCAGAGGTGTGGACTCGACTTATGTGACTTCGACTCGAGTCACGAATTTGATAACTTTAGACTCGACACGACAAAATGTACAAAGACTTGCAACTCGACTTGGACTTCAATATCAATAACTCGTGACTTCACTTGGACTTAGGCCTTTTGACTTGTGATAACTTGCTACGTCCAATGAAAAAAAAAAAACTCTAAAAGTATGTTGATAAGGACCGCACTCATTGTACTTCTGAATCTGCGAAAATGTATGCAAAGAGCATGTGCGCGTGGCTTGCACAACATCCAATCACAGTAGATCTACGTTGCTTTCATTCGACCGCATCCAAGGCAAATTGCACAACAAATGATGCGGAAACAAGCATCCAAGTGCCAGTTTGCAAAATGATGGCAAAGGTGATTTCGTTTGGTTATAAAAACTACGAAGTTGTCAACAAAAAACGAACGTCAATATGCAGAACGTGCGGGTCAAAGATTACAGACGGCGCTTCCACAACGTCCAATTTTGTTTGGTACAAAGACTGAAATCACTGTCATAAGTTTTTGGACCTTTTTGTTCAGTATTTAGTAGAAACACCGCTTTGAGCTAATACAACCATGAGACTTTTGGGGAATATTATAACATGTTTTTTCACACCTGGATCCTTTCATTTTTTTCTAATGTTATTTGATATGGTGTAAAAAGGTCAAATTAATACAGATCTTGCAGACATTATATGATTTGTAGAAATTGTATTTCTTTGTAAAGGGGACTCGAAATGACTCGAAACTAAAATGCTAGGACTTTGGACTCGACTTGAGACTTGTGAGCTTTGACTTCGGACTTGACTCGGCACTTGGATACTCTTGACTCGGGACTTCCATCGGACTTTAGTGCAAAAGACTTAGACTTACTTGGGACTTGCCCAGCAATGACTTTGTCCCACCTCTGTCAATTAGTGTCTGATTTTTCATACTGTAGACAGCCTTAGTAGACTGCAAGACACCCCTCTTTCTCCAGACTGAAAAAAACAAAACAAAAAAACATAGGGAATAGAAAATGCATGTTGGTGTACGGCTCCATATAAACAATAAAGCCTTATTCAATCAATAGTTTCATTTTCTCTGTTGGCCTCAGCATATTTTACACTGTGTACACTATATGAAAACTTTAAACAAAAGATTTTGAACTTTGCGCTAGCATTTTTGTTTCATGTGGAAAGGCTGAGAAAGTACAGTGATATTAACCCTAAACACCTTCTCCATTTAATTACTTTGCAAAGTTCAGATGGGGGTGATTGACAGGTAGATGAGCCAATCAAATATGACTGCTTACAAGAAAAATTGACAAAAATCATAAGGGACTGAGAAATATTGTGGATTTCTGCAGAATCATTGAGCAAACCCTAAACCATCTGAGAGAGAGACGTGTATTTTTATTTGTAAATGATGACTGACTGATATGGAGATGGCTGTTAATGTTGTAAATAAATAATTGTTAAGAAATGACACCAGACCCAGGTGAATAGATGATTAGAAGTGTACTGATCAGATGCTCCATGTCACATGAGCTCCACATACTAAGTAAGTCAGAAGAGACAGACAGGTCCATCACTGGGGTCCTTGTCAGACTTCGGAGAGTGCACAGCTCAAATACATCTGTTTAAGTTAAACATAGGTATTGTCCATGCAGAGGGCTGGCTGTGACTTTTAGCCCACATAGAGAACAACAATTCACCTATAAAACCGGTTTATAAAATCATGCTTTCAGTGACAATGAGCTCCATTTCACATGTCACTGAAAAAAAAAAAAAGAAGAAATCTGATATCATTTTCACATTTGGCAGGACGTGAGACACAACAGAGGATGCAGGGACCAGACTAATATCAATCTATATTAAAAAAAATCCACACAGATATTGGTCTGGAATTGCCAGGCAACCATAAACCAGGTCAATAAATCGGCAATGCGACACCAAAACAGCAAATTCCCTCCAGCCCAGTTTATACTACTGGGATCCTAAAATATTGTGTTTCCCCGTAAATGCAAATCTTGTTCATATGTTTTTAGTGGTAGGGGAAACACATGGAGTAAACCTCTTGGAAACGTATGTTAGCTGTAGACACAGGGATTTTGCCATTTTAATGGTAATCCAGTCGAGCTCCTGCTTATCTTTACCAGACCCATTCTTCTTCTTCTTCTCCTTTCGGCTTGTCCCTTTTTCAGGGGTTGCCACAGCGAATCAACTTTTTCCATCTCGCCCTGTTTTCTGTATCTTCTACTCTGGCTCCAACTACCTCCATGTCCTCCCTCACTGCATCCATAAATCTCCTCTTTGGTCTTCCTCTTTGTCTCCTACCTGGTAGCTCCATCTCTAACACCCACTGTCCCTCCTCTGAACATGTCCAAACCATCTCAATCTGGCTTCTCTAGCTTTTTCTCCAAACCTTCCTGTCTGTGTTGTCCCTCTGATGACCTCATTCCCGATCCTGTCCATCTTTGTCACTCCTAAAGAGAATTACCAGACCCATTCTAATCAATATAAATACAAAGTTAGAATTTAATTATTTCTACTTTATTGGATACACGACTGGGTTAAATGCGTAAAGAGGTGTTTTCAATTCACAGAGAAACAAGACCAAAGATTAAAACTCTCTACAGATCTGGGGTCTCATTTCCATGGCATTCTAACTAAAAGTGTGGGTACGGACAAAACACAAACTTCCACAAACTTCATCACACTTACTTACCGTTGCTCTTTCTGGACAGACAGCCGAAGCACGCACCACGCTGACAGGGGAATCCCTGTTACGCACCAGGAAGGCAGTTCCCCTGTTACGCAGCGTGGTGCGTGCTTTTGTGCGTGCGTGTGTTTTTCCGCACTGAAAAATAGTTCCCACCCAAAATGACCAAGTCAAGTTCTCCGTGTTGATTTGCACATTTATTTGCACTCGATATGAATTTAATTATTTATCTACACAGAAAGTAATTGGGAAAAGCATCGAGCAAATTAATTCCTTTTGGCCGAAATCTTTCTCTGGCGACGTTAGACTCTAGTCTAATGCGAAGTAGCTTCAGATACCGCGGCGGTCAGTGCTGACAGACCTGGACAATGGCTGGGTCACCAGAAAAACGCTTTCCATCACTTATTTTAGTCTCTGGACTGTGGGGAGATGCCCAAGTTTGACCTGGGGGTGGCATATCCCTTTAAGATTAACAATGGTTGAAAGCTCTAAATAGTCTGTTTTGCATTATCTCCCCACCCCTGTGACGTTTGAGCTTGTTTACTGCTGTTCTTGATGAAGCCCTTCTAAGAATATTTGAGTGGGAGCCAGATGGCATTGTCTGTGCATGTTTGTTGACACAACTGTCAGACTATTTTATTGAGCTGTCTCTCCCTCACAGTTACTTTTACGTTTGAGTGATAACAAAATAAACACCATATGTGCCTGTTGCCGTGCCTTCAAAGGTGCAGCTGCTGATCACTTTAATTCCATGTGAGAAATAATGAACCATATCAACAAACGAGTTTAAATCAAAGCCTATTTCACGTCTCAGAACTCCTCAAGCAGTTTCATTATTGCCATTGCTTTATCTGCTGTGCTGTTAAAAACTGGTGCCATGTCAACAGCCAGAGGAAGAAAGACAAATTGAAATCACTACATCTGTATTGATACTTGGCAGTGACGTCAGGCTGGGGGTGTTCTGCATGCATCTATTGGAGGAATGCTCAGCAGTTACCTAGGTGACACAATGCGCACATTAGCAAATGCAACAGCAATAGTTTTAAGATGGTCTGAAAACTTCTGAAAGAAAAAAAAATACAAAATGGATTTAACCAGCACAGTTTCAGGAGCCTGTGATCAGTCTGAGTGTTCATGGTTCTTTTTAGAACCAAATTTGTTGGCTAAAATACACTTTTTTTGGAGTTGATATGCCGTTGATGTTACCTTGCTAATTAGCCATCATTTATTCATGCTTTGCCTTTTGTGATTAATTGAAGTTGTGGACATAAAAAGTGAAAAAAACAGAAAGCAGCACAAAAGTATGTTGGTTAAGACAATCCTTTCTAAAGACTATAGTTTTAAATCTGGCTTAATCAGGCTAATTATCCAAAAGTCAAAGACGTAAAGGCCTCACTTGTATTTGATCTTTACTTGCACGGCATGGACACATTTATCCAAAAGTTTCAACAAAAAACTTTGATCCAGCTCATGTAAAACAGTACGAATGACCATCCACTGTCTTCTGCTTTGTCCCAGTGGTCTGATGAACAATAAGCAGTCATATTAAGCTCATCTACACACTGTTCCAGGCTGTTTTGAATCAGTTGTTCATATAGTCTTTGTAGGTCAACCAATTTTTAGTCATGTGCATGTACACAGCATGTCCATGGTGCAGCCAGAGCTGCAAGCTTTCTGATTGGCCATCGGTCAGGTGCATTGGAGAATAACTTTCCACAAACACTTCTTCCAGCTCTCCTGAGGGATTTCAAGGCGTCCCCAGGCTGGCCTGACCTGGGGCATGATCATGAGCTGAGGTGGCAGATGCATGAGCAACCTCAGCTCATGATGTGGAGGAGCAGCTCTACTCCGAGCTCCCCCTGTGTGACTGCTATCTATAAGGCAGCACCCAGCCCTGGTGGAGGACACTCATTTGACTAATGCACTTAGAACTGTCTGTTTTGTACCGGTATTACCTATTTCCACTCAGTCTTGTCAACAACTTATTATATTCATATTCATATAATATATGAATATGAATATAATATGTTCTTGACAAGCATGAATATACTATATCCATGCATGTCTGAGTCATCCTGTAATGTCCTGCCTTTGAGGTGTCAGTGCTCATAAAATGTTTTCACCAGTATTTATAATGATGGACATGGTGTAAAGGGGCAGAATCAGTCCCACAGTTTGAATCAGAAATTAATGGATGTGTTAGATTAATCAGTAGTTTAAGAACAGTGTTGCAGTAAAATCCTGTTCTAGGAGAGACAGGTTATGATTGTCATGGTCCACAGTTTCTACTGCAGTGCTCAGATCTCTAAATGATTTGTATTGTGTGCATGTGTTTGTGTGAATTTAAATTACAGGACCTACATTATTTTACCATTGTTCTGAATGCTAGACCTCCTTTGGGACAAGAGCAGATGCCTGTTACAAAAGATTACAGGCACAACAATCCCAGTGTTTATTTCAAATTGTTGTATTGTGATAAAAGGGTAACTGGAGAACTGGATTTGGCTTCACTCCTTGGTGCATCAGCAGAGATTAGAGGCTTTCTATTGACAATCTGAACTGCTGAAGCATAAAGCAGTTTGATTGAGGCAAAAGAAAAAAAACAAACAGTGGAAATAAGTATTTGATCCCTTGCAGATTTTGTAGGTTTGCCCACTGACAAAAAAATGAACAGTTTATAATTTTAATGGGAAGTTTATTTTAACACTGAGAGACAGATTCTCAAAAGAAAATCGAGAAAATAACTTTAAAGAAAATATATAAATTGATTTGCAATAAATAAGTATTTGAACCCTCTACCCAAAAAAGACTTACTTGGTGGTAAAACCCTTGTTTGCAGCACAAAGGTCAGACGTTTTGTAGTTGATGAACAGGTTTACGCACATATCAAAAGGAATTTTGGTCCACTCTTCATTCATTCAGATAATTTCTAAATCATTTTCTTTTCTACAGGGTGAAGGTTCGGAGACTGGCTGGGCCACTCCATGACCTTAATATGCTTCTTCTTGAGTCACTTCTTTGATGCCTTGGCTGTATGTTTTGGGTAAATTGTCATGTTGGAAGACCCATCCGTGACTCATTTTCAGTTTCTTGACAGAAGGAAGAAGGTTGTCACTCAGGATTTTAACAGTACATGGCTCCGTCCATACTCCCGTTGATGTGAACTTGTCCTATGCCCTTGGCAGAAAAACACCCCCAAAGCATAATGTTTCCACCTCCATGCTTGAGGGTGTTCGTAGGGCCATAGGCAGCATTTCTCTTCCTCCAAACACGGCAAATTGAGTTCATGCCAAAGAGCTTGATATTGGTCTCATTTGACCACAGCACCTTCTCCCAATCACTCTCCAAACCATTCAGGTGTTCATTGGCAAACTTCAGGCAGGTCTGCACATGTGCCTTCTTAAGCAGTGGAACCTTGCAAGCACTGTAGGATTTTAATCCATTGCAGTGTAAAGTGTTATCAATGGTTTTCTTAGTGACTGTGGTCCCAGCTGCCTTGAGATCTTTGACTAGCTCCTCCTGTGTAGTTTTAGGTTGATTTCTCATTGTTCCCATGATCACTGAAACCCCATGAAGTGAGATCTTGTGTTGAGCCCCAGACCAAGTTCGATTGATGGTCATTTTGTATTTCTTCCATTTTCAAACAATTGCACCAACAAGTTGTCTCCTTAACACCCAGCTTCTTACATATGGTTTTGTAGCCCATTCCAGCCTTGTGCAGGTCTACAGTCTTGTACTTGACATCCTTTGACAGCTCTTTAGTCTTTCCCATGTTGGAGAGTTTGGAGTCTGATTGACTGATTCTGTGGACAGGTGTCTTTTATACTAGTGACTAGTTAAAACCGGTGTCTATTTCAGGTGATGAGTTGAGTGTCAAATTGGTCTGTGGGAACCAGAACTGTTAATGGTTGGTAGGGGATCAAATACTTATTTCACACAATAAAATGCAAATAAATTAGTATATTTTCTATGTTATTTTCTAGATGTTCTTTTTGATATTCTATCTCTCAATGTTAAAATAAACACACTGTAAAATGTCATTGAAATTTTACACTGTTCATTTCTTTGTCAGCGGGCAGAGTGATCAAATACTTTTTTCTTCTACTGTAGCTGTTAACTTTAAAACTACCACACACAGAAGGTGGAACAGAGCATTTTGAGCTTTGGAAATGCAAAACAAAACAGCCTAATAATCCAGGATCACTCAAACATGCGTGAATGAAACAAAACACAACTCCAGGTATGTGTTTCATGAGGGAACAGCATTATAAAATGGTTAAAAGTTCACGTTTCAGTTTTGCATAAAACTAAAGTGTCTTTATGAGATAAGAGCCAAGACAAGCCCCACAATCAGCCCTGGTTTAAATAATGTATTTGCACACATCTCCAGCTTCCTCCTCTCCACACTCTCCCAAAAGCTTCATCCTTTACACAGCGCACTAATGGAGCAGTGTCAGGAGGAGCATCTCCAGGTGCGCTGGCTTCATTACACTGTAGGGATGCTGGTACAACATTGCTATAGACACTATCAAACACACTGGGAGACTGAATCAGCCTATTTACATCTATGAGGGCTGGGTGAAAGCTCTCAGGAAGTGGGAATAGCAGAATTAGACTGAAAAATGTCATGTAACTTTAATGTATGCTCAGCACAATTAAAATATTAACACCTAATAATCTTACACATGCTGCTCTGTAGAGACAAGGGTTGTTTATAGGGCTGGACAGTTTAATGCAAAAGTATTGATATCTTAATATTGACCGACAATAATTGATAAAGCATGCATTGTTTTGTTTGTTTGTTTGTTATAATAACTGAATTTTTGACTCAAAAAGTATATTAAAATAACGTTATATCGATATCACAGTACTTAACAGCCATGTAGCTTATCCCAAAATTTGCTGATATAGTGCAGCTGTCTATAGTTTTATATGAAATATGTTGGCATTATCTTTTACATTTGTTAAATGGACCAGGTCTGTCTGGGTCTGAGCTCTGCCCCTGAATCAGCTGCACTCACATTATGAGACTTCAGACTAACACTCTCATCAGGAGAATGTCTGGACCTGTTTTCTGTTGCTTTGACTGTGATCATTTGGGCTAGAGTGCAGTGAGAGGTGATGGCTTGTATTCCTTGTTATTGCACATCCTATATAAAGTGATGATATAAAGTGAAGTTCTGGGAGTGGAACTGCAACTACATGATTCTATGGACATTGAAACTTTGCAGCTGATGGCATCAACATTCCCCAGGGTTGTGGTGCTGACTGAAGACACTGAAGCTGCGTTTCTCAAGTTAGACTTCAATCTGAGGTTCATTTGGTCACAATCCTAAGCCATAAAGAACTGACTTAGCTGGAACTACAACAGATGAGATGATTTGTGCTGTTAAACAAGTCCCTCTCAAATAACATTACAGTCACAAGCTAGCATTAGCTAGCAGTTTTTCAGTTAGTCACTCTCTTTTAGCTGAAAATCAAACTTCAAAACAGGACCAAGAACGCTCATATTGGGCACAGGCTCCTGAAAATGTGTTGTTTAAATTTGTTTTGTATTATTCTTGAGTTTCCAGAGTATCTTAAAGAAAAAAGACAAAGTAAGAGTCAGTTTTGTGGAGAGTAAGGGCTTGTATTTCTACATTTTTCAGTGCTAAAAAACATCCATAAAGAAAAAACTTGCTATTGTAGCCTGTGTTTTGGCACAAAAGTTTCATACTGAGGTGTTAATTTAATAGTAATTATCATTTCTCAGCAAATATGAGGTTGTTTTGAGTTTATAAAATGAGAAGCTCTGGGGGAGCTCAAAGTGATTAATGACTCAGATCTCAGGCAATGATCTGTGTGTTTGACCTGTGTCTCTCCTGCAGTGCAGTGAGGGAGTGCACTGAGCTAATATGTTTTAGATAGAGTAATGATGAGAGCCTCTCTATGGTACTTATTTTAATGACACAAAGCACCATAAATGCACAAGTCTGTCCCTGTCTTTTTGGTTTCTGTATACCCTGAACACCCTGACCTACTTTCAATTCCAAAGAACAGGACAAGAGAGGAAGGGACAGGGTGAGTTCTTTTTTTGTTTTTTTTGTTTTTTTGCCAAACACACAAACTAAAGAAATATTTCTAATGAGGGAATGATGCATTGTAATTAATAGTCTAAAATGAAAAGCTATTGGTTGAAAATTTAACATTGTTTTGAGTCCTTTTAAGCCCTGGGGCCATAGAATGTTTTCAAATCTAAATTTTGTGATGGTTATTCTCACATTTTATCCTGTATGAATAATTTGAATGATATATGTTATGTTAGTGGGTTCTTACTTTAGATTACCATGCTTCAGACAGCAAACAAATTTACTCTGATTGGAACTTGAACTCACACATACATATGATTGACATGACCACAGGTAACAGTGCAAACCCATGGGGTGGCAAACGCGAATGCAACACACATCACAATATAAAACTTGATTGATGGCAAAAGGAGAAATTCAATTTGTCAACTGGACAAAGTTTATTTGGTCGAATACGTTTCGCAGCTCATCCAAGCTACTTCTGAAGAAGATGTAGCTTGGGAACTGGGCTGTGCCTGGAAGAACCGGAGGAAGTGTGTGTGGAGAGGAAAGTGGCTTTTGTGACCCAGCCTCTGGAAGAAAATGGATGGATCAAAGTCAATTCGGCATAATATCTCCTCTTTAATGACACCCACCTGTCAAGAATAAACAGAGACAGTAGAGTTTTGCAGTTGACCAGTCATTGTCATACAAACTTGCCATGATTTTTACTGGACCTATACTTTTGAAGGTGTGACAATCATCTCCTCTTAGATTATTGAGCCAACTTTGCGCAGAGGCCATATGAACACAAAGACTACACAGTGCCTCTGAATCATTCATCCACTGTTTGAAGAGCCGAGCAGTTTGTTGATACTGCAGCTTCGAAAAAGAAAAAAAAAAAAAAAAAAAAACAGCGAGACCCCTGCACACACAATCCAAGAAACAACATTGTATACTATAAAATTAACTGATTTTCTTCCCAGCAGCTGGCCTATAGTGACACAGCAGATGCCCTTTTACTTTTCTTCCCAGAGCAGCAAAATGTCAAGGGGTTGTTGCCATTGCGATTCCCTGCAGGTTAACAAAATATTACAGCAGTCATTTTCAATACCCATAATTGCCTCACTGTCAAACAAACCTAACCTTTCAGCTCAATTTCAGACAGGTTTTGATGTTTTGCACACACAAAACTGGGGAGGTTGTAAGACAGATTAAGGCCCAAATAATTCCTTGGTCGACTGGTTTTGCAAATTGGTCGTGTCACTGAGCTTTTACACTGGTGCATCGTCAGCATTACCATGTAACCCGCGCAACCTCAAGATCCAATTATGAGTCGAGCGCAGCGTTTTGTCCCAGCAGAAGGGCCACAGTGGTAGGGATGCAATTACATGCTTAACTCATAGGAGAATCAAAGAGAAAGCTGTCAAAAGCCCGCAGGGAAATCAAATCTGTTTACGCTGCACTTTATATGGTTTCCAGATTGGATTCTTTCTTATGTTCCTGTGTAACATTAAACAGTGTTGTTGTTTTTTTTTTTACCACATTATATTTCACATCAGAAATATACTTTCAGTTTGAGTAGCTCTGCATCTTTAGGTTGCTTCCCTCTCAAAACTCAAAAAGGTTCATATTTTTGGAGAGCTAAATCACAACCACAGTCACCTAGGAAGGCTTGAAATGTTTATTTAATGAACAGAAAGTTAGTTTGTTAGGTTTTTTTTAGCATGTGTCGCTCAAATGCGGAAGACATCTCTCCAAAGTTCTTGTATCATTTAGAACATTTTCTTTCACTATGTTGTTTTGAACTCCACTTTGAGGAAAGGACTGTCCACCCACCCAGAGAGGGTAAGCCATCTTTTTCCAGTCAAGAACCAGCCACTTCACACTCAGCTACAAACCGCCCCAATGCACATTGGCGGTCCCGGTCCGATGAAGCCATCAGGACAACATCTTCTGCAAATAGCAGAGATGAGATCCTGTGGTCCTCAAACCGGATCCTCTCCGCCCCCTGACTGTGCCTAGAAAGTCCATAAATACAATGAACAGAACCAGTGACAAAGGGCAGCCTTGGCGGAGTCCAGCCTGCACTGGAAACAGGTCCGACTTACTGCTGGCATTGTGAACACAGCTCCTGCTCCAGTCATACAGAGACTGGACAGCTCTTAGCAAAGAGCCCCGGACTCCATACTCCCAGAGCACTCGCCACAGGACCCCACGAGGAACATGGTTGAATACCTTCTCCAGATCCACAAAGCACATGTGGACTGGTCGGGCAAACTCCCATGAACCCTCAAGCACCTGATGGAGAGTATAGAGCTGGTCCAGTGTTCCGTGGGCGGAATGAAAACCACACTGCTCCTCCTGAATCTGAGGTTCAACCATCGGTCAGATTCTCCTCTCCAGTACCCTGGAATAGACCTTACCGGGGAGGCTGATGAGTGTGATTCCCCGGTAGTTGGAACACACCCTCCGGTCCTCCTTCTTAAACAGAGGGACCACCCCGGTCTGCCAGTCCAGAGGTACTGTCCCTGACTGCTGATGTTGCAGAGACATGTCAGCCAAGGCAGCCTCACAACATCCAGAGACTTAAGACAGAACGGATCTCATTCATCCCCAGAGCCTTGCCACTGAGGAGCTTGCCAGCCACCTCATTGACTTCGACTAGGGTGATGGACGAGTCCTTCTCTGACTCCCCATCTTCTGCTTCCTGATCAGAAGATGTGACAGTGGGATTGAGGAGATCATCAATATTTCTTCCACCGTCCGACAACATCCCCAGTCGAGGCCAACAGCTTTCCAACTGCACTGTAAACAGTGTTGGTGAAGCACTGTGCTTCCCCCTCCTGAGACGTTGGGCAGTTTGCTAGAACTTCTTTGACGCCATCCAATAGTGTACCTCCATGGCCCCCCCGAACTCCTCCCAACCCAGAGTTTCTGCCTCTGTGACCACCTGGGCTGCAGCATGCTTGGCCAACCAGTAACTGTCAGCTGCCTCAGGAGTTGCAAGAACCAACAAGGCCCGATAAGACCCCTTCTTACTTCCGGTGTCCACCACCAAGCTCGTGGATTGCTGCCGTGACAGGCACCACAGACCTTGCAATCACAGCTACGAGCAGCCGCATTGACAGTCGAGGCAAAGAACAAAGCCCACTCAGACTCTATGTTCCCAGCCTCCCCCAGAATCTGGGAGAAGCTCTCCCAGATCTGTGAGTTGAAGATCATCCTGACAGAGGGCTCTGCCAGACGTTCCCAACAGACTATACACTTGGGTCTGCCAGGTCTTTCCGGCTTCCTCCTCCACCAGCAGACCCAACTCACAACTAGTTGGTGATCAGTTGACAGCTCTGCCCCTCTCTTCACCCGATTGTCCAAGACAAGTGGCCGGAGGTTAGATGACACGACAACAAAGTCGATCATTGACCTCCGGCCTATGGTCATGAGCTTTGGGTAATGACCGAAAGGTTAAGATCATGGATACATGCGGCCAAAATGAGTTTCCTCTGCAGAGTAGCTGGACGCAGCCTTAGATATAGGGTGAGGAGAGCTCAGTCACATGGGAGGAGCTCAGAGTAGAGCCGCTGCTCCTCCAGATTGAGAGGAGCCAGCTGAAGAGGCTCGGGCATCTGGACGCCTCCCTCGGGAGGTGTTCCGGGCATGTCCCACCAGGAGGAGGCCCCGGGGAAGACCCAGGACACGCTGGAGGGAGTATGTCTTTCCAGCATGTCGTGGGTCTTCCCCAGGGCCCAGGACACGCTAAAGGGACTATATCTTGGAACACCTTGGGGTCCCCCCAGGAGCTGGAGGAAGTGTCCGGGGTGAAGGAAGTCTGGGAGTCCTTGCTTAGACTGTTGCCCCCACGACCCGGCCCCGGATAAGTGGAAGAAAATGGATGAATGGATGTTGTTTTTGCAGGATATATCATTTTAAAAACAATAAAAAGTATCATAGTGATCTAAATATATAATAATAATAATAATTCATTGCATTTATATAGCGCCTTTCATGACACCCAAAGCGCTTTACAGTTCATTGTTCATTCACTCCACACTTGGTGGTAGTAAGCTACTTTCTGTAGCCACAACTGCCCTGGGGCAGACTGACGGAAGCTGACATTTCACATTTCACTGACATTCATTATGTCTTAAGAATGAATACCCCATAAAGGGTAATACCCCCTCTTTAACCGCAAGTGGAGTATGCAGTCTAGTCAAACCAAATTTGATCAGAATGTTGATCACGGTCTTCCTCTTTATCTGACCCCGTGTGAGTCACATTTTCCATCATCTCTGGTTGTGTCTGTTTATCTGTCCTTGTGTCTTCGTCCTGACTGACTCTTTTCATCTGTACTTCCTTAACCAATTAATTAAATTAATTAAAAAAATGACTATAACAGATTGACTTACACATTAAAGACACAGTATGTAACATTCTGGAGGTGGCGCATCACCTGCATGATTCTGTGGAAATAGAAAGTTAAAACCATACTCCAGAACATTTTCCATGGATGAATTTTATGTCATACTGTGGAAGGTGATAGACAAGGGAAAAACATTTTCATCAAAAGAAGCAGATGGAGGCACCCCCCCCTGGTCCAATAAGAGGCAGTTTTATGAAAATAAAGCCAGCTCACAGTATTTTTTATACTATTAATTTATTTATTTCAGTTTTTAGCAGAGTAAACACAACAGAAAGGGCTATTTCTAGTAGAAATGGACCAATATGGATTTTTGAATGTCCTTTACAATCAAGTAAGTATCCATCTGTCTTTTCATGGCCGATTGTGTTTGGAATCCAAAGCAACTAATGAGCTCTACTGATATTTAGGCCAATATGTAGGACTGATTTAGATTATTTGTATTTGGAATTTACTATAAACTCAGCCCACAGCTCTTTTTTCACCTCAAACCTTTAAGAGTGCTGTGTAGTCACATTTCATGCAGTTGTCTCTTTGCAATAAAGTGTTCATTGTTTATTCTTTAGCCAGCAAGTCGGCCAAAACAAAATATCTGCCTACGCTGGAGATTTAAGATAAATAGCCCATACACTAAAAACTGCAAATATTGGCCCAATAATTTCTAGCCTTTTTTGGCTAAAGTTTACATGCTGTGGCTATAAACTGAATAAGCTTAAGCTTAAGCCTTTATTGGTCTCACACACAATGACACACAGTGACACACGGGAGAAATTTGACTTCTGCATTTGACCCATCCTTTTCAGGAGCAGTGAGCAGCCATCTTTTTCGGCGCCCGGGGGGCAGTACCGTGAAGGGTCTTGCCCAAGGACCCACACTGGTTAGCTCATTGCCCGGGGGGGGTCCATGACTTACCAGTTGAGCTAACCAGCCGGTTACCGCTAACCAGCCGGTTATTTTAATATATTAACTGAACTGAATTATCAACAAAAAAAAAATCTTCAACTGGCCAATGTGAATTCACTAATAACAAATAGTGTAAAAAGGTTGTTTTTATAGTAGAAAAATTTCATTAGAAATTTGTAAATTATTTGTACATCACAGTGACCAGATTGTCGCTGACAATCACAGCCCTTTGAAAAGTCTCTTAAACATTCCTCCCTTCTGCTGATGTTAGGCCTGTGCTCGTCCCACACTCCACTGGGCACCAAATCGCACCATGAACTGAAAAATTGCTTTTCCTTGGGAGTAGTATGCAAAGTAGCAGGCAGTCTGGAGAGTTAGCGTGTTAGCGTGTGGGGCCTCTATGTTTTATTCAAGCGGGATCCAAATTGGTTTTGCGATATGACGGCTCATGTTTGTTTACAAGTCTTTGTCAATTTGTTAAGCTGTGGAAGGAGCATGTGTATGCGTCGCTATCCAAGCAGCTCAAAGGACTCTGACAGGAATTTGGATCCGTCTCAAACAAGCAACTTTACACTCCCTTTAAGACAAAGCTATAAAAAACACCGCCGACAATGAATTCAGACACTCTTCTTGTTTGAATGGAGGCAAACTGGTTCTTTTACATGAATGTATTTCTACTGAGCTTTTCTCTACACTTGTTTCACATACTTGTATGAGGTCTGGCACAGTGCCTAGGTTCCAAGCCTTTCTGAGTAGAGTTTGCATGTTTCTCTCTGTGTCTGGGTTTCCTCTGGGGTTTCCTCTGGGCACTCCAGTTTCTCTCCATCAGTCCAAAACATGCACAATAGGTTACATCCTCCAGCTAAGGTCCTGATGAAGAAGGGCTCAAGATCAAGAGATGAGTCCTTTGCATAGAAAATGCACAAAGTTGTTCCTCTGAGCTCTGGATCCAAACATCCATCCATCCATTTTCTTCCGCTTATCCGGGGCCGGGTTGTGGGAGCAGCAGTTTAAGCCTGGACTCCCAGACTTCCTTCGCCCCGGACACTTCCTCCAGCTCCTCTGTGGGGACCCAAGCCAGCCATGAGACATAGTCCCTCCAGCGTGCCCTGGGTCTTCCCTGGTGCCTCTTCTCATTGGGACATGCCCGGACAAGAGACAAACTTGGACAGGAAGGGGCGTGTACTTTCAGTACATTCTCACCTCACCTGCACCCGGATTACCAATACAGATTAGCTTCATTTGGTTGGAGCCGTTGGAACCATTGGGTGACGTCTCACTCTCACTTAGTCCACTTCTATTAGACAGTTTGTGGTCCCCAGGCGCAGCACTGCTCCTGGCAGATTGCCCCAGTGGCACTGAAGGATGGGTCAAATGCTTGTTATGCGGAAATGCCAGGAAGAGACGGGGCTATGAAGAGTTGGAGTCAATGGACCTTCTCTTCTTCTTACTATTATAAATATTGTGGTTTACAACAAACAAATGATCTATGTATGTTACTGTTTAATAATAAATTACCTGAATAAGATTGTTATGTCTTTTTGCATTTATTTAAACTGATACTTTTACGGCACACATACACACAAAAATCTTTAAAAACAAGCATGCTATTCCACAGACCTGACCACATTAGACCTGGTGCATCACTTAGACAAACTTTG
Organism: Paratrypauchen microcephalus; assembly: GCA_036785185.1. Classification (NCBI taxonomy): domain Eukaryota; kingdom Metazoa; phylum Chordata; class Actinopteri; order Gobiiformes; family Gobiidae; genus Paratrypauchen; species Paratrypauchen microcephalus. The sequence continues at coordinate 957,335 of JAVJIX010000196.1, forward strand.
GAACATTTTATGCAAAGAAACATCTCCATAAAAAGAGTAATCTTTTTCAGTGCAATTAACACATTAGAATTGAAAAATGTGTTTTGTTTTGTGTCTATTTCGTTATGACTAAAAGGTTACATACTGTAGCTTTAAGGAAATGTAGCAGACTCTACCCAACTTATGCTTTATGCAGTGAAATTCCTGTTAAAGTTACTGACACTAAAAGTGCTGTTTACTTATTTTTTTTTTTCCTTGAGAGCCACAGTCAAGCTGCACTTGCATTTTAGAAAACATATTAAAATATATCAGTCTTTACCATACCCCAAAATGAATAATATTGTGTTTCTTTATCAGGACACAGTGATAAAAGCTTTTCAGGCTTTCTGCAGGCTTTATTAAATTACAGTGTGCATGAGGAGTTTGTTAGGAGTGTGTCACGTGGTGCGCCAGGCTCAGAAGAAAATACATTTCCAGTAGTGAAAATGAGCTGTGACATGTGGTTTCACAGGCTTTGCTAGTCTTCTCTGATAAGGAGGAGAATTACACAGGCATGGGGATGTGGGGAGGTGGAGAGGGAGGTGCAGGTGTGATGCACAGTTAAAGGAAACACATTGTACTTATGTTTGTTATACGTATAGTTATAATCTATGACACCTGTGGATCATTATGTTATATTATGCAACACCCTATCCAAAATGGCTAAAGAAAAGAAACAAATCTGCCATATAGGGGTGACAGTGACTCAACTTGGTCCAAGTTCTCTTGTTGTGTGCTTGGGCAAGACACTTCACCTGCATTACCTTGTATGAGTGTGATATGTGTAGTGGTCAGAGGTGCTGATGGTGCAGATTGACAGCCTCGCTTTTGTCAGTCTGCCCCATGGCATCTGTGGCTACAGTAGTAGTTTACCACCTCCAAGTGTGGAATGAATGAATAATGACAGAGTGTAGTGCTTTAAGGTGCTTCACAAAGCCTGTAAAGCACATTACAAGTGTAAGGCATTATTATTATTATTATTAAAGCAAGCAGGTATGCTTTATATGTTCATAAAGTTGTGTGTATTTAGGCAAAAGTGGCCATACCTGCTTGTTAAAGCCTGATCCCGTCAGATCTCAGAAGCTAAGCAAGGCAGAGCCTGGTTAGTACTTGGATGGGAGACCACTGGGAACACCAGGTGCCACAGTGGGACGCCAGTCGCAAAAAACTGTTGTTGTGTCCTTAGGTAAGACACTTCACCCACATTGCCTAGTACGAAAGTGGTGTGTGCATGAGTGTTGGAGGTGGTCGGAGGGGCAGCCTCACTTCGGTCAGTCTGCCCCAGGGTAGCTGTGGCTACAGAAAGTAGCTTACCACCACCAAGTGTGGAGTGAACGAACAATGAACTATAAAGCGCTTTGGGTGTCATGAAAGGCGTTATATAAATGCTATGCTATTATTATTATTAGGGACCGAGCCCGAAGGGGGACGAAGGTCCCTATTGTTGTTGCTTTGTTTCCGTATTATTATTATTATTCTTGTTCATACACGCTTGGGCAATTTTGAGCATGTTCCCATGCTTCAAAACGAACGAAACTTTGCACGGGCATCACAAAGTGCTGCCAGTACGACCACACAAAGTCCCGTCCCCCAGTGACCCCCAGGAGCTCGATAGCGCCCCCTAGCGCGTTGTCTTTCGGGGCTGGCATACCGTTTAAGATAGGCGCACGAAATTCGGTAGGGACGTGTATCTCAATAAGACGAACAAACGCCTCACTGCAATGTCATGGCCACGCCCAACAGGAAGTGAGATAATTGGCCTTTTGTGTGATTTTTGGGTATTGGACATAGAATGGAATTTGAAACACTTCTCCTACACCGTACCTCAGATGGGCTTAAATTTTGGTGAACATAATCTTAAGACGTTGGAGATGTTAAATTGCGAAGGATTTTCAAATAGGTGGTAATATGACGATACGGCGGATCGATAAATTTAGGTATGGAATTTGAAACACTTCTCCTACACCGTACCTCAGATAGGCTTAAATTTTGGTGAACATAATCTTAAGACGTTGGAGATGTAAAATTGCGAAGGATTTTCAAATAGGCGGTAATATGATGATACGGCGGATCGATAAAGTTAGGTATTTATTGAATGGGAGTGATGAGTTATGAATGGGAGGTATTTGTTGCTAGGCAACGCCCTGATCAAAGATCTTTGATCTTTGTACCTTTGATCTGATATAGCTGCAAGCAGCAATGTGCGGACAAGCATCGAAGGTTCATGTAGGCCTCAGCATGTAGGCCACATGCAGGGTCTGACAGGGTCTAACAGAGTCTGACAGGGTCTGACAGGGTCTGACAGGGTCTGACAGGGTCTGTTCTGACAGGGTATCTACAATGTCATGGCCACGCCCAACAGGAAGTGAGATAATTGTGCCAGGCACACGAAATTCGGTATGGGTGTGCGTCTCAGTAAGACGAACAAACGCAGGTGCGAGGTCCCGACCAACGCCGCTTGCGGCTTTAATTATTATTATTATTATTATTATTATTATTATTAAATGACTTTATTAAATAATCTTATTTATATTATTCTTCAGATTGGCAAAAGTTTATTTGGTCGAATATGTTTCGCAGCTCATCCAAGCTAACTGAAGAAGTACTGTACCTTGGATGAGCTGCAAAACGTATTCGACCAAATAAACTTTGTCCAGTTGACAAACTGAATTTCTTCTTTTGCCATGGATTCTACCTGGACAACAGAGGGATTCTTCACATATTCTTTAGATTGACTGTAACTTCAGGACGATCTATGCAATGGATTGTGGGATATCTCTTTACTACTGGTTAGGAACCTCCTAAGGTCCCTACACTAAAGGAGCTATGAAAGGAAGCATAATGTCTCTTTCCTAACCTTACTGATTAGTTGGGATGGTCCTAGCTGACGATGATGCACACTCGGGTCAATGAGAAGGAAAACAGCTTTCTAGGTTTATTTAACCAGTGGAGTCAGAAACACAGAGGAGCAACAATTTGTGCAGCACATGACAGTTAGTACAGGATGGGAACAGGTGACAGTTCCAAAAGACTGAGACCTTAAATACAGAGGAATACAAAACACAAGAATATCTGAAAACAAGTGTAATACAGCCTTTGAATAGGGCTTTTAATGAAGAAAACACTTTGACACTTCTGATGTAATTTTCTCTGTAATTTAGTCATAGTAACTAAAGAAATGTTTGTTGGACTAAGGACATGTCCTGACCCAAACGGCACACACAAGTCTACACCTGCACAGGGGTTCAAAAGCAACTATTTTGCAGAAAAGAAAAGTAATGTATTTATAGACAGATTCAACTTGTGAATCATGATTGATTTGCTTTTTTAAATATACACTACCAGTCAAACTTTCTGACACGTTTTCATTTGTTTCCTCTTTATTCCCATGATTATTTACACTGTAGATTCTCTCTGAAGGCTTTGAAAACTATGAATGACATATATGGAATGTAGCAATAAAAAAAAATAAACAGCTCCAAAGTGAAAACCATTTCAGGAGACTTCATCATGAGGTTCATGAGGGAAAGCCAAGGTTTTGCAGTGCTGTCGACAAAGCAAAGGGTGGATACTTTGAGGATTTTAATGAAATAAATACTAAAACTATTTAGTCCAGTTATTGCGTTACTTACATTACTTTTTTAACTTTCTTTGCTACTTAATTCCATAGATCTTGCTTCATATATTCAATATTCATTCAATATTCAATTAAAACACATTTGGCTGAATAAAACACTATCAACCGATTAATCAACTAAATGACTACAGGCCTGCAGCCCTACTGGAAATTACCCACACCTATCCTAGACCAAAAATACAACATCAAATTGAGTGAAGTTGGCGCTACACTAAACGGCACACGTGTATTGTCAGTGCTAAATCTTTGTTGGCACCGCGGACGCCTTTTATTTGTGGAGGAAAGAGAGCTGTCTTTAGTGCACCACACACACCTGTCCCCCTCCGCTCAGCCTCAATGGACTTCGATCGAAGGATGGTTCTTCCGCCGCGCTCAAACTCAAAGAATCCCATTGATTTTGTGTCGGGAGTGTGACAGAGCACTGTACGTTAGAGACAGCTGAGAGGAGGCGGGCAGGGCACACCAGAAACGGAGACTAAAGATGAGGATTTCAGTATGAAAAATGTGCACCATTAAGACATGATGATTCAAGATAAGATATTTGAACTTTCACTTGCTTATTAGGGCAATATATAAGATGAAGAAATAGCCATTCTTGTAGGGGTGGGTAATAATGTATGTTCCAGGAAATTACCATATTCAATCAAAAATGGAAAGGAAAATGTCTATGCTTATTAATAATAATAATAATAATAATAATAATAATAATAATAATAATAATAATAATAATAATAATAATAATAATAATTGAGAAGTCATCTATGCAATCATATGTAAGTTTGTTGTATTTTTAATCTACTCTTAAAGGCTACGTTCAGACTGCAGGGCTTAAAGCTCAATTTGGATTTTTTTGTGAAATCCAATTTTTTTGCGAGGTCATTCACATTTCCAATTAAATGCGACTTGTATGTGATCTCCAGTGTGAACTTTAAACTCCCCAAAAGTGTCCCGCATTCACCTTGGAGGACATGACGAGGTCACATACAGCGAGCGTGCTCAGTGTTTACGGAAGTAGCCTAAACATGGACACTAACATTGAGTGCCTGGCAATTTTAAAGTTAATGTCTTACCAGAGCCAAAACATGTACATCTTATTTCTTTAAAGGATGAGATTGAGAAGGAGAAAGACAAGGTTTTTGGCCATTGCGTTTCGTGGGGCAGTGGCAGCAACGTCAGTAGAAAGGAACGTTTTGGTGCTGAGGGTGGTGGGATTGCTATGTGCTTTGCTGCTTCACTGACATGGACTTCATACACAATTTTTGTATGACGAGAAGAACGTTTCTCTACATTTGTGAGCGCCTGCTTGTACCTCTCTCGCTTGTTGATGGTCAGATGAATGCGACCTGGCCCTTCAGACTGAAGTCGCATGCCAAAAGATCGGATATGTATCGGTTTTAGGACCACATATCCAAGTGGCCTGGGTCACATTTTAAAAAATCAGATCTGTGTAGTTCAGACTGTCATTAAAAGATCAGATACAGGTCGCATGGAGGCAAAAAAAAAATTGGATTTGGGTCACTTCAGGTTGAAGTCTGAACGTAGCCAAAAGCTGTATATATTGTTGGAAATGAAGCCTCAAGTATGTTTACACCTTGTTTACTACAAATCTTCCATATTTAAATGGTACAATTTAGTCCCCTTTTAGTCCTTGTTTAGTTGTGATGTAAATAAGAATGTTTTTAATATGGCAGAATTTGGAAAATCTCATATTTTCTAGAATGAGAAGATGGTTAAAACCCCCTTGACGCCTGAATTTATTTACAAATAAAAATAAATAAATAATTGCCAGTGTTTTTGCTTTCTAACAGATGCGAAATGAAGTGCAGATTATTAATTTATCCATAGCACATACTGTAAATATAATTTTGGGTATGTCCCTAAGGTATGTAGCTAAAAAGGGACAACAGGCACTTAGTGTAAAAATGGTAAATATATTTAAATTACAAAATGAATGTACATACATATGAAAAATTCAAATTACAATAAATTTTAACAATTAACATGATTTTGGTTTTGTAACACTATAACACTAAATTTTATAAATAATCTCATATCTGTGTTTTTGCTGGTGCATTGTGTTCTGGGCAGCAGAACACTGCTTGGACTGCTGCCCCTGCGACCCAGAAAATGGAAAAGCGGAAGAAGATGAATGAATGAATGAATCTCATATCTCAAGCTGATCCCAATTTTGCAGCAGCAGCAGTGGTCGCAGGAAGGGCATCATTGCCATTTTCATTGGCATCTTCATCACTGCTGCTCAGCTGTCATCACTTTTCACAGGTACAGCCTGGGCTAGGGTCCACCTTATGGCTGCTTTGCATAAAACATAGATAGCTTCATTTTGTTGTGTGTAAAATACAGAATATATATATATATATATATATATATATATATATATATATATATATATATATATATATATATATATATATATATATATTCCAGAATGCTATTTTACTCAGTGATTATAGAAATTTGGTCAAATTGTGTTTTCTAGAAAACAATGCCTGTTGGCACTGAAATCGATCTAAATACTACTAAAATGCACTCATTAGGCCTATTGCTGTATGTATGAAAGCTATAGAGGCAAACGCAGTTAGCTCTTATGGCCTGATGTTGCTGATTCGCAACAAACTGAAATCTTCAAATAACTCAAAAAGTATCATTCACATAAAGTCTCTTCCAATATAAAAAAAATTAAATAAATAAAATAAATCCAAGATGGCACCACATACAGCTGCCATGGTGTTTGGTGCTGTGTGTTTTTGTCTGTTTTGTGCGTTAATTGTGCGTCTGCGTGCTCTTACACTCTGCGTTTCAACCCTAACATGCTCTCCAACCCTCCAGGGAGGAGAGAGAGCATGTCCAGTGGGGTTCTGGAGAGAGTGGGGATTAAACAGGTAGGACAGCTTATAGATGTCTCAGGCAGGTTTGACATAGAGGAAATCAGGGGCAGGTTTATGAGAGCTAGGGTTGGGTTCCGGAGAGCCAAAATGCTCAGGAAGGCAAGTGTGATCCAGTCCTCTGTCCTGGCGAAGTGGGGTGACCTGTTTGAGACAGGCCCCCCTGACCCGGGGGAGGTAAATGGGGAAGAGGAAGGCGAGTGTTCTTTTGATTTTGATATTGTATGGGGGGAGAAGATGTCGAGGCTGACGGAGACGAAGACGCACACCTTCTACCGGCTGTTGGTGGCCGGGGTCGCTCGGCGCCCTTCGGCAGAACACAGATGGTCACAGACATTTCCCACACATGACACTACCTCCATCTGGGCTCATGTATATAATTGGTACACGCCACCCCAAGTCAGTAATTTTTCTGAAATTTTCTCTGATTCTGCCTCTGCACCTGTCCAGCAGTGACCTCGGGGGCCGGACGCTGCAATGGTCAACTGGGACGCTGCCTGCCTCGTCCTGTCCATGGCCAGATATTCTATCTTCGTGGCACGACACCACCACCTCCACGACGGCTGCGCAGCAGAGCACTGGCCCCTCTTCACAGCACTCCTTCGCACCCACGTTCACCACCTCCACTCCGCAAGAGAAACTGAGTTTTGCATCACCTTCACCCCAGACAATACGCTTTTCTCCATCTCCCGAACCGGTTCCCCTCGCCTGGACTTCTGACCCCTGCCCCCCTCCGCTGCCCCCCCCCCCTCCTGGACCCTGTTGTCTAGATCTTCCCTGGACACTGCATCGCCCTTGCTCCCCCCCAGACCCCCTTTCTGCACCTGGAACGAGCCCTTTGGTCCTCTGCACTCCCCATCCCCTGATGTGTCTTCTGAGTGTTTTGCGAATGTTATTGTGGTGTTAAGTGTTTCGCGAATGTTATTGTGATGTTAAAATATGTACCTTGTAATAATAAAAGATAAAAAAAAAGAGCTTCTCAACCTCAAAACAACTACTCCTGCTAATCTACTGCCAGTTTTTTTAGTGCCTGCAGTAGATCTAGTTCAGTTTTTGGCCAAAAGAGTGAGGCGACGTAAACGGGGGAAGCACTCAGGTGCTCTCGTGCGCCTGAGGAGACGCGGCACACGGACACCCTTACCTGGGATATTCCTCTCCAACATCCGGTCACTCAGCAACAAAGCTGGCACTGCTGATAAGAAGAAACAGAGACTTTTCTTCCTCCTGCATCTTGTGCTTCACGGAGACGTTGCTCAATGAACGAATCCCGGACTGCTTGCTTAACCTGGCGGAATTCCAACTCTATCACGCGGACAGGCAGCGGACTAACGCGGGAGGAAAGGCAAAAGGTCTGTTTCTTTATCAACAATGCATGGTGCTCGGACATAACTGTTATCTCCCAACACTGCTCTCCCGCTCTGGAATATCTTTTCATTAACTGTAAACCATTGTATTCTCCACGTGAGTTCACTTCATTCATTCTGGCTGCTGTTTACATTCCGCCATGTGCGGACGTGCTTGAGGCTCAGCACGCGCTCACGGACCAGGTACTGATGATAGAGTGGACCTTCCCGGACTCTTTATTGATTATCCTGGGGGATTTGAGAAAAGGGAATCTGAGCCAACAACTGCCAAAGTACAAACAACTTATAAATTGCCCCACAAGAGAGCAGAATACGCTGGATCATTGTTACACAACAGTCAGCGGTGCGTATCGTGCGGTGCCCCGAGCAGCTCTCGGCTTCTCAGACCATGCGATGATTCATCTCATCCCTGCTTACAAACAATGGCTGAAGCTCCCCAACCCAACAGTGAGGACTTCTAAGAAGTGGACCAGTGAGGCTGTGGAGGAGCTTCAGACATGTTTGGATTTTACAGACTGGAATGTGTCTAAAACTGCAACGAACAGCTTGGATGAGTACACAGACACTGTGACGTCATACATTCAGTTCTGCGAGGATAGCATCATTCCGTCATGAACCAGAGTCACCTTCAACAATGACAAACCCTGGTTCACACCCAGACTGAGGCAGCTTAGGAGGGAAGTCAAAACAGCATACAGATCCGGAGAACGAGAAAGCTACAGATGCAGCAGGTATTCATTTAGCAGAGAAGTGGAGAAAGCTAAGTTGAAGTACCATACATGTCTGAAGCACCATTTCTCGTCAAATGACTCTAGCTCTGTCTGGAGAGGGCTTAGGCAAATTACAAACGACAAGCCCAGAGCCCCTCCTGCTGTGGACAACAAACGACTGGCAGAAGAGCTTAACGACTTTTATGCTAGGTTTGACTCACACCCCACCCCCCCGCACCACCATAGACATTCCAGCCATGCCCAACCCGGACCCCTCCTCCTCCCCCACTGCTCTCACTGTTTTGGAGCACGACGTGGCTAAACTCTTTGGTAAGCAGAACCCACACAAGGCCCCAGGCCTGGCCGGTGTCTCTCCTTCCACCCTGAGACACTGTGCTAAAGAACTGGCTCCTGTCTTCACAGACATCTTTAACACCTCCCTGGAGTCATGCCATGTCCCTGCCTGCTTCAAGCAGTCCACCATCGTCCCCGTCCCCAAGAAGACAAGGATCACTGGGCTTAATGACTACAGACCTGTGGCGCTAACGTCTGTAGTCATGAAGTCATTTGAGCACCTGGTCTTGACCCACCTCAAGTCCTTCACCTCCCCCCTCCTGGACCCCCTGCAGTTCGCCTACAGAACTAATCGGTCTGTGGACGATGCCATTAACCTGGCCCCCCACCTCCAGCATCTGGACTCCCCGGGAACCTACGCCAGGATCCTGTTTGTGGACTTCAGTTCTGCTTTCAACACCATCCTCCCTGCTCTGCTCCAGGACAAGCTTGCTCAGCTAAACGTGCCTGACTCCACCTGCAGGTGGATCACTGACTTCCTGATGGATCGGAGGCAGTGCATGCGGCTGGGGAAGAATGTCTCAGACTCCCGGACCATGAGCACAGGATCTCCACAGGGCTGTGTACTTTCTCCTCTGCTCTTCTCTCTGTACACAAACTGCTGCACCTCCGGCCACGACTCCGACAAACTGGTTAAGTTTGCGGATGACACCACCCTCATCGGGCTCATCTCTAACGGCGATGAGTCTGCCTACAGGAGGGAGGTGGACCGGCTGGTGTCCTGGTGCAGCAGCAACAACCTGGATCTCAACACCCAGAAGACAGTGGAGATGATCGTGGACTTCAGGAAAGTCACAGCCCCCCTGCCTCCTCTGTCCCTGACAGGCTCCCCCATCACCACTCCTTCCGGTTCCTGGGCACCTGCATCACACAGGACCTCAGGTGGGAGCCGATCATCATCTCCCTCATCAAGAAGGCCCAGCAGAGGTTGTACTTCCTGTGGCAGCTAAGGAAAGCCAAGCTGCCAGTCCAGATGATGGTACAGTTCTACACAGCCATTATTGAGTCAATCCTCACCTCTTCCATCACTGTGTGGTGCTGGAGCCACTGTCAGGGACAAACATTGACTGCAGCGCATTGTGTGCTCTGCCGAGAAGGTGATTGGCTGCAGCCTTCTATCTATCCAGGACCTGTACATCTCCAGGACCCGGGGGCGAGCAGGCCGGATAGTAGCTGACACTTCTCACCCTGGACATGGATTATTTGAGCCACTTCCCTCTGACACGAGGCTACGGTCTATCGGGACCAGAACCTCCGTCACAAGAACAGTTTCTTTCCCTCTGCTGCTGGACTCATCTGCACAAAGTTGGACACTTTATATCACCAGTCACTTTAATTAAGTCATGTTTGCACTACTGTTCTGATGCTGCTCATCTGAACCTTTTTGTTATTTGGATTGTTTATTATTTTTTACTATATGATAGCTATATTTTACTTATTATTAGGGGTGGGAATTGATTAAAAAATTAACTAATTAATCACAGGCTTTGTAATTAATTAATCTAAATTAATCGCATGACCACGTTTCCCCCAATTTGATTAAGTCATTTGATGACTTAATCAAATACACACAGATGTGACTTAAACTAAAGCTCATTTAATGGCTGGAAAAAATGTCTTGAAAAAATACATTGAATTGCATGTCAAACTAGAAAACAAATGTAAGGCTCTGTGCAAAACTCTTGTCTTTCTGCACGGCATTTTAAATGTTGGATCACACGCAGCTATCTGTAGCACATCTTCCAGACCTTTGCCTTCTACCACTCATAGTAGTCTACAGTCTTTAGCCGTGTCTCAATTCTCAGAGTGCACAGTTCGGAGCATGGTTTTAAGGGGGCTCAGACTGCAGTCAAGCCTGTGCATACTTATTCAGTCCTAAGTGCAGTCCACGGACCACATGGGCGTCTGCAAAATGCGACAGGTCTCGCAACTACGCGAAGCAGCCGCTCAGACTGCAGTCTTGAGTGCAGTCTGAGCCCCCTTAAAACCACGCTCCGAACTGTGTACTCTGAGAATTGAGATACGGCTGGCTTCTGTCTTCATTCCGTCTCCTATCCGGAGGAAGTGTGTGCAGTGCAGTTGACGTACCAGAACATGGTGCACTGACAAATGTTCCGGCCTGGGTTGTTTGACACGCAAACTACGGATGCGTTAAGATGCATTAATATGTTGAATTAATTAACAACAAGCAAATTAATTAATCGTAATTCATATGTTAATGTTCCACCCCATCATAGTTATTATTATTATTATTTAGTGTCTATATTCTAGTTATTACTATTACTATTATTAGTTTTATGTTCACGCCTTATCATCGTGACAAGTTCCTAGTTTTGTGAATTGTGTTCACTTGACAATGGCAATAAAAGTCTTTCTGATTTCTGATAAGTTGAAGATGGAGTCAATAAACTGGTACATATTTTTTATCTTAGTCCAACTTACCTCACGTTAGAAATTTTCTGCAAGTTTTCAGCCTCAAAACGGAGATCTGCTATTACGGCTACTTAGGTTCCATAACCCGGATGTTGTTCAGCTTCTGAGCAGTCCTACAAGAAACAAGTCCTTGCAAAAGGTTCCTAGGTACGTCCTGAATGTGCATAAACCGGGATTAGAGGAATTGCATGTATTATGTTGGCTACAGGCTGCAGGAAGCGACACCAGGCGTTAAAATATGTTTGTGAATCATCATCAAAAAGATTTTCTTGGATTTGTAATTTTATTGGCTGGAGTATGCGGACTGATATCTCTCTGTGTATGTTTTATACAAATTTAAAAAAAAAATAATTTGATATAGACATCAGTCTGGTCCTCATGTCCTCCATTGAGGACAGGATTGAAATTGACTTGGAAACGGTTCAAAGACTTTTAAAGCTATCAACACTAAAAAGGCGACAGGACCAGACGGTCTGTCTGCCTACGTCTTGAAGTCGTTTGCGGAAGAGCTGTCTCCTGCTTGGCAAAAACTATTTCAGATTTTTATAGACTCTTACAGTGTGCCAAAGCTCTGGAAAACATCCATTATATTGCCCATACCAACGAAGGTCAGTCCCCAGGTGGACAATGATTACTGGCCTGTGGCCATAACTTCTAATGTTTTTAAATCACTAGAGAAAATAATTATTGAGAAATTGCGTGCACAAGTGGTACTTGGCAAATATCAGTTTGCTTATACCAGGAATCGCAGCACAAGTGATGCTATAGCAACTATAATGCACCTGGTTCTTAAACACATAGAGAATCCGACTGGATATGCCAGGCTCCTCTTTGTTGATTTTAGCTCTGCTTTTAATCTTATCCAGCCACACATTCTTCTGGAGAAATTAGTACAGATGACTGTTAACCCTTTTTTAGTTAGGTGGTATCGCTCGTTTTTAACCAATAGGCCACAACAGGTCAGGTTCAATGCAGCACTCTCGGATTGGACGATAAGCAGTACTGGGGCTTCCCAGGGATGTGTCAGCTCACCGTTTTTATTCACGCTGTACACCAATGATTGCGTGAGCCGTGAGCCAAACCAGCACATAATAAAATTCTTGGACGATACTGTTATTCTTAGCCTGCTCACTAAGGAAAACAACCCAAAAATACACCAAGAGGCAGTCGACAGGTTTGTCAACTGGTGCGACTCACACTTATTACACATCAACACAATAAAAACAGTGGAGATGGTGGTGGATCCCAGATCTGTCAGTGGACAGGACAGAGTGGCCATTCATGGACAAGCCATTGACCAGGTAAAAACCTTTAAGTATCTGGGAGTACAGATAATAATAATAATAATAATACATTTTATTTATAAAGTGCTTTTCAAGACACTCAAAGACGCTGTACAAGAGGTAAAATCAGTAATAAAACAAGTAATAAAACAATAAACAATCAGAAAAACATTAAACATTAAGAAACATTAAAAGCAGTTTTAAAAAGGTGAGTCTTGAGCAGTTTTTTAAAGGTGGGGAGGTCAGAGTAGTCACGGATAGGTTGTGGGAGTGAGTTCCAAAGGGTGGGGGCAGCAATGGAGAAGGCTCTGTCACCCCAGGTTCGGAGCTTGGTCCTGTAGGGGAGGGACAGGAGGTTGGTGTCGGAGGAATGGAGGGAGCGGGATGGGGTGTGGCGGTGCAGGAGGTCAGACAGGTATGGTGGAGCCAGGTTATGGAGGGCTTTGTGGGTCAGGAGGAAGACTTTGAATTGATGGACAATGATCTCAGCTGGCGCACTCAGGTGGCCAATGTTTGCACCAGAATTCACCAACGCCTTCATTTTCTCCGCAGACTCACAGTCTTTGGTGTCTGTAAAAACATTATGTTAATTTTTTACAGAGTGACAATTGAGTCAGTTCTCCATTATGGCATAACAAGCTGGTTTGGTAATTTAACAGTAAAATCTAGGGCAGGGATCTCTGGCCTAATAACAGCAGGTAAGATCATGGGTGTGATGCCCCCTCTCAGTCCTCAGGATCTTTTTGAACAGGCAACCTTGAGGCAGGCAAACACAATTCTTAACAACAGTTCTCATGTACTGAACGGTGAATATGTCCTCCTAAATTCTGGAAGGAGATTTAGGCTTCCTCTGTGCAAGCACAATCGCTACAAGCACTCTTTCGTCCCCATATCTATGAAGCTACTTAATAACCAGAGAAGATAGGTGATTGCCTGGACTGATATGGATGGACCCTTGTAGTTGTGTCTGACTTGGGGACTGATTTTATATTTATTGATGACAGGATGGATGTGTATATGTACTTTTTATATAGTGGTTGTGTATGGTTTGTGTGAAGGGTAAGGATGGTGGGGATGGGGAATGATGTGAATGTTAGGGGGTGGTGCTGGAGCGGGTGATGGTTCGGGGGGAGGGTCGGAGACGGGAGTGAGAACACCCAATACATCTATGTCTGTGCCAACACCGTTATCTTTTTCTGATGTCGTGTATGTGTATTGTATGTATGTCTGTATGTATGTACGTATGTATATTTCTGTCTGTACTGCAACCTTCCCTTACCTCCAAGACAAATTTCTCCCTGGTGGAGACTAATAAAGAAACCTAACCATTGTGTCTCACCCTTCAGTGATGCATGTGAAATGAAAAAGATCATAGGTCACACATCATTTTTTCCTTTTTTTTCCCCCTGATACTACAGACAATGTGTCCACCTGTCAATCATGCCCATCTGAACTCTGGGAGACTCACATGTGATCAGACTCACATCTTCATAAAGTATTGAAAAAGTGTGCTTGCATCATGAAGTGAAATAAATGTACCCGAATGCATAGGGTGTCTTCAAACATCACACTTATATGGCGACGATCAAAACAGAAGACGCAAAAGTGGCGTCTCGTCTTCAATTTTTTATCCGCGTTTATACGAAGACGCAAAAGTGGACGCAAAAGCCAGCGAAGGGAGGCGCTGGACTGAAAAAAAAACATCACAACAGCGTCAAGTTTAGGGTGACCATTCGTCCGGATTTCGTCGGGACAGTCCGGTTTTAGAGCTGTCTGTCCGGCCGTCTGTCACGTGTCCTCCTTTTTTACATTTTGTCCTCCTTTCGGACCCTCGTCGCCCACCGTTGCATAAATCGTCATAAATCCCCACCCATTATTTACACTTGCTAGTAGCAAGTATTCTTATTATTTTGTAACATATCCTAGATGAGATCTATGGTTATGCGGTGGCACAGAGTGAGACTTCACACAGAAACATCAACGCGTGCGGCGTGACACGCTATTGGTTAAATACACGGAAGCAGCTCGAAGCACAAAGCGCGAGTACAGAGAGGAGATAAGAAGAGAGCTATAATGAGCGCTATAACAACACTATAATGTTTGGCGAGTATGTCTGCGGTCTGGAAATACTATAAAGTTGATGACAACAACATTGACATAGCAAACTGTGAGATATGTAAACTTAGGATTGCAAGGGGTGGAAAGGAAAGGGCAACATTTAACACAACAAACCGATACAGCACCTCAAAAACAAACACCCGACACAATACAGCGAGTTACAGGCAACCGAGCCAAAGACGAGTCAGCTCACACTACAGGAGAGTTTGAAAAGGAGACAAAAAAATGCCCCTTGACAGTGCGAAGGCCCAGGAGAACACAGCCAGGAGCACAAATGATCGCAATGAGTGACTTACCATTCGCCTTTGTAGAGAACCCTGGATTTCTTATGCTTATGAAGCACGTTGGACCTTGTTAATAATAATAATAATAATAATAATAATAATAATAATAATAATAATAATAATAATAAGTTAACACAAGTGTCCTCCTTTCCTGTTTCATGCCGATGGTCACCCTAGTCAAGTTACATTTCTAACCACGACTGTACCGGAAAAGAGAAAGGTAAAACTTCAAAATAAAATGTTCTAGTTGCGTTTTAAATGAGTTGTTAAGTTCCGCTCTAAACATTTCAGTGACTTGTACTTTTGTTAACATGTTTTTGAACATTGTACTGAAAAAAGTTACATTACAGGAGGATTACAGTGAATTAGAAAATATAAAATCACATTGGGTTTTACATTTGAAGTGCCTCATGCGGAAGTCGCTTGTCTTGGCCGTCTGTGTGGCTGTGAGAGAGTGTGGGTGCGATTTATACAATTGTTGAAATGACTCTTGTATGTTGACTAGAGCTGCTACGCAGCTTGAACATCCGTGGTATCAAGGTATGCCGCATCTATGTGACGTAAACGCGTACCGACGTGAGCAGATCTGACCAGTTTTGCGTCTTGGGTAGTTTACACGGAGACGCTACAGCGGAGCGTATTTAACTTTTCCACTCTGGAGGGTGGTTTCAGATTTTTGCGTTTTTAGGCTCCAAAAACGCCGTCACCGTGTAAACGAAAGGCACTTCCGATAAAATATTTTGTCGTTTTTACCCGTAACCGTTCTCATGTAAACGGGCCCTTAGACTTAGACAAACTTTATTGATCCACAAGGGAAATTGTTCTGTTTGGCCCTAGTTTGAGCCTAGTTCAGCCAAGCTTTTCTGAAACCCTGCTACAGATGAGCACACCTCCATCTCTCCAAACTGTATTATGTTATTATTTATTTATTTTTTATTTATTTATTTTTTCTTTGGGTAATTTCAGCACCATTGACCCCTGTTGACATCTTTCATTTGCTCCTCTTTTCCACTTTGTGATGCGACGAGTTATGATGCCTCTCCGGCGTTTCAATGCAGAAGTCTTCTGAAGAGCACTGTCCTTGAGTCACCAAAGCTGTCTAATTTCTTACATTAGAGCGGAGAAACTGCTTGATCCTACTGTAATTGATTTTCGTTCTTTTCAGTCGCATTAAATCACATCATTATATAATGGCACAACTGCCTCGGAAAGTGCCCCTGCCTCCTCCAGAACCGCTCTCACAACCCTTCGGATACATTTTATGCAGTTTGTTTTAATTAATAGTTTGATCAACCACTTCTTCTGTGCTTTTTTACTCTCCTTATTAATGGAGGCATTAATATTGCAAGCACTGCTGCCTGCATGATTTGCACGGGTGATCAAAACAAAATAAATTAGATTAGCTTTGAGGAGGATTTGTGAGTTGCAAATGATCGATCGTGGTATAGAGGTAACATGGAGATGGTGTTTCAGCTGTGGGAGGAGGAGGCTGACACTAAGCCAGGGGGCAGAGCAGAGTAATGCGTTTGACATTTATTGAACAGTGATAGCAGGTTGGCCAGTAGACATGGCCAGGGTTACAGCGTATGTGAGAGGTGAGGGTCTTGTCCATGTTGAAGGTAAATCATCTCATTGGATTGTCAACAATACTGGATATGCATGTATATGCATGTTGAAGGATGGGTCAAATGCAGAGAAAGAATTTCCCTACGGGGATGAATAAAGTGTCTCTTCTTCTTCTTCTTCTTCTTCTTCTTTTAAGAACGTGTTGTTGTTGTTGTTGTTGTTATGTTGTTTCCTCATCACAAACAGACTTAGTGATGCCTGCTGTGATGTAGGCTGTGTTTTTCTCTCATATTGAAAACACTCTGTTTCACCTTGTGATGTCATGTGCTAATACAGGAAGTGTGCCACTGTGTTTTTAAACTCCACACACCTTCATTAGAATTATATGGATAATTGCATTCCCCAATCTATATTGAACTAAAGGTAAAATGAAATGTTAATTTGAAAACTACTGCTTCATGGCATCACAAAGTGCAATAGAGCATTTTGAGCTTTAGTGATGTAGACTAATAAAAGGTTACTCAAACATGTGTGAATGAAACAAAACACAATTCCAAGTATGTTTTTGGAAGATGTAACAGCATTATAACAGTCAATTCTGCATAATGTAGGACTTTCAAAGAGGGGGTGTACTTCTGTGTTCTATTAATTGCTGACTACTAACATATTTAGATGTTACATGTTACCTTTATATTGGTTTTGTTATATTTGCTAAAACAGCATATTAACATGTTTTATAAATTTCACATTGGGTTTTGAGTCACCCCTCCCTTTGCTCTCCGTCACTCTTCCTTTAGAACACTTTCACAACACAATCACCATGCATCCTGCTAATGAAACTACGGAAATATCATCAGCTGTGTCAAATTACTGTGAACAGTTTTGTATAATGGTATACACCACGTTCCAAATTATTATACAAATTGTCTTTAAGTGTCATTAAGGTAAAATGTTTAGTTTTCCAGTGAAACTCCTGGATGGTCTTGTGTCTCACACACCTGTGACAATGAATTTTCCAGGTGCATCCAACTAAAGGAAAAACGACTTAAGAAGGATGTCCCACATTATTAAGGAGAGCACCATTATCAAGCAATATGGGAAAGAAAAAGGATCTCTCTAGTGCTGAAAAGCGTGAAATAGTTGAATACCTTGGATAAGGTATGAAAACCTTAGATATTTCAAGAAAACGTAATAATGTTCATCGTAATATTAAGAGATTTTTAACTGATGTAGAGCACACACACGGATTCATGCAGATAAAGGCACAATGAGGAAGGTTTCTGTCAGACAAGTACATCCGATTGCCTTTACAAAGCAGCAAACAGGTATTTAAAGTTGCTGGTGCCTCTGGAGTCCTGCGAACATCAAGAATCCTCCAGAGGCTTGCAGTTATGAATAAACCTTCTATTCAGCTACCCTTAAACAAAGCTCACAAGCTGAAATGGCTCCAGTGGGCCCAGAAATATACATGAAGACTCATTGTTCAATGATAAGTGCTGTGCAACCCTGGATGGTCCAGATGGATGGTCCAGATGGATGGAGTGGTGTATGGTTGGTGGCCGGCCATCATGTCCCAACAAGGCTTCGACGTCAGCAAGGAGGTAGCGAGTCATGTTTTGGGCTGGAATGATGGGGAGAGAGCTGGTTGGCCTCTTTATGGTCTTGGAAGGTGTGAAAATGACCTCTGTAAACCTCTGTTTCACAGCTTATCCAAGCTGCTTCTTCAGCTCTGGTAAGAGTGCTGGTGGACACTGCCTTATATTTACCTGCAGGGAGGAGCTAACTACAATGAAATTACTCTGAAACTACAACACCTATTTGTTTACAGTTTCTGTTAGTTAGGTAGGCCTAATAAATATGCTGTAGGGGTGGAGTGTGGGGTCTTGTTAGCAGAACCATTCAGGGCCATAATGTGTGTTTTCACACCTCTGGACCTGAGCTGGCTGCCCTATTGTTTTCTTTGTTTGTTTTGATTTAGATTTGAAGATAGAGTTATACATGGGAGACAAAAGATGTCTAAGACCTCTTTTGAGAGAGAAAGATTCTCTTTCTTGACAAAAATAGCCTGTTTAACTCCCCTCTCAAAACAGTTCTTTTCTCTGGCCAAGATCTGTACCTCACTGTCCTCAAGGGAGTAGCCTGTGGCTTTTTAAGTGGAGATGTACAACAGACTGAGGTCGACTATGGCTCTCTCGTCCCTGTTGGTACATCCTCTTGTGACGTGGCTGTTCTCTTTCTCTAATGTAGCGCCCACTGCAGTCTTTACTACACTGAATGGAGTAGACCACATTGCTTTGTTTGTGGCTCAGTGTTTTGTTCTTGTCTGTGGACCACTTTCTACAGTATCTTAAATTGTGGGTTTGAAATAGACTGGGATTTCATGTTGTCTGAAAATCCTCTGTAGTTTTTCAGCCAGGTCAGGAATAATTACACCCTTTCTCCTGGATTCTGATACTCTGTTGTCTTGTTTCTTGGCTCTCTTAGGGTTATTGAAAGCCCGTTTAGGATATGGGGCTTACTGCACATGATGTTCTTCATTTTCCTTTCTCTCTGTGCTTGTCAGAACCACTTGGGCCCAAAGTCATAATGTCCAAATAACTCCAAGTTTGTGCTGCAGTGGGTGGTGTGAATCAAAAAGCAGGTATTGGTCAGTGTGTGTGGGCTTCCTAAAAACCCCTACCTGGAGACATTGGTCTTCTCCTATTGTTATGAAAGCCAATGTGTTATCCTTGGCATCTTCACGAGTGAATTTGATGATCGGATCTACAGAATTGATATGAGTATTAAAAGGTTCCAAATCTTGAATTTAGATTTTTGAAAAATTATCATCAACAACATCAAGTGAGATCACATCAAAGGAAACCATTCTCTCGTCCAGGTCAAACTGGAAATGCTTGACTTTGTTCACAAAGCTTGGATGAGCTTGCTGTATTTGACCAAATAAACTTTTGTCCACTTGACAAATTGAATTTCTCCTTTTGCCATGGATTCTACCTGGATGACTGAGGAATTCTACACACGTCTGTAAAGTATGTGGAGTTTTTCACTGACCACTTTATTCCATGATTCAAAAAGAAGAACGTGCTCTCCGTAGCAAAATCATCTTCATGCATGATACTGCACCATCTCATGCTGCAAGGAATACCTCTGCATCATTAGCTCCCCTGAACTCAACCCTATTGAGAACCTTTGGAGCATCCTGAAGTGAAAGATCTATGAGGGCGGGAGGCAGTTCACATCCAAACAGCATCTTAATTATAATTAATCCCATGCAATAGTGAGAGCACAGAACTGTGGGAATTCTAACATTATTTCTTTTTTGGAGAATGTCATGAGCATCTACATCTGCTGATGTGTCTCATTTTGCCTCTATTTATGCTATGATACAAACCTTATTTAATGTTATTCTAGGAGTCTTCTCAAAAATGATGTGATTAAAGGTCCTATATTACGCTTTGAGTCATGTTATAATGTTGTTACCTCCTGAAAAACTTACCTGAATTTGTGTTTTTTTTTCATTCACACATATTATTAGTCTGTCTACATCTCCAAAGCTCAAAATGCCCTATTCCACCTTATGATACCATGTAGTAGTTTTCAATATAACAGCTCCTTTTACAATTTTTTTGTAGCGACTGGCAATTCCAGATCTGAAATTATCCAAATGACTCTAGTGAAGGTGCATTTAATTTAAAAACACAGTGGAGAACTTCCTGTATATAAATTATGAAAATACAATTGGACAATGAAGTAAGTACAGAGCAGTATCGTATTTATAGAAAATCGCCATGTATGACATAAGTGATAGGTGATGTAGGCTTGTGGGTGGAGCCTTGCAGAGGAGTGGGTTCATGTGAATGAAACAAAACACAACTCTAAAGTATGTTTTTGATAAGATAGCTTAAAGCTCACAAGAATCAATTTTGTATAAATCAACTTTTAACTCATTGAGTGCCGGTGATGTCTTTTGACGTCATGTCGAATCCAACCGTTGAGTGCCGTGACGTATATATATGTCAAAGACGTTTTTCAGCGGGGATCGCTAGGATACGACCTGGAGCAACTTTTAAGGTGGTTCACATCTGGTTCACATCTCTGAACCTGTAGGTAGCAATCTTTTGTATTATTATCTGCCGATCGGAGACCCGGAAGAGAGAAAGAGATTACCGTGTGTAGTGTGTATTGGCGAGAGAAGCAAGATGGTGAGCAGAGGGAACGCGGAAAAGCAGATGACTCTTGATCAGTGCCTCCGGAGTGGTCTGAGCAGTCTGAGAAGTCTTGGGACCCAGGATCCCGGATCAGAGGATCACGGAGACATACCAGATTAGGCAGGCATGTCAGGGCATCGATCTGGTCTGCGCAAGGTAGGTCACATGCTCGGGCTCGCGCTGCATGAAGCAGGGGTTAGGCACCGGTGTTAGGCACTCAGATCTGGAGGACGACAGCGCCAATGAAGACGAATACTGACTTGGAGCAGTAGATACTCGTCTCCAGAGAGGCATGAGATGATGCTGCTGTGTGGTAATTGTAATGAATGAAGTTATGTGCGTGCGCACGCACGCACGTGTGTGTGTGTGTGTGCCTTATATTCTTATTTGTAAATAAAAAATGTACTTTGCTATCAAAAATCTCTTTCTCTGTTGGTTTAGATGTTTGAGGTGTCACTAAATCAATAAGTATAAATGTCAAAATCACTGATCTGCTAGAAATCCCTTTTTGCACAAAATGCTCGTTTTCTCCACTTTGTGGTCAAAAAACAGTGTTTTTGCTGAAACTACCCTATGTTCTACTATCAATTACTTGAGAAACGAAAAGGTTAGAAGCATATTTTTTTCCAGGTGAAAGAAGAGAGTCTACACTTTATTTTGATGTGTGCCATGTTTATATAGTCAAAGAACTCAGTATTCTGTGAGTCTTGTAAAATCTGTGAAAATGCTCTAAAACCTCTGGCAGTCTGGGGGTTTGAATTCTGAAAACAGGCTGGCAGTGAATGACTTAATTGTCACTCACGAAAATAGACGTGTTGTTTTGGCCAACAATAAAAAGGAGTTGAACAGACCTTTTTCACTATTATTTATTCTTATTTGTTATTCAGTAGGCTTCCATTAAGGATAGGAGTTTGAGCAGAGCCATGCATAACTCCCTATACAAGTCAAACATTGCCACAGCTCCATACTGCTCCTGCCGTATATGTGTGAGCTACAACCACATTCTGATAAAGGGCCTTGTCAACAGTGTAGCGTGTTACAGGGAATCTAATGCGACGGAGCTGACAGGCCGGGACGTGCACTGTCTCTCTGTTCGAGTGATAAGGATGACTGCTATGGTAAGGTAATAAATAAGGGTGAATTCTTGTGCATGTTTTAAATCTCACCCTTCATTCCACATCAAACAGGAGGCTGGGTTTGAGCTACGCACCACTTCCGCAGAGACGGCGCTCTGGCAGAGAGGCAAGTGAGGTGAACACATAAAAGGTTTTAACTAAACACATTTTAGTGGAATGTTAAAACAAAATGCAAAAACAACAAAGCGTGATGGGATTGTGGATTATTATGATGTGATTTGAGACGATTTGAGATGCAAAATTGATTCTTGTAAGTGTTTATCCATGTTAGAAACTCCTCAAAAACAAATCTGGAGTTGTGTTTTGTTTCATTCACACATGTTTGAGTAATCCTTTATTAGTCTGTCTACTCCTCCAAAGCTCAAAACGCTCTATTCCACCTTGTGAAGTCATGAAGTGGATCTTTTCAATTTAACAGCTTTTTTTTTTTTTTTTTTAACCTTTAGTTCAGTAGAGATTGGCAATTCTAGAGCTGAAATTATTCAAATGATTCTAGTACTTCTCAAAATACAACTCCAGGTATGTTTATGATGAGGAAATTACATTATAACATAGATCTGAAAATAGGATAATATGGGCCCTTTACCTTTTGTTCAGTAAAGATTGGTAATTCCAGGGCTGACATGATCTAAATTACTGTAGTGAAAGTGTATGGAACACAATGGAGAACATCCTGCATTACCACATGACATCACAAGGTGGAACAGAGTGTGTTTTGTTTAAGAGAAGAATTCAGCCTAAATATGCAGTGTTAAACGTGTGTGAATGAAACAAAACACACCTCCAGGTCTGTTTGTGATGAGGAAACAACATTACAACATTGATCAGAAAATAGCAGAATATGGCCCCTTTAAAATGAAAACACATTTCAACTCCAGTAGCTAGCAGTGACCAGAATAACAAGATGGAGGAGAGAGAGGGAAAGACATGATTGTACCAAAATCTCCTGAGACCCCAAACCATCAGTCCAATGCTAAGAAAAGTACATTTTTTGCTAATAAATCATTAAAAAGCAAAGTCGATAATATTACGCCCTTTTAAAAACAAGAGGAAAATCCAATTTTGTCAAAGGTCCGCTGGGAGATGGGAGGATAAGGAAGAGTGTCATTAAAAGTAGTCCGGGCCTCATTCTAGCTCCGGTGGAACTAGGAGATGGAACATTACCTTCACGTTGTCATCAGTCATAGCCATGGCTCTCTGGGGAAATTGGACCGGGCGACCTGCGGTTCCAAGTCGGGTCTGTTTGGTGAAGTCTGCGCTGTGGGAAGCAGGGTTGTGTGGTTTGTTGTGTCTGTGGAAAAACATGCTTACGCTAACGGAATACTAATGCCGAACACTATCGTAGGTGTGACATACTAAAGCTAGTCCACGTGTCTTGGTATGGGCTTAGGTTCATATGACATTCAAAAATAAAAAATAAACAAACATCTAACATCTAACAACAGAGTGGTTTGGCTACCTGGCTGATAAACTGAGCAGTTTTTTTTTTTTTTTTTTTTGAGCTTAGTTTTTAATATCATATGGGAATTTTAACCAACTAAGAAATGCAGATGCTACAAAAAAAAAAAAAAAAACACCAGCGGAGTAAGAGCAAAGCCTTTTCTGTTGTGTTCACCTGGCTCCCCCACAGAGGAGGGGCACTTTTGGCTATTCCACAGGATCTGCTGACCCTCCCTGACCAGTCCTCCTGGGGAGTACAGTCCTTATTCCAACATACCACCACTCTGACAGACCCCTACCCCATCATTTCGACATTTTTTGATGCCACCATTCTGTCAACCTACTCATAGTTTGGAGCGCCACCTTTTTTGCCTGAACCAGGACTGAACCAGGACTGAAATAGGACTGAACCAGGACTAAACCAGGACTAAACCAGAACTGATCCAAGACTGAATATGGGCTAAATATGAGCACTACCATTGGGCACTTGGTGATTTTAAAGATCCCATGACATGGTACTTCTTGATGCTTTTATATAGCGCCTTAATGGTTCCCTAATACTGTAAATGAATCCTTCTTCAAAATCAAGCCTCGGTGCATGAGAAAGCCCCATGAAGACAGTCAGAGTCATAAATATGTCTCTGAAACACTTTATGATGGGCGTTGTTGCTTGAATGCAAATGAGGAGGACAGAGACAGGCCAGTGCAGCGGGTGAGTTGTGGCCAAATGCGCCGCTGGTTTCTCGTTTTAGCGGTGCGATGTGCGCTGGCCCCACTTCCGTGTGTGTAAGAGCGGAGGAAGATATGAGACGCGTTGCATTAAAAAAAACACATTTCCACAGAAAAAAAAATTAAACCACTGCTGTTTCAGAGGTTTGGAGGCTCGGATAAAGGACATCCAAGCCTGGAAACGCTCTCACATGCCTCCAGGCAAATAAAAAAACGCATCTCACATTGCATAGCTCGTTCGCAGTCCAAACTCTCTGGGCGTGATTTCCAGAGAAATCTGGAAAACAGGGTAGGGGGAGCTCACATTAACGTACAAAAACCTCAGAAAGTGAAAATTTCATGCCATGGGACCTTTAAAGTTATTGTTATACCGGAGCCAGAACATGTACAGCTTATTTGTTTTAAGGAGGAGATTGAGAAAGAGAAGAACAAAGTCATGGCATTGGCATTGGCACTGGCCATGGCATTTTGTGGGGCAGTGGCAGCAACGTCCGTAGAAAGGAACGTGTGGGTGTGGAGTTGCAGCCAAGAGTGGTGGGATTGCTATGTGCTTCGCTGCTTCACTGACATGAAGTTCATGCACTATTTTCTTATGATAAGAAGAAAGTTTGTGTACATTTGTGAGTGCCTACTTGTTCCACTCTCACTTGTTTTTGACGTGTGGGTCGGATGAATGCGACCTGGCCGTTCCGACTGAAGTCATATGTCAAAAGATCGGATATGTATCAGTTTTAGAATCACATATCCAAGTGGCCTGGGTCGCATTTAAAAAAATCAGATCTGTGTCTTTCAGATTGTCACTAAAAGATCAGATACAGGCTCGCATAGGGGCGAAAAAAATCAGATTTGGGTAACTTCAGGCTGTAGTCTGGATGGGTCATCTTTCCCAAAATAATTATTGCTAAAATAAGTATAAATTAGTATCACTTTATATCTTGGGTTTTAATCATTAGCCTATTGAAGTAATTATGTGTGAGGGACAGAGCTCTGTAGTATAACGCTCTTGGGAGAGGATTCACACTTTGAGAAAGTCCTGTCTTTTTGGCTCACAAAAAAGATGGCTTGGACAGAGACCACTCAGACTAAATGAGAGCTCACAGATTACTGATGATTAGGGAGATTATTAGAACTATGTATAGCAGGACTAAACACCTAAACTCAACCCACAATCACATTTCAAATAGAGCTGATAAACCTGGCAGTACCTGGAGGACTAAAGGGAGAGCGAGGGGGAGGAATTGGGTCTGAACATATGAGAAACAGTCTGATTGGTCTTACAGGTATCCACACTTCAAACTCTGCTCCTGCTGCCAGGTGTTTGGAATCAGAAACTCCTGGCTATAATCAGGAGAGTCCTGAGTGATCTCACCAACTACTGGAAATTGAAGAGGTCACTGAAGGTAGCACAAACATAGATTACATTTTTGACCAACATTTTCCAATGTTTTAGGGACCACATAGAGCACCATCTATTTCAGCCTTTGCTCAGAACCAATCACAAGATACTTTCAAATATAAGGCCTTTTCAAACATCCCTATTGCCATCGTTGCTATCAATATTCTATTAGAAACCTGAACGGTCAGACCTCCGGTTGTGCTTGTCAGGCCAGAGTTTCCATTGACAAAAGCTACAGCAAATGTCCTAAGTTAGTTTGACAGGCTGACTCATGTTATGACAAGGCCCATCTGGTGGAAGGGAGCAGCTGACGTCCTGCCCGTCTCCCCCTTGCACCACATGTGGGACACTATAGGAGACCGTTACTGACTCACAGTGACAGGTGCGTCCATCACAAACCACCCTCTCTGTTTGCACTGTGTTTAAATTTGTAACAGCAAAGAAAGAATGTCAAAAAGAACATCTCAGAAGAAATAAACCCGCTATCCTATAGAGGGAGAGGACTTACAACAGCCACCCATCACGACTACTTAGTAAATAAATAGATTAAAATGGAGCGCTCCCTTAATTGCAACGCTAAACTGATAATAATGATGACATAAACAAAAGCTATTATAACAACTGCACTGTGATTATGCAAAACCAATGTTATAACATTGTTCTCTCATCAAAAAATTATAACACTCCTGATGTAGCTGCAATCCTATCCAAAGCTTAGCCCACAAGCCTACAACACCCATGCTCCCACATGACAATGTTCCATAATTGTACAATAATAATAATAATAATAATAATAATAATAATAATAATAATAATAATAATAATAATAATAATAATAATAATAATTTCACAAACCTGATGCAATGCAGATGCAGACTTGTGTTGTGATAATGCTTTGAAGGAGGAGTGCCTTAGCACAGGAAGCAAAGACAGGGGAGACTCAGAGCATCAAACTGCATCAACTGAAACGTATTAAATATTTAAAGTAATAAAAGGTGACATGGTGATCTAAATATGTTATGTGCTAGCAGTTAATACATATGTATAATGCAAAAATGAATACAACGTTAATAAACTTGATGGTTAATTATTGATGCACCAAATGCAAGATTCATTTTTTATGAAAATATTTTTTCAATCATTTATTTTCACTGATCAAAAACAGCCCACTTTACAGATTATGTCACAGACTAAGACAGACAAACCGGCACATGGCACACATGCTACATTTAAAACCAGAAACAAATTAATATTACAGAATGTTAGCTGGAAAAGAAGAGGACATACTGGCTTTGATTTAGCTTTTTTTGCCTAATAATAATAATAATAATAATAATAATAATAATAATAAATATAGCTGCAAGCAGCAATGTGGGGCCAAGCACCGAAGGTTCATGTAGGCCTCAGCATGTAGGCCGCAAGCAGGGTCTGACAGGGTCTAACAGAGTCTGACAGGGTCTAACAGAGTCTGACAGGGTCTGACAGGGTCTGTTCTGACAGGGTTAGATCCTGTCAGAACAGACACATCAAAGACAGATCAAAGGTTGCTAGGTGCGTTGCTAGGCAATTCCTGAAAATTCCTGCAACTAGTGGCACCAGCAGTGGCACCAGCAGGTCAAAACCTGCTGGTGCCAGTAGACGGTTGGGGCTGGGGGCCTATAAATTGCTGTGGAGACTGGCTGGAATGTGAATGCAAAATTTCACAACTTTTTACCAGACGGTTCTAGGGGTTGCCATAGACTCCCATGGTGAAAAGAATATAAAATAATAATAAGAATCAGGAGACCAGACACATCAAAGGAAAGATCAAGGGGTTGCTAGGCAACGTTGCTAGGCAACGTTGCTAGGCAACGTTGCTAGGCAACGTCGCTAGGCAACGCAGTACAAACACTTTTTTTTTTTTTTTTAATCCTTTATTATTACAAGGTGCACAATACTACACACTTCAGGTACATAATAATACATATTTTAACACCACAATAACATTCGCAGAGCACTCAGAAGACACATCGGGGGACGTGAGCACGGGAATAAATCAATCAATCAATCAATCAATCAAACATTTATAAGGCGCTTTTCATACAAAATTGTAGCACAAAGCGCCTTACAGTGGTCAAGGATTAGAAGATTGACCTTTATTGATCTCACACAGGAGAGGTTGTTTCTATATTTGACCCGGGGACCATCCCCATGATTTTGTTTTGTTATTTATGCTTTGGTCAGGCCCTAAGCTGGAGGATTTTACCTATGGCGCATGTTTAGGTTGGTGGGGGAAACCGGAGCACCCGGAGGAAACCCACCCAAACACGGTGAATATCACTGGGCACAAGGGCTAAGAGAAACAGGGGGGATGTAGGGTGCCTAGCACCTACGGTGCTTGGCCTCTAATAATAATAATAATAATATAATATGGTGGATCCCACGGATGCATGGGGGCCAGTGCACGGTGTGATTTGGGAAGCAGATTGGTCTGGACTGTTGCCCCCGCGAAATACGGAAAAGTGGAAGAAAATGGATGGATGAATAATAATAATGCTTTGTGATGTGACGTCACAGTCTGTAACGCAGTTTCAGGTTTTTTTTTTTTTGTCACAGTTTCAGCAACTGTAAAAAGCACACTTAAAGTTTTAATAAATAATAATAATAATAATACATTTTATTTCAAGGCGCCTTTCTAGACACTCAAGGACACCGCACAAAGACAATCAAAGTTTTAACTTAAAGTTTTGAATTAAAATCATTAGCTTGTAACCTTATTTCAGTCCATATTTCACATAATCAGTGTCCATTCAGATATATAACCATAGTTAGTATTTTGAGTCATTCACAGTCCATTATCCAGAGAGGGGGGTGACATTATAGAGGGCAGGGCAGACAACCAGCCCACATCATAAAGGGTGAGGTAATGGCTCCAGTGCACACAACAGCTCCTGAGTGTCATCAGGCAGAGAAAGTACAAAGGAAAGGCTCACCCTAAAACTAAGCTGACAATGAAGGTCTGTAGTCCCAACATACCACTTTAACTCTGACAATGAAACCACAAGACACAACTCTGAACCATGAAAGTATCTGTGTTAGCATCACAACTACTTTACAGGACACAGTGCAATTGCTGAAGCTACAGCAAGTGACTGCAGACAATGTCAAAGTGCCAGGGCCTAGTTTCAAACCAGCAACCTTTAGTATCCCTGATGAGTGATGTAATCACTACACCATGGCGTGCCGAGGCCATAATGAACGCTGTACACACACTTTATGTTTGGAGTAGGTTTCACTGCTCACACAATGTGGTTCAAAGGTCCTATATAACGCAAAATTGACTCTTGTAAGCTTTCAGACATGCTAGACTGTGGCTACCTCATCAAAAACATACCTGGAGTTGTGATTTGTTTCATTCACACACACATATATATATATATATATATATATTAGGGGTGTGAATCTTTCACTAACAAAGCGGTTCGATTCGAATTTCGCTTCACAGGCTACGAGTCGATTCAGGGACGATTCATAAAATTTGTAAACGATCCGGTACAATTTGATTCGATCCGATCTGGTTCGGTTAATTTCGATTCAATACAAATTGACAACTTTACTCCCAAGTTCTTTAAAGTTATTGAGAAGAAAAAGAGAGAAACAGAAAAGAAATTTCAAAATAGTATCCTTTTGTTTATTTAGTGTCCAAGAGACAATACACCAGGCCTACTGAAAAACTGGCAGTCTGGTTTGCAAAACTCTGCTCATACTTAAAATACAATACATTCCTTCCCTCAAGCAACACAAAACAATAAGGTTATATATATATATATATATATATATATATATAAAACTTTATAAAACAAGCAAGTTGCCTATTAAAGGCAAAAATCAGAATGAATCAGAATGATTAGTGCTTCAGTCACTCATGAGTTTCAGTAACTGTAAAATAAGTGCAACATATCACTGACAAGAAGATAGATATTACTAGGCAGTTATAGAAAACA
This sequence comes from Paratrypauchen microcephalus, assembly GCA_036785185.1. Classification (NCBI taxonomy): domain Eukaryota; kingdom Metazoa; phylum Chordata; class Actinopteri; order Gobiiformes; family Gobiidae; genus Paratrypauchen; species Paratrypauchen microcephalus. Next base: position 986,897 of record JAVJIX010000196.1, read on the forward strand.
CGAGCATGTTAAATCCAGCATGTCTTTTTTATTCCTGTAATTAACTTTTCTTAACAAAAAAGAAAATCAGAGAAAGCTCTTAACACTGAATAACTAATGGTTAGTGGCGTTGTAAATTGCATCCGCATTGTCTGACATGGTTAGTTGGTTCCATAGCAAAGTCGAAGAAAGTATCCCGCGCTGATCTAAGTACTACAACTACTATCAGCCGATGTCACAGGTAAAAGGTCAACACTGTAGTCTCGTGAGAGTTCAAACACACGCACACACACACACCCACACACACACATAAAGTGGCAGGGCCGCTTCTACTGTCTATGAGAAAGACCGCTCATGGTCACAGGAGCTAGGAAACCGATTCGCGGCCGTAAATCCAGGCTATCGGACTGTTCGTTCGCACATTTTTACCGATCCGGGCTCCGTTGATCGGTACACTTGGATCACAGAGGTCACAGACCGATAACTGATCCAAATCGGTTAATCTTTACACCCCTTGTATATATGTTAAAACTCTAGACAAATTAAAATGAATGTATTGGAATGTGCAGACAGGCTTTTAGATAGAACTGGTTGCTGGTAGACACACTGTACATTCTGATAAACTACCGTTTTTGCCTTTTTTTGCATAAATTTCCTATTTTGACCCAATACTATATCTTAGTAGGTAGGTAGGTAGCTCCTCCCGGCAGCTAGATTTAAACAGGGTCTAACCAGCATTAGAACCAGAGCTGACGAAGCCTCTCGGATGAGCGGCAAAACGTTTTCAACCAAACAAACTTTGTCCAGTTGACAAATTGAACTTCTCCTTTTATCATGGATTCTACCTGGACGACTGAGGGACTTTTCACGTATATCTTAGAAACTATAGCCAATCAGCACTTCTGACTTACTTTTTCCTTATTAGTGACCTAAACCAAGAAAAAATTCACTACTTTTGTTCCCGAAACATTTTACTTGTAGTCCAGTGTTATTAGTCTGTATATTTATTCAGCTCAAAATGCTTTGTTCCACTTTGTGATGTGTTAGTTTTCAAGTTAAGAGCTCCTTTTACCTTTAGTTCAGTAGAGATTGGCTATTCCAGTGCTGAAATTATCCAAATGATTCTTGTGAAGGTGTATGCAGTGGAGCACTTCCTGTATTATGGCGGCAAGCTTTGGAGGTATCTGACGGCCACTAGACTGTACACGGGGACCAATGATATTCGCGGGTCAGTCTTTCCATCACCAATCAAGTTGTCGCGCCCAACATTTGACAGCCAATTTCTGAGATGTCTCCATTATTTCTAAAGCCAATCAAATAGTCCATTCAATCTTTTGACAGGCCAATTGCAGCCAGAGCTGCCCTCTATGTCCCGCCTCCGCTGCGGGGGCATTTAAATCCTGTTGACAGGTTGACACACTGTCCGAGTGCGCATCTTCTGCCATGCGGAGGACAGTCTTTGTTTTGTGTGGAGGTAAGGACTTTTGATGGAACAGAATGTCAGTCTAAATATGCAGGGTTTATGTGTAAATGAAACAAAACACAATCTGTGTATGTTTGTGATGAGGAAACTGCATTATAACAGATCAGAAAATAGTATAATACGGGCCTTTTAAGAATAAAATAATAGTGCATTCAGAACATTTAAACCTTTTGAATTCCAGTGGCTCTCAGGATAGTACACACTGTAGCTCTGAGATTAGAAAAGGTTCAGTTCAGCATCAGGCTTCATTTGTCCACTTGTATTACTCTGATGTGGTGATAGTGGTGTGCTCAGCACCACTGAACTGCACAGGCCTGTCTGGATACACCTGAGTGGCTGTGTACCTCACTTCTACTTCACTGCTCTTTTATCACCAGTCATGCTGTGTTGCATTTGGATTTAAAGGTCTTGTACTACACATCATTGACTCTTGTGAGCTTTAAGCCATTTTAGAGCGCTGTTATCTCATCAAAAACATACCTGAATTTTATCAAAATATATTTTTCTCCCAACATATTCTAAAGATCACCCCTTAAAGTATCACCTACAAACTCCAAACTTTACACTATTGTACTTATTGAACAGGGGGATTTCTTTATCTAATTCTAAGCCTGATTTATTACCAATTACAAATTTGCACTAAAACCTAGTCGACTGAAATACTCAGTAAGATATAAGACAGTGCAATAATTTATTCATCCAGGAGTGGTTCAGTGTAGAGAAGGTTTTATCTGTGCTCATCTGGACTGTTTTTGTGATCCAGAAGACATTTGACAGATATGGAACAGGCTTGAACCACTGGATAACTTAAATAATACATTCCCAGTGGTTCAAGCCAATTCCATCAATGTCAAATGTCTTCTGGATGGAGCTAAATCATCTTGATCATCAAAACAGGGTCCAGATGAGCACGAATGCAAACTCCTCTACATAAATAAAATATGTAAAATCACTTTTTTGATTTAGTAAGAAATGTAACTCTCCATTTTTTTTTATTTATACATCTCTAATATGTTCATTTGGCCATTACACATACAAATATTGATATTATGAAAACCTTAGATTATTAAAAAAAAACTTGATAAAATATTTTTTTTCTGTACATTTATGTGAGTAAGAAGACATTTCAAACTGATATCTCAAAATGTAAAACTTTCTCCTATCCACCTGCAGCATCTCACCTTAAATAAGTGAAACATAAATATGCAAAGTACTGCAGAGCTCCAGACACCCTCTTCCCGTATCATTTACTGTACGTTAATCTAAGGTCTCTCGTGCAGAGCGTATACAGCACAATATAATACAGAGGAGGCCTGTACTGGCATTACCCTCTGTTGCATCATCGTTACCTCTCACTGCTTCGTCAGACACTAATCCATAGATCAATGGAGTGAGGAGGGCCTGCTAATTAGCCTGCTTCAATATTTGCACTGCGCTATCACAACACTGAGGCCACTCTGTGATCCTAGGCATGTCTGTGCTCTGTCACTGCTCTTGCTCAGATGTACCACATACCAACACTGTACAATACTGATGCTTAGAATGATGCACTCCCAACATAAGATTTCTATCACATTGGTCACAAGGTGTTTGTCATCTGAAGAATGGTCATTTGGATGGCAGAGGTGATTTGAAGTAATAGTTTTCTCAAAATGCTACAGTTTCAAATATTACTCAAATGGATCTTTACTATTGAACAACTTTTTGGCTATTTAAACAAAACATGACTCCAATACAATTTTTGATGAGGAAATGACATAACAGGTAAACATGGATTTTTTTTTTTTTTTTTTTTGTGCTTAGATACAAGATAAACATTCAAATCAAAATGTTCAACTCAAACATGGTTCTTGGTGAACTACATTACTCACAATAAGAGTGTTTTTCCTATTTGGCCTGAATTTTAATGCAATAAGTAAAAGTTCCCTTTGATATTACTAATAATGAATGAGAAAAAAAAACACCTTTTTCATTAGTTTAATTCATTACACACCCAAAAATTATGACAATAACAAAGATAGCCCCAAATAACAAAAAACGTAACTGTCAGTAACGGGTGTTTCCACCATTTGCCACAATGACAGCTTGACAGCGACGTCTGATGCTCCTCACTACCCTCATGATGTTGTTCTGAGGCAATGCATTCCATTCTTCCACAAGTGCTACACGTAGTTCTGCCAGGTCATGTGGTGGTGGGGCACGATCATCTACAATAACCACATTTGTTTTGCGCTGACTGGTGATGCCTGCCCAGGCTGTTGCACCGCCTCCACAAAAGGGAACCCTGGGGACCATGTTGACCTCAGCATATCGCTCACCTCGCCTTCTCCAGCAACGCTGACGACCATCATTTCTGTGCAAGGTGACCCGACACTCATCAGTGAACAAGACGGTAGATCACTGCTGCATTGTCCAGGTCACATGATCTTGTGCCCACTGCAGATGTTCACGGCGGTGTCTTGGTGTCAGTGGAGTCACCTGCAACAGTCGTCTTGCATTCAAGCCAAAGAGGTGGAGTCGGTTGCGTATGGTTTGTCTGGAAACCCTATTCCCCCTCACCTCTCGTAAACGGGCCTGCAGCTGTGGTCATCGTTGCGGGCTGTCACTCGTGGGGCTCCACTCCTGGGCCTGTCACAAACTCTGCCAGTAGTTCTGTGTCTTGCAAGTCTGCTGATGACACTTTGAGACACACCAAGTTCACGAGCAACATCTAATTGCCTGCTACCGACCCGAAGGGGTGCTATGGCCAGATGAGGCTACTCATCCGTTAAGTGATGTTGTGTGTTCATGGCTGTTTGAATGATGAACTTGGAATGACTTACTGCCAATATCAGCTATTTATTCTCACATTGCCACATTGAAAAGGTTTGTCTTTTAGTATTTTTTGGCATTAACCCCAATATGTACAGAGTGAGACCAGTATGTGGAAAACACAAAATGAGGTGTGTCTGTCACTCCAACACATTTGCCTCCCTATCCCAAAAATCTGAACCCAGGTCCCCCAGGTTAAAGTCAAGTGACTTACCAGTTGAGCTAGCCAGCCGGCCTAATACTGCAATCTCCAATATCATTGCACATCCATCAGACTCTTCAAACCTCACTTTCCATTAGAAAGACTCACCCGCTCCTCTGGTCTTGTTCTCCAGGCTGCCTCCCTCTCTCCCTTTCCTCCCTCCCTCTTTTCCACAGCTCCAGAGACACTATGATTGACTGGGAGAGGCTGTAGGTCAGTCGTAACCAGCTCGCTCATGGTGCTCTGCAGATGTCAGCCATATTGATTTACACAAAATCATCAGTGAGCTCCTGGATTTACATGGTCTGGAGATCTGTGTGAGCTTGTCCATCACCGGGGTAAGACTGACGTGTGTTTCCGAGTAGTTGCATATGGTGTAAGACCAGCGCTCACTATGCATTTGGTTTATAGTGCGATTTTGAAAGTGTAGATTCAGAATGGGCAGACAGAGATTTAGCTGAAGAATCTTCAGACTGAAGAAGTACTCAATTTTATTACTTAAGTAAAAGTACTGATGCTGTAGGAAAAAAATACTCAAGTAAAAGCAAAAGTATCAGATAAAAAAATTTACTTGAGTGAAGTTAAAAGTACCTGTTTAAAATGTACTTAGAGAGTAAAACCATTTTGTGCAGATTTACAGATTTAATTGCTAATAAAAGCTTTGTGTTGAATTTTGTTCAAGAGAAACAATTATATATAATTTTTTATATATATATATATATATATATATATATATATATATATATATATATATATATATATATATATATATATATATATTTTTTTTCACTTCCTATTTAAAACATGGTAGCTAGCAGATTATCCGTGTCCATTTATATATACAGTCTATGGCATATACCTCGAAATTAAACCAGGCTCTATACTACAATACTGTGAATTTTATTTATTTATTTTGCACATAAAATTGTTTTTACAGTAATAATAATAATAATAAACAATACCTAAAATTTTATATATATATATATATATATATATATATATATATATATATATATATATAATCAAGTATCTGGCCTAAGACATAATTTTGAATCAGAGGAAATGAACACAACCCACAGGTTCTGAGAAATGAACCTGCACCCCCATTACGATGAATAAAGAGCACAAAACTGAAGAAAAAAAAAGAAAAAAAACAAACAGCCAGCCCATCCCATACACTGATCCATTTTGCTCCTCCCTAGTTTGAAAGAAAAACCTGATTGTTGACTTGTTTGCGCCGCTCCCCCTTGCCTCTTATCGCTGATTTCAAACTGTAGAGCATTTCTCTTGAAAATCATTAGTCTGGCAACTCCCACTGCGCTGGAGGATGTGCGATCTGATTACGAAGTCAATATGAAGCTGTCCAATTGTGCGCCATGATTGGAAAAAGCCACTCCAGATGAACACTGGTGATAAAAAACCCAAACATGACATGACCGCTCGGAGTCTGCGGGGAGGAAAGGGGGAGAAGGAAGGGAACGCCAATCACACCGATAAAGCTAATAGTGCCCCTGGAGACTGTAAATGCTTTCTCGCTCCTGGAGAGAGGGCCACGGATCATTTCTCTCTTGTCTTCTCTTCGATTTGGTTTGGGTCCTTTGTTCTGCAAGAAGTGGGTGAGGAAGTCCTACCCAGTACCGTCGCTCCCCATTACGCACAGCACGTAGGGCACCAAGTGCTCCCAGGGGCATCATGGGGATTCACACCTGTGAATCCTCGCAAAACTACTGCCGCAGCATTCAACAGTGCAGCCATTGGCACTTTGAGGGGTTGTCACAGACTTTTCATCTGGATCGAGAAGAGAAGATTTGTAGACTCTCAGCATGACTTCCTTATAAACTGATTATTTGACTATCCCCTCGAAATTAAGGTGAAAATAATTTTGATTTTTTTTTTTCCTCTGCAGTAAACCAAATTAATTTTAGAAAAAAAAATGTGACGCACCACGGACTTTGAGCCCTCATGGCGGCATTACAAATTCCGAGAAAATGCGATTTTTGTATTTTTTTTCTTTTTCAAAATTTGTGATTTTCATTTTTTTGCAGAATGTGCAAGTTGAGATCATGAAGAAGCCTCTCCATGTTTCAGATAACAGCATTAGTGACGTTAAAATCATATATTTTTAATTTCAAATGGGCTTGTTTTTGCGGAAAGAAATGAAGCATGTATAAATCAACATATTTTGCCACGCTCGCGCACCCGCCAATCCTGTTGCGAGGAGCACTGAGGGGGTTTTCCCTGTACGCCGATCAGCTGTGAAGAGCTCCTGCATATGTAAGCAGCACTGCAGGACACTAAAGGACATGAAAATGGACTTTTAACTTCTACTTGTACACATGACACGTTCGGGAGACCTTTGGGACAGGTTCGGGACACGTCCATTTCTCCGGAGCTCGTGTACAGAGTGTGATTTAGCTCCGAAACACACGATACGCGTTTACACGTGGAGATACGCCGAAAACACTGCAACATGGGGTGAGTCATAATTATTGCATCAAATGGACTTTATAGTCTTTAGGACATGTTTAAATATTAATTCAGCTTTCGTGTGGCGATCATATTGCACTGTGCTCTGTGCGGACCGCGCTGTGCGGCTTCTCACTGCATATTGTGGCGCTGCAGATCTCCATTCACGATGCGGCTAAGCTAATGCTAACGCTAGCATTGAAAGAATGCGATCAGCTCGACCACGGACACTATTTTTGTTTATATAAAAGCCAAACGCTTTGCCATAGGCTATAGCGGTAGAGGAATATTTTATTTTGATTCAGTTTGACCCGTTTCGGCACTTTTTTTTTGACTCGGCGCTTATTTAGCCATGAGGGTTTGAATGGAAGTTCTTATGGGGCGCGTAGCATTTGAACCTTAAATGTTTTCTTTTTGTAACTTTTTTTTTTTTATGAATTAGGCTGCATTGCCAATACTAATTAATTTATTTAATAGAACTTTGAAAGTGCACTTTACTTTGTTTTTGGAATTAAAGCTAGCTTATTGAAATTATTGAGTTGAAATTATTTATTAATAAATAGAGTTTCATTAAATGTCACAAAAACTAAATTTATTGTATTTGGAAATAGAGAAGTAAAATCAAAGATACAAGTGTTGATTGATAATGTTGAAATAGAAAGAGTTGATGAATTCAAATTTCTTGGAGTGACACTTCATAAATTAAATTGGAAATCCCACATCTCAAACATCAAATCAAAGGTGGCCAGAAATGTTTCAGTGATCGGAAAAGCAAGATTATTTTTGGACCCTCAATCCCTCCATATCTTATACAGCACGTTGATTGTTCCCTACTTCAGCTACGGAGCACAAGTGTGGGGAAACACATATAGAAGATGTGGAGTGGATTTGTGGAATAATTTGAATGATGAAGTTAAGAGTTGCCCAAATAAATACCGTTTTAAACATCTGATCAAAAATATTATACTTGATAATTATTTAGACATGGGATGAGTTAAGGGGATATATGTATGTGTATGTGCGTATGTGTGTATGTATGTATGTATATATGTGTATGTGTATGTATGTATGTATGTATGTGTGTATGTATATATAAGGAACTGCAGAGACATGTGACATAAGTTTGTATTTGTTTGTATTTTGAGTTTGTATTTGTGAAATTTTGCTTAAGTGGAACCTGCAAGTTGCTCAAATAAACATAAACAAGCATAAACATTAAAGTCCATTTTGATGTGACCAAAAGTTTATTTATAGGTATACAGCTAAGATATATGGCATGTATTTATTTACTGTTATTTATTTATTTATTTAAAGCATAGTCTATTATACTATGCTATATTATGTGCAATACGAAATTCATTCGAGCAATATTACCTCCTGTGAAATACTCCTTACTCCTTAAATACCCTATAGTCTCTTTAGGTTAATTTCCACTTTATTTTTGTTTATATAAAAGCCGAATGTTTTGCCATAGGCTATAGCGGTAGAGTATAGCCTCTCTCTCTCTCTCTCTCTCTCTCTCTCTCTCTCTCTCTCTCTCTCTCTCTCTCTCTCTCTCTCTCTCTCTCTCTATATATATATATATATATATATATATATATATATATATATATATATATATATATATATATATGTCTAACCGCAGGAAAACCAATACCAAGTCATCACGGAGGTGTTTTGAGTTATTCACAGATTCTGAAAGTACAGGTTCTAAGCTTTCCAATGATGTCTTACATGTGAAAATCGGACCATATTTAAAAACGTTGTCTCTATTTGAATGCAGCCATACCACATTTTCTAGTTTCGAGATAATCCCTCTCGAAGTTTTCGTCTCTTCAGCCCTCCTTGCCTCATTTGCATGACATTAAGCTAAGCCCTCCCCCATCATGACTGTCAATGTGCTCTGTCCAGGTCAGAATCATTCAATAATTTAATAATACACAGGATAATATGTGTATTATGTGTATATGTTATATATATATATGAGAGAGAGAGAGAGAGAGAGAGAGAGAGAGAGAGAGCACGTCGATTTTGTACTGCACGTATTATACAATGTATTATACAATGTAGACATAATATAGCACAGTATAATAAATAAATAACAATTAATAAATACATGCCATATATATATAAATAAACTTTTGGTCACATCAAAATTAACTTTAATAAAAATTCAATAATTTCAACACGGTAGCTTTAATTCCAAAAACAAAGTAAAGTGCACTTTCAAAGTTCTATTAAATAAATCAATTAGTATTGGCATTGCAGCCTAATTCATTCAAAAAAAGATACAAAAATTAAACATTTAAGGTTCAAATGCGTTCCATAAGAACTTCCATTCAAACCCTCATGGCTACATTAGCACCAAGTCAAAAAAGTTACAAAAGTACCGAAACGGGTCAAATTGAATCAAAATAAAGTATTTCTCTACCGCTATAGCCTATGGCAAAACGTTTGGCTTTTAAATAAACAAAAATAAAGTGGAAATTAACCTAAAGAGACTTCTTGTTTGCACTGATCACATTGTTTAAATGCTAGCGTTAGCGTTAGCTTAGCCGCATTGTGAAAGGAGATCCAGTGTTGCCAACTTAGCGACTTTGTCGCTATTTTTAGCTAATTTCTGGACCCCCCTAGCGAGAAAATTAGACAAAAGCGACTAGCGACAAATCTAGCGACTTTTTTTGGTGATCAGAGGCTCCAAGATCGCGGGAGGGGGGAAAAAAATTGCACCGTTTTCTCTCTTTCCCCATTCAGAGAAAGAGACAGAGAGGGGCAGTGGAAGAGAGACACAGGCAGAGAGGGGCGGGGTCGGAGTTGAGAACAGCGTGGACAGTCAGACAGACACGGCGCACACACACACACACTCACCAGTCTCTCCTCTGCTCCCTCCCATCTCGTCAGATCGCCTCGGAGTCTGGTCATTCCTCTCTCTGTTTCTGTCATTCAGTTTCTCTCGTCACGTGCATATCCCTCTCATTCTTTAGAGCATTTCTTTTTTCTCCTCTTGTATTCAATCGCAATGCCACAACCAAAAGTGTATACACAAAAGTACAGACGGGAGTGGGAAACCTATCCTGAATTTAAAGGATGGTTGAAACCACTCCCCGGCAACGATACACGTGCATACTGTTTGTACTGTAAGGCTGACTTTTGTGCAAAACTTTCCGATGTGAAAAAATACATGACTGCACAAAAGCACATTCAAAAGGCAAAGCCCTACAAAAGTGCCACACAAAGCACTTTGCCTTGTCGTCCATATGAAAATAGATGAAGCCAAAAAGGCAGAGGCAATAATTACAATGGCCATATGTGAGCACTGCTCCATGTTGGCATGTGACCACATTGGGTCAGCATGCAAGGTGGCATTTGCTGATTCAAAAGCTGCCATCCATTTCAAAATGCACAGAACAAAGTGCACAGAAATGACAACTAATGTTCTGGATCCATATTTCCTGAAGCGTTTGGTTGTGGATGTGGGTGTCCAACGCTTCAGCCTCCTGCTTGATGAGTCCACTGACATCAGTGTGTCCAAGTATCTTGGCATAGCCATCAGGTACTTCAGTGAGACAAAAAAAAAATCCAATCAACATTTTTAGGACTTGTAGAGCTGGAGTCTGGGGATGCCAGGGCTATAGCCCGGGCCATATTGGAGTTCCTACATAAAATTGGCCTCAACAAAGAGAAGCTCCTTGGCATTGGGACAGATAATGCATCTGTAATGACAGGGGTGCATAATGGCGTCCACAGGTTGCTGCAGGAGATGTGTGGGACAGAGCTTGTCCTCATCAGGTGTGTCTGTCACTCCCTGCAGCTGGCTGTGACTCATGCCAGCAAGGAAAGTATTCCACGCAGCATCTCTCGTGCGGGAGACCTATAATTGGTTCTCAGGGTCCTCAAAGCGCAGGGAATCATATAGGGCAGTATTTGAGACCATCAATTGTGGTGAAAAACCTCTGCAAATAACAAAGGTGTGCGCCACACGCTGGGTTTCAATTGAACCTGCCATTGTGCGTATCTTGGACCAGTGGGAGGAGCTCAAGTTGCACTTCAACACCACTAGGTCAACGGAGCACTGTTACATGGCCGAGGTCTTGTACAACATCTACAAGGATCCTCAAAATGTACTGTACCTGACATTCCTGAAGTCAGTGCTTGGAGAGGTGCAGCAGGCCATAAAGGCCTTTGAGGGGGAGCAGACAGACCCAGTGAAGCTGCTTGATTGCCTCATTAGTCTGATCAAGTCTGTCAGCAGCAGGGTGCTAAATCCCTCAGCAAGAGTGGATGTACTCACAGAACCCATCGATGGGTTTATAAGTCCCAAACCATATCTTGTTTACCTTTTTGAATCAAAGGCAGCTGAAGTTCGTTTGGGAGAAGATAAAGTGAGCGAAGTCAGGAAGAGGTGCATAAACTTCATCATCTCCCTGACCAACGAACTTCGGGAGAGACTGCCCAACAACATAAAAACGCTGCAGGGCATGTCAGTGTTTAATGTGGAGGGGGCTCTAAACCACAACAAGCACTTTGGAGAAATTTTGAGCACGGTCAGGCTCCTTGGGTACTCTCCAAATGAAACTGAAAAAATAGTCCAGCAGTGGCGAACAATCCATCTGTAAAAATGGAACGAGACAAAGGACATAGTGGGCTTTTGGACTGAGGTGCATCAGTTCAGGGATGCGGCTGGCAGCAACCCCTTTAACGAGCTCTCCATGGCTGCTGTGTCACTCCAATGCAGAAATTGAACGAGTTTTCAGCCAGATGGGTGTGGTAAAGACAAAACTGTGGAACCGCATGAGTTTGGAGACCCTGAACTCCATCCTCTATGTCTGCTATGGCCTGAAGTTGGCTGGAGAGGCCTGCTTTGAGCACAAGCTGCCTGACAGTGTTTTGCGGCAGTTTGGCACATCTGCTCCCTATTCATTCAAGGCAGCTCCTTCTGCTGCCACAGGCGCAGCATCAACATCAACAGCACCTGAAGCTGCAGTGGACCAGGGTGTGCTAGTACTGGATGAAAGTGATGAAGATGGTGACATTATGTGAAGCACAATTGATAAAAAGGCTAGTTCTACAGCCTCCCCCCCCCCCCCCCCAAAAAAAAGTAGGGGGGGAAAAATCACATCTTTGTGTAAAATGAGCAGTGAGAACTTTTTTTTTTCTGCGCAAATGCAATGTAAAACGTGTACAATGCCAAAGTGATTTTAGGTTTTGGCTGGGTTTGCCATAGGCTCTGATTCTCAATAAGTGTATGCCTATGCGCTCTGATTTGTTTTCTTTTTCTTTTTGGCGACACAAAATCACAAGTAGCACTGCTTAAAAAGCTAGTTGTACAGCACAGAAAAGTTTTAAAAAGCTTCTTCTTTAACACCAAATAAAACCAAAAAAATAAAAAGCTATAGTTTGCCCACTATAGCACAAAAAAATAAAAAAATAAAAATAAAAAGCTTTGGTTAAACTACAGCACAAAAAAAAAAAAAAACACAAAAAAAAAGCAAGCTATAGATCTTGGACTACAGCTCCAAAAAAAAAATCTAAAAAATAAAAAACAAATAAAAAAATAAAAAAACAAACAAGTATATGTAATAACAACACCAATAAAAGGTTAGTTTCACCGGGTAAGGAAGGTTAGGATGTGCTGTCTGGAGCCCCCTGCTGACAATGACGTTTGGTTTGGACGCCCCCCCGCTCTCACGTTTGGATTGGACCGCTCGCTCGTCTAGCTACTTTTAGCTACTTCTGGGTGGGCCAATAGCTACTTCTGATGCTGGGGAGTTGGCAACACTGAGGAGATCAGCAGAGCCACAACAAGCTCACCACACGAGTCCTGCAGTGAGCACAGCGCAATGTGATCGCCACACGACAGCTGAATTAGTATTTAAACATGTCCTAAAGTCTATAAAGTCCATTTGATGCAGAAATATGATCATAATTATGACTCACCCCAGTGTTTTCGGCATACAGTGAACCCTCGCTGTATCGCGGTTCACTCTTCGCGGCCTCGCTGTTTCGCGGATTTTTTTTTCCAATTTTTTATTTTTTTTTTTTCCAATTTTTTTTATAGTGTAACTTTTTTTTACAGTGTAACATTCTGTCCTGCGCCCTGATAAGCTAAGAGACTAGACCAGGACTAAACCAGGACTAAACCAGGTCTAAAGCAGGTCTAAACTAGGTCTAAACCAGGACTAAACCAGGTCTAGACCAGGGATGGTAGGGACAGAGTCTCTGATTTCCTTCACGAGAGCGCCTGGGTGACAGGAGGTGTGGCCTTTGTTTACTTGCACGAGCCATGGAAGAGAGTGCGAGCCGGACCATGGAAGAGCCAAGAATCAACATGGACGGGCCTGGCGCCTGGCCGCGCGGCGTCCGGGGGAGCCACATTCGAGGGAGCCGCAGCGGGGGGAGGACACTCGCGCGCACAGAGGAGACAGTGGCTCTTCCCCGTGAGAGGACGAGAGGACGAACCCGACCCCGTCCTAGAGAACTGTGGAGTATTGGCGACGCATTGATAGCAGTCTGATTTTGGAGCCGGGGTGAAATGCAACCAACTCTTGTGAGCGCAGGTTAGTCTTACCTGGTCTTGTGGTGCTCAGAGGCGTCTGTTAGCGGTTTGGCACTGTTAGCATTGGCTTGAGTCTTGCCCAAAATGATATCCAGGTCGCTTTCCACTCGACTTTCGCACATGGCATGGATATGTGGTACCAAAACAAACACACGTGTCCGCGCGCACGTGTCCGCGCACACGTGTCCGCGCGCACGTGTCCGCGTGTCACGTGCCCCCCCCCCCCCCACTATTAATATATTTTAATGAAAATCTACAAAAGTTTGAGTGTTTAAACAAGAGAAAAATGTTAATACCAGTCTCAGAAAGGTGTATAATGTGTCTGGTGAAGCGTTTTCAGCCTTAAAACATGTAGAATAATTGTAAAATATAAAATTGTCCTACTTCGCGGATTTCACTGATTGCGGGCTATTTCTGGAACCTAACCCCCGCGATAAACGAGGGTTCACTGTATCTCCAAATGTAAAAACATATTGTGTGTTTCGGAGCCAAATCGCACTCTGTACACGAGCTTCGGAGAAAAAAACATGTCCCGAACCTGTTCCGAAGGTCTCCCGAACGTGTCATGTGTCCAAGTAGAAGTTAAAAGTCCATTTTCATGTCCATATTGTCTCAGTGCTGCTTACTATGCATGCTCTCCTCACAGCTGATCAGCCTAAGGGGGAATCCCCTTCTACGTGATTGGCGGGCACACGAGCTTGGCGGATTATGAAGAGAAAGTGACTTTATTGATCTGACTGGAGAAATTCTTCTCTGCATTTTAACCCATCCTATATACTGTATATACATATATTAGGAGCAGTGGGCAGCACACTTCTCGGCCCAGGGACCATCTCCATGATCTTCTTGCTTCGGTTTGTTCAGGACCTAAGCTAGAGGTACCTATGGTGCATGTTTTGGGTTGATTGGGGGAAACCGGAGTGCCCGGAGAAAACCCACCCAGACACGGGGAGAACATGCAAACTCCACACAGAAAGGCCTGGGCGACCCGGGGATCGAACCCGGAACCTTCTTGCTGTGAAGCAAGAGCGCTAGCCACTCAGCTACCGTGCCGCCAAAATGTGTATATATTGTTGTATATGTCACCCCTACTGCAATATGAGCAAGACTTCCAATAACCTGGCAACTAATGCATAGTACAGGACTTTTTTTTTTTTTTCACAATTTTTTTTTCACTTTTTTTTTTCTTCTATACTCTGTTGTAAATATCCTGCTGTGTTGTAAATATCATACTTAAATGTCTAAATGCACTGAAGTGAGATGCTTTAAATCTCATTGTGAGTATGTATGATCCAAGTTGTACATAGGAATAGTGACAATAAAATTTTAATGTAATGGGGACTGCAGATGGAAACTAGCTATGTAGCTATAATCTGGTGCAGATCATCTTTGTTTTTTGAGCTTAATGTCTCTGTACATTGTCCCTTTTCAAATAAAGACTAAACTAAACTAAACTAAAAGGCATTCTGTTCTATTCTATTCTAAAACAGGAGTCAACCAGGACTAAACCATGATTAAACCAGGGCTAAGACAGGACTAAAACAGTACTAAACCAGGACTACAACAGGATTAAAACAGGACTAAGGTGTGCGTGTATGTCCAGAGTGTGTGTGTGTGTGTGTGTGTGGTGCCCTATACTATTTTGTATTGTATTAAATTTACAATACAGTTGATTTTTAACCTAACATATCCTGTGTATTATTGAGTTATTGAATGATTATATGGACTTTTTGTTATAAAAGCATTTCCATTTTAATAAAGCACCTTCTAATTCTGACCTGCTCTGAAACACCACACCACAGTGATAGTCAGTGATGGGGGAGGGCTTATCTTAATGTCATGCAAATGTGTTCTGAAGGCCTGGACTACAGGATCTTTAACGCGGCATTTCTGAGCTTGTCGATTTCAGAATGTGCTGCTTTCAAATGGCCACAAATTCTTCAAATGTTCTCAGATTTCCACATGTAAGGCATAGTTGGAAAGGTTAGAATCTACACTTTCAGAATCTGTGAATAACTCAAAACACCTCCAGGACGACTGCTTTTCCTGTGGACAGTCACAAATGTAAAATGTTTCTTGACTGTGTATGTACTAAGTTTAACTATTACTGGAACAGCAGCAACAAGTACAAGTGGAATCCACATATGATCTAAGAGCACAAAAGCTAGCCCAGCCACATGTGGTTTGCTTTTACACACATTTGTGACCCACCTTTAGTGGGTCACAAATGTGCAGTGCTGCTTACATATGCAGGAGGTCTTCACAGCTGATCGGCGTACAGGGAAAACCCTCTCAGCGCTCCTCGCAACGGGATTGGCGGACGCGCAAGCTTGGTAAAATATGTTGATTTATACACGCCCCGTTTCTTTCCGCAAAAACAAGCCCATTTGAAATTAAAAATATATGTTTTTAACGTCACTAATGCTGTTATCTGAAACATGGAGAGGCTTCTTTATGATCTCAACTAGCACATTCTGCAAAAAAATGAAAATCCCAAATAAAAAAATACAAAAAATACAAAAATCGCATTTTCTCGGAATCTGTAATGCCGACATGAGGGCTCAAAGCCCGTGGTGCGTCACATTTGTGTGGAACTGTGTGGGAACTGGTTTGATCTGGTTTGGGCAGGCAGGCAGCAGAACTTTGACTCTGATCTTTCTGGAACAACTCTGATGAGTGGCAAAAGGAGAAATTCAGTTTGTCAAATGGACAAAAGTTTATTTGGTTGAATACATTTCGCAGCCCATCCAAGCTGCTTCTTCACTTCTGGTCAGAGGCTGGTGGACACTGCCTGATACCTTTCTTTGTTTTGATTTAGATTTGGGGATAGAGTTATAAATGACAGATTATGTCTGAGCCCTCCATTTCTGTTCAAGGAAGGATTTTCTTACTTGACAAAATAGCTTCTTTAACTGCCCCCTCAAACCATTTCTTTTCTGTGCACCTCACTATCCTCAAAGGAGTGGTCTACAGTGTTTACATAGTTAAGATAAAAGGAGAAGTTCAATTTGTCAACTGGACAAAGTTTGTTTGGTTGAAAACGTTTCGCCGCTCATCCGAGAGGCTTTGTCAGCTCTGGTTATTGTACTGGTTAGACACTGCTTATATCTAGCTGCCAGGAAGCACTCCCTACACTGAAAAAGCTCTGAAAACGATCCCCCCTAATCTGTCTCTTTGTTTTTCACATTACTCTGGCGACTAGTTTCGACCCCCTATTCAACGTCTAACGACCCTCTCCACCCCTCTGCCCTGGCTCGTCTGCCCTAATGTTTCTTTGTCTGTTTTGACTTGGTTTAAGAATCGAATTATAAATGGGAGACAAGTTATGTCTAACTCCCCCATTTCTGTTTAACGACGGATTCTCTTTTTTGACAAAAATAGCCTCTTTAACCCCCCTCTCAAACCAGTTATTTTCCCTGGCTAAGATCTGAACCTCACTGTCCTCAAAAGAATGGCCCGTGGCTTCTAGGTGAAGATGTACGGCAGATGACGGTCCACTCTGGCATGCCCGCCTGTGTTGGTACATCCTCTTGTGAAGTGGCTGTTTGGTTTCCCCAATGTAGCGCTCACTGCAGTCTTCACTACACTGAATGGAGTAGACCACATTGCTTTGTTTGTGGCTCAGTGTTCTGTCCCTTGGGTGGAAGAGTTTTTGTCTTAACGTGTTTGTGGGTTTGAAATAGACTGGAATTTCATATTGTCTGAAAATCCTCTGTAGTTTTTCCGAAACGCCGGCCAGGTACGGAATCGCTACCCCTTTCCTCCTGGGTTCGGATTCTCTGTTGTCTTGTTTCTTGCCCTTGTCTCTCTTGGTTTTGTTGACAGCCCACTTAGGATATCCACAAACAGAGAATCCGTCGTTAAACAGAAATGGGGGAGTTAGACATAACTTGTCTCCCATTTATAATTCGATTCTTAAACCAAGTCAAAACAGACAAAGAAACATTAGGGCAGACGAGCCAGGGCAGAGGGGTGGAGAGGGTCGTTAGACGTTGAATAGAGGGTCGAAAATAGTCGCCAGAGTAATTTGAAAAACAAAGAGACAGATTAGGGGGGATCGTTTTCAGAGCTTTTTCAGTGTAGGGAGTGCCTCCTGGCAGCTAGATATAAGCAGTGTCTAACCAGTACAATAACCAGAGGTGACGAAGCCTCTCGGATGAGCGGCGAAACGTTTTCAACCAAACAAACTTTGTCCAGTTGACAAATTGAACTTCTCCTTTTATCATGGATTCTACCTGGACGACTGAGGGACTTTTCACGCATCTTTACATAGTTAACAAATTAACAAGTTAATAAACAAGTTAATATTGTTTTTGTTTTTTTTAAAGAATTTACTGTATACTGTGGGTTTAAAGGACACATATGCAAAAGGAACTTTGTAAGTGTGTTTTAATATCTACACAACAGATGTATTTTGCTTCATAGATTTTTAATTAATCCTGTTCAGTCATGTTGTGCTGAGCCTCGGACACACTCTGCTTCCATTTTCCCCATATACAGCAATATAAATCAGGAGGTCTACTGTACAGTTTTCAAGTCCATAAATAATTGCCACACACTTTCTGAGCATTTTGGCTGTGTGCTTATGCTACCAAGCCGGTCAGATTGCCATATTTATTTATTTGTTTATTTATTTGTTTATTTATTTCATTTTTTATTCTCAAACTTATGCACTTTAATATGCATCATTATTAATATTCTTTAAAGTCCATATAAGACTTGTTATCTGATAATATCACTAAAACATAAGAAACATCATATTTGATTAAGATTTGACTAAAACCCTAAAATAACCCTAACCCTGTTTAAGATGTCAACATTATTATTATTATTATTATTATTATTATTATTATTATTATTATTATTATTATTATTATTATTATTAGGCCGGAGCGCTAAAGCGTAGGGTCTATTGTAACTGGTACTGGTACTGGTACACAGATGCGTCATGGGAATAGAAACAAAGAATGACATTATGCCATTGCTAGGCAACTAACATATTGGATATACCATGTGACCTGGTGTCAAAGGCGCCATTTCCTGTCAAACTTCGACGAGTGATAATTTATACTTTGGCCGATTTAACTCAAATTTTAATCATTGGTGGACACCCCAGCCTTGAACAGATTGATATAAAAAAATCTAAAATGGTCACAATAGCGCCCCCTAGGGTAGTTGCACGAACTGCAAAATTTTACTTTGTCGTAGACATACAAGATTTGGAGCACACATTCGTGACATGGTCTTGATCAAAAAACTCATTGACACCCCCACGCCATCTCGCATTGTGTTGCCATGGCAACAGGCCAAACATCTGTCCTCGCCAATGGGACGCCCGGCACAAACTTTGGCATAGCCACACCTAATTTGGTAGGTATATGGCTCACGAGAATAGGAAGAAAAAAGTGTATTATACCATTGCTAGGCAACCAACCAGCCATATTGGATACACCATGTGACCTGATGGCAAATGTAATTTCCCGTCAAACTTCGAGTGATAATTCGCCGATTTCACTCAAACTTTAATCGTTGGTTGATACCCCAGCCTTGAACAGATTGATATAAGAAAATCTAAAATGGCCACAATAGCGCCCCCTATGATTGCCCCCTAATTGCACGGAACTGCAAAATTTTACTTTGTCATAGACATACAAGATCTGGTACACACAGGAAGAGAGTAAGATGAATGACTTTAAACATAAGAACTCTAGTTTGGTACTTGTTCACTTCATATATTGTGAGCAGATGCAATTGAGAAAAAAATAAAGGTTTGCTTGGGGATAAATAAGAGGAATTAGTTGTGATTCTTACAAAATATTTCTGAATTCTATGGATGGCTTGTAAATAAGAAGGATAAGCGCTGGCCCAAATTATATTACAGTAGGAGATATTTTAGGTATTTTAACAAACTCGTCCTAGAGTTTTTGACCGAGCCTCACCAGAATCATTCTGCTTCATCTCGACAAACATGACATTAAACACTGTTAAAAGCTTTTTAAAGGACCAAATGGTGAAAATGGACAAAATAACACTGCCCAAAAAGAGAACAGTTTGTGTGCCACAGGCCAACTGGCCTAGAAAAAAGGGGAGGAAAACCCCTAATATTATTATTATTGGGGCAAAGCACCGAAGGTGCTAGGCACCATAGTGTTTCTACATAGTGTTTGAGGCCTGGGCTGCACTGAGGCCGTGCACTGTGGCGGCACCGCGTTCCCTGTGGCAACTGAGGCAGATGCCTCTGCGTTTCAACCCTGACATGCTCTCCGACCCCCCGGGGAGGAGGGAGAGCATGTTCAGTGGGGTTCTGGAGGGAGTGGGGGTTAAGCGGTAGGGCAGCTTCTGGATGCCTCAGCCAGGTTTGACGTGGAGGAAATCAGGGGCAGGTTTATAGGGATTGGGGCCAGGTTTCGGAGAGCCGAAATCCTCAGGACGGCAAGTGTTATCCAGTCCTCTGTCCTGACGAGGTGGGGGGACCTGTTTGAGACGGGCCCCTTGGACCCGGGGGAGGTACATGGGGAGGAGACAGGCGAGTGTTCTCTGGATTTTGATGTTGTATGGGGAGAGAGGGTGTTGAGGCTGTCGGAGGCGAGGGTGCGCATTTTCTACAGGCTGTTAGTGACCGGGGTCGCTCGGCGCCCTTCTGCAGAACTCAGATGGTCGCAGACTTTTCCCACACGTGACACTGCCTCCATCTGGGCTCACATATATAATTGGTACACCCCGCCCCAAGTCAGTAATTTTGACTTTAAGTTGAGACACGGGATCATTTACACCTGCACCAGGTTGCACGCAATACACCCTGACAGGTACGGCTGTGACTGTCCAGTTTGCGGTGAGGCGCCTGAAGACCTCCTCCATCTGACCGCCCGGTGCCCTGCCGTGCAGCGGTTCTGGACCCGGCTACTGGACCTTCTCGCTCGGAGGCTGGCGTTGAGGCTCCCACCTCCGGCAGCCCATGGACTCGATGACCCTGGACTCTGGTTCTGCCTCTTCGGCCCTGCCCAGCAGCAACCTCGAGGGCCGGATGCTCCCATAGTCAACTGGGATGCCGCCCGCCTTGTCCTGTCTGTGGCCAGATATTCGATCTTCGCGGCACGGAACCGGCACCTCCACGACGGCCACGCAGCGGAGCACTGGCCCCTCTTCACGGCGCTCCTTCGCGCCCACGTCCGCCGTCTCCACGACGCAAGAGAAACGGAGTTTCGCAACACCTTCATCCCAGACAATACGCTTTTCTCCATCTCCCGAGCCGGCTTCCCTCGGTTGGACTTCTGACCCCTACCCCCCTCCGCTGTCCCCCCTGGTCCCTGGCGCCTGGGCCTTCCCTGGCGCTGCGTCGCCCTTGCTCTCCCCCAGACCCCTTTCTTCACCTGGGGCAAGCCCCTTGGTCTTCTACACTTCCCCTGTTCCTCTCAGCCCAAATGCCCGGTGGTGCTTATCCCCGTACCCACATCCCCCGATGTGTCCTCTGAGCGCTTTGCGAATGTATGTACCTTGTGGTGCATTTCCGTACCACGGGGTAAATCTTTCTGAAGAGAGGAAAAAGAAGTGCTTTGTGACTGTTATTGTGGTGGTGAAATCTGTACTATTATGTGCCTGAAATGTGTATTATCGTGTACCTTGTAATATTAAAAGATTTTTTAAAAAAAAGTGTTTCTACTGTGCAGGGTACATCTTTCTGAAGAGAGAAAAAGAAGTGCTTTGTGACTGTTATTGTGGTGGTGAAATATGTACTATTATGTGCCTGAAATGTGTATTATCGTGTACCTTGTAATATTAAAAGATTTTTTTTTTAAAAAAGTGTTTCTACTGATTCTTATTATTATTATACATTATTCCTCTGACCATGGGAGTCTATGGCAACCCCTAGAACCGTCTGGTAAAAAGTTGTGAAATTTTGCATGCACATTCCAGCCAGTCTTCTCATTACCCACAGCAATTTATAGGCCCCCACCCCCAACCGTCTAGTGCCACCAGCAGGTCAAAATTGCAGGAATTTTCAGGAATTTGTATCTTTGATCTGTCTTTGATGTGTCTTTGATCTGTTAAACCTTGTTAGACCCTGTTAAACCCTGTCAGACCCTGTTAGACCCTGTTAGACTCTGTTAGACCCTGTCAGGGTCAGATTCTGTTAGACCCTGTCAGACCCTGTTAAACCTTGTTAGACCATGTTAAACCCTGTTTGTGAGTCTGACAGGGTCTAACTACCCTGTTAGACCCTGTCAGACTCTGTTAGACCCTGTCAGACCCTGTTAGACCTTGTCAGACCCTGTCAGACCCTGTCAGACCCTGTTAGACCCTGTTAGACCCTGTTAAACCCTGTCAGACTCTATCTAAACCCCAGCACCTGCAACAAGGTTATTATAGTTTATGAAAACGAACGATAAAACGAAAACTAAACTAGAAAAAATATTTTCGTTAATTGAAATAAATAAATATGACAATTAAAAGAACAGAACAGAAAAAAAAAAACAATAACTAACTGAACCTGTATTGTTTGTTTACAAAACTTAATAAAACTGACTGAAATTATAGATCCATTGCTCCTCCACCTATGGGAGTCTATGGCAACCCCTAGAACCGTCTGGTAAAATGTTGCGAAATTTTGCATGCACATTCCAGCCAGTCTTCTCATTACCCACAGCAATTTATACCCCCCACCCCCCCCACCCTCAACCATCTAGTGCCACCAGCAGGTCAAAGTTGCAGGAATTTTCAGGAATTTACTGCGTTGCTAGGCAACGCAGAAATATACCTTTGATCTGTCTTTGATGTGTCTTTGATCTAGCCGAAGTGAGCTCATATCTCGGGAACCCTTCATAGGAAGCCTGGGAGCCTGGCTAACAGCCCCTGTTAGACCCTGTTAAACCCTGTTAGACCCTGTCAGACCCTGTTTTAATATACATGCTGAGGCCTACATGCACATTCGGTGCTTGGCCCCACATTGCTGCTTGCAGCAATGTGCTTGCAGGCACCCTACCTATACTGTTTGTACTGCGTTGCCTAGCGACGTTGCCTAGCAACCCTTTGATCTTTCCTTTGATGTGTCTGGTCTCCTGATTCTTATTATTTTATATTCTTTTCACCATGGGAGTCTATGGCAACCCCTAGAACCGTCTGGTAAAAAGTTGAAAGTGAAATTTTGCATGCACATTCCAGCCAGTCTCCTCATTACCCACAGCGATTTATCGGCCCCCAGCCCCAACCGTCTAGTGCCACCAGCAGGTCAAATTTGCAGGAATTTTCAGGAATTGCCTAGCAACGCAACTAGCAACTGATCTGTCTTTGATCTGTTAAACCTTGTTAGACCCTGTTAAACCCTGTTAGACTCTGTTAGACCCTGTCAGACCCTGTTAGACCCTGTCAGACTCTGTTAGATCCTGTCAGACTCTGTTAGATCCTGTCAGACTCTGTTAGATCCTGTCAGACCTTGTTAGACCCTGTCAGACCTTGTTAGACCCAGTTAAACC
Organism: Paratrypauchen microcephalus; assembly: GCA_036785185.1. Taxonomy (NCBI): domain Eukaryota; kingdom Metazoa; phylum Chordata; class Actinopteri; order Gobiiformes; family Gobiidae; genus Paratrypauchen; species Paratrypauchen microcephalus. The sequence goes on from JAVJIX010000196.1 coordinate 1,009,864, forward strand.
TTGTTTCTGAGTCTGACAGGGTCTAACTACCCTGTTAGACCCTGTCAGACCTTGTTAGACCCTGTTAAACCCTGTTTCTGAGTCTGACAGGGTCTAACTACCCTGTTAGACCCTGTCAGACTCTGTTAGACCCTGTCAGACCCTGTTAAACCCTGTCAGACTCTGTCTATCTAAACCCCAGCACCTGCTACAAGGTTATTATAGTTTATGAAAACTGTCAGACTCTGTTAGACCCTGTCAGACCCTGTTAGACCCTGTCAGATTCTGTTAGACCCTGCCAGACCCTGTTAGACACTGTCAGACTCTGTTAGACCCTGTCAGACCCTGTTAGACCCTGTCAGACCTTGTTAGACCCTGTCAGACTCTGTTAGACCCTGTCAGACCCTGTTAAATCTTGTTAGATCCTGTTAAACCCTGTTTCTGAGTCTAACTACCCTGTTAGACCCTGTCCGACCCTGCATGTAGGCCGCATGCAGGGTCTGACAGGGTCTGACAGAGTCTACCCTGTTAGACCCTGTCAGACCCTGCATGCGGCCTACATGCTGAGGCCTACATGCACCTTTGGTGCTTGGCCCCACATTGCTGCTTGCAGCTATATGTATAATAATAATAATAATAATAATTATTATTATTATTATTATTATTATTATTATTATTATTATTATTATTATTATTATTATTAAGATAAGATAAGACTTTATTGATCTCACACAGGAGAAATTTACTCGCCACAGTAGCTCCAGGACAATTGGACAGGAGGGAAAAAGTGCATGCAGGCAGGGAGAAGATAAAGTAAGTAATAAATAGTGCAAATAGTAATATGTAATAATAATATTATATTATTATTATTATTATTTCTTTAACCAAATCAAAGTACTTTGATACAGCTTTACGCCATGTTATTACATTGTTACCTCCTCAAAAACATTGAGTTGTGTTTTGTTTCATTCACATGTTTGAGTGACCCTTTATCATTAGTCTGTCTACCTCTCCAAAGTCAAAATGCTCTGTTCCACCTTTTGATGTCACAAAGCAGCCGTTGTCAGGTTAACAGCTACCTTTTAACTTTAGTTCAGTAGAAATTGGAAATTCTAGAGATAAAAATGATCTAAATGATCCTTTTAAAGCTGAATGGACTTTAAAAACACAATATAGTAATAATATAGAACATAGTCTGTGTGTTAAACATGTCTGAATTACGAAACTCTAAACATGTTTTTGATGAGCAAACATTATAACATAGAGTTATAAAATAGTGTAATATGGGCCATTTAAGCCCTTTAATGAACTCTGGTCCAGCGAAACTTTAATACCACTTCCCTGTTTGTTATTAACCCTGATTTGTCCTGGAATGATCCGGCCTGCGTAACGGGCTGAGGCCAGAAGGTCCTCTATTAAACATTGATTAAATTCCATACTTTAGTGCCTGAAAGTAGAGCCTGCTCATTTTGGTGATTCGAGGAAGTGGGGTTAGGTCCCTGCTGAGGCCTTCAATGTTCCTGCATTGAAGATTGACCTACTTGGCAGCACTTCACTGACATTGAGTGGAACCAGGGAACTGACCCAGCAGTCTTATGGGTTTTTTTCCACGATTTCACAATCACAGAGCAGTGGACAATTTGGAGAGGAATGACGCAGATGCAGATTGTCTTCCAGAGGCCACCGTCTGTGCTGGAGCTCCTGTGATGGAGCCATGCCATTAGGTATGTGCATACATTTGGCATATGCTTCTCTCAATCATCTATTTTGAATGACATCGCTCTGTGGGAATTCTACTGCATCAGGCTATTGCCGTCATACTTCAGGCTTGGTGGGTGTGAGAAGTGATTGGCAGTGTTGGGAAGTAACCAAGTGCCTGTAGTGAAAATACATATTCAGAACACTCATTTTGAGTAATTATTACTACTATTGTCAGACCCATGGATTACATATGCACGAATGCTTGATTACTTTTCATCTGTTTTGCATTGAAAAATGTATACCACGATAGCACACACTATACCCACATCTGTTCTCCGTTTGAACCACAAGCCCATGGGTTAACTGCAAATGCTATGTGCTTTAAAGGTCCCATGGCATGAAATTTTCACTTTCTGAGGTTTTTGAACGTTAATGTGAGCTCCCCTACCCTGTTTAGGCCCCCCCTAATGGCTAAAAGTTGCGAAATGTCTAAACTGAGCATTTGCGATCCTTTCTGCGTTTGAAAAAAACACAGCTCAAATGGGCGATTCTGGACAAGGTACCTTATTGACGTCAGATCGAAAAAAGAAATGCAAAGCAGTTCCACCATCGTCTGGATCTCCACCCCCTGTCTCTGGAAATCACGCCCAGAGAATTTGGACTGCAGAGGAGCTACGCAATGCGAAATGCGTTTTTTTATTTGCCTGGAGGCACATGCGAGTGTTCTTCTCATTTGCATTCAAGCAACAAGGCCCATAATGAGGTGTTCAGAGAGTTATTTTTTGACTCTGACTCTGTACATGTGTCTTTCTCATGCAATAAGTGTTGATTTTGAAGAAGGATTCATTTACAGTATTAGGGAACCATTAAGGCACCATATAAAAGCATCAAGAAGTACCATGTCATGGGATCTTTAAGAAATTGACCTGCACTAACCCCATCTCCTCTACTGTATATGTCGACCACTTGAGTCCAAACAAGCCCCCACTACACTCACAGAACTATGTTCTATGCAGCTGTATTTACTTTGACCTCACTTAACACCAGAGCCTTCTCCATGAAACATACTATGTCACTTTATGCCGCATGTTCAGGTTCTTCCATGTTAATTTTAATGCCCATTCCCCTCCTTTTCCTCAAGAGTGCCTTCCATTCGATCGCACACACTCTTGGAAGTCCTTTCTCCTACTCATCATCCATTATAGAATAACTGCGTGGAAACTGAAGAAAACACGTTATCTATGAAGGGAGAAAAGGGGTGACCCAGGGTCGTAGATGATGACAGAGTGGCATTGACCTGTGAGTGGGTAGCATACGCAAAGACTTGTATGGCAGCAGTTCAAAGCCACACAGAACAAAGCTGTACCACGGGCTGTGTTAAATAATTCCAGCCCCTCTTTCATTCGCGCTTTGAATTCCTGTGGCTCGACGATACGATGAAGGGAAATAAAAGAGAAAGAAGTGCTTAAATTGATTGAATCTTTCATGTAGATCACGGTATCAGGCCAGTCTTCTGCAGGCTCCGTTTAGATGAGTTTAGCACATCTCTGAAAAGAATTTCATTTTTCTGTTAGCTCTGGAAATAGGTTTGAGAAATGTTGCTTCAGTGCTTTGGGTTTTCAGAACTAGATTTTGCATTAAAGAGGGGGTACTACACTTTGGTCCTGCTGGGGTTTTAATGGATTATTAATTGTTAACCATTAACCATTTCGATCAAAACGTTATCTTTTATCATTTTAAAGATACTATATTAGCCAAAACAATCTATTAAAGGTCCCATGGCATGAAATTTTCACTTTCTGGGGTTTTTGAACGTTAATGTGAGCTCCCCTACCCTGTTTAGCCCCCCCCCCCATGGTTAAAAGTTGTGAAATGTCTAAACTGAGCATTTGCGATCCTTTTCTGCGTTACAAAAAATCGGAGCTCAAATGGGCGATTTTGAACAAGGCACCTTATTGACGTCAGATCGAAAAAAGAAATGCAAATGCAGTTCCACCCCCGTCTGTCTGAACTCAGCGTCTCTGTAAATCACGCCCAGAGAGTTTGGACTGCGAATGCGCTAGGCAATGCGAAATGCGTTTTTTTATTTGCCTGGAGGCACGTCCGAGTGTTTCTAGGCTCGGAAGTCCTTTATCTGAGCCTCTGGACCTTTGAACAGCAGTGGTTTAATTTTATTTTATGTGGAAATGTGTTTATTTTTCAATGGAATGCTTCAAATCTCTCCCCCCGTGCAAAAACAAGGAAATGGATCAGCTGTGGGCTCTGAGCTCTGAGCGGAGAGTTTGGCCACACCCCCACCCTCTACTATTGGCCATCTCTTTTCTCCTCATTTGCATTCAAGCAACAACGCCCAGAATAAAGAGTTTGAGAGAGATATTTATGACTCTTTCTCATCTTATCTCTGTTTCTCATGCACTGAGTGTTGATTTTGAAGAAGGATTCATTTACAGTATTAGGGAACCATTAAGGAGCCATATAAAAGCATCAAGAAGTACCATGTCATGGGATCTTTAACATTTTTAATTAGTTGTTGTTTTTGAAGCTCTGAGTCCCCCCTACCCTTGTTACTCCTTTGTCTTCAGAGCTCTATGACAACACAATTGGTGTGCATCCCGCTAATGAAACCATTGCACAGGTTTGTGAAATTGTAGTGTAATGTTTTATATCCTGCTTTTGTATATGTATTGAGAATTGTTGTGTGGGGGCATGGGTAACCTAATGAGGGCTCGAATAGGGCCCGGGAGAGATTACTCAAACACACATTGGTTGACATATAAAACCTCTTCAATCACATTTTTAATGAGGGCACAGGGTTATAACATGGTAGAAGGATCCAGAAAGTCCGTTTTGCATAAAAGCCCCTCTTTAACACTTGTTTATGGGATCTAATTTATTATTATTATTATTATTATTATTCATAGCATTTACATAGCGCCTTACATGACACCCAAAGCGCTTTACAGTTCATTGTTCATTCACTCCACACTTGGTGGTGGTAAGCTACTTTCTGTAGCCACAGCTGCCCTGGGGCAGACTGACGGAAGCAAGGCTGCCAATCTGTGCCATCTGCCCCTCCGATTTAATTTAAAATTCTTGAAAAATAAACCTTTATTTTTCTGATTTTCTGCTACACATTCATCAATAATAGGTAATAAACTAATCAAATGCTTGATTAGCTCAGCTTACGGTCAATGGTACAATTTTTATTACATGATTTATATGGTTTATTTATTTATTTACTGTAATCACAGTAACAAGGTTGCAAATCCACACTAATGTTAGCTTTATCTCAGCAGTAGAAGCTAGCTGTTTAGCTAGCTGTTTCTGTTAATCAAGAGGAAAAACTTATTTATGCAAATAAGTAAAGGAAAAAAAAAGTCTTATTCTGATAATATGCATAATGAGGTAGAGTGAGATATTCAATCAAGGCTAACTATATTATAAAAATATGAAAAATAGAAGAGAAGACAAACGTTTGCTCTACCCATTCTTTTGAAAAACTGTTTGATGAGGTCAAGTCCAGGGTATCATGTGGTTTACTGCTTTCTTCTTCTCCAACCATGCTAAAAATGTTATGGTAACAGGGTTGCGTGCATGTTGTGGAACACATGTTCCATGAATAATAATTATTATTTGAAATATAATTTCTATCAAAACAAATGTTCCCACAGTTACAAGAGATGGCAATGAAAAAAATAATACAAAAAACAAGAAATTTCAATTTAATTTTAACTGGTTTATTTGAGATTTCAATTTCTTAAAATGAGTCTGGTGATGATCTATAGAACTAAAACGTTAGCTGTGACATTTACAATCCTGGGAAAATTCTAATTGCCTCTTTTTTTATTGCATAGAGGGAGCAGACTTATTAAACAGGATTTATCAAACAAATGTCAGTGAAGCAAAATACTACTCCAGGTTTTTGAGAAGAGAACAATGGTATAGGCCTGCCATCGTCAAAACTTCAAAAGTCTGTTTTTCATAATATGTGAAGATTTTTCTTTCTAATAAATGGTTTTGTAACAACTAGCCAAAGTTTGGCTGGACTGAGCAAGATGCCTCGTCTTATTCTGAAAGATGCTTATTTTTTTCCAGAAATTGTGAGAGAACTTAAAGGGATAGTGCGTTTTTTTTGTTAATCTGTATGGGTTTCCTTCTAAAAGTTACGTGTGTTGACACCGGCTTACCTCTGACACTCTCAGCTGATCCCGGTTTGGCTCGCTTTCCAGAGCTCACATAAGTAGGTCTGGTAACTTCCCTGAAACATGAAATAAAGCTTGTTTTTCTTCTCAAAACAAAACATTTGTGAGAAAGGTGATATATTTGTGTCCGAAACAGTTGTCCACGAAACATCCAGCAGCGTATTTTGCATTTGCGTATTGTCTCTCTCCACTTGTTCAGCCTGGATGTCTACGCCGAAGTTTACAAGTGAACAGGCTTTCTGTTGGCTCAGCCAAATACTTTACTAAAGGTGTATTAAATTTATTTTACTTCTATGAGGTATTAGTACTGCTAATACATAATATAGTCTGATGACTTTTGTTGTTTTGAAAATGCTATATTTGCCAAATTCACCATATTAACATGTTTTATATGTTTCACTTTTAATTTATGAAGCTCTGAGTCCCACCTCCCTTTGCTCTCCACACTGTACATATACTCCACACTGAGTATATGTTATGTTAAATTGACTTGTTTACTATTTCATTCACACATTTGAGTAATCCTTTATTATTAGTCCAGCTACCTCTCCAAAACTCAAAATGCTCTGTTCTACCTTGTGATGTCATGAACTGGTAGTTTTCCAGGTAACAGCTCCTTTCATTTTTTGCTTAGAAGAGATTGGCAATTCCAGGAGTATAGTGTTTAAAAACACAATGGAGCACTTTCTGTGCTACCACATGACATCACAAGGTGGAATGGAGTGTTTTCTGTTTGAGAGAAGAACTCAGCCTAAATATGCAGGATTTGTGTGTTAAACATGCGTGAATGAAAATACTCCAGATATGTTTGTGATGAGGAAACTACATTAGAACAGATGAGAAAATGGTGTAATATGAGAGCTTTAAATATTATATAATTTTGCAGATGAAATAATTGCATACAACTCAACTACATTCATACTTTACCACAAAATATTGACTGGACTTACCGTGTGTGCTTTTCTATATCTTCACAGCCAGACAGAGAGGAGCCGACTGACGTGACACTCTTGTTCCCCTGCACATGTCAGTCAGAGCGCAGATAAAAGCCTTCTCACTTGACCTTCACCGGCCGCGCACTCCCCTCCAGTTAAGGGATGCAATATTCTCTATAGGTGCATGGGCCAAGGCTGTGCTGTGAAAGCCCCCCCCTCCCTCTCCACCACCTGTAGCCTCCCCTCCTCTGCACAAAGACGGGGGCAGTTTCAATCAGAGGTCCCCTGTGCGCTGGCCTTAGCAGTGGATGGCTGTAGGGCTCTCCTCCACACCACTGACCCCTCTCCTCCAGTAGCAGCCACAGCAGCATGGGCAGTTCAATGGCACACACCCCCTTCACCACGACAGCTGCTCCGGTACTCAGAGCACGCCCAGGATAGCCTCTATCACGCCAGTGGAAGAGCCATAGTGAATGGATGGTGAGTCAGTGTGTGATAGTTTGAACAATGCTGGTGTGAATACAAAGGGATACTTCAAACTAAATACTATAGGCTACCCAATTATGACTAGCAATTGTGACTAGTCAAAAGTGGCCTGTAATCCGAGATTTAGCCATAATTTCGAGTAGATGAGGAGGCCAGTGCGCATGTGCGGAGTCACAGCTTATTTTGCTCTCAGCTCTCGGGGCCCAAACATGAAACGCAAAGCTGTAAATTATGGATAAATCTCGGATTACAGGCCACTTTTGACTCAAACGAAAGCGTAAACTAAGACATCGAGCTTCTATGATTTGAAAAGTGCTAAAGTTTGTGTTATTTGGAGACCGCACGGGGGCATATATTACATGCCCCGAGAACTCACGCTACGGCTATTGCTAATCTAAAACATCTCTGGAAGTGCTCCATATGACACCAAAGTGCTATGGGTGAGTAAAACAACTTGTTTTATTACCGAAATAAGGCTCAGATTGTAAAAAACGTTAATTCTCCTTTAACCTGGCTCACACCAGACTGATGAGTATGTCACTAAGTTGAGTTCTACACATTATCAATCTGGAATGACTGAGGCCCTGTCCACACGTTTTTTGGTGGAAACTGAGAAGTTTGTATTCATTTTAGCCTGTCGTCCACATGGCGCCGGCGTTTTGGGGAGCCGAAAAAGTTGTTTTTTGAAAATGGGTTCCAGAGTGGAGAAATCTGAGAATGCCAGGGGTCGCGTTGTCGTGTGGGGGAAAACGATGACGTCGTGATGCTCTTCAACTCGGCCCGAAATACATCAAGCTGCCTTTCACGGAACCCCACAATGTTTGGGAGCGATCGACCGGACCCATGTTGAAATAAAGCAGCCATCCTCCAATGCCACGGACTACATCAACGGAAAGGGCAAACATTCCCTAAACATGCAAGCAGTGTGTGACAACAGGTACCGGTTTATGGACATAATTGTGAAGTGGCCTGGCAGTACGCACGATGCACAAGTGTTTGCCAATTCAAAGCTAAACGCGTATTTTAAAACTGGAAAGATCCCATCAACGAAAAGCCAGATAGTGGACAATGAGGAGCCAATACCAATTTGACTGTGTTGTGTGCTGTAAATAAAGAAAAAGAGCAACCATTTCTTGTCTTTTTTTATTGAATGAAAATGTACTTTTTACAAACAGGCACATGCAGTATCACACACAAAAATATATAAAAGCATTTCTGTTTTCTATACAAAAATTTACACAACTATATAGCTGCCCTTTGGTGATGGTATGGGGGTCGTGAGCCATGTCCCGGGATGTATATTCTCATCGAAAAGCCAACATAATGTCTGAGTATTAAATACTCCAATGTCCAGGCAGGTCAGAATCATTCAATAATTTAATAATACAGAGGATAAGATAAGATAAGACAAGATAATCCTTTATTTGCCCCACAATGGGGAAATTGCAGTGTCACAACGCAAGTTTCAGAAACAGTTGGAAAATATGAGCATGCATCAAGATTAAGATTAATAATAATAATAATAATAATAATAATAATAATAATAATAATAATAATAAATAATAAGTATGTACAATGAACTAAAAAAACACAACACTGTAAGGTTAAAAGGCACAGGAACGCTGCACAATAAATGTCTTTGATTCTGAGCAGTAAACAAACAGCAGTTAAAGTGATATATAATATAGTAATATATAATATCACTAGAATAAAGTGACTCAGATGATTGTGTACAGTGCAGTGATGGGCAGTGGTAGTTAAATAAATAAGTAGCAGGTAAAGTGACTTTAAATAATATTGCACATTGTAGTTATTACTATGGAGATGAACATGACTAGCATTGATCATTGTACAGTCTGACAGCAGCAGGAAGGAAAGATCTGCAAAATCTCTCTTTAACACAGCGAGGGTGAATCAGTCTGTCACTGATGCTGCTCTCTAGAGCCGACAGAGCGTCCTGCAGGGGGTGACAATCATGGTCCAGTATAGACATGAGTTTAGCCAAGACCCTCTTGTCCCCCACCTGCTGCACCGAGTCTAGAGGACAGCCCAGGACTGAGCTGGACTTCCTGATGACCTTGTCCAGTTTCTTCTTCTCCCTCTCTGTGATGCTGCTGCTCCAGCAGACCACACCGTACAGGATGGCTGATGCCACCACAGAGTCGTAGAAGGTCCTCAGGAGTGGCCCTCTCACTCCAAAGGACCGCAGTCTCCTCAGGAGATAGAGCCGACTCTGGCCCTTCCTGTACAGTGTATCTGTGTTATGAGTCCAGTCCAGTTTATTGTTCAGATGAACACCCAGGTACTTGTAAGAGTCCACTCTCTCAATGTCCCTTCCCTGGATGTTCACTGGTGGGGGGGCAGTAGAATGGCGTCTGCGGAAGTCCACCACCATCTCCTTGGTCTTCCCCGCGTTGATGAGAAGGTGGTTCCGCTGACACCAGTCCACAAAGTCCTGCGTTAGTCCTCTGTACTCCGCGTCATCATCGTCTGTGATGAGACCAATGATGGCGGAGTCATCAGAGAACTTCTGCAGGACACAGCTGCCCGTTTTGTGTCTGAAGTCTGCAGTGTAGAGGGTGAAGAGGAAGGGCGCGAGGACCATGCCCTGGGGCACCCCCACACTGCAGGTCATGAGGTCAGACACACAGTCCCCGGCTCTCACAAACTGGGGTCGGTTTGTGAGGTAGTCCAGGATCCACTCAGCCAGGTCACAGTCCACTCCTGCCCACTCCAGCTTGTCCATCAGGAGCAGCGGCTGGATGGTGTTGAAAGCACTGGAGAAGTCGAAGAACAACATTCTCACAGTGCTGCCGGGCCTCTCCAAGTGGGACAGCGAGCGATGCATCAGAGAGATGATGGTGTCCTCTACTCCGATGCCGGGCCGATACGCGAACTGCAGCGGGTCCTTCGCTGAGCTCACCGTGGAGCGGAGGTGACCCAGTACGAGCCTCTCCAGAGTCTTCATCAGATGAGACATGAGCGACACTGGCCTGAAGCTGTTGAGGTCTTTGGGGTGTGGTGTCTTGGGCACAGGTACCACATAGGAGGTCTTCCAGAGCTGTGGCACCACCTTCAGTTTCAGGCTCAGGTTGAAGACATGCTCCATAACTCCAGACAGCTCATCTGCACAGGACTTAAGGAGCCTGGGGCTGATCCCGTCTGGTCCAGCAACTTTTCTACTCCTTATCCGGCTCAGTTCTCTCCTAACCTGAGCTGTTGTGGAGGACATGTTGAGGAGCTGTTGAGCGAAGGCATGTGCTGGGGGTCTGGCTGAGTTCTTGATGTCCTGACGCAGGAAGAGGTGACAGCCTGGGCCATTGTGCAGGGGACAAGGTGAGCCCATGCAGCGGTGCAGGGGGAGGGGTGGGTGATTGATCAAACCTCAGGAAGTGTGAATTCCGCTGCTGCAGCTGCTGTTCCATCTTCCTCCTGAAGTTGGCCCTAGCCTGTCTGATTTTCCTCCTCAGCTCCTTCTGTAAAGTCTTCAGCTCCTCTTTGTTCCCGGACCTGAAAGCTCTCTTCTTCTCCATCAGCAGAGCTTTAATGTCCGAGTTAATCCACGGCTTGTTGTTTGGAAAACACCGCACCACCCAAGAGGGTACGGTGTTTTCAAAACAGAAGTTGATATAGTCCGTAATACAGTCCGTGATTGCGTTGATGTCCTCCCCATGAGGCTGGCAGAGCTCTGTCCACACAGTGGTGCTAAAGCAGTCCCTCAGAGCCTCCTCGCTCTCTGCTGTCCACCTCTTCACCACTCGGGGCTCTACAGGTTGCCTGCGTACGAGGGGTTGGTACACAGGCCTCATGTAGATGATGCTGTGGTCTGCTTTTCCTAGGAAGGGGAGGGGTGATGAGATATAGCCCTCCTTGACGTTGGCAAAGAATAAGTCCAAAGTTTTATTGTCTCTTGTGGGGCAGGTCACATACTGGGTGCATGTTGGCAGGACAGATGAGGGAGGTGCATTGTTGAAGTCCCCTGTGATGATCAATAGGGCCTGTGGATGCTGAGTCTGAAGGGAGCTCATGCAGGAGAGCAGAGTGTCACAAGCATTCTCCGCATTAGCACTGGGAGGAATATACACAGCCAGAGTGCTGACATGTGAAAACTCCTGGGGCAAGTAAAAAGGCCTCATGCCAACAGCAAACAGTTCAATGTCTTTGTTACACATCTGCTCCTTCACTATACAGTGTCCAGGTTTACACCATTTCTCATTCAGAAACAGCTCTAGTCCACCTCCCTTCTCCTCCGTCCTGTCTGCGCGCAACAGGTAAAAGTTGTCCACAGTGACGGTAGAGTCCGGGATTTGCGGCGTTAGCCACATCTGTGTAAAAACAATGACGCTAGCGTCCCTGTACTCCCGCTGACATCTAACGAGCGCCGCGAGCTCGTCCGTCTTGTTGGCGAAGGAGCGCACATTCCCCATGACGACGGAGGGGAGGACTGACCTGCAGCGTCTCTTCTTTTCCCGGAGTTTACGTCCCGCGCGGCGTCCTGTCTCGGGGGAACACAACAGCACTGTGCAGCACCATCAGCTGATCCTTTGTGTAGACAAGCGAAGGACGGGGTCCCTTACACATCTTAAGCCAAGACAGGTAAATAATCCACCATGAGTGCGGAAAAAATGCAGCGTCGAGTGCAGCCCAAGTTTAACGAACAGTATTGACAAAAATATTTACAAAAGTGGGGCGGTTTAGGGGCAAAAAGTTAAGAAAGTTACAGAAAAGTGCGGGAGCGTTGTGACCGGCAGCTAGCTCGTGCCAGCGTCGGAAGTTACTATGTGATAATGTGTTAAGTCAAAGTTTACTACAAAATTTACTTATAGTCAGGAAGTACTAATAGCATAGCAAAGTAACCAATATAATAAAGTAATAAAATATGTAATAAAATACCAAGATACAGGTATTTAAAGAATATTTCACAGGAGGCAATACTGCTCAAATGAATTTTGTATTGCACATAATATAGCACTATATATATATACTATGCTTTAAATAAATAAATAACAATAAATAAATACATGCCATATATCTATAAATAAACTTTTGGTCACATCAAAATTGACTTTAATAACGATTCAATAATTTCAATAAGCTATCTTTAATTCCAAAAACAAAGTAAAATGCACTTTCAAAGTTCTATTCAATAAATCAATTAGTATTGGCATTGCAGCCTAATTCATTCAAAAAAGTTGCAAAAAGAAAACATTTAAGGTTCAAATGCTACATCCCATAAGAACTTCCATTCAAACCCTCATGGCTACATAAGCGCCGAGTCAAAAAAAGTTACAAAAGTACCGAAACAGGTCAAATTGAATCAAAATAAAGTATTTCTCTACCGCTATAGCCTATGGCAAAACGTTCGGCTTTTGTATAAACAAAAATAGAGTGGAAATTAACCTAAAGAGACTGTTCGTGATTGCGTTGATCGCATTGTTTCAATGCTAGTGTTAGCATTAACTTAGCCGCATTGTGAATGAAGATCCAATGCAGTGAGCAGCTGCACAGCGCGGTCCCGCACAGAGCACAGATGATCGCCACACGAAAGCTGAATTAGTATTTAAACATGTCCTAAAGTCTATAAAGTCCATTTTTATGTCCTTTAGTGTCCTGCAGTGCCGCTTACATATGCAGGAGCTCTTCACAGCTGATCGGCGTAAGGGGAATCCCCCTTCTGCGCTACGCAGCCCTTTTGAAATTAAAAATGTATGGTTTTAACGTCACTAATGCTGTTTTCTGAAACATGGAGAGGCTTCTTCATGATCTCAACTAGCACATTCTACAAATAAACAAAAATCACAAATTCTGAAAAAAAAAACAAACACTAGAACTTTCTGAGAATCTGTAATGGCGACTTGAGGGGTCAGCGTCCGTGGTGTGTCACATTTGCTTGGGCAGGACTTCCAGTTATGCTGATACTGTTGTGTTATGTAATCCAGCGTAACCCACAGAAGTAACTCTTGTATTTGCTTGTTGTATTTGCTTGTTTACGGAATAGAAAGGACTGTAGTATTGCGTTTCCATTGGCTCTGGCTGATGCCTGTTTACAGCACTACATGTCAGTGTGGCATAGGTATTACATCGTTTTCACTCAGCGCTCCGTTTTCGCCTGGACGCAAATATTTACTGATCCGACACATGAGTGGACGTGTATTTTTTCCAACCCGCATAAAAAAAAATCCAGGAGCGTTGTCGTGTGGACGTAGCCTCACTGAAAGAGATTGAAAAATGCAGAACGTCATAATGAATATTTGAATCTGATTCGAATAAGCGGAACAAGCCAAAAAGCCAAAAAAGTCCAGTTGAGAGAAAAGCACAGACATCTGGACAAATGGACAAGGTGCTTTCCTTCTGCACATTTTGCACAAATTACATAGTTTAAAAAGTCTAAAATAGGGTGAGGTACATCAATGGGCATCACCATGTTTGCTTTGGTTCGTTTGGGCGTATGGCTTTTGGCTTCCGCATAAACCTCACTGCTCCTCTGTCACTGATCTGCTGTCCGATTAACTTTACAGCAGGAGTCCCTCAAGGTGGATTCTATCTTGCTGTGCAAGGTTGTAGGCCTGGCACGATAATTATAATATTGACTTATTGTTCAATATGTAATATCTGGAACAATATATTTTGGGGCTCAATATTTCTTTCTTTCTTTGCAATAGTGGAGAGAATTTTGCCATTTTTATGTAATAGCATAAGACTTGAACTGTAGAGGGTAGAATAAATAAATTCTATGGCTAATTATCAGTTAATTTTGCCAGTGACAGGTGTATATATGTATATATGGTGTGTATATATATATATATATATATATATATATATATATATATATATATATATATATATATATATATATATATATACACACACACACACACTCTGGTGATGTTTGCTGCTAATATTCATCCTGCCTGTTTATAAGTGCAATTTTTGAGCCCCTCTCACGAGCCAAAAGATTATTTTTAGAATTATAAACGACAGTGAAGGTCACAGCAACCCCCTACACCTCTGCCATCCCAAACAACTCCTAACCACTGCCAACATGCTTAATAATTGTAGAATGTCTTATCAATAGTCTGTATATAGTCAGGACATATCTAACCTGCTAGTTGCAGCATTCCAAATAGGAAGCGATCATGGGTACACTTCCAACTGGACCGTTTCTGGCTCCAATTCATTCTCTATTGAAAAAAAACATAATTTTGATCATACAATTTTCATATTAACCCGCTCTCCATGATCCTGTATGTTTGCTATTTTGTCTGTAAATAAAGATATGAACATTAATAACAGACAAATCAGATGCTCCCGCTAGCATTAGCAACAGGTTGATTGACAGAGTTGCTAGGCACATGCTCCCTGGCAAACCAGTGGTGTGTGCGGGAAGGGGTCTTACCTTGGTTGCTACGATACTTGGAATTCTGAATATGGAACACAGCTCTAAATTCGCTCCTATAACTACTAGGCTCGATTAGATTCATTTGACTGGAGCCGAATGCTTTGGATGATGTCACACTCCCTTAGTCCATGTCTTTATACAATCTGACCACCATCAACCACTAACTAACATACCATATTCATACATAAACATGGTGGGTGAAGTGTCTTGCATAAGGACACAACAGTATGCCTCTGTTGCCTCACTATGGCCCCTGGTACTAACAAGGCCCAACCCTGATTAGCTTCCAAGATCAGATCAGCCCCTCTCAAAGTGGAATAATATAGCCCACATTTACTTGTTGGCCTATTGCCTGTTGTTCTTAGCCATTTTTCCCACTGTAATGTAAACTTATTAAAATGTATTTTACAGTCAAAGCCAATAGTGCTCTCAAAATGATCAAACTGTCACTGCATTTTACTATTTTGAGGAGCCAATTCAAGTATCTTCTGATAATAGACACTGTTCCTACAGATGTGCTGCGTATACTGGGATTGGGTAAAAGTCCAAAACAGTGGGATGCTATCTAACAGCAGCAAAAATAATTATTAGGTTTCTTTTTTCCAAAATTACTATGGAAGAAATAGGAACAACTAGAACAAACCTAGGAACAACAAGTAGGTTTAGCACCCTTTTCTGACATGCTAACAAGAGCATGCAGACGATGATTTATGGACTTAAAAACAGGAGCAGGGGGAAGTGGGTACTACTTTAAATTGTACATTTCAGAGTGCTTTTCTATCAGTCTACTGCTACTTGAATAATATTTTGATTGAATTAACAGTAGTCTTACTTGAGTAAAAGTTGGGATTAGTCTTCCCACTGTGAGAAAGTCACCGGTGACAAAAAGCTTTATGTGGACAATATTAAATTATTTGAACATTTGTCTTTCTTGCACCACTCTTTCAGGTATTAATAATAATAATTCTTTGCATTTATATAGCGCCTTTTCATAACACCCAAAGCGCGTTACAGTTCATTGTTCATTCACCCCACACTTGGTGGTGGTAAGCTACTTTCTGTAGCCACAGCTGCCCTGGGGCAGACTGACGGAAGCGAGGCTGCCAATCTGCGCCATCGGCCCCTCCGACCACCTCCAACACTCACGCACACTCCACTTTCATACTATTATTTAGTTTTTCTCATTTTTGTGCATATCCTTTGAAATGACCAGAGTTTGTTATCTAGTTTGTTTTTCCTTAGACAATATGTATAGACAGCTACTCTTTAAAGGAAAAGTAAAGTTTTTTTTTTTACAATCTGAGCCTTCTTTCGGCAATAAAACAAGTAGTTTTACTCACCCATAGCAGTTTGGTGTCATTTTGAGCAGTTTCGTAGAAGTTATGTTGTAGCGTATCCGTTAACTTGAGTGCTCGGGGCATTACTTTGCGGTCTCCAAATAACACAAACTTTAGCACTTTTCAAATCATAGAAGCCCGATATCTTAATCTACGATTTCGTGTGGTCAAAAGTGGCCTGTAATCCGAGATTTAGCCATAGTTTCGAGTAGATGAGGAGGCCAGTGCGCATGTGCGGACTGTGCTCTCAGCTCCCGGGACCCAAACATGAAATGCAAAGCTTTAAACTATGGATAAATCTCGGATTACAGGCCACTTTTGCTTCAAACGAAATTGTAGACTAAGATATCGGGCTTCTATGATTTGAAAAGTGCTAAAGTTTGTGCTATTTGGAGCCCGCACGTGGCATATTACATGCTTGGGGAATATATTATATGCCCCGAGCTATGGTTAGAAGTTGCGCTAGGCTAACCGCAAATCTAAAACATCTCTGGAAGTGCTCCATATGACACCAAAGTGCTATGGATGAGTAAAACAACTTGTTTTATTACCGAAAGAAGGCTCAGATTGTTAAAAAAAAAAAAAAAAAACTGTTACTTTTCCTTTAAGTAACTCTCATTTAAGAAGTCCTTGTTTCATATTTTGTTTTACTTTTTTGCACAAATCTGTCAAAGCAAGGCTACTGTGCCCATCTCTGCAGAAGATGCTGTAATGTAACAAGCAAGATTGTATAGTGCTCAGAGGAAGTGCACTTACTAAAGAGCATTCATCATGTTCTGGTTAAAAGCTTCAAAAGGCCTATATTACCCTATTTTCTGATCTATGTTACAATGTTTCCTCGTCACAAACATATCTGGAGTTGTGTTTTCTTTCAGTCACCCATGTAACACACACAGCTTGGGCTTTGGTACCCAATTCCATGAGGGGGCTTTGACCCTCCATCTCTCTGGCATTGCCTGTGGGGAGCAGTGGGGAGCTGCTATGTGCTTGCTCATTGCCCCACTGCTCAGCTGTGTGCTACGTGTTGGAGTTCATCCCTGTACCCTCGGGAGGGGACAGGTCTCTCACTGTGTTTTGGTCTACAGGGACGAACAGCAGTGCAGAGTACCCAGTCTTCTTGGAGTCCCTGGGAGGGATACTAGACAGTGCACTGACCGGGGACTCCATTGTTCTACTGGAGGACTTTAACGCCCAAGTTGGCAATACCAGTGACACCTGGAGAGGGGTGATCGGGCTATGTTTTCTTACTGGACTTCTGTGCTAACCACAGGTTGTCTATAAAAAAATACCATGTTCAAGCAAAAGGCAACTGTTCCAGATGCTTCCTGGACACCCCCATGGGGAGGTGTTCTGGGCATATCCCAGAAGGCCCTGAGGGAGACCCAGGACACACTGGTGGGACTATGGGCCCCGTTCATGAAGCTTTACTTAAAAAATATTCATAACTTCCACTTTAAGAAGATGCTGAGAAAACTCTGCCCCAGATTCACAAAGCATTCTTATGCATCCAAATTCCTTCTTAAAGTGACAGTTGTGCTGAAATCACCAACACCCAACTACAAACACCTCCATGCTCATTTACCTTTAAGTCACATAGAAAATGAATATGCATTTTGTTAGAAAGGCCCTCTGAACTTCCAAATAGCACCAGTATTGGTTTGGTATTCTGATGCGTGAAAGGGCGAGGAAGAGAGAGAACGAGGAAATCAGGTGGAACGCTTCTACAGACTACACCTCTTTTACAGCTTCAGCAGCAATTTCAAATGTCCAAACTAACATGACCAGACTCAGTGAATGAATATTTAAGACATAAACTAATTGAAATAAGTGTCAGGTTTTGTTGTATTTATTGCGCTATCCACGGTCTCAGACACACAGTAAATAGCTTCGGGAAATGCAGAAGTGAATATCGCTTTGTGTGAGATCAATAAAAATCTTAATCTTAAAATGGATGGATGGAGATGTAGGCAGACTAATAATGTAATGCAGGATTACTCAAGCATGTGTGAATGAAACAAAATAGATTTGCCAAATCCTTTTGGGCAAGTAGCAACAAGAATCCATTTTTGTAATTTAGAACCTTTAAAATGTAAACTTTCCATGTTATGTGTCTTTTAATAGTCTCTGTACTGCTGCTTGACAAACGCTGGCGTACACGGCAATCCCTGTGCATCTATTCTGTCTGCACAGAATAATGACTTCAGTTCTTAACGCCTCTGTCGCCTCTACTCAAACACTTTCTTATTGTTGATACAGGCTAATGATGATTTACGATTGGAGACTGTTAACACACATGGAGAAATTCATCACCGCTGCAAGACTCACTAACTCCCATTATCGGATTAATATTTTATACGAGTAATTAGGACAGCACAGGGCTCTTTTAGAGGAGCAGATTTAACCCTGGTGGAGAGGGAGACCCAGGGATAACGCGCTTAAACAAAGTGTCTATTTTGGGGGGTATAAATGAGGGCACTAGATATAGACACTGGGGAATGAGCTTGTTCTGAATGTGTTATTTTTAAAGCTAAACAGACAGGAAGTATCGCAATATATAATTATACAAGCACACAGTGTATTGGCTTACAAGGGTTAGGGGAGACATTATTTTAAGTCCATGGCTTTGAACTACATATATCAAATGGTTGATGTAAGGAGGGCGTTCTGTAAATGTCGAGGGACTCCCTTGCAGCGGCCAGCATAACTTGAAGTTTAAAAAACTTTACAGCAGGTTATGCAGATCTCAGGTGATCACCAGGACTTGTTTGAAAAATAGAACTATTCATTCAAGCTTCCCTGAACAGGCTGTATATGTTGTGAAGGGATTGCCACAGAGACGATAACCAGCTCCATGGCAGTTTATTTTATTATTTATTTATTTCAAAAGTTTAGGATGTACTTAATTAGAAATATGAAATATCCCAAAGCTAAATGTACAAATCACAGACTGTATAAGGAGGTGGACTAAATGAATGTGACGTCAGTGGCAGTGTTGGGCTACAGTCAAATCAAGTCAAGTCACTTGGCTAGTAGTTATAGGGGTGAATTTGGAACTAGGTCCATATTAGGTATTGGAATTGATTTACATAAAAAAGGTTAAATAAAAACACCATACCAGACGTAAAGTAGGTTAATAAAACATTTAAAACCAAAATGAGGAGGCTCACAGCAGCAGTTGTAGAGAGAGGGGTGCCAACTTCTCAATATAAAGTCAACTGGAAATAGTCAACGGAGCCGGAAGCCCCCCCCTTATTTGGAACGCAGCAGCTAGAAGGCTTATTTCTGTTAGGTACTAGGCCCCAAAACTCCATCCATCCATTTTTTCTGGTTATCCAGAGCCAGGTCACAGGGACAGTCTAAGCAGGGACTCCCATACTCACCGTACTCTTCCTCCAGCTCCTGGGGGACCCTGTGGTGTTCCCAGGCCATCCGAGAAACATAGTCCCTCGAGCATGTCCTGGGTCTTCCCCGGGCCTCCTTTCAATGGAAGCAGAGCTCCTCACCCTTTGTCTAAGGGGGCGCTCAGCCAGCGGAGGAAACTCATATCGGCCGCTTGGATCTGTGATCTTGTCCTTTTGGTCATTGCCCAAAGCTCATGACCATAGGAACCCAGAACTCGCTGTATAAAATAACAGAAGCCTGTGTGAAAACCAGTTGCACTACCTCATTTTTCCACAGTGAGGAGCAGTGATTGTCTCCTGGCCCGTTGAAAAACCTCCTGATAGCCCCTGCAAGTTCTACCCGAAAGACTCGATAGGCAACATTTAGATAACTGCATTTAATGATTACTTAAGAGAAGTGTTGATACCGTTTGATTGTCTTCGGTGCCTGTTTCATGTGTGCGTGTGCGACTGGACTCGGGGAAGTGAACGCAGTTCAGCAGACTTCGCAATGCCGGCGCACTTTCATAAAGCTGTTAAAATGTAGCTGTAGCAGTTGAATTCCTTGTGATAGCCTATTGAAATAGTATAAAGTATTTCTATGAGCGCAGGTGTCTGGTGCTACAACGAGACTCACACTAACTCACTAAATATTCGGCCCCCAAACGAGAGCAACTTGAGCACTTGCTAGAAACTTCCAACATTGACTTTCTGGGGCTAACAGAAATGTGGCTCACTCACTCTTCCCCAGAGGCAGTAATAAGTATGCCTTGGTATAAAACCTTCAGAAAAGACAGGGGTAAGGGCAGGGGTGGAGGTGTCATGTTGTACATCAGGGATAGTTACAAATGTGATCAAGTGGAACTTCCAAGTGATCTCCAACTTGAATGTATTTGTGTAACTATCCCTCTCTCTCATCTGAAATGTCATTTACATTAATCTGCATTTATGGTAAAACATCAGCAACTACAGACTTTTATGTGAAAAGTCCCTCAGTCGTCCAGGTAGAATCCATGATTAAAGGAGAAGTTCAATTCGTCAGCCCAGAGCTGACGAAGCCTCTCGGATGAGCGGCGAAACGTTTTCAACCAAACAAACTTTGTCCAGTTGACAAATTGAACTTCTTCTTTGATCATACAGACTTTTATGACCAATTGAAATGTATACTGGGATGTTGTGATTTAAACAAAGAATTCATTATCATTGGTGATTTTAATATTAATTGGGATGAGAAAAAAGTGAGAAAAAACCTTAAACAGATAATGGATCATCTTAATTTTAAAGAAATCATTGATAGGTCTACCAAAGTTACTGCAAACTCTTCAACAAGAATAGACCTACTGTTTACAAATTACCCTGATAGGATTATTAAAACCTATAATCTAATCACAGAAATGTCTGATCATAATATAATTTTGTTCTCACAAAAATTATCCAAAGCGAGATTTCAGAATCTATATACAGTCAAAAATAGTCATGATTTCATACCTGCAAATCAAACACAAAATCTTGAGGTAGCCCTTAAAGACACTGACTGTGTGAAATTCTAAATAACCAAAAAGTAGAAAATAGGTGCAACATTTTTTGTTCAAAACTTGATTAAATTATAGCACCATTCAGGAGAAAGGGAAAACAATCCAAAAAAACAAAGAATGCACTACCTTGGATAGACACTGAGTGTATAAAAGTAATGAAAGAAAGAGACATATTGCTTAAAAAAGCATTGAAAACTGGACTAGCAACAGACAGACAGGCCTTCACTGTGACTAGAAACAAAGTACTAAGCAAAATACACAAAGCCAAAGCCAAAGCCAATTTTTTCATAAAACTTATTCATGAAGCAAAAGGAAATAACAAAGTTATCTGGAAAAATATTAATACATTAATTGGCAAACAACATAAAAATGAGAATCATAAAATCGAAATTAAAATAAACAACATCCTCATACGAAATCCACTTGCTATTGCTACTGAAATGAACCATTATTTTATTAAATCTGTACATGAAATAACCCAGCAGTTTGCACCAACAGAAATTCAGAAGTATCCCTCTGTGAGTTCTAGTGACTCAGTTTTTAAAATTAAAGAAATATCAGATGGAGATGTGCTTCGAATTATTAACTCTCTTAATTCCTCCAAAGCAAAAGATGCACATGGACTGGACACACACTTTTTAAAAATTACACCAATGAAACATTTGTTGAATTTGTCCTTCAGACAAAGTGTGGAAGATGGTGGTGGTTTCTCCCTTTTTTAAAAGTGGTAGTAAACTGAGATGTCTAATTATCGCCCCATCAGTATCCTCCCTGCCATCTCCAAAATTGCTGAGAGATGGGTGGCCGAACAATTAAACGAACATCTCTCCACAAATACTACACCATTGCATCCAATGCAGTTTGGTTTTCGCAGTCACCACTCCACAGAGTCTGCAAACTGTTTTTTTTGTTGAAAATGTCAAAAGTCTTCTTGACAAACATGCAATTGTAGGTGCAGTATTCATAGATTTTAAAAAGGCTTTTGACACGGTAAATCACCAGATTCTTTTAACTAAATTATCCCATTTTAATCTAAAATGTTATTGAATTTTACCCCCGTTGCACTGTTGTTTACTACTGTTATTGCACATTTACTACTGGAATTTTTAGTACTGTTGTTTACTCCTGTTATTGCACTAGAATTACTACTGTTGCACATTTATTTTTATTTTATCTTAACTCCAATGCACATTCTACTGCACATGACCAATTCACTGCAGTATCTTCCATTGCACATTTTGATGCACACTGCACACTTTGGAAATCTGTATATAGGTATTTATTTATTATGTTGCACTGTTTAAGATTTTAGACCGTAGACCAGGGGTCACCAACCCTATTCCCGCGGGCACCCGGTCGCCCGTGAGCCCCATTTCAGTCGCCCGCAGAGCAGGTTCTAAAAATAGAACAGGTCGCCCTCGTACTTATATAAATAATAATGTTTTACAAAAATGCTGCGCCTTTATATGCACATATTTTAAAGTAGGCTAATAATAAAAACACTTACAGATTTTAAAATTTAAAATATGTTGTTCGAGTTCAAAGTTCACTTATCTGCGCATGACAATTAACCTGTTTGATGCAGCTGGACTCATCCAAAAAAAAAAAAAAAAAAAGACGAGACAGCATGGCGGAGAAGAGAAAGAAATCGTATGTTTTTAACACCGACTGGGAAGAAGAGTTCTTTTTTACATGGAAAAGAAAGAAGTGTGTATGTCTCATTTGTGGAGCTACAGTAACGATTTTGAAACGGCACAATGTGGAAAGTCGCTACGAATCACGGCAGCTTCAACACAAACTTTCCCCTTAAGAGTGCACTTCGAGCTGAGAAAGCACGAGAGTTAAAGGCTGCTTTAGCCAAGCAGCAGTCTTTCTTCACTAGACCACTGAAAAAGGCTAAAAAGGCAACCCGAGGCTTCTTTCAGGGCAACAAATTATTTGATAAAAAACAAAGACATTTTCAGATGGAGAAACTGTAAAAGGAGCGATGATGATAATTGCTGAGACTATTTTTAAAGATGAGAAAAATGGATCAGACGTCATCTCAACTCTGGCCGATGTACAACTTGGTGCGAGTACAGTGACAAGACGGGTGTCTGCTATTTCCGAAAACTTGAATGAGCAGCTGGACAAGGACTAATGGAGCGAATGGTGCTTATTATTATTTGAAATCATTCAGCCTGCTTCAATGTTGAAATTATAAGAGTTTGATTTGTTTAGAACAAAAAAGGGAGTTGAAATAATGTTAAATGTATTACTACATTACCACATTACTAGTATATTTTTGCTAATCTAATTGTGACATGTTCATTTGCACAAAATAAATGTCGCTTTGACAATGAAACACAAATGTGGTCATTTACACATAACTAATGCATGTATGCATACATTGTGATCAAATAAATAATAATACAGCGTAAAAGTGCATTATTTAGACTTTTGAATTATCTTAACTGAGCTGGTAGCCCTCGTATTATTTGATGACCTTAAGGTAGCCCTCGGCTTTGAAAAGGTTGGTGGCCCCTGCCGTAGACTTTAGTTTTAACTTTAGATCTCTGTCTTAGATAGTTTTTGTTGTGTTTTGTCTTCATATTGTATTTTGTACACTGTCTTTTTGCACTACCTGGCCAGAGAGAAACGAAATTTCAATTCACTGTATGTTGAACACATATGGCAGAATTGACAATAAAGCTGACTTTGATCTTTGATCTTTGATCTTTGATCTAACTAAAGAGGCTTTGCTCTGGTTTGAATCTTACTTGTCCCACAGACAAGTTTCCCTGTGTTTCCCTGTCTGGTTTTAAATTGCCCTACCTTCACTGTCCAACAGGGTCCCCCAAGGTATTTTAGGACCAATTTTATTTAGTATTTATATTAATGATTTCCCAGAATTTTGTCCAAACGTCAATGTCCAGCGGTATGCTGATGATGCTGTAATTTTTACACATGCCAGAACTGTACAAGAAGTTTCAGAAAAGTTATCATCAGCCATGACTCCTGTCCAAAAGTGGGTCAAGAATTCATGCCTGCAACTCAATACAAACAAAATTGCATGATGTTCAGTAAAAAAACAACTCAGCTAGAGCGGTCCAGTGTCTTTCTGGACGGGGTGGAACTCAGCCTCATCAAAGAGTTTAAATACCTTGTAATGACATTGGACCCAACATTGACATTTAAGAAACACATTAAGCGCCTCACAAAAACCGTTAATTTTAACTTAGTGAATTTTAGACAAGTAAGATCCTTTATGACTCTATATGCGGCACGAATGTTTTTACACTCCATGATTCTGTCTCAGATAGAGTACTGCATAACCACATGGTCACTTGCTGCTGGCACAACACTCAAACCAGTTGAATCACTTTTTAAAAAAGCTGTGAAAATATTAGACAAGAAACCATTCTCAGCCCACCACTGCACAATTTTAGACAAGTACAACGTGCTCAATTTTAATAATTTTGCACATTTTAAAGGGACAGTGTGTAAGATTTTTACCCGTTAATTACTGAAATTGAAGATACCCATTCAAAAATACATTGTTTTCCTAGATAACAGGGGAAGTTCAATTTGTCAACTGGACAAAGTTTGTTTGGTTGAAAACGTTTCGCCGCTCATCCGAGAGGCTTCGTCAGCTCTAATAAGAATACTGGTAAGACACTTGCTTATATCTTGCTGTAGGGAGGAGCTACCTAGCTAACTACTTTCCGGAACTATCTCATTGGTTTCCGTCTTTTGTTTCTCTGGCGTCTAGCTTAACAATCCCTATTCATCCCTACACGCCTGTTTTTCACACCTCTGGCCCTGACCTGGCTAGCCCTATTGTTTCCCTGTTTGCTTGATCTACGCTTAAGAATGCGGTTCAGATCTTAGCCAGGGAAAATAATTGGTTTGAGAGGGGAGTTAAAGAGGCTATTTTTGTCAAAAAAGAGAATCCTTCTCTGAACAGAAATGGTGGAGTCAGACATAATTTGCATCCCATCTACAATT
Source organism: Paratrypauchen microcephalus (assembly GCA_036785185.1). Classification (NCBI taxonomy): domain Eukaryota; kingdom Metazoa; phylum Chordata; class Actinopteri; order Gobiiformes; family Gobiidae; genus Paratrypauchen; species Paratrypauchen microcephalus. The sequence continues at coordinate 1,034,805 of JAVJIX010000196.1, forward strand.
CCATTCTTAAGCGTAGATCAAGCAAACAGGGAAACAATAGGGCTAGCCAGGTCAGGGCCAGAGGTGTGAAAAACAGGCGTGTAGGGATGAATAGGGATTGTTAAGCTAGACGCCAGAGAAACAAAAGACGGAAACCAATGAGATAGTTCCGGAAAGTAGTTAGCTAGGTAGCTCCTCCCTACAGCAAGATATAAGCAAGTGTCTTACCAGTATTCTTATTAGAGCTGACGAAGCCTCTCGGATGAGCGGCGAAACGTTTTCAACCAAACAAACTTTGTCCAGTTGACAAATTGAACTTCCCCTGTTATCATGGATTCTACCTGGACGACTGAGGGACTTTTCACGCATTGTTTTCCTAGCCTTTTCACTTCCATCATGAAATCAAAGTATTCTTTTGAACTTAGATATAGTCACATAAAAGGGGGATCTTCCCCATGCAGAGGCAGCCATTTTGATTACGAGAGCCGCAGAAAGACATTTGGGCTCCGCCTTCGGCAAGGCTCGTGGTTTTGGGTAAACAACACAAGCATGCTACCGGATCAGACGTCGTAATGGATCTAACACGTGTTTTGGACTAAATTGTTTTACTGGATTTTATTCGCTGGATCCTTACGGACAAATTGAGAGCAAGTTTATGGTGAAATACAGAGTTTGACCTGTGCAAAGCATTCTAAGGTAAGCTAACCTCGTATGTGCTTGGGGAGTGATTGTTTTGCAGGGAAATGAATTGCATAGTCACTGTAAGGTTTCATTTGATGTGTAGAGTGTCATGGTACATGATCGGGAATGTGTGTTTTCATGAGAGAAAAAAGCCGCGCGCCCGGGTGACCCTCGAGGTCTGCCGTAACTAAAACAGAAAGTGCAATAGCACCATCCACCTATGCGCTACGAATCCTACACACTGGGGCTTTAAATACGGTTGTTTTATATATAATATTTTACATGGACTTGCTCCTCCTCTGATGCAGGATTTTATCAAAACAAAGACTGTCAGTGAGATGGGAATTAGGGCCATGGCCCAGCGGGACTGTGAGGTCCCGCACAGACGCACTACATTTGGACAAGCTGTGCTCTCAGTCAGAGGCACTAAGTTCTGGAACTCTCTCCCATCATCAGTAAGAGAGACTTCAACACTGGGCACTTTCAAATCATACTTGAAACAGTGGCTAAAGGAAAACCAGACTTGTGGACACGTTTAATATTTTAATGTTTTAATGCTTAATGTTTTAATGTTTTAATGTTGGTGTTATTGTCAGTTGTCATTGTTTTTATTGTTTTTGCTGTGGTGTCACCTGCCTAGGGACTACAGATGGAAATTAGCATTCTTGCTATAATCTGGCATATTTACACTGCAATGCTGCAGATGTTCATTAATATGCACTGTCCCTACTAAATAAAAAAAAAAAAAAAAAAATGCAGAATGGCAAATTTATTTCTCCTTGTGAGTAAAGTCAAACTTTAGTTCGATGCCAAATGTAGGCAATTTTGTAAAAACAGTGTGAAAGTAACAGGCTGTACCTGGATTAGCAGTGAGCATGATTCATGTTATGGAATGAATACATAGAATACACGTGCTAATTTAGTTAAAGGTCCCATGGCATGAAATGTTCACTTTCTGAGGTTTTTGAATGTTAATATGAGCTCCTCTAACATGTTTAAGGAGCCTCTCATGGCTAAACATTGCGAAATGTGTAAACCAAGCAATAGTGATCCTTTTCCACGTTTGAAAAAAAGACAGCCTAAACGGGTGGGTTGGAACAAGCTCACCTTATGACGGCAGAATTTGGACCGGCCCTTGCACAAACAAGCTACTAGCTGCGATTTGTTTTTCCTGGAGAGACGTGAGGGCTCTGAAACGAGTGAAGCACGGCAACTGCTCTGTCCCTGGATGTGATGATGAAGAAAAGAGTATGTTTTAGTTCCTTCATCCGAGCCTCTGAAACAGCAGAGGTTTAATTTTATTTTCTGTGGAAATGTGCCGACACGCATACCTAAAACACTGTATGTCTGTGCCAAACGTAGAGAGATTACTCTTTTTTCATGGGACAATACAGAGCTGGACTTGCAAATCGACTGAAACTGAAGCCTGGGTCAGTACCAACTCTCCACGCCCCATCAGCTACAGTTGTCGAACAAGTAAGTCAACTATAAAATGACATAATTTTGCGTCTGTGCTGTATATGTTTGTCTGGCTTGTTACTGGTAGAATGTGTTGCATTAGCTGTGCAGCTAACAGCTATCAGCTCGATTAGCAGGCTAGTCTTCCCTACAAAGCCAAAATCAATAACTGCATACTCTGTCAAATTGAGTTCAGACTGGAAATGGACTTTATATCACCACCTTTGTCTTGTGGCTAAAGCATCACCACTATTATAGTTAGGGATGTCCCGATCAAGTTTTTCGGCCGTCTGATCCAATTCCGATCATTTAATTTTGAGTATCTGCTGATACCGAGTCCCGATCTGATACTTACATAATACATTAAAAAGTACACTAATAATAATAATAATAATAATAATAATAATAATAATAATAATAAAGTACATTACTTATTATTTATCTTTCTGGGTGTCACGGATGAACTCTAGATGTCTGTGGTGAACGAAACATGGGGTACATCTGATAACAGAACATGTAGTTTGTCAGAAATCTTCTTATAAAGAGCTGACAGAGCTTTCACAGTGAAATAGTGGCGAGATGGCACTTCAAATGGAGGTTTGACGTGCCCCATAAGCATAATAAATCCAGGGTTCTCTACAAAGGTGAATGGTAGGTCACTCATTGCGATCATTTGCTATCCTGGCTGTGGTCTCCTGTGCCTTCGCGCTGTCAAGGGGCATTTTTCTCTCCTTTTCAAACTCATCTTTGGGTGTTTGTTTTTGAGGTGCCGTATCGGTTTGTTGTGTTAAATGTAGCCCTTTCCTTTCCACCCCTTGCAATCCTAAGTTTACATATCTCACAGTTTGCTATGGCAATGTTGTTGTCATCAACTTTATAGTATTTCCAGACCGCAGACATACTCGGCAAACATTATAGTGTTCTTATAGTGCTCTTCTTATCTCCTCTCTGTACTCGTGCTTTGCGAAGCGCAGGCAGCTCGAAGCGAGGCTCCAATCCAGGATGGTCCACCATACATGTGAGCTGTCCCTCAACCTGTCATAGCCTTCTAGTAACCTAATTAGTATTAGAAATGGTAAGTGTCATTTTTAGGCATAAGTAGTTGTCAAATGAAGATACAAAGTTGTTTTCAATTTTGAGTGTTATCTGAGGTATCCAAGCAGCAAATGTTCTCAGTTTCTGAGGGCATGGTAGCACAATTTCCACAGTGGCACCTATCCAAAAAATATAGGTAGAACAGTGGTAAATCTTCAGGTAAATATAAGGTAATACAGACAGATGCGATGATGGTAAATCTTCAGGAGTAAGTCATGGGTTAACATGACATCAATATACGCAAGCATAGAGAACGTTATCATTAAATATGAGCCAGAATAGTCATAGAATAGATTAGAATGCCTTCTATTATTACTGTACATATGCACAATGAGATTAAAAGGACCACATTACACCGGTCTTAAAATCTCTGCATTGGCTCCCTGTGAGTTTCAGGATAGATTTTAAAGTTCTTTTACTAGTTTTTAAATGTCTTAATGGTCTTGGGCCTTCTTATCTTTCAGAACTGCTTTCCCCTTATGAACCTTCACGGACCCTGCGCTCCTCCGGCAGCTCCTGGTCATTCCCAAAGTCAGGACACACACTCACGGAGAGGCGTCTTTTCAGTACTACGGCCCTCGTCTATGGAACTGCCTGCTGGAGGACCTCAGGGCTGCAGAGAACGTTCATGTTTTTAAGAGTGGGCTCAAGACTCACCTGTTTAGCTTGGCCTTTGATTGACTTTGGTCGTCTGTTTGCTTGTCTTTTGTTTGTTTGCTTGTATATCTGTTAGTTGTTTGTTCGTCTGCTTGTTTGTCTGTTTGCTTTTTTTTTTTTTTTCCTGGCAGCACGGTGGCTGAGTGGCTAGCACTCATGCTTCACAGCAAGAAGGTTCTGGTTGCCCGGGCCTTTCTGTGTGGAGACTGCATGTTCTCCCCATGTCTGGGTGGGTTTCCTCCGGACACTCCGGTTTCCCCCAACAACCTAAACATGCGCCATAGGTAAAATCCTCCAGCTTAGGGCCTGACCAAGCCTAAATAACAAAACAAAATAATGGGGATGGTCCCCGGGTCAAATATAGAAACAACTTCTCCTGTGCGAGATCAATAAAGGTCAATCTTCTAATCCTTCCTTTCCTACACTGTAAGGCGCTTTGTGTTACAATTTTGTATGAAATCGCCTTATAAATATTGTTTGATTGATTGATTGATTGATAAAAGCAGCCCATTCTCCAGTGCAGACATGTATGTAGATTATTTACTTACATTTATAACATAGTGCAAGAAAAGATAACAAAAGGGGTGGTAGGTGCATATTTCCGAGGTGCAACATACATAATATGTATAATATGTAAATATTATTTATATGCACTTAAGTATCCTGGCTTTGTATTTGCGCACATGTTAGAACGTCAGGTTACACACATGTACAGAGAATGCTTTAAGGCAACAACACAACGGTATACTAGTGTTTTTTATGTAAACCGGGATATCAATAACCTCATTACTCTGTGTTCATGTAAACACTGTATCCCAAATTTAATCAAAACTGGGATAAGCCTTATATTCACAATATTAAGTGCATGTAAACATAGTCACATAGTGAAGTCATTAGACTCCAGGAACTTATTACACTGCCAGCGTTGATTAATTCCGTTTTTAATAGCGTGACGGGTGTTCTTACTTACATAGTGAATCAGAGCAACATGAAAAGCTAAAAACATAGGCTGGCTACATGCTAACCGTAACAGTATACATAAAGGAGTATTATATAAGTATTGTTTCCAGACATAACATTTCAAACTAACCATTCAGAGACGTCCTGCTGAAGCCACTGAGTTGCAACTTCTTCGCCTTCGGGATCAGACTCAGGGTCGAACTGAAAAGTTTTTATGATTGCTTCTCCACTTTATAAAATGTGAAATGGGAATGAATTTGCCTGTGATGTATGTGATGTCATCTGAAAGCCAGCCATAGATCCAGGAATAACAAAAATGATGAGCCGCTAACGTTGCAAAAGTGAAAATGACTAAATATATGCATGTGGATAGTGCTGCCAACTCATAGTAGCCCTCAGTCCCCAAAAGATTTGTGACCCTTGCTTTACAGTTTTAGCTCTGAATACAAAAAGTTGTATTAGAGGTGTGTGAGATAAATATCTATTATTTCATTTTTATCCTGTTTAGATACAGTCAGCAATGTGTTTCTGTTTGTTTAATGGAAATTACAACTTTTACTTTTTTGTAAGACAATTTTATGGTATCAAAATTACGCTTTATCTTATTTATGCTGTTTTAAATTCTGTATTTTTTTTACAGAGGGATTTCATTCTGGTCACCATTCCCTCCATTGTGTCTCGAGCAAGAACCAAACATGATCGTCCAATCAGTTTTGTTTATTACTGTTAAAATAATGAGCTCATTTGTCATCTATATTTTGAACTAAATCACATTTCTCTCACCTCAGATGAACAGAGTTCAGAGCTGCACTCATTGATTCTGCAGAAATGCACTATGTTTTTCAGTCTCCTGTTATATATACACTCAACAAAAATATAAACGCAACACTTTTGTTTTTGCTCCCATTTTTCCTGAGATGGACCCAAAGATCCAAAATTCACTCCAGATACACAACACTACCATTTCTCTCAAACATTGTTCACAAATCTGTCCAAATGTGTGACAGCGAGCACCTCTGCCCCGCCGAGACAATCCACCCCACCTCACAGGTGCGCCACATCAAGATGCCGATCCGACATCATGACCAGTGCACAGGTGCGCCCCAGACTGCCCACAATAAAAGGCCACCCCGGAATGTGCATTTTTTTTTGCTTTATTGGGGGTCTGGGGACTCAGAACCAGTCAATATCTGGTGTGACCACCATTTGCCTCATGCAGTGCAACACATCTTCTTCGCATAGAGTTTATCAGATTGTCAATTGTGGCCTGTGGAATGTTGGTCCACTCCTCTTCAAGGGCTGTTATGGACGAAGAACACAGGTGCATTTTATTGATGGCATTTTGAATGCACAGAGATACCGTGATGAGATCCTGAGGCCCATTGTTGTGCCATACATCCATGAACATCACCTCATGTTTCAGCAAGATAATGCACGGCCCCATGTTGCAAGGATCTGTACACAATTCTTGGAAGCTGAAAATGTCCCAGTTCTTGCATGGCCAGCATACTCACCGGACATGTCACCCATTGAGCATGTTTGGGATGTGCTTGACCGGCGTATACGACAGCGTGTACCAGCTCCCACTAATATCCAGCAACTTCGCACAGTCATTGAAGAGGAGTGGACCAACATTCCACAGGCCACAACTGACAATCTGATAAACTCTATGCGAAGAAGATGTGTTGCACTGCATGAGGCAAATGGTGGTCACACCAGATACTGACTGGTTCGGAGTCCCCAGACCCCCAATAAAGCAAAAAAAAAAAATGCACATTTCAGGGTGGCCTTTTATTGTGGGCAGTCTGGGGCGCACCTGTGCACTGGTAATGATGTCGGATCGGCATCTTGATGTGGCGCACCTGTGAGGTGGGGTGGATTGTCTCGGCGGGGCAGAGGTGCTCGCTGTCACACATTTGGACAGATTTGTGAACAATGTTTGAGAGAAATGGTAGTGTTGTGTATCTGGAGTGAATTTTGGATCTTTGGGTCCATCTCAGGAAAAATGGGAGCAAAAACAAAAGTGTTGCGTTTATATTTTTGTTGAGTATATATATTTTTCCTTTTCTCTTTTTCCTTGTAAGTCTTGAAACTGATGGACCATGGACGTTTCTAATTGGCTAATCTGCTTGTCATTAGGAAATTAAGAAATAGTCTTGTCTGAGTACCACAGCTTTAATTATTGTCATTCAACAGCATAATGAGAAACCTTTCTTGACTTTCATGTCACTCACTTGTTGTTGTTGTTGCTGTCGTTGTTGCTGTTGCTGTCGTTGTTGTTGTTGCTGTTGTTGTTGTTGTTGCTGTTGTTGTTGCTGCTGTTGTTGCTGTTGTTGCTGTTGTTCTTGTTGCTGTTGTTGCTGCTGCTGTTGCTGTTGTTGCTGCTGCTGTTGTTGCTGCTGTTGTTGTTGTTGCTGTTGTTACTGTTGTTGTTGCTGTTGTTTCTGTCGTTGTTGCTGTTGTTGTTGCTGCTGTTGTTGCTTTTGTTGTTGTTGCTTCTGTTCCTGTTGTTGCTGTTGTTCTTGTTGTTGCTGTTGCTGTTGTTGTTGCTGTTGTTGTTGTTGCTGTTGTTGTTGTTGCTTTTGTTACTGTTGTTGTTGTTGCTGTTGTTACTGTTGTTGTTGTTGCTGTTGTTTCTGTCGTTGTTGCTGTTGTTGCTGCTGTTGTTGTTGCTGCTGTTGTTGTTGCTGCTGTTGTTACTGTTGTTGTTGTTGCTGTTGTTCCTGAGGGGTATTCCACGAACTAAGTGCTAAGTTCTCGCCTGGCTGAGACACAACTTAGACAAAAGCTTGAACCCGTTCCACTAACGCATTTCAGCTGCGCCTAGTCAGAGCTAAGCTCAGTCTGGCCTAATCAGGCCAGGCCTCCGCGCGTGCATGGGGTAAATAAGAAGCCCTGAACAAGCGACTGTCGAAAACGCGATCATGTCGAAGATTCTGGCCGATTTATTTCAGCGCATCAGAACAGAAGTTGCTTTTGGAACTCAACAACACATTTGCAATAACCAAGGCGAGAGACATGGCGTGGCAGAAGATCGCCGAGCACTTAAATACGTAAGTTAAGTCCTATAACAGTGCTGGACGTTGAGTTTTTTAAGTATGTTTTTCACCATTGATGTCAACGCTGATCTGTGGCGCAAGGGGAAAGTTACCGTCTGGGGTGCGGGAGATTGAACATGCGCCATAGGTAAAATCCTCCAGCTTAGGGCCTGACCAAAGCCTAAATAACAAAACAAAATCATGGGGATGGTCCCAGGGTCAAATATAGAAACAACTTCTCCTGTGCGAGATCAATAAAGGTCAATCTTCTAATCCTTGACCACTGTAGGGCGCTTTGTGTTACAATTTTGTATGAAAAGCGCCTTATAAATATTATTGATTGATTGACTTGTTGCAGTGTTTTAGTTTGGTATAGAAGTCTGCACCGTGCACATTAACTTTTGCAATGAAAAATGCATATAAACAACCAGTCTACAAAACAGTACAAGCTTATTAAAAGGCCCTTATTACACTATTTTCTGATCTAAGTTTTAATGTAGTTTCCTCATCACAAAAAGACCTGGAGTTGTGTTTTGTTTCATTCACACATGTTTAACACACAAACCCTGCAGATGTAGGCTGAGTTCTTCTCTCAAACTGAAAACACCCTGTTCCACCTTGTGATATCATGTGGTAATACAGGAAGTGCTCTACTATGTTTTTAGACTCCATACACCTTCACTAGAATCATATAAGTAATTTCAGCACTGGAATTGCCAATCTCTACTGAACTAAAGGTAAAAGGCCGCTTCATGACATCACAGTCGGCGGCGCGTGCATGCGCAGCGGCCCCTCCCCTAGCTCACTCTATCACTGTCCTGCCTGGTTAGTGGGGAAACAAAATTTCGAATTCATTCTATGTACACGTACATGATTGTTTTTCGACAATAAAGCAAACTATGACTATGACTATGACAAGGTGTAACAGACCATTTTGAGCTTTCTAAATATTGATTTACAATATTTACATTTTTTTTTAATGTTATGTTTGTTTATTTGAGCAACTTGCAGGTTCCACTTAAGCAAAATTTCACAAATTTACAATATTTACAATTTACAATAATAAGAACATGATTACTCAAACGTGTGAATGAAATACACCACAACGCAACACAAGGTATGTTTTTTGAGAACATGGTCTAAAGCTCACAAAAGTAATTTAGGCATAATATAGAAGCTTTAATCACGATCACATATGCAAACTTGGCTAGAGAATACTGCATAAGTAAACTGGCTACACTCAGCATATTCTGATTATGTAACAGAAGGTTGCTATTGTGTTGCTGGCATATACTGGAATATAAATAGCTGAGCATACTTACACAGAGCACATTTCTGACTTTAATCTTGTTCATTTGCCGTAATTATTACGCAGTCTTTTGAGGTGCTAAAGCAGGACGCCATGATGAGGATGTTCTCTTTTATTCCCTCCCTTCCTCAGTTTTATGGCCTAATTAAGACAGCCCGGAAGGAAATCTGTCTGTACTGGCACACAGGACAGAGCTATGGAGTGAAAACAGAGGAAGAGAAGAAAAGGTATGATGGAGGGATGCTCATGTTGCCAGATGATAATAATATTATTAATACATTAATAATATTATTAATACATCATTTATATTGTCCTGTTTTCTTAAAGTGCTCAAAGACTCATACTCATACAGGGATGAAAGTGCCCAGTCCTGAAAAAAGCTGAAAGTCACCAAAATCCTAGGGGTTCCAGGATCAGGCCCCCCCTTCCCCGAAACATTTTTGAACTCTAGATGCTTTGAGATACAATCTGGGGTCATTCCAGCCAATAAAAACTAAGATGTCAACCACCCATTTTGGGGGGAAAAATTCCCTTTCCCCCTCTTGATGATCCCACTTTGCACTACCTTCTCAAATAATTTTACAAATATATATGTTTGCAATAAAGTAAAACTGTAAATCAAAGCACAAAAAAACCCACATTTTATACCCACATAGTGGTGACACATCTTGAGATCTGCTCAACTTTATATGTACATGTACACTGACACCCCTCTTTCACATACATGTACACTGTTGTTGAACACTGACAGCCCTAAATTTGCTTCCATTGTTCTTTGTTCATAACCACTTTTTTTTTGTCTATACACCAGTTGTCACAGGCATCAATTTGAAAATATATACAACTATATTACATATATACAAGTACATGTGCATACACTTCCCCTTCCTCCCTGCAAGTTGCTGAAGGCCTTTTTGGTGCACAAGCCTGGCTCTCTTCTCAGATGCAACAACAAGAAGTCAGGCTCTCTGCTTGTTTATTTCCTTCTGAGCCGTAAGAGACAGTTTTCTCTTTTTTCTTCAAGAATCTCTCTCTTTTTCTTCAGGCATTCTTGTTGCTTCTTGTGGGCAGCCTTCAAGTTTCTGTTCAACCTCACATTGACAGGGTCATGGAGAATGTCCTTTCCCGTGAAGTACTGTGTGGCTGACTCTCACCCACTTCCCTCTCAAGTGGTACTTCACAGTCTGGATAGCCGAGTATGTGTCAATGTTGAGACGGCAAGACTTGGGGTCGATGATGTCCCCAATAGTATTGAAGGCTCCCTCCACCTGGGGGCCATGGAAACAGCTCATGAGAGCCATGACCATCTTGGATAAGGCCGGATACCTGCCAGACTTGGCTACTTGCACCACCACTCATCAGCACGAACTAGGGTTCCCTCGGAGTCAACTGGTGAGAGAAGTGACTGGTCGACCTGGTATCTGTGAGCCTCCATATATTCCAGTTTCTATTCCTCCGACAGAACATTCCTCACAAAATGAGGAAGATTTTTTATTCTCATCAGGAAGGCGGAGTGGCTCCTGGTGCAAGGATCCAGCGCTGTGAGAGACCCCAGAAGGCTGCTTGTTAAGGGCAGTTTATTCTGCAGGTGCAGAGTGCAGTCAACGTAGGCTTTCGTGGTTGCCTGCAGAAATTCAGCCACAACAGGATCATGCTTTCGCCTGTGCTGCTGCACCTCCTGTGTATTCGAACTGCCAACCAGCATCGCTGTTTGCCTCAGTAAATTGCCTCTGAGTGGAAGAGCTTTGGCCATGATCACCTCTTGTTTTAAGAAACAGGACATGAAGTCCATCAGTAGTTGCCTCTGGTCTTCATACAGGAGATGGATTCTTGGCTCTTTGAACTCATACAGTATGTGATTACATACTTCTTCAGCATGGGTAACACACCTATGTACAGGCTCATGATGAGGCTGGTCTTCCTATGATGAAACAGCTTCTCAATTACTCGCTTTTTCCCGTTGTCTGTCATCTTCTTTGATGATAGCGTGTGTTGAATCTGTCTGATTCAATCCTTCGATTCTGTGCTGAGTCCCTTACTGAGATAGATGCTGACAACCATATTCTGGTATCAGGGATGATACCAGTAACAGGGATGAAGGCATAATAGAAGACGGTGAGAGCTGGCAGCAACTTGAGATTATCCACAGTCACATCATAGCAGGACAGCCATCTGTGTGACATATGCCTGGCTGGCATTGTGACCTTTATGCCAAGGATTAGACATAACTCTTCAAGTTCCTCACAGAGATCTGAAGACCATTTGAATCATTGTATATGTCCCCATGTAGCCCTTCCACCCAGTAGCCAAACGGCTCACAGAACTTCTTCGTGGCGTTGTGGATATGGTGCCATGAATCTCCATCAATGTTAAGGAGATGGGTGGCCTTGTCCCTCAGTCTCTTCTCTAACCCAGTTTTTGATCGCCTCATCACATTGCAGGAGTCCATCAAAACGGACAGCAGTTTCTCCCATGGAATCCCTTTTTTAGTGAACAAGTCGCAAACAACATCGTAGAGTGACTATGAGTCTACATTGGTTACAGACAAGGAATCTAAATGTTCCACAACAATATGCCCAGCTTCCGGGTCACAGAAGCTGACCAAAATGCATAGGACTTTCTGCACTGAAAAAAATAATTTGTTGGGGGAACATAAAAAAATTATGGAAAGTATTTCCATCCAATTACAACACGCTAATTTAGCAAGTATTTTTTTTTGTTGAGTGATATAAATGTAAATATGCTGGGTCAACATAATGTATTCGTGTTACTGCGACTTAATTTCAAGGGGTAAATCCAACATAACTTTTAAAGGTTATTTCAACTTAAAAGGGTTAATCTAGCATAACTTTTACATGTTGGTTCAACATGTTTGATTCAAGTGTGGGTGACCAAATTTAGTGGGGTAGGTACAACTGTATTTAAAATGATACACTGAACAAAACAATTTCTTGCTAAATTAGCGTGTTGTAATTGGATGGAAATACTTTCCATAATTTTTTGATGTTCCCCCAACAAATTATTTTTTTGAGTGTCCAACAAAACTAATTAATCGTGCAGATCAGACAAGACTTATGTCAATCATTTGAAAATCAACAGTAATAATGCAATAAAAGTAAATTTTGACATCAAAATACTTTAAACAATTTAAACATTTTTACAAATCGATCGGGTTTTTTCTAAGGCACTATCCAAATCAATACGAATATCTCTGTGGTTATGTATGCTGAAAACGAACCAGTACCAGAAGAGAGCAGGAAAAGCACTTTCAAATGCGACTAGACAGTAAGCAGTGTAAAGGTTTGAAATCTTGATATGTGATGCAATAAAAATTCTTACTATTCACTAAACAGCTAATCCATTTAAGAGTATCCATTAGGCTAGCAGCAACAAATCCACTTCAGAACATTGTTGAAATAAAAGATTTATTTAATTTATTTTAATTTAATAAAAGGTTTATTTCTTAGTTTCAGATTTACAAAATAAAATATGAGCCTAAGAACTAAGAAACTTATTCAAGTTGCTAATAAAACAAGCAATCTCTGTCCATCAAGCCCCATGATGAGTTTCTGCAGAGCTTCAAAAGTGTATTTCCACTCTGGAGGGTAGCTGAGATTAAGTGCATAAACTAAAGCAAACAGCATCGCAATTGCCATTGGTACATTACGGAGCTCGTTGAGGACTTCTACCCCCTCCAAAATGATGATAACATCCTTGAGACCATCATCAACGTCTGCACCTTCTCTGCGAATCACAAGTACACCAAAGAGCGTCTCCATTTCAGCTTGACCGTTGTCAACATCAGTGTCCTGTAAAAAGTAAATAAAACCATTAATATACAGATTAAACAAAGGAGCACATGGCTAGTACATACCATAATGTCTGTGTACCATCCCAGTCTTATCAATAAGACAATGGTCTTTCAAACAATACAACTTTCATCTACACCTGGTCTCATTCATGGAAAATATTTTTCCAAATATTAAGGTCCGAGCGAGAAACACCCACTCCCCACTGTCCTACAGGGCCCATTCTCCTAGTTAAGCAGGCAGAGCAAGATAATTTTCACTTGTAACTCATTTCTAAACTGTGACTCGACTCAAAGGTTTACATAGCTGCCAAATCACAAATGTGTCACAACCCAGATCTCCATGACAAACTTTAGATCAAGTTTACATTTAAAGCGGTTCAGTTTGCAACATTTAAAACTTCAGACTATCCATTTGTGACAGTGTGTGCAGTGTTTCCCGCAGAACATTTGTGAGTCAAGATGGGTGGGGGGTTAGCTGGTAGCCAGAAAATAACTAGCTTATACACTTTTTGTAAAGCAACTTTAGAAACTACATTTGCAATACAAAATCTTTATCTTTTCAGGGGATCTAATCAAAGTGGCCTTAACAAACTGGGGGAAACACTGTGTGTGTGTGTACCTATTTACATACCAGGCGTTCTTTCATCACTTTGTCTGGCTCTTCATTCAGGTAGACCGTCAGCGCCTTGAGGATGCACTCTCTTTTCACATCAATGTTGTCAGTCTGAGTATGTGGGCCGCACAATGTATGCAGGAAACAAAAACATGAGGAAAACCATTTTAACCAACAGGTAGACTAAATGTCACACACATAATGCCACATTAAAAAAGGAGACATTTTTCTCTTCCAAATGTAACCTATTTCATCTCTATCAATCATTTTTATGATAGATATACAGAGGAGAGGTAGTGAAAACCCTCTCAAAATCCAGTATAGTGTAGAGTAGGTACTGGCAGTGGAGTGGTATGGTACAGCAGACCACGGCGCGGCACAGCTTTGACGCTTTTCCACTAGCCCCTAGTACCTGGTACCAGGTACTATTTTGGTACCTGCTCAGACTACATTTTACACCTTGAGCCGTTCCAAATGAGCTGAAGCGATACTAAAAGGTGACATCAGCCGATTGTGTTCCACTGATTGGTCAGAGGGTCTTCACTGGAGGAATCGCGAGCCGACGTCCGACATGAGAATCAAAAACAAAAATGGAGCATTCTAGGTTAGTTCTGGCAAGCCACGCAGTCAAGTTTAGAGCTGACAAGAGGATTGAAATTAGAGAGACAATGCCGCACCGCGATCGCTCCGCTACAACCCCACAGCACTCAGCTGTGATGGAAAAGCACCTTTACAGTGCCGTGCCATGCTGTACCATGCCCTGAATGTGTCGTGAAAAAGCGGCATAAGTGGCACAGCCTGGATTGTTTTAAGGGATTAAGTTATTTGAGTTCACTTTGTCAAATCTACTAAAAGTCATATATTATAATCAAATCATTCTTACAGTGAAAACGTTTCCACTTTCCAAGATGTCCTCCTTCTCTCTTCTCCCCATTACATTTCCTCTTAAAATGTCAACATTACAGTGATGCGTTTGGCAGTGTCTCCCTTTGTTTTACCTGTGTCATGGGTATCAGGATCCTCTTTATCTTTCTTCCTTGAGCACCACCCTTCCTGCCAAAGACCTGGAGCAGTTTTGATGACTGGCCATCAAGCTCAGAGAAGAACTTCGGCAGCAAACCAACCGTTGTTATCCTCTTGAAATCAGCACTTAACTTGAAAATGGGTACAGAGAAATATCAACGTGTTAATTTAACAATCGTAATTTTCCACCAAATCTGGGAAAAATTGTTTTTAAACATTTTTTGGGTGCTACACATTTAGCTGTATTGCTCAATACAATACAATATAATTATGTCTTGCAAAGAGGTGACAAAAAGGCTTGAAACAATATGATACAACAGCAATTAGTATTATTACCACCAAAAAATATTCCAAACTATTTCTGAATTTTAAAACACAACATACTCTAATCATTTACCTCGCGCACACTGAACAGAGCTGGCCATCTGGTTTTAAAAACTGCAATCATGGGTGCATCTCGAATCACTTCTTGCCTTCTATGAGCGAAGGTCTTGGTCATCATTGCTGCCACTGTGTCCTCATTGTTTCTTTTCTTAGCTTCGGAAATAAGGGTTTCTCTTATCTTTTCAAGTGTCTCTGCAGATTCACCTGATGAGTAAGAGGGGCAGTAATTCACTTCAGCTTTTTTGGGTTTTTTCACACCACAAGCAGGACTGGTCTTCTCTTTTGTCAAGGAATTGACTTCGACTTCTGGGCATCCAAGCCGCTTGAGCTTCCTTCTGTAGTTGGCAAGTTTATACTTCAAACTGACTTTCCAGCCAGCATATCCAGTGGCAGAGCCTGGTTCTCTCAAACATGGATGTGATGATACAAGGGCTTCTGCTACTTCATCAAATTCACTATCAGTGGGGTACACTTTGTAATGCACAATTGCTTCAGCTAAACTGTCAAGAATAGCACTTTTAAGTCTGATGTGATGGTTGAGCAAAGTTCCAGTTGCTTTGAATTCCGCATTGGCTTTTTCTAGTTGCAGCTCATAATCATACGGGAATTTGGGAACATCAAAAACAAGAGGCCATCCAGATGATCTTGAGGCAGCAGATTCCGGAGATGTCAAAATGTCAGTGTCATATGAGGCACATGAAAGTGATGAGTCATCGCTAGAGCATGATGTAGCAGACGTTGAGTGAGGTGTGGAGTGACGGTGTGGAGTGCCAGGCAGGCCAGAATCAAAGATTAGCCTTATGGTACTTTTGTCCTCAATCTTTGATATAGAAGTCAAGTTAGTAAATGCATTGCCAAACTCAGCATCCATGAATTGAAGCCTGAAGTCAGACTGGACTCCACACTCCCTCTTAATGTGCTCAACAAGTTCAGCAACAGTCGCTGGAAGCCCATCCGGTAAGATCAGTCTCTGGGAATCCATTTCCCCAAGTATAATTCTGAACTTTACTGAAGCAGCCATTTCACACCACTCTGAAAATGTGAAAAAAGAAAACATCACTCAGTAAATATGGGAAAATCATCAATTAATTTGTAATTATGCAATTAAAACAGACATAAATGTGAATATTATATAAACACACTACCAGTCAAAAGTTTGGAACTTGCACACACACACACACACACAGTTGGAGCCATATTTCAGCTTCATAGAATTTGCCCATGGAAATTTGCTTTGTGAGATTCTACACACGTTATGTTCACTGATATGTAAATTTTAATGTTAACACACCTTAAATACTTGTGTGTCTTTTGAGGGTCACCATTCTCAGAGATCCAACATAGTAGTCAGCCAGAGGGTAGTCATCTGCTAGATTATGGTTTCATGGCTCTTGAAATGAATACCTACATGTGAGAAAAAATCTCTTTCAGTAGAAAGACTACCACAAGCACACAAAGGACAAATAGATGTCAATTCCAGGGGCTTCTGAGAATCAGGTTTGGGATGAACTCTTGATATGTGGATGTGCAAGGCATTCAGCGTCTTAAAATTACACGGGCAATTTGAATACAGGCATGAGTAGCGAAGCCTATTGTGGTGCATTCATCTTATATGTTTGAGAAGCTCATTCCTACTCTGAAAACACACACTGCACTCCTTGCATCTCCACATGACTCACGCCTATCACTGGCAGATGACCACCTTTTCTGGGACACTTTTGCGAAGGGTTGGCAGTTGAGGTGAATGTCTTGAATTTCTGTGATGATTAGAGAGAGAAAGCAATTAATTAGGGTGAAGGAGACATCTATTCAGAGAGACAGAAAATGTCAAATAATTGCTGAAATAGCCATTTGGACCCGTTTCACACAGTAAAGAAAACACTGGGAGCCACAAAATTTAAATGAATTTAAAATTAAATAACACTACATATAAAACTTTATTTATTTATTTATTTTGCTTTTGTGCCAATAGAATTACATTTAGAAAATGAACGAGCTAAAATAAAATACATTTAATTAAATACAATGGTGCCTTGCTATATCGCGGTTCCCTTTTCGTGGCCTCGCTGTTTCACGGATTTTTTTTTTGTTTCAGTTTTTTGTAGTGTATTTTATAGTGTACGGCGCCAGGACAAGAGGCTTGGTCAGAGGACCTGTGAAATACAGGCATATTTATACACGCAATATAAAGCTGAGTACTTCACGGATTTCGCCTATCGCGGGTTATTTTTACAACGTAACCCCCGTGATAAACGAGGCACCACTGTACTGAGCCGCATCAAAGGGATCAAAGAGCAGCATGTGGCTCCAGAGCTGCGGGTCCCTGGTCTAGAGTAAGGCTTAGCCAAGCCTATGTAAGATGTTGCTAGTAGACTCGTCAATGTTCAGGGAAATCTTGTGAAGCTGCATTTTGTCAACTGTTTCCATGTGGAATGTTTCCGCAGGGCCATACTTCATCCTGTAGGATGCCACGATGCGTGACATCGTAAGATGTTGCAGAGCTTTTTGGTCCGAAGCCAAGGCACTCGACAATCGATGATGACTGGGGCCATTGTGAAGGGCAGGGAATGTTCTGCCAATACAGCCAGGATCATACCCTGTTTGTCAGTGTCTGACAAATGTACAAATTTCGTAAACTATGCCACTATACCTCATTGTGCAACAACAATGTGTATTAACTAGTAAGAGCTGTCAATGAATAAATATACTGTTCAGTAAAATAGAAATTGACAATTGTATATAAAGTTACATACTTAGGCATAACACATTATAAATACACCTACATAATGTACCTAGTAATAAAATAAATCAAGCATAAACAATTTGATTCTCAGTCTACAATTACATGTACAGCTGTATATGAATATAAGAAATCTAAATTTTGGACTTCTGTTTTCATGCATATCCTACGAGACTTGCAGTTGTACAATCTTACAAACAGAAAAGTACACAATTTGTATAAATATTCAATATATATCATAATCAGTGCTGAATCAACTGCATTAAAAAAAAACAAAAAAAAAAACTAGAAGCTGTTAGCAAAAGCATTAGTAATATTGGCAGGGACCCATAACAAAAGCAGAAGCAGACTGAGAATTTGGGAATTTCGCATTGCTAGTTTTGCATACATATGCACTTGTACTTTCTTAAAATACACCGCAAAGTGCATTGGCATTTTGAAAGCACTGTGACAAAAATAATATTCAAATATATTAAAATATATTAAAATAAGTTTTCAGTTTAATTAGCTATGAATCATCATAATATTTTAATCCAACGATGCAAAAATCCAAACACCACCACCAGAATCCCAACACCAAGCTCTCCTAAATATACCTGTACCAGGGGGAAGAAAATACAACTTGCCATGCTCTCAGATTCAAATTCAAATATATTATAATATACTATTTTTTTTATTAGTAAAATACAATTTCATTTATGCTTACTTTGAAATTTGTTGACCTGTCGTCTACGGACACAATTGGTTTGGCAAGATTGAGGAAAGCTTTGGAGGGTCTTCTCCCCTGACAGAGGAGCTGGACCTTCGCTGGAATGGGGTTGCACGAGCTGGTGCAGATAGTTGACGGAGGTGACCATGATAACGCTGATGTGTGTGCTTCAGCATGGGTATGGATGGCAAGCATGGGAACCATGTTGAATTATGAAACGAGGGTTGGATGGATGAGGGATGAGAGTCGGAGGGATGAGGGTCGGAGGGATGGGGGCGTCGTGGGTCGGGAGAGAGGGGAGGGAGACATGTCGTGGGTCAGGGAGAGAGAGGGAGAGAGAGAGAAAGGGGGAAAGAGGGAGACCCATTGTGGGTCAGGAGAGAGGCGGAGAGAGGGAGACCCGGCATGGGTCAGGAGCGAGGCAGAGGGAGGGAGACCTGTCGAGGGTCAGGAGAGAGAGAGGCAGAGAAAGACCCGTTGTGGGTCGGGAGACCCGACGTGAGAGCAGGGCGAGCCATCATGAGAGCCGGGCAAACCGTCATGAGAGGCAGGCGAGTCGTCGTGAGAGCCGACGAGCTGTCATGAGAGCCGGCAAACCGTTGTGAGAGTCGGCTTGTAACCTGTGGGATGGCTGAGGACCTGAGGGTGGAGGTGCATATTGGGGGTGTTCGCAGGGCGGCTACGGATTGAACGCTGGACGGATGACAGTGGGTGAATTTGGAGACAGTATTAGTAGTCGTGACATAAGAGCAGAGAATGCCAAAGGGTTGCAATAACGTAGCAAGAGCAGGGAGAGATGAGGACTAGATGGCGAGAGCATCGCTGAGGATGCGTATAGGATAGAATGGTGGAGAGGTCGTGAGCTAACGTTGATGGTAGGATTCTCGATTGGGAAAGAGGTGGTGAGCCGAAATGGTGTAGCCAAGAGTGAAGGCAGAGCTGGGAGGGGCTGAATAGTGTGACATGTGGTTACAACAGCTTAAGCTAGCTTGTAATGGATGACGTGAGCCACCCGAGCTATAATAGCGTGAGACAGCAAGGGCCGAAATATGAATTGATGGCGAGTGGGTGTAAAGACAGCTAGCATATGTCAAAATTGCATGCAGCACCACAAGCTGGTATAGAGTGATCGAAGTGAGTCGATGAGTGCTGAATATCGGAATAGCAGAGAGTGGGTGTACAGACTGCTTAGCTAGCATGTGATGGAATAGTGTGAGCTAGCATGAGTTGCATGAGTTAGAATGTCAGATGCGAGTCGGTAGGAGAGGTTGAATACGGGATGACAGTGTGTCGATGCATAGACGGGTTAAGTGAACAAATGCATTGGTATGACATTTCGGAGTGCGAACGAGAATAGTGTGAGTGGGCGTGGTGACTTCTGTAGGCTGCAACAACAGAGAAAAAACATTTGGGTGTTGGGGAAGGGGGGGAGGGGTGGAGGGAAAGGATAGAGCAGAAGATGGGAAACAGAAAGAGGCTCTGCCTATTGTGGGTAGAGCGCAAGAAGCCATCTAGCTCATGATGACTGAAAAAGAGAAACGAAGAGATGGGGAGAAGATGCATGCGCATGGGGGATTGTGCAGCCTGCGAGACGGGGACAAGAAGAACGAGGCACAAAGGGAGTAGGCACGGGGGAGATGGTATGCTGAAAACAGGCTGAGATGATACGAGGGAATTCAAATGAGACTGCACAGTAGACGGATGATATTACCGGCCACTGGTGATGATGCTACTTAGCCCCCAGCAGGGGGAGCTATGAGACTGTAGTGGAAGAGAAGTGGGAGTGGCGACGTCTGCAGCTGCGTGCGGGAAACATGGCGGGAACCCGGAAGCTCGTTTGTCTCATTCCAGAGCACTGGGGTTACATTCTTGATCTAAACAGTTGAAGGTCCTGTCTTGATGTGTAGCTTGAAGGGACACGCGGGTGGTGGGCAGTACTGAACACCATGGTCGCTGGAGCCCGGGCCGAAAAGCTGTTGTTGCAAGAGCCGTGCTGTGCGCTGACTGACTGTACGAACACCGACACAAGGAGGGGGAGGTGACTAGAGGGACAACGTGGATATCCCGTAGATGCTGCCAGCAACAGAGATATTTACGGTGGATGCATGGTGCTACGGTGTGAGCGCGCACCTGGAGCATTCACTGGGCGATGCGGGCCGTGGGCTGAACGCCAGCTTTTGGTTCTTACAGCAGAGCGGACATGCAATGGAAGATCCTCCGGCTGCAGATCCCTGAATGGGGTCCTCGTGAGATCCGTCACAGCTTGAGCAAGTCGTGAACTGGAGGGAGCTAACGCGGTCGAGAGCAGTTGAATTAATGAGATGAACTGGAATGATGGGATAAGCAGCTACAAATAGCTTCCAGGAAATTAGAGGTGTGGTTACGGTGAACTGTGATTTGCTGGTAAGAAGGAGAAGGCGGTTGAGGCATGGTCCTGCTCCTGAATCTCAGTTAATCATATTAACTCCACTAATAATAACAGAAAAGGTATTAATGTTACCTCTTTAATATCTCTGATTAGCCTTTGGTGTGGACTCTGAACTTGGTCAAATTAGCCATGTGACTAATATAATAAAAAAATAAAATGGCTAGCCAGGTCAGGTCCAGAGGTGTGAAAACAGCCATTATGCCGATGAATGACTATGCTAACCAGATCCCACACTCCACTCCCACTGCATATTTAATAGGCCATCGTTAACTAACAGAAATAAGTAAGTGTGGTATTTTCAAAGTAATTTCATTGTAGTTGGCTCTTCCCTTCAAGCACATATAGCCAGTGTCCACCAGCGTCTGACCAGAACTGAACAGAGCTTGGATGAGCTTCGCTGCTCTTATTCAACCAAATAAGCTTTTGTCCAGGTGACAAATTGAATTTCTCCTTTTGCCATGTGACTAATACTTAGCTCTCAAAAGTCACAATCTTGTCCATTTTCTTTAGAGATAGCCTTTTACTGGTGTTATTACTACTGGTGTTTTTTTACAAAATTGAGTAGTAGTAGTGGTATCGGTATTGGACTGGTATCGGTGAGTACACTAAGGCCAAGTATCATATCGGATGTGGGTGAGGGGTTGGGTATAGGTGAGGAGGCAGGTGGAAGAGTTGTGGATGTATTTCAGTTTTTGGAGGTGAGTTGAGGGGAGACCATACAGAAGGCTGCAATAGTTGAGTCTGGAGGTGATGAAGGCATGAATAAAGATTTCTGCGATGAAAAGGAAAGAGGACGGGGCAGACACGGGCGAAATTGCAGAGATGGAAAAAAAGTTATTTTGATGATGTGGCTGATGTGGGCTCTCAATGAGTGCAGGGTCCATGATGATGCAGAGGTTGCATACAGAGGGGAGGGGGTAATGGTGTGGGATTAGTGGGAGGGGGGATTACCGCGGAGACACCACGAGGTACAGACAGTCGATAGCGGAGAAAGGGGCATGTAGTCTCTGGTGGTGGATGTGGTGTTGATAAAAGCTCTCCAGTTCACTAAGAAAGCATCAATGGGAGTTTCAGTGGAGGTTCTTCAAAGGCTGATCTCAGAGTTGGGAGATGGAGGCTTGAACGATTGAAGATCTGTAGAGTCTGTTCATCTCTACACATGAGATTACAAACCTTATCATGTGGTCAATAATACACCATTTTAAAGGCCCTGTACAAGATTTTTTTTTTTCTATGTGAAAAATTAGCAGAGGTGGTGCTACCATTAGGAAAAAGTAGTGATATTTCATTGGTTTATCACTGACACATATTTAAATGCATGCTGTTTTCAACACAGGTGAGGAAATAAGCAGATTCTTGTGAATTGTATGGATCTACATTGTTATTTGGCGACTCTTTATGACGGGACCACAAACAGATTACTACAGCGGGAAATACATGTTCATCTGGAGTTTACAGATCGCTAAAAAGACGTCAGTGCAGAGATAGTGGACACAGCCCCATGCTCATGCTACTTATTGCAGTTGCAGCTCATCTAATATCTGTTTGGTGGTTCACCTCTGGTTTTACATGTGTATAGGTGCTGTCATGTGGCATGCACATGTTTGTAATGTTCTGAGACAGCTGTTTGCCCTGCACTGTTGTGATGGTACAGTTGTGTTTTTGATCTTTGTTAGCCTACATTTCTTCTCCCCCAACGTAACTGTAGTAGAAACTAAATTCAATCTGCAAATCACCAAATGCACTCAGAGCCAGAGTTATTAACTAATTATACCTAATTACCTCCTTGCTCAACAAAACCACAGCCAGTGAGTTTTACTTCAGCAGAAGAGTCCTCAAATGTAGCTCAAGTGTTTCTTGGTTTATCTCAGAGCTCATTCAAAGTCCACATTCTTTATTAAGTGTAAATTGTCTGCATCAAATTAGCCATGGTTTTGCCATGGTTTTGAATCAAAATTAAAGGGACAGTGTGTAAGATTTTTACCCGTTAATTACCAAAAATGAAGATACCCATTCAAAAATACATTGTTTTCCAAGCCTTTTCACTTCCATCATGAAATCAAAGTATTCTTTTTAACTTAGATATAGTCACATAAAGTGGGGATCTTCCCCATATAGAGGCAGCCATTTTGAATACGAGAGCCGCAGAAGGACATGCATTTTGGTCTCCCCATTCAGTAGTGCGCGTTTGGATTAGAACAACGCAAGCATGTGGCCGGATCACTCTTACTCCGCAAGTACATCGCAGGAGCAAGCAACTTCATGTAACAAGAAAAGAAAACGGACTGGTAACACGGAGAGAAGTCGACATAGTAATAAAAACAGGATTAATATAGGGACTTCTTTCAAAAGGTGGAAATACCTGATGCAACAAAGGGGGGTTACAAGACATGCCGAATTTGCGGCGCTGCTCCTGGACAAGTAAGTTTACATGATTTGTATATCAGTCTGAATTCTAAAATTCTATTGTCATTGCATGATCATACTAATATAATAGTGTTGTGTATGTTGGAGAATAAACTTGAGACTCAGTTTTATCCAGCGTGATACGCCACAATACCCTTGTTTACACGGCCACAATGACAAATTATTAGCGAGCTTTGGCTAATCAGGCTTCTCGATCTTGTTTGCTAGCTGCTAACTTCGTATTAGCACTGGAATTGGCAGTAAAAAAACGTGGTAACTCCCCATCAGGTCAACTTTTAATTCTTGCAAGAGTTGTGTAGGCAATTGATGAGGGAACTGTATTTCATCATTACATAAGGGAATGTGGCTAAGGAGTTTTTCGTATTGTTTCAAAGTTACGAGAGATCTGCCATTGTCTAGCATAATAGGCTTGTTTACATGGGTTAGGCTAGGCTGCAATGACAAATTATTAGCGAGCTTTGGCTAATCAGGCTTCTCGATCTTGTTTGCTATGTTGGACGATGTACATTCTTCCACGGTTTTGAAATACGGATTTGTTTTGCTTCGTAAAGCCATTATAGATGGCTTTTAATCCCGTTTCATATTCCCTGTTTGTTGTTATACCCACGTGATGTGCTGAATTGCTAGTAGCTGCTTACTTCGTATTAGCACTGGAATTAGCAGTAAAAAAACGTGGTAACTCCCAATAAAGTCAACTTTTAATTCTTACAAGACTTGTGTAGGCAATTGATGAGGGAACTGTATTTCATCATTACATACGGGAATGTGGCTAAGGAGTTTTTCGTATTGTTTCAAAGTTACGAGAGAAGTCTTGCAACCATCTCATCAACTCCGATGAAGGGAAAGCCCCCAGTGCGTGAAGATCTGCCAGTGTCTAGCATTTCAAGTGGAGCCGAACAGTAAGTTGTAGCATGATGCATTCAGTTGACGCATTTTGTGTTATATCTTGGTATAAATGAAGATGACAACTAAAACATATCTCCTTACTTATTGTATAGCGATGGACGCTTGACTGCAATAACTGAGGCAGAAGAAATGGCGAGTCTAGAGCAAAGGTAAGCAATGATAAAACTTGATTCACATGTTAGTACTTACTCTAAGTTGTTGTATTTTATTTCTCTATATTATATCTCAAAACCTAAATTTTCATTTTGATGACATGCATTTGTTTTTCTAAAGCTTGCATTCCATGAGCTTTCAAGATTCAGAGATGGATGAGGATGCCCACAATGACCCCATGAACAGCACGTAAGTAACACCAACAACTTGTTCATACTGATGCTTGTGCATTGTCAGTGCAGTGTAGGTTACCAAAATAAATTATGTTTTCCCCAATCCAGAATTGACTGGGCAGATGAGGATCCTGACAGTGATGGCGGAGAAAGGGATGACAGCTCAGATGATGAGTATCTTCCCCCAATATCTATACGGTGAGTCAGCAACTGTAATGTAATTGTTTTTTGTTTGTGACATTCTTTTTATGTTTTACATCACATGTGGGCTGTATGTGTCGTGGTACAGCTGGATAAAGGAGGGGTATCATGCACATGGTGGTGTAGGTTTATTCTTTTGCGTGAGGCTACTAGATGTGGGTGCTCACAATGTCAACAAAGATGGCTGTTGTAATTCCGTTAACAGCCGGCATTCTCAGTTAATAGCGTGAATGGGTAAAGGTGTTGAGCGGGAGGAAAGGCGTGATACGAGGAAACCGGGTGGGTGAAGCCTAATTATATCCAGGTGCAGAGACAAAAGGCGCAGCTCCAGCTCCTGTATATACTGGAATGATTGGCTGGTTTGATGTGAAAATGATTATCCCTGTAGGATTGCAGAGACTGTAATCTAAGGCATTCAATGTTCTTCCTTCATAGATTGGGTGGTGCACTGAAAGGGGCTCCCTCCATCGACCATCTCACTATTGTTGGCCTAGATGAGACTGTACATGACCTGCCTGATGACAAGGACTGTCCAGATGACCAGTTGCCCAGTGCTGTGGTGGAGGATTTGCCATGTCAGGAGAAGGTTGACAGTGAAAAAGACATTATCGGTGTCCGGGCAGCTGTGATATATGAGAATTGCCTGAAGCAGCTTGTCCAGTTCTTAGCCCTGCCTGTGGACAGATGCACTGGTGTTCTCTCTACTGGTGAAGTGTGCAGTAGTGTTGCTCCATTTCGCCCAAGTATCTCCTTCAAGGGCACAGCAATCGCTGTTGAATGGGTAAGCATCGACCAATGATTGTCATGTAAGAAGTGCCGTGATTGACAAACTCAGCCGCATGTGGCTTTTATATGAAATGTCTTTTCTGGCTTTTAGGTCTGCCCCAACGGACATTGTCTGTGGAATTGGAGTTCCCAACCAACGTTGAGGTTTGGCATGCAGGCTGGGGATTTTCTTCTTGCCACCAACATTTTGCTGTCTGGGAACAACTATGCAAAGGTTGCACTCCTCTTCAAATTCATGAACATTGGCATGGTGAATCGCAACACATTCTTCACAATCCAGGACACGTACTGTGTCGGGGCAGTGAAAGAATTTTGGGAAGAGAGGAGGTCTGACACCATCAGTCAGCTACAGGGAAAAGATGTGGTTCTTTTAGGTATTTGATTTTTTTTTTTGTCATTTTTTTTACATGGGTGTCATGGCACAATTTCATGGCAATAATCATTGTCTATGACCTTTATTACAAGCATGCGTTTTGTATCATCATTGTGTTTCACAGGGGATGGGAGAAACGACTCACCCGGACACAGTGCACAGTACTGCAGTTACACCACTATGGACCTGGACAGCAAAGCAATAATCCATGTTGCAACCATTGACAAACGCCAGACATCTTGGAACTCCAACATCATGGAGAAAGAGGCTTTTATCCAAACTGTGGACAAGCTCTCCAAAGAAGTCAGGGTGGTCGAGATCTGCACAGATGCTCATGTTCAAATCTCAGCCCTCCTAAGTAAGTTGTCATTTGATCACATAAAGGACCAAATAGGAATTGTTGAGTAATAATGTCTATAATAACAGATTTAATGCCTTGCTATGTCTTCACTCCACAGACCCTGAGAAAGGCAAATACAAGGACCTTGACATATTCCACAGCTTTGACATGTGGCATGGTGCCAAAAGCCTTGCTAAAAAAATTTCCGCTGTAAGTATTGTGCTCAGTCTAACCAATCTCTAGGCGTCGAATTATCAAACAATAGTTTTCGTTTTGTCCAGCTCTGAAGAAATGTTTTGGTCAACCTTTTTATTCATTTAATACATTTGTAGTGGTTTATCTATCTCTTTCAGGCAGCCAAAATAAAAGGACACTCTGTTCTCCTGGACTGGTTGAAAGACATCGTCAACCATTTTTGGTGGTGTTGCAAGACAGCCAGCACAATTGAGCATTTCCTTGTAAGGACATACATTCCCATTGCAGTTGCACATGTTGGCTAATACATGTAGTTACATGCAACATGCTGTCAGGTAATTCTCTTGTTTTGAATTTACTGTATTTTGTACAGGCACTTTGGGTTGGGATTTTACACCACGTTTGCAACATCCACTCATGGACAACAGGGAGCTGTCAACATGGTCATCTGGAAGACCAGGAGGGGAAAAGGTGGATAGAGAGAGACTCAGATGCCCACAAAACCCTATATCACATCCTCTGGAACAAACGCTGGCAGAAAGATGTGCATAAATATCTGCGCTTCAGGTAAAATATATAGACATGCATTTTTTCGCATTGTTTTACTGAGCTATTGGCCTCGTGGTTTTTGTGACTTCTCTCATGCAAATTTTTCATTGTCATTACACAGATCAACAGCACACCTAGAGTCATTCCAGAACCATATCCTGATGTATGTCAGCAAGCGTCATGCCTTTACGTATCATGTTTATGAAGCAAGGGTTCTCTTGGCAGCACTGGATTACAATTTTCATCGTAACAGACCTTCATGGCGGAATGCAGAGGGCAATCAAATGTATGTATGAACATGTGACTGTGAATTTGTTTTTATGTCACTGAAAAGCATGCCAGCATCCATCCATTTTCTATCAAATGCAATTTTTAAGTAAACAAATGTCAGTTCTGCAGTTTGTCACGGTCATAAATTACTGTCTTGCAAATGGTTATTATTTATTTACCCCCCCCCCCATTTCCCTCAGTTTCAGGCGGAAATTCAACAAAAATGCAAGAAGATACAGTCTACATGCATTGAAATGTGCGAAGGATTACAACTATATTCCAGACCTGCAGGCAAAAATAATCACAGCAAGACTGGCAAGTGAAGGTGGTATGCCCCGTACAAGGACCATGAGAGATGATGATCCGAGAAGACTTGGTCATGTTCCACCCATTCCTGCACCATCTATATCAGAACTCCAACAGACACAAGTCAGCAGAGGTCTAGGTATGTATCAGCTATGTAAGCTTTGACTAGACCAGTGCTTCCATAGCAGAGAGAAGAGGCATTTTGAATTAAAACCGCGAAAAAAACTTTAGTCAGACTTTTAATGAGTAATTTGTTGCTGTCGGCAGACAGCTATCAGCATGTCAATTGAATTTCCATCCTCTTTCACTCCATATCTGCTTCTTAGTCTTGAAGATCTAGTCCATTCATCATACACTGACCCACCCATAGATATGCGCACACTAGAACGAACAAAAATTTGATATATACTTGTCTAATTGTTCCTTCACTTTTTACAGAACCTGCTGGAAATACAGACGCAGACCTCTGATGACTATTCACTGCTCAATGTGGGACCTGCAAAGTCCATCAAAATGGCTGTGGAGTGAATGTAAATACACTGTTAATAGGGTGTAAATAAGAGTAAATCTGATTTGCTTTATACATCTGTCAATTGTTTGTCTTCAATTACACTTTGTGCAAGATTTACAATTAGACTGTTACTTGTTGGGGAGACAGGTGCAGTAAGTAGGCCTGTGTCATAATGCAAGACAAGGAACAGTCAGTGTTGTTCAAGATCTTTTCATAAAAATATTTATACACAATGTAAAGGATATAGATCAAGATCAAAGTTAGCTTTATTTTCAATTCTGCCATATATGTTCAACATACAGTGAATCGAAATTTCTTTTCTCTCTGACCAAGTAGTGCAAAATACAATATAAAGACAAAACACAACAAAAACTAAGACAGAAAAACTAAAGTCTAATATCTAAAAGCAGTGCAACATAATAAAAAAAACTAATATACATAATAAAAAAACCTAATATACAGATGTCCAAAATGTGCAGTGTGCAAAAAAATGTGTAATGGAAGATACAGCAGTGAGATGGTAATGTGCATTGAAGTTAAGATAACCAGTAGTAGTTCTAGTGCAATTCCAGTAGTGCAATAACAGTAGTAAAAAACAGTACAACAATAGTAAATTTCTAATAGTGAATGTAAATGTGTAAACAGTAGTCCTTAGCAGCAGTTTTTTTAAAGTGTCTAGAGTGATATGTCTTTTTATGGAATACAGGTTATGCCAGTATGGGGGGTGGGAGACGGGTAAGGTGAGAGTTCAGCCTCCTGACAGCCTGGCATATAAAAAAAATCTTGGCAATGCTGAAAAACTGGGGCAGAGAAAATTATAGTCCAGGATTGTAACCTGTGTATTGTCCATGTGGGTCTGGAAATGTCTCCCTGATTTTCAAAACACAGCAACTTGGGATAACCCTTCGGTTTCCCGCACCCAGTGACCCATGTTGCCAGAAGATGTAGTGCCGGTATGCGGCATAACGGAACTCCCTGTTGTCATCTCCTGGTTCCCTTAGCTGGCCTAGCACTGTTATTTCCTCCCTGTACTGCCGGTGGATTCGCAGATATCCTGGATCCAAGCAGAAATGTCGGAAGTGGGTCAGCAGGCTGGTGCAGTTTGCAGGAACTTGGCCACAACACTTATTCTCCAACATGGTTGGCATCTGTACACAGTTGCCACAGATGCACCATCGCGGGGCTGCAGCAGGGGCAGGGGCAGTGGCAGGGGGAGAATGACCACGCTGGTGTTGAAACTCAAGCAAGATGTCAAACAGCACACCTGGCTGTCTTGTCATCATCAGTCTTGTGACTTGAACATGGTCCTCCAGGCTCATGCCCTCTATAAGATGCTTAAAAGGGGAAAAAATGGAAAGGTTAATGGTTTCATGCAGATGTAGGCTGGAATGTAGACTGAAAAATGTACTTTGTATATGCTGAAGGTTTTACCAGTGGAAGTAAGATATTTCATGTAATTGTTAACCATGCAAAGCTGGCCTTGTTTACATACATTGTTTCACGAGCAGTGCCCCTGTATTAAATCAATTGTACTACAGGCTATGGTAATGGGTGAGCATAATTGTCTTGGTAAATATACATGCCCACAGGACAAAGGCGAGTAAATTCACACATGATCATTCATTGTAATATTACATTATGACAGCCATCACATTACTGGAGGATATAAAAACATCCGTGACAGACTGGACAGGATGTGTCCTGGAGGTAAACTAGCCAAAGTTTGTTCACTGTAGGCTTACAGTGAATGTGATTGTAATACATCTAGTATGATGAACATAAATTCGACTGTTTAGCCAAAGCTTATACGTACATCGATTTCCTCTTCCCTCTCACGTCGCTGTTCTTCAATCCTCTCCTCGTCCTCTCTTGACAAAACCAATCGTCGAGACGCCCTTCCTCGCCTCCTTCCTGTCGGTGCGGGAGGAATGGGTCTGCCGGCATCCGCACCTTGTTCCACTACTTCCGTTAGGTTGCTCTGTCCTCTCCCTCTACCTCCTCTTCCTCGTCCCCGACCACGTCCCCGACCTCGTCCCCGACCACGAAAGTGTCCTCTGATTGCATGTGCTGTGATAGAATCATCCGAAGTGGAAGAAGTCCGCCGACTCTTTTTGTAGCATAGGTAATTCGTTATTACCAGAATCACAAGTTCACAACAAATTTATACCGCAAAACATATAACGCTAGAAATAACAAATGAGGCACTAATCGAAAAAAGTGTACATTATAGCCGAAATGTAATACAAGAAGTCTGGATATGAAACTGGAACAACATTTCTGACCTAGCAGCTAGTCAGGTCCGAAACGTCTGTGGCTCCAGTTTCATATCACTAACTTCTTGTAGTACTTTTCGGCTACAATATACACTATTTTAGCCTTGTGTAAGCATCACTTTTGTTACTTCTAGCGCTTCTAAGTTTTTGTTAGCAGACACTCACCATGCATTAGGCTCAGAGAGGCGCAGTTTTGTTATCGATTACCGGGATATATAACAGAATTGCCATCTGTAGGGGTAGTATTAGCAAACGATAAGCAGCATAACATTATAATAAAGTTAGTTGTGGTTAAGTTTTGGAATAAACAGCACAAAACTAACATGATCTGTCGTGGAAGTCGAAGACATCTTGCTGTGTCGCGCGGCTGTACTTTAAACACGAAAACAGGAAGTATTGTGTACGACCCTCTTCTTCTTTCGGGTAAAAGGCGGGTTACGCGTTGCTTGCGCATACCGCCACCTACTGGTTCTTATTAATGTTGATCCTCGATGTCTGCCGTAGCTACAAACGGAATTACAATGCCACCATTCACCCATGCGCCACGAATCCTACACACTGTCCCTTTAAGACTAGTTTAAAACATGTTCTAGCCATATAACAAGCCAGGGCTACTGTGTCGTAGCTGCATGTTTTTTTTCCCTTTTTTTCTCAATGTTAAAATGCACCAGAAAAAAAGGGGAAAAACTGCTTGATCCTGATTTGAACATAATCTTAGCATAATCATAATCATATGTAATGGATGTAAACAAAAATGTAATTGTACTAGGTAACAAATCAAACTACTTTCAGCTCTGTTTATCTAGTAGGCTACCTAACTAATAAGACAAGTTTCCAATCCACCATAATTCAAACAAATAGAGATATGCATGTCTCAAGAACAATGGGGAAAATCAGACTATTAAAAAAATAAAAAAATAAAAACAGTGCATTATAGTGAGGGTCTCAAACTCAAGATCACCTAGGTCCCCCAAATTGCTAACTTTGCTAATAAAATCTGTCTTATCCCAGTTCAGATGTATCGCAAAAGCTTAGATGCTCAGATACTGCTTATTTTTCAGGTATTGGTATCGGCGAGTACTCAGACCAAATGAGGGTGAAGGTGTGCGTGATGGGACCGGTGTGGGTGAGGAAGTGGGTGGCAGAGTTATGGATGTACTGCAACTTTTGGAGGTGCTTTATTCATCCCCGTAGGGAAATTATTTATCTGCATTTGACCCATCCTTCAGGAGCAGCGGGCAGCTCATCTTTTAGGCGCCCGGGGACCCATCTCCATGATCTTATTGCTCGGCTTGGTCAGGACCTAAGCTGGAGGATTTTACCTGGAGCATGTTTTGGGTTGATGGGGGAAACCGGAGTGCCCAGATGAAACCCATCCAGACACGGGGAGAACATGCAAACTCCACACAGAAAAGCTCGGGCGACCCGAGGATCGAACCCAGACCATGCATGCAAACTCCACACTGAACACACACAGAAAGGCCTGGGTGACCCGGGGATCAAACCCGGAACCTTCTTGCTGTGAAGCTAGCCACTCAGCCACCGTGCTGCCAAGGCTACTGCAGTAGTCCAGTCTGTAGGCATACTTGCAAACTCATGAGGGTTGAAAAAGGTGACAAACTACCGGTAACCTCGCGGCCCCCTTAAACAGCGCACAATCAAGGAAAATAAAGGGCAAAGACAACATTTATTGCCCTATTTCAAGCTGATGCACATACAGTGCATCATCCTCCTCAAGCTCTCTCATCTGGAAGAAAAAAAAATCCAACCATATTGCCTAGATCAGGGTACATGTCGTCACTAAAAACATTAAGGCGACACCCAACTGCATTTGTTGACATTTAAAAATGTATATGGTTTTCAAATTCATGGGGTTCATGTTGGCGTGACATAGTAGGCTAGAACCAGTTTCACATTGGATGTTTTTGAACAAATCTCTCCAACAAAAACACACCGGTAGGCAGGTGCTTTCTTGACAGCTGACCATGAATGACGCGAGTGAAGTTCTTCTTCGCTCAATTAACAAAATAAAAACAGAAACATAATGTTTGGTGGAATTCTCGTTGGCTTCTAATGCCAAAAGAAGCGCCTTTTCACCTTCAACATATGAAATAAACAGCTGCTACTTGACGATGATAACAATTAGCTAATGTCTTTGATACTAGCCTGCTTGGGCTCTAAAAGGCAAGCTACAGGCCCTGCCAGCTTTCTATCTTTCCATTAGGGATGCAAATTATCGATTAATTCATTAATCTATAGTTGATTGACCTTATCGATCGACTTACGATTAATTGATAAGTGGCATTTTTCACCTGAATTTTAGTCTTTCAATAGGGTCTTTAAAGGGACAGTGTGTAAGATTTTTACCCGTTAATTACCGAAATTGAAGATACCCATTCAAAAATACATTGTTTTCCAAGCCTTTTCACTTCCATCATGAAATCAAAGTATTCTTTTGGACTTAGATATAGTCACATAAAAGGGGGATTGACCCCATATAGAGGCAGACATTTTGAATACGAGAGCCCGCAGAAGGACATTTGGGCTCCGCCTTCGCCTTCAGCAAGGCTCGTGGCTCCAAAGGAAAAGATGCGCACCGTTACTGTTTTATTTAGCGACAAACCAAATGTTCGGCAACGTAGACCCCCCCCCCCAAAAAAAAAAAAAAAAAAAAACTCTTCGGATCTACACGATTCACACAAGTGACCCATTTTGGGATCAAAACGGCGAATTTCGCCGAAAGGTGACTAGTTTGCAGGTATGTGTAGGTGATGAGTTCTTGACTTCAGATGTACTGTATATGTTGAAGTCAAAATAGGTCTGCTGTACACTGTCTGCATACAGTGGACTGTGATGCTCAGAATGCGTAAGGTAAGTGAGGAATAACTTTGGACCACTGCAAATCATTTAAAATGAGCTAGTTCTGTGTTTCACATTTTAAGCAGCACAAAAAACCTATACCTATTTTATAGTATTTTATTTGCATGTATTTATTTTTTTCCTTTATATAGGCGGTGTCCTCCAGCACTCTGACCAGAGCTGAAGAAGCAGATTGGATGAGCTACGAAATGTATTCAACCAAATCAACTTTTCTCTGGTTGACAATTTCAATTTCTCCTTTTGACATGGATTGTACCTGGACAACTGAGGGATTCTATATACATTGTTACATATTTTATGACCAAACGTTTCTGGTTGTAATCACACCATCTGGTCATATGCATGGAAATCTTCTGGCATTGCCTTAGATACATAAATCTCTTGGACAGTCTGTGGTCAGTCTGCCAGCTGACCTTGATGTTTTTACAATACTGGCATTGTGTCAGTGTGTCTTTTTATGCAAACCTATTAAAATTTGTTTATGCTGCATTATGCTGTGTACCTTCCAGTGTGCAAAACCATCCAAACCCCAACAATGTAAAGGCCCTTAGAACAGTCTATCACACACACTCCTACTCTCTTTAACTACAGCAGTCCCTGTGTTTACATCCAGAGCGAGGAGCTGGCGGTGCGTGTCCTCAGAGGGATCGATCAGTTTCATCATGTTCTGGGAAAACATTGATTTCTTTCTTCATGCCTGGCCCTTTGGACAATGTGTCTTTGTGAGCAATTAGAGAGGAGGAAAGAAAGAGTGTGAACGCAGTGGAGGAGTCCCAACAGAGCCTGAGCCGTTGTACAGGAGTCATATCACAGGTACTAAGGTCGGCAAGGGGAAACCAATACATGACTTACTGACTAAAGCTGTCATAGTGTCTATTTTGAAGGGAAATATATTGCACTATTTTGGATCTATGTCATAAGGCTGTTCCCCATTCCAAACATATAAAGTTGTGTTTCATTTAGTGCTGCCAGGCGATTAAAAAAATTAATCTATTTAATTACAGGATTTGTAATTAATTATTTGCATTTTAATCGAGAGAGAGAGAGAGAGAGAGAGAGAGAAACTTTGCTCATTCGTTTACCAAATTCTGCAAACGGGGTTTGGTGAAGTGCCCTCACGCTCGCACTATCACCGGAAACAATGGAACTTGTCCGGACGTGTTTAGTGTTCAAATGATCCGTCAGGCTGGAGCAGCTTTAGTGAAGGAAAATTCTTTTTAATAAACCTTACAAATCATCGTGCTCTTGTTGATAGTCCCGTCTTCATTTTTTTATAAATAAATTTGCCGTTCAAAGGCTCTGACAGCGATTTGCTCGCCTTGCCCCCCTGAGTCGAGTCCATGTCAGTTTCCACCAGGCTTTATTTGTTTGATTAGCGACGCAGGTGGAAGTGACGTGCCACTCCCAAGTTGCCTGCTCTCTATGGACATTTGAAATGAGTTTTTACACCATGTGGCAGCAAATGTGGCAGAAGACCTTCAAAGGAGGACACTGGAGCTTCAATCAGGGCCAGTTGATCCACTGATTCTTCTAAGGCCATGATATATGTTGAGTGTAAGATCATAGCAAAAGTGGGGGCAAAACTAGGAAGATCAGATTTTGAAATTAAAAAGATAGAGGGACAGAGGAGCTCATTCTCCAACAGGCTCCTAGAGCGCCGCTCAAACAGTGAGAGATACAGGACTACATTCATACCATACTCCATACAACTGTACAACTGTATGTACCCGTATGTACCAGATAACCCTATGTCCTCTCAATTATCATATCATTTTAGCACTGTCTTCTTTATGACCTCTTGTATATAGCTGAGATTTTTTTATTACTATTTTTTCTATTTTAATTTATACATATTCATTTATATAATACGTATTTATATACTTACTGACACCGGTCTCTTGCTATCTGTTTTGCTACTTATATAGATTATTACCATTGATATTGTGTACTCTTTGTTATTGTAATTTCCCTTTGTTATTGTAATTTTCACTTTTTTTAGTTTGTGAGAGGTATTTTTAAGAAATTATGTTCTTGGCCCATTCATGGCTTATTTCTTGATTCACTTGTGAGTCAGTATTTAGACTTCTGTCAGTGCATTGTGTTCTGGTCATTTCCAAGCACAGTTTTCTATGTGTTTGCTGAACAAACAAGAATATATTTCCCTTTTTACTGTTACCTACGGAAGCCCTGAGCGACAAGCAGGGGGAAAAGAGCCTTTTATTCATACAGGATTTGTGTGTTAAACATGTGTGAATGACAAAAAACACAACTCCAAGTGTATGTGTGAGATGAGGAAAAAATATAACATAGATCAGAAAATAGCGTAATATGGGCCCTTTTATCTGAATGTATTATATGCTGTACATTCTCATTTAAAAGAACAAATAAAATGAAATACCATTATAGCAGTGGTAGAGAAAACATGATTACTTATGCAAGAAACACACAGAACACAAATTAGTATAAGACAGTACAGAGCTAATAAAAGGCTGATCTTTAACTTTTCCAATAACAGATCAAATGAGGCGATGAGGAAGTAACATTTCATTTTGAGAAACAAAACAAGAAGAAACAGCCCCAGTCCCTTCAGAGAGCCCCGCACTTCTCTGCTTCATTGCACTGTTGGCAGGCTGCAAATGTAAGCACAGATCTTCAACACTGTTTTCATCCTACAGACTAGTAAACAGCGCCTTATAATTCAGACAGGGAGAGGCTACTTTGCACACACACAAATCAGCACTAAATTAAGTTGGGAGACCTGCCAGCGTCTCTGTGGGGCTCTCTGAGGACAGCGTCAAGGTGAAGAATATTGCACTGTACTCTGGAGTGTTACAGCTTGGTTAGCGGCTAGTTTTTCTGATGAAATATATAAGGTTAAGAGGCGCTATTATGCAATATGGACTTTTTAGTGTGTTCTACCATGTTCTGTTTTTCCCTCATTTAAAACATAACTGAAGAGGTGTTAGACATCATCTATGCATGTTTGAATAATTTAGTGATCTCTCTTAGGCCCTATTTGAACCCTTTTTATGGTTCGCAGTATGATTCTGAAGACTCAGCCCACAAGCTGACGTCACCCAGTATGGCCATTTCTCATAAATGTACAAGAACAGGATACATAGCAATACACTACAACTTGTGTTATATGGAAAGCGTTGGAATTCACAATTAATTTAATATTGATACTTTGCAGCTGATGTCATCCCTTGGGGATGTGAAGCTAACTGAAAGCACTGCTCTGTTAGAAGCTTTGTTACTCAAGTTAAGACTCACTGATTCTGCAAAAATCTGCCATGTTTTTCAGTCCCTTGTGATATTTTTTTTCCCCTCCTTAGCAGCCGTGTTTGTTTTGGTATGGTCAGGCCGTGTATGTCCCTGATCGGCTAATCCATCTGTTAATCATACTCATCTGCATTTGAGGACATTCACCAGTACCATACTCACATCTTCATAGTATTGAAGGAGTGTCTGTTCTGGAGCCCAGACAAACCACAAAGTGTATAGGGTGAAGAAAATGATTGTTTGCTTATAACATCCAATCAAAAGGAAAAATGCATTTACATATACACTATACCAACTGTTTCTGGTATCTTGTTGTGTGCAATGTCACTTCTGCGTCCATATTTTTCCACCTGACTTAAAATGGTCACATCTTTATATAGCGCTTTTCCACCTGCAAGGCACCCAAAGCGCTTTACAACAAGGAACCAATCACCCATTCACACACACATTCACACACCAGTGTACGCAGACACTGGGGGCGAGGAGGGTTAAGTGTCTTGCACAAGGACACAACAGCAGCATTCATCTGTGGGAGCTGGAATCGTACCAACCAATCTGTGGGTCAGTGGATCTGACCGCTCAACCATTTTTATGTCAAGAGGAGATTTGAACCGCCAACCTTTGGATCAGTGGACAAACACTCTACCAACTGAGCTACTGCCGCCCCAGCTGCTGACCAGACTGTCTCACACCCTGACACCAACAAAACTGTCCAAGAGCCTTGTTACCAGACGTCAACGTAAAACCTGATAGGAATCAACAGAGGGCGTACAACTACTACTGTTACTGCACGTACATCAGACATTACATCACAAATGAATGACAACACAGACCACTTTCCAATAATTCCCTGTGTTGAATTAGCTTTGCATCGATCTGTGTTTAGTGCAGGATGTAGCGTGAGCTAATTTCTCCCACAGTATTAACCCGCGGAGTGTGAAATTGGAATAGACAGAAGGAAAGTGACAGCATGGTGATAGCACAGGCACACAGCGTTCTGAGGAGGGCGCCAGGCATTACTGTAGCTAAGGCTGGATTTGAGTTTACTTTTGTGGTGGCGTATCTCAAAGAGAGCTAATAAGTGAAAATCAGTCAACTGTATCGTGTTTTTCCTTCAATATTTATCCACCTAAATATTACAGACTATCCTTAAGATGCGTGAAGAATCCCTCAGTCGTCCAGGTAGAATCCATGATAACAGGAGAAATTCAATTTGTCAACTGGACAGTTTATTTGGTCGAAAACGTTTCGCCGCTCATCCGAGAGGCTTCGTCCGTTCTGGTTAGAGTGCTGGTTAGACATTGCTTATATCTTGCTGCAGGGAGGAGCTAACTATACTGCAATTTTTCCAAAACTATCTCGCCTATTTGTTTCTGTCTTTTGTTTCTCTGGCGTCTAGTTTAGCATACCTATTCACCCCTACATGACTGAATGGAATTATAGATGGGAGACAAATTATGTCTGACTCCACCATTTCTGTTTAAAGAAGGATTCTCTTTTTTGAAAAAGAGAAAAAAGAGAATCCTTGTGTTTTTTTAATGCAACTCGTCTCATGTCTTCCTCCGCGCTTACACACACAGAAGTGGGGCCAGCGCACATCGCACCGCTAAATGAGGAACCAGTGGCACATTTGGCCACACCCCCACCCGCTGCACTGGCCTGTCTCTGTCCTCCTCATTTGCATTCAAGCAACAACGCCCAGAATAAAGCGTTTTAGAGACAGTCATGAAGACAGTCAGAGTCATATCTCATGCACTGAGGCTTGATTTTGAAGAAGGATTAATTTACAATATTAGGGAACCATTGAGGCGCCATATAAAAGCATCAAGAAGTACCATGTCATGGGATCTTTAACACTGACTTACTGATGACAGCGTCGTCTGGGCCCAATTCTGCTCCGGTTCCGTAGCTCGCGAACAAATCGTATCGCTGAGCGCCTATTATTTATTATTAGCCTGTTCACTTGTAAGAGGATGTTTACATGAGCCTGTTCACTTCTAAGCGGATAGGCGCGCAGTGATGCGACTCGAGAGAAAATAGCACCATGTGAATTAGGCTGCTGAATTTTCCGTGGACAGCTGTTTGTGATGCAAATATATCACTTTTTGGACAAATGTTGTTTTGAGAAGAAAAACAAGCTTTATTAAATGTCCCCGCTAACTTACTGGAACTACATTCGCGAGCTACGAAACCGAAGCAGAACTGGGCCCAGACGACGCTGTCATTGGTAAGTCAGCGTTAATGGATGACACTGTTGAAGAGGAAGCCATACAGATTCACATAAAAAAAACACACACACACACATTATCCCTTTAAAGATGCCTAACTATAGCCAAATGGCCCCCTCAGGCCATTTCTTCTAGGCCCACAGTCTTTCAAGTAAACTAGCCCACATGCTAGTTTTAATAACTTAAATAAATAACCATTTAGATGAGAGACAGGCCTGATATTAAGGATCTGAGACTGAGACTGAATCAAGATGTGGTGGTACTTAAAAAACTCACAAACTCACAAACAAACAAACAAACAAAACACTAATGAGTCACTAGTGTGACAAAATGAGTCACACTATTGATCACCAGACTGTGGCCATCTGCACAGTCAGTTTGAATATCTGGTTCTCTATGAAAACATGTCACTTTAATAGTATGTTTTATATGTATTATATGTGTACATATATGTATTTGGATCCTAATTAGAGTATTGTAGTGCCTCTACTACAAATGAAAAAACAAACTGTCACTGTGAAGAGTCAAATTATAAACCAATTAAGTGCTGATTGGCCACTTATTACATGTACTGTGTTTTGGCCATTAAAAAGCAAGCATTTATTAGAATTGCATTACAAAGAGCAAAACTGTCATGGTATTAAGAAAAAAAAGCATCTGTTCATCTGAAAAGGCAGCTCTAACATATAGTATTTGTTGAACATTCTGGATGTTGTATGTTTTGCTGATCAGAACTGGAGGTGAGGCTAGTTCATCATTATCAAACTTTTCTGCTCACGTCCTTCATCTCAGAATTCCATAACAACGTCCTGTATCAATGTTGGAAATCTATGTTATAATGTAGTTTCTTCACCACAAACATACACTACCAGTCAAAACTTTGGAGACACCTTCTTTTTTAATATATTTTTCCTTTACATTTACCACTTTCTACATTTTATATACACTCAGACTTCATACTCAAATTCCTTGAGGTATCCACCTTTGTTTGGCGACAGGACTGTAAACCTTTGACTTTCCCTTAATGATGAAGTCTCCTAAAATGGTTTTCACTTCACAGGTGTTTTGTCCTGAGGGCTGTTATGCCCCTCACACTGCCCTGACACTGGACCTGATGACACTACCTGTTGAGGTGCAATGAGACTTTTGAACTTTTCTATTATGATTGTATTTTACTGTTCAGGGTGCTTAAACTGCCCCACAGGGACAAATAAAGTGATACTGATGGACTGAAATAGCCCAAAGATAAAATTCACATATTTGCCTCCCTATGGCATCTTGTACATGGTCTTGAGTGCACAGCTGCGAGGGGATGACAGAGAGGCCCCTATGACTTTTCCTGCTGCTTTAACCAGACTGGAGCTTTGTATTTTAGACTCACACTCTATAGGACTCTTATGGAGCCCCTATAGAACAGCACCATGATGTTTGTGCACACCCAAGGGCTTTTTCCCTCTTGCCAAGGCCTAATTCTCTGTATGTTTTACTTCCCAGGCAATGCAAATTGTACAAAGTTTGATTTTTTTTTAGGATTCAAACTTGTAAATATAACTGGGAAACATTTATGAATCAATCAGCTACATGATTTGTTGCTATTTAAATGGTCACCTAATAAAGAAAGTGATATTCCACCCATTGTATGTACTTCTGTTGGTATTGCACTTTGTATTATACATGATTCCCTGTCAAATAAAATGCAGCACAACAGCTGCATTAGGATTCAGGGGATGACCGTGCATCTCATCATATGAAATACTACATTTGAGTGGCTTTTCTAGATACACAGGATATTTTCAAAAAGAGGTAAAAATGTAGGCCTAATTGAAAAGTGAACTTGTTACATAGTACAGCATCATGTTGTTTTGATACCTTCAAATGCACATCAAATCTCATCATTAGTGATTTTGTATACATTTTTTGCCAAGTTTCAGACTGATATAAAAAACATTTATTGCATTAATTGATTCAAATTTACTTAAACAATACTCTTGTTCAACTTCACAGAAACTATACAAAACTTTACAATATGTGTCCCACCACGGAATCTGAGCCCGCAAGTTGTCTCGGAGGTGTTTTGAGTTATTCACAGATTCAGAAAGTACAGGTTCTAGGCTTTCCAATTATGTCTTACATATGAAAATCGGACCATATTTAAAAAAGTTGTCTCTGTTTGAAAGTAGGCATACCAGATTTTCTAAATCCGAGAAAATCCTTCTCGAAGTTTGGTCTCTTCAGCCCTCCTTGCCTAATTTGCATGACATTAAGCTAAGACCTCCCCCCATCATGACTATCTGTGGTGTGGTGTCCAGGCAGGAATCATTCAATAATTTAATAATACACAGGATAATATGTTAAGTCAAAGTTTACTACAAAATTTACTTATAGTCAGGAAGTACTAATAGCATAGCAAAGTAACCAATATATATATATATTTTTTAAGTAATAAAATATGTAATGAAATACCAAGGTACTTACCTGGCCAGCCAAATGATATCTCTCTGTATTTCCTATACAGCGCGATACCATTTGGACACCCTCCATCCACCCTCGCTCCTCCGGTTAACACCGGACTCCGCGATTCTGATTCGTTCAAAGATGGTGACGTCAGTGCACCCGCCTTTGCCCGCAAAGTCACTCTTAGGCAGCGGAAGTTCCTCCTCAGTTTTGAATCAAGATGGCGCAATCTCTGATTGGTTCACTTAGCTGTCTGTCTACGCGCAACTGCAGCGCATTTTGGACCAAGCGTTACCAGACTCCCTCGCTGGTACAGCGATGAGTCATGGATTCTTCCAGGCAACCAAGGTACAGGTAATTAAGGAGTATTTCAGAGGAGGTAATACTGCTCAAATGAATTTCGTATTGCTCATAATATAATAATATAGCATAGTATGTATATATATATATATATATATATATATATATATATATATATAAATAAATACATTATATATATATATATACTTTTGGTTACATCAAAATTGACTTTAATAACAATTCAA
Source organism: Paratrypauchen microcephalus (assembly GCA_036785185.1). Classification (NCBI taxonomy): domain Eukaryota; kingdom Metazoa; phylum Chordata; class Actinopteri; order Gobiiformes; family Gobiidae; genus Paratrypauchen; species Paratrypauchen microcephalus. The sequence goes on from JAVJIX010000196.1 coordinate 1,076,542, forward strand.
TAATTTCAACAAGCTAGCTTTAATTCCTAAAACAAAGTAAAGTGCATAACATCCATTCAAACCCTCATCGCTAAATTAGTGCCGAGTCAAAAAAGTTACAAAAGTACAGAAACGGGTCAAATTGAATCAATATAAAGTATTTCTCTACCGCTATAGCCTATGGCAAAACGTCCAGCTTTTATATAAACAAAAATAGAGTGGAAATGAATCTAAAGAGACTCTTCTTGTTCGCTCTGATCGCATTGTTTCAATGCTAGCGTTAGCATTAGCTTAGCCGCATTGTCAGGGCTCTCAAGTCTCACGCTTTGACACACGCAATTCGACATGTTCACACGCTCACACGCTACACATGGTATTTCTCACGCTGAAATTTTGTTAAGCAATTCAAAACTGTAGCCACCGTTCACAGCACTTCTGTGCCCAGAGAATCGATTAGTTAATGCAGGCACCGCTCCTCGGAAAAAACACAGTCACACGCACCACCCCGCTCCCCCAATATAAATCTCACTCCTACCAAACTTCAAAACTTGAGAGGTCTGCGCATTATGAAAGGCCACAACATGCTCGCCACACGAGTCCTGCAGTGAGCCAGCCGCACAGCGCGATCCCGCACAGACCACAGCACAATAGATCACCACACGAAAGCTGAATTCGTATTCAAACAAGTCCTAAAGTCTATAAAGTAAACGTGTTCAGACACTTAGTTACCTGCTGTTTGGCTCCGTGTCCGTGGATTGCATATTCGCCCTCTTTTCCACCGTAAAGTATCCGATCGCATTCTGTACATGAGCTACGGAGAGCTCCGTGCAGGCCTGGACTGGCCATCGGGCATACCGGGCATTTTCCCGGTGGGCCGACAGTCCTCGGGGGCCGGGGCCGATGCTGTTTTTTTTTTTGTTTTTTGTTTTTTAACCTAGAGCCCGGTCACCGGCCCACAATTTAAAGGAGGCGGCCCATTGGTCCATTGTCAATATAGACAGTGGACTAAACCAATCAGGATATAGAAGCTTACGAGAGCGGTCCCACCCCTTTCCCTGCGCTGATCCGCCCCAGTTTCATAATCGGAAAAGCGCAAGAAAGGAGGTGCAGAGAATTAGCGGGCGAAAACATTAAAAAGCCTCACTCTGGAGGGGCTGGAGCCTCCATGTCCTCTGCAGCCCAGGCTGAAGAGGGACAGGGAGAGGAGCCGCAGCAGTCACTGTTAAGTTTACTTGCGTTATTGAAAAAAAAAGTATTGCAGCTTACAGCACAACATTCGCCAGATTCTTTTAAACCCGCCTGCTCCATCTCCGCACTCCCCCCAAACCGTCCGGACCATGGCCACAGACGAGCTCTCCTCCAAACTGAACCGGCGCCTGTTCATCGGGGACGGGGCCGCGGAGCCGGTGGCCGTGGACCTGGCGTCCCACAAACCCAGCACCGAGAGCGCGGGCTTGGAGCTGGGGGCGAAGCTGCAGCGGCGCGGGGAGCTGAACGAGAGCCGCGGAGAGGTGCACATGAACAAAGTGTTCAACCCCTACACCGAATTCAAGGAGTTCTCCCGAAAACCGGTCAAAGACACGGAGAAGATGTTCAAAACGTGAGTGTGCCGTGCCGGGTCTGTGCGTAACGACGTGTGTGGGCAAACTGTGCGTAAGGCCGTGGAGATAACAGACTGACACCCACCCAGACCTCAGTTAGTTATTACCTGGTTTAGATTCGATTTAGATCTGGTTTATAAATGGTTTACGCATAATGGAGAGAGAACTTTTGGATGATAATAATTATGACTCATTGACTGCAGTATTTTCTGATAATTCGCATATCGTGTGTTTCGGAGCTAAATCGCACTCTGTACATGAGCTCCGGAGAAAGGGACGTGTCCGGCACAGCCGGCGCCACGAGGGGGCGTTTGGTGGCGACGCCCCCTCACGTCTTCAGTCCCGCCCCCTCAGATGTGAGAGTTGCGCTGTGTTGCGCATTGCCCAATTGCGCTGTGTTTGCGCTTGTGGTGGAGGGCTATGTGGCGTTAATGTACTGTCTCTTAGCGTTGCTCAGATCATTTGTTGGCTTGGTTTTGTGGTGTGCAGGAGATCACTTGACCGAGGGTCTACGTTCAAATAATAATAATAATAAACAAAACTCTCATCACTTTTTACTCTTACTCAGTTAGTCTCATACAAAGGTGTAGTCTAAATACACAAGCTCTCGAGGAGCGCGCCTGACCCATTACACACGCAAGGAGTGGGATATGTGTGTGTGTGTGTGGGACGCGACCCCGCCCCCTGTGATAAACTCATCGCCCCCTTAATATTTTATGTCTGGCGCCGGGCCTGGTGTCCGGAACCTGTCCCGAAGGTCTCACGAACGTGTCATGTGTCCAAGTAGAAGTTAAAAGTCCATTTTCATATCCTTTAGTGTCCTGCAGTGCCATTGCCATGTGTATGTGATATTTTACTGATCCGTTCCCAGTGTGGACGTGGTATTTTTTTTACCCAGTAAGAAAAATATCCTGCGTTGCGTTGCCGTGTGGATGTAGCCTTAAGCGACCTTAAGTGAGAGCATCGTTACTTCCGCTCAGCCATCTTGCCTTGTCACATGCTGCCTTAGTATGAGATTTATCTGATCATTATCAAAAATAAAAATGTTACCTAAAGATACTAAATGTTTTGATGGTTTAGATAGTTCCACAGTTTTTCCAGGTACTTCCCAATATTTTTATTTTTAATTTAGGTTTTCTATTTATCACTTAATAAACTGTAATAATCTGTCCCTCTTCCTGTCTAGTCGAGCCAAGCTGTTGAGTCCAGAGCCTGTTAGAATGCAAGAATTTTTAAATCACCTCCCAAAGCAAGATGCTACAAACCCTGTAGTGAAGAAGGTGTTTCCCCTCAGCCAAGACATGACAATGACAATACATTACTTTCGGGAACACAATCATAAATTAGGCTGTTGTGCTCCGCTAATTATGAGGGGCCGTTCTGAGCCAAAAATGCCAGGGCCGTTTTTTTGTCCCAGTCCAGCCCTGGCTCCGTGTCCCATGTCCCGAAGAGAGCGTTTACAGCATTTCCTTATGTAGCATTTACAGTCAAAGATAAGGATTTTTAAGTTACGGATGCAAATGCAGCCTATGAAATGCAGCTACATATTCAGGAGTTGCGCACAGCTGATAGGCGTAAAAAGTAAACAAAAGAGCGCAAATGTCACGTGATTGGTCCGCAGTGGTAGGATGGTAATTTACACACCCACATTTTTCCCAATAATCAAGACAATTTCAAAACCAAAATCTATGTTTTTAAAGTCACTAATGCTGTTATCTGAAACATGGAGAGGCTTCTTCATGATCTCAACTAGCACATTCTGCAAAAAAACGAAAATCACAAATTTTGAAAAAATGTAGTAAAAACTAAATGAGTCTTGCACATATGGTGCAAGACTCATTTAGCTCAGTCTCAGGTGTTGGTGTTGGTTTTGGTGAGTGGTTCCCAAAGCCAAGTCCCAGGATCCCTTCTCGTAAAGCAGCTTGGAACCTCTACAGCAGACCTGGGGCTTGTACAGCTCCTGGGCCACATTTAGAAAGCTAGAAGCTACGCCTTCATTAGTCCCACAGTGGGGAAATTCCAGTTCACATAAGGCCCTTTGATTGACTTTAAAGGCATCCCCTTCCACAGTGTTGTGCATTAACACTGGCTTACCCCTGACAGGGTTCTCCGAGCCGAGTTCTGCCCCGGTTCTGGCGCTGACGATAGTAGGTCTGGCAAGTTAGCGGGGACAGTTAATAAAGCTTGTTTTTCTTCTTAAAACAATATTTGCCCAAAAAGTGATATATTTGCGTCAGAAAACAGTTGCACACGAAAAAGTCAGCAGTCTAAATCGATTGTCTAAGGCTAATAATAATAATAGCCGCGCAGTGATAGGACTCGAGAGAAAATAGCACCAAGCGATTTAGACTGCTGACTTTTTTGTGCGCAACTGTTTTCTGACGCAATTGACGTATTGTTTTGAGAAGAAAAACAAGCTTTGTTAACTGTCCCCGCTTACTTGCCGGACCTACTTTCGTCAGTGCCAGAACCGGGGCAGAATTCAGCTCAGAGGACCCTGTCAGGGGTAAGCCAGTGTTAATGCATGACACTGTGGAAGGGGATGCCATACAGATTATCATAAAAAAAAAACAACTAACTATCCCTTTAACCGGCCCTTTTAAGCTAATTTGCAATTACAAAATACACATATTTTATAATTTTACCTCATGCATGGACTAAAACTGCTTTGTCTTTATTTTAGAGGTTTTTTTTTTTTTTTTTTTTCATTGCTTAGTCATAACATACACATCAAAACAATGCTATTTACAGCTTTTTGTAAAGAAATACAATCAGTATTATGTAAAATTGAAAGTTTAGTATTTAGGCCCAGCTTTCCACAGTATTTTCTGTTTCTCATATGGCACCATGGAAAAAAAAAAATGTCTCTGAGGGAGAGCCAAGAGTCTTCCACATTATATGAGCAGTTTAGGAACAGGCCCAGCTGTGTAGCATGACCAAATCCTCTCTGCTTAAACACTGATTTATAGTTTAAAAAGACAAACATCTTTAAAAGTGACAGGCCATTTGGTAACATTAAGGGCCCTTATGTCTCAGGATTAGCTGGAATCAAAATGATCTGGAAGTGAGCCAAGGACACAGAGGATCCACAGGTGCATCCTGGGTAGATTATCCCATGGGAGAGGAGTAGTGGAGGGCAAGTGGGAATTTACAGAAGTGGAGCACCATTCTCAGAGCATTGATGTTCAGCCACCAAGAGCCCTGGCACATAGGTAGTACTGGCTTCTTATACTGGCCATTAAGTGGAGAGTTGGTATTTGTAACATATAGGCCTGCCAACAGTGGGATGTGACGCTATTGAGCAGAACTTTTTCACCCCCATGATGTTCTCCTGCTTTTCAGCAAAAGCCTGTATTGTCAGTTGAATGATTAATGATGATTAATAAATAAATAAATACATAAAATGATTCTTCAGGTCCTGTAACAATTTTTTCCTATTTCTTCGGGAAGATCTTATGCCACATTTGCTGCCACATATGGTGCAAAAAGCCTGTAGCATCTCAAATATTACCTTACTAGTCTCCTACACGGTCTCCGTGGAGCTGCATGTGCTGCATCTAATTAGAAAACATTTTATTATTTACTTATAATCAGGAAGGTTGGATTAGCAGTTAGTGTGACAGTTTTACGGTCATGGCAAAACTCCACACTGGTCTCTAAAGAATGTAAAAAGTGCTTGTGGTGAATAATTAGGGTGCTCAGATTGCATAAGTTGAATGTGGAATAACTTTGGACCACTGCAAACTGTTTAAAGTAAACTAGTTCTGCTGTTCGTCATTTTACAAACAGTAAAAATCAGGTACAAACCCTTTAGGAGTGACTCCTGTCGTCCATCTGAAATTATTACTTTTTCAATAATGTCAATGCTCTTATTTTTAGTTTTTAATGCTCCTATTTTTTTTTTATTTTTTTTTTATTTTGTAATTGGTACTGATATGTAGCAATGCAATAACAATACAACACAATACAATAATAACCTACTTGACACATGCATATTCTCTCATATTTCGCCTCAAATACCGTCACACCATTTAAAGAGCAAAATTATTATGGTATTAAGAAGAAGAAAGAAGAAGAAAGAAGAAAGAAGAAGAAGAAGAAGAAGAAGAAGAACATAAAAAGGCATCTGTTCATCTGAAAAGGCAGCTCTAACATATAGCCTTTGTTGAACATTCTGGATGTTGTCTAAATGTCATGACACATTTTGCTGATGAGAACAACTGGAGGTGAGGTTGGTTCATCATTATCAGACTCTTCTGCTCTCATGTCCTTCATCTCAGGCTTGTATCAGCCTGTATCAATGTTGTAAATCTATGTTATAATGTTGCTTCTTCATCACAAACGCTAGCACACTAGCAGTCAAAAGTTTGGACACACCTTCTTTTCACACCATTTAAAGAGGTGTTCATATCCAAAATCAATGTTTTTGGACATTTTTAGTAATAGTTAACAATTAAACACCAATAGAAGTGTAATACCCCGTCTATAACAAATACCCCAAAACACCAGCACAGTGATAAAACAGACTTCCAACTTTAAATCAATTACACTTTGGATTTCACAGGGTCAGCACTGGCCTAGCCCTCTGAAATCTTTGATGATAAATGACTGTTCACTCGCCTAAAAATGGGAATCCTCTCAAAGAAATGTGGTAATTGACTCATTTTTCACTAAGCGACTGAAGACCGCGAAGCCTCTGTGTGACAGGCCGGCAGACCAGGCAGCCACCCCCGGCCAAGGACATCTGGAGCTGGGTCATCATAGTGCCTGCTTCTCCCGACAAAGCAATCTGCTGTGTGGGCTTCTCGGCCTTGAACGGGGCTGGTACATGCAGGTGAGTGGTGGTGAAGGCTTCTCCTATTCACATATGGAAGAAAGTGAAAGTCCTGCGGATGGGCGTTGTGCATATGCTGTAAGTACATTCCATAAAAAGTTGTGAGAATAGAGAGTTTGAAAAATATTTTAAGTTCACGTAGTTGAGGTACAGTAAAGTTGTCTTGCCCCAGAATAGATATATTATGATATATTATTATTTAATTATGAACTATTTAAAAGGTGCATTGTGCAACTTTTCTGGTGGAGGTCCATCACCTGCTTGTCTTCATGGAGATATTATTGCTTTGTCTAAAATGCCACTATCTCCAGGGATTCAACTATAGGCTACATTACAGGTCAAATCTCTGGAAAGGCAACCCTATTCACAAAGAGAAGTATTGTATTTACTGACACTAGAGGCAGCCCAAATCTATTTTAACAGCATGATTATGTCCCGGTTTCACTACTGTATAATCTGCTGGTCCCAGGCCAATAAAACCACACTGAGACCTTTAGAATCACTCCACAAACAATCACTCAAAATTTTAGACAAGAAGCCGCGACAACACCATCATTGCACAATCCTCCAAAAATACAGACTCTTAAACTTCAACAATATTCAGAAATATGCCTCAATTAGAATGACCCACAAAATACTAAATAACTCTGCACCAGCTCCTCTTAAGAACTTCATCAAGTACACATCCACAGTAACAACACGAACCACACGAGCTTCCACCAACAGCCACTGCAATATACCAAAACTCAAAACAACATTTGCACAATCTTCCTTTTCCTACAGAGCCATTAAAGACTGGAATGATACACCAACTAATCTCATAAAACTAACGGACTATTCCACCTTTTCCACAGAACTGAAAAAGTGGCTGTGGAATAATCAAAACTGCCAGCACACACCACGTTAACCAGCAGGTTATACAGTAGTGAATCCGTTAAACCGTTAATACAGCATTGAGATCAAATATAAAGAATGATGTTTTTATGTGTTATTGTTATTGTGAATGATATGGTGTGTAAATAGTACATGGATGTGTGTGATTGTGTGTTTTGGGTTAATGTTAGTGGGTGTATATTATGTTTTGCTGTGTTACTGCGTAATGAGATGTGTGTCAAAGTTAAATGATGCTGTGTGTGTGTGTGTGTGTGTGTGTTTAAGAGAGAAAATCTTTGATTGCTTTTATTGATATAGACCGTTGTTTTTTATCCATGTAACCAGGGACTGCGGATGGAAATTAGCTTTGTAGCTATACTCTGGTGCAGAACATCTCTGTCTTTGTACATAATGTCTCTGTACATTGTCCTTTCAAATAAAGACTATAGTAACTAACTAACTATTTTTGAGCATTAGAAACATCCATAATTAATAAATGATAGATAGATGTGTTCATTGTCATACCATGGATTCCAGGCAAAGCAATAACATCTCCATGGAAACAAGCAAATAACGGACCCTACTCCAGAAAAGTTGCGCAGTGCCCCTTTAGTGATGCAAAAACTTAACTGTATAGTGGGCTAAGCAAGTGTGACGTCACCTAAAGCGTTCGGTTCCAGTCAAATGAAGCTCATGGAGGCTGGCAGTTATAGGGCTGAATTTGGAACTGAGTTCCATATTTAAAATTCCAACGAGTGCCATAGCAACCAAAGAGCCAATCCAGAGTGAGGGTGTTGAAGGTAACGCCCCTTCCCTTATCTGAGCAATGCTGTCAATCAAATCTATTGCTAGCACCAGTGGGAGTAAGCTCAGGGAAAGAAGGTGCCTGACTTGTCTGTTATTATTGTTCGTTGATTTATGGACAAAATAGCAAAATGAAAACACTAGGATCATGTAGAGTGGGTTAATATGAAGACTACAGTTACAGCAGCAGCTACGGAGAGAGAGGGGCGTTTTTTGGAGTGAATGGAGGCCAGAATAGATGGAGCCTGATGATCACTTTCTATTTGGAATATGGCAACAGGTTAGCTATGTCCATTTATATACACAGTCTCAAACCAAACTTTTATATGTTCACATAGTGGCTTTTATATAAGCTGTACTTTTAGGGAGTCTATTACCATCTGATAGAAGGACAACTGACAAAAACAAGCCTTTTGACTAATTTGGGTACATTTATCTTGTTATAAAATAGACAGGAGCAGGACTACAGCAGTATTTAAGCAGTACCAAATACAGTCTATTCCAAAACTAGCTCAAATCAGGACACAGCACCCCCAAGACAATATTTCTTAAACCTGCTCACGACTCAAATCCTAAGCTGCTCCTCATTTTTTCATAGTTCTGAAGTATGTTTTATAAGGGACTCACCGTTTGCCCAGGCTGCCTCCCACATATGCCAGCACCAGCACAAGCATCTCAGAGCTCTTACTGTCTATATATGCAGGGGGTAACACAACCCTAATAGTCAGCAAGTGTGAAATTGGAACAGCGGGAACAACACTGACAATGACACAATTTTATCAAAGGGGAGAAGTACAGTACAGTACAAACACAACATACAGTTCTTTGTGTAACCTTTCTCTAAGGTTCCGATGTACTTTCCACAGTAATATTGCTCCTTCATCAAAAGCATGCCTGAAGAGGTTTTTCAATGTCATCCATGCATGTTTGAGTAACTTAGCGATCTCTCCTGGGCCCTATTGAAACCCTCCTTATGGCTAGCAGTAATATTTTGTCGAATTCTCCACCCACAAGCCTACATCATAATAATAAATAATAATAATAAATTTGATTTATATAGCGCTTTTCATGACACTCAAAGACGCTTCACAGACCAATACAACAAAATAAGTCCATACAACAGTCAAAAATAAAACAAAATGAATAAAAATAGCTAATAATTTAACCATTAAAAGCAACTTTAAACAGATGAGTCTTGAGGGTTTTTTTTTTGAAGATGGTGAGGTCTGTGCAGTCTCGGAGGTGTTGAGGTAGAGTGTTCCAGAGGGTGGGTTCTGTCTCCCCAGGTTCGGAGCTTGGTCCTGCAGGGGAGGGACAAGAGGTTTGAATCAGAGGAGCAGAGAGAGCGGGATGGGGTGTGGCGGTGGAGCAGGTCTGCGAGGTAGGCTGGGGCCAGTTTATGGAGGGCTTTGAAGGTGATGATGAGAACTTTGAACTGTATGCGCTGAGGGATGGGGAGCCAGTGGAGGTTCTGGAGGACAGGGGTGATATGTTCACGGGAGTGGGTGTGTGTGAAAAGACGGGCAGCAGAGTTTTGAATGTAATCTATGCTCCCATGACAATTCTCTATAAATATACAAAGACATGATATAAAACAATGCACTACAACTTGACAAACCTGATAGGATGAACATCAGTGTCTTTAGTATGATGTGGCCTGATTGTGTGGTGACTTAGCACAGATAGCAAAGGGAGGGAGGACTCAGAACATCAAAAACGAAACTTTTAAAATGTTAATGCAATGTTTTCAGCAAGTGTGTTAGTAATTAATACTCCACAGATGTAAAATACCCCCTTTTTATGCAATAAAAAGTCGTAATGGAATAAATGCACAAGTGATATGTGTTATATTCAACATTCCATACAAAACAATAACTCTATAATAAACAATATCTCTATGGAAACAATATGAGTTTTATCCAATAATGTGGAACATTATAGCCAAACAAACAAGATATCCATTGAAACAAGCCTGAGCAGGCCCTCATCCAGGCCAAATAAGAGCCAGTCTGGTTTGTGGAGATGCAAGCCCACTCACACAGATGTGTTGAATGTTTCTGAATGGAATAAACGTGCTTTTCTTTTAGTCTATTTTTCAGCTAAAGGATTACACAGTGGAGGTTTAAAAAGACAACAAATAAATGGTGTTTCATGGTAGTAACATGTTTTATCTGGACAAACTACTACCATGGGCCACTCCAGGACAAATGACGGATTACAATGAATTGGTGTTTCACTTAAGGTTTTGATCACAGTCATAAAAGCCTCAGTTGCAGTGTTGGTAGTGTTAGCAATCTACTTATTACAATACTAATGATGTGAGTGCTTCAGTCATTCAATTTGAGGCCATTATTCAAATCAAACACTATTAAAACATCCAATCCAATCCAACTTTATTTCTATAGCACATTTTATAAACAGAGACAGTTTCCAAAGTGCTGCACATAAAATCAATAGAACTTAATAATAACATTACTAAAATAGCAATAAATAAAGTGCTAATAATACAATCACTAAACAAAAGCAATTATAAAAACATTACTAAAAAAAGCAATAAATAAAGTGATAATAATAAAATAACTAAAAACAATAAAAACACAGAGGACCACACAACTCATGCGGGATTAAAAGCCAGAGAATAAAAGTGGGTCTTAAGACGAGACTTAAAACACTCCACAGTGGGAGCTGTTTTGATGTGAGGAGGCAGAGCGTTCCACAGCTTTGGTCCAGCCACAGAAAAGGCTCTGTCTCCTTTGGTTTTAAGTCTCGTCTTAGGAACCACGAGCTGGAGCTGGCCCTCGGACCTCAGAGCGCGGGCGGGAGTGTAAATCTGGATGAGGTCCGAGATGTAATCCGGGGCCAGTCCATTCAAAGCTTTAAAAACAAACAATACAATTTTAAAATCAACTCTAAAACGAACGGGGAGCCAGTGCAAAGATGCTAAAATCGGAGTTATGTGCTCTCGTTTTTTGGTACCGGTTAAAAGGCGCGCAGCGGAGTTTTGGACTAGCTGTAGACGAGAAAGTGCGTGGTGGCTAATGCCAGAGAAAAGTGCATTACAGTAGTCTAAACGAGAAGAGATAAAAGCGTGCACAACTTGTTCGAAAGATTTCAAAGATAAAAAGGATTTGATTTTGGATAAAAGCCTTAAATGATAAAAGCCAGATTTGACGACCGCATTCACGTGCTTATCAAGCTTAAAATCATTGTCAGTAGTGACGCCAAGGTTGGTAACAGAAGAGTTGACTTGTTGTTTAAGTGGGCCCAAGTCCAAGAGGGGGTCAATTTTGCCAAACACCACAACTTCAGTTTTACCCTCATTAAGACTTAAAAAATTGTGGGCCAGCCAAGCCTTGACGTCACTCAGACAAGTAAGGAGAGGTGTCAGGGGACCGGAAGAGCATTTTTTGAGTGGCAGGTAAATTTGGCAGTCATCTGCATAAAAGTGATATTGAATATTGTGTTTTTAAAAAATTTCACTCAGTGGGAGAAGGTACAAAGCGAACAGAATAGGTGCGAGAATGGAACCCTGGGGGACTCCACAGTTAAGAGGAGCAGTGGACGAGGTGGAGTCCCCCAGTCTGACTGAGCAGCATCTCCCACTGAGGAAGGACCTGAACCACTCAAGTGCAGTCCCCCTGACACCAACATAGTTGTCCAACCGATTTAAAAGAGTTGCATGGTCCACTGTGTCAAAGGCAGCAGTCAAGTCTAAAAGCACTAAAATGGCAGAATCACCAGAATCAGTCACTAAAAACAGGTAATTAAAAACCTTTAAAAGTGCAGACTCTGTGCTGTGTAATGCCTTATAGCCTGATTGGAAGATGTCAAAAGTGCCATGTGCTTCTAGAAAAGACTGGAGCTGCAGGAGGACACATTTCTCCAGAATTTTGGCCACAAAAGGAAGCTTGGAGATGGGTCTATAATAGGAGACCACTGACGTGTCAAGACTGGGTTTTTTTTTAAGAGGGGAACAACCACAGCTTCTTTACAGAATGTGGGCACAACACCAGAAACAAGGCTGCTGTTAACAATTTCTAAAACATTGCAGCCAACAGTTGTCCAAGCTTCATTATAGAGATGTGACGGGATAGGGTCAGTTGGGCAGGAAGAAGGCTTAAGCTTACTGACCACATTTGAAATACAGTCCATGGATACAGGTTCAAAGTGCAATAGTGTATTAGAGCAAACTTTGTTTGAACATAGGTGAACAGATGTAGTCACAATATTGGCCCTAATGTGAGCAACTTTTCCAATGAAAAAATTAAGACATTTTTCACAGACCTCAGATGAGGACTCTACAGCAGTGGACTGGATGGGGTTAAGAACATCCCCAATGGTTTTAAAAAGAGCTCTAGGGTTTTTTAAGTTTCTTGACACCAGGTCAGAAAGATATTTAGTTTTCTCACATTTTACAGCTTTCTGATAATTGTGCCAGCTGTCCTGAAGAATTTGATAGGAAACTTGGAGCCCGTCTTGTTTCCATTTGCGCTCCGCTCTTCTACACACTTTGTGTGTTTTGGTCATAGGATATTATGAAAGCAACTGAAACATGCATCCATTCTTTGTCATAAGTTGCTTTCAAGTTTTACTATTTGATGATGTCACTGTCACTGCATTGTAAAAATATTTTGAAAGTATAATGACAAAAAAAAAAAAAAATCACATTAGTTTCTGCTCGCAGAGAAGAGAAAACTTTGTAAGTAAGTAAGTAAATAATTAAGTCTTTATTTATACAGCACTTTTCATACAATAAATGCAACACAAAGTGTTTTAGAGTGATTAAAAAGAACATGAACAGAATAGAAAATGCAGATACAATCATTAACAAGTCATATACACATACAACAAATACAGTGGAACGGTTTTACATGTGTCTTTTTGTTGGCAACAAGGCCAGATACGTCGCCCAGACTGGCATTACCGGGGCCCCAACCTGGAGCCAGACCTGGGGTGGGTGCCCGCCAGAGAGCGTCTGGTGGCCGGGCCTTTCCCCAAGGGGCCGGCCGGGCGAAGCCCGAAGGAAGAAGGAGAAGAAGAATGACTTTATTGATCTCACACAGGAGAAATTGTTCTCTGCATTTAATTATTATTAGGAGCAGTGGGCAGCACATTACTGCGCCTGGGGACGAGCCCCATGATCTTCTTGCTTCGGGTTGATGGGGGAAACCGGAGTCGAAGGCAGGGGCCTCGACGGCCGGATCTCCGGACAGCTCATCCGCCGTGTGTTTAAGTTCACCCCGGTGAATGAGAGGGTCGCGTCCCTGTGCCCCTGTGTCGGCCTACAGGCCGAACAGCAGTGCAGAGCACCCAGCCTTCTTGGAGTGCCTGGGAGGGGTACTGGACAGTGCATCGACCGGGGACTCCATTGTTCTACTGGGGGACTTCAACGCCCACGTGGGCAACGACAGTGACACCTGGAGAGGGGTGATTTGGAGGAACGGCCTCCCTGATCTGAACCCGAGTGGTGTTCTGTGATTGGACTTCTTTGCTAGCCACGGTTTGTCCATAACGAACACCATGTTCGAGCACAAGGGTGTCCATCAGTGCACGTGGCACCAGGACACCCTAGGTCGATGATCGACTTTGTTGTCATTTCATCTGACCTCCGGGCGCGTGTCTTGGACACTCGGGTGAAAAAAGGGGTAGAGCTGTCAACTGATCACCAGCTGGTTGTGAGTTGGGTCCACTGGCGGGAGAGGAAGCCGGAGAAACCTGGCAGGCCCAAGCGTATCATGAAGGTCTGTTCGGAACATATTGGCAGAGCCCTCTGTCAGGGGGACCTTCAACACACACCTCCGGGAAAGCTTCTCCCGGATTCTGGGGACATAGGCTGGGGACATAGAGTCCGAGTGGGCTTTGTTCTCGGCCTCTATTGTCGATGCGGCCCCCCGTAGCTGTAGTCGTAAGGTCTGTGGTGCCTGTCGTGGCGGCAATCCTCGAACCCGGAGGCGGACACTGGAAGTAAGGGATGCCGTCAGGCTGAAGAAGGAGTCAATAGAGCTTTGTCGGCTCATGGGACTCCTGAGGCAGCTGACGGGTACCAGCGGGCCAAACGTTCTGCAGCCTGGGCGGTAGCAGAGGCAAAAACTCGGGTTTGGGAGGAGTTCGGAGAGGCCATGGAGGAGGACTATCGGACGGCCTCAAAGAAATTCTGGCAAACTGTTCGGCGCCTCAGGAGGGGGAAGCTTCACCAACACTGTTTACAGTGCGGGTGGGGAGCTGTTGACCTCGACTGGGGATGTTATCGGACGGTGGAAGGAATACTTTGAATCCTCAATCCCGCCGTCATGTCTTCCGAGGAGGAAGCAGAGGCTGAGGACTCGGAGGCGGACTCATTCATCACCCTGGCTGAAGTTACTGAGGTGGATGGTAAGCTCCTCGGTGGCAAGGCCTCGGGGGTGGATAGGATCCGTCCTGAGTGTCTTAGGTCTCTGGATGTTGTAGGGCTGTCTTGGCTGACACATCTCTGCAACATCGCGTTGTGGTCGGGGACAGTACCTCTGGACTGGCAGACCGGGGTGGTGGTCCCTCTGTTTAAGAAGGGGGACCGGAGGGTGTGTTTCAACTATCAGGGAATCACACTCCTCAGCCTTCCCGGTAAGGTCTATTCCAGGCTGCTGGAGAGGAGAATTCGACCGATAGTCGAACCTCGGATTCAGGAGCAGTGTGGTTTTCGTCCCAGCCGGGGAACACTGGACCAGCTCTATACACACTTTATTAGGATTGTTGTAAGTTTTAAGATCTGGTGAAGACATAGACGTAATCAGAGGCTTGGAGTCCCTAAATGGATTTCTTAATTTTTTTCTGGTGAATGCTCATGAAAATAGACGGAGAACAGAGTCTGAAAATATGCACATACTGATACCGCCAACTGTAATGACTGCCCATCAAGGCAGGCTTCAATACAGTAAGACAACACATTCTACACCTGTTATCGCTTGGAATGAACTGGCAGTCCATTGATACCTGCTTAGGGGTGAGCTCTCGAACCCTGTACAGGCACAGGCAACGGCTTCGTGTTGAGTCTATAACATATACAACACTCTCAAATGATAATTTAAACGCAGTTGTTCGTGAAATTCTCCAGTCAACCACAAATGCAGGCAAGAGATATGTGCATGGGAGATTACGCATTCAAAGGTGAGACAGAGTCTGAAAGAAATTGATCAAGTTGGACGGTCCTTCAGAAGACGCCGCACAAAACGCAAATGGATTTACAGTGTTCCAAGCCCCAATCAATTATGGTAAGTTCCGACTTCAAGGTAAATCAAGAGGCAATCAGTAATGATTTTTTTTACAATTCACTTCAACAAGGCTAAAGTGTACTAAGCATGTACTTTATTGTTAGTCTTGAATTGTAATGCATTGAGATTTTTATAGCTACACAATACAGATAGAGGTTCACAAATTACAATATTGTTGAAGAGTTCATTCATAATGTCTGAAAAATATGTTCATGTATACACACTAAAATACTTTTGCATGAATTGCTGCATTCGAGAATTAGAGCCAATATGCATGTCACTGCTGCAGGTTGTTTAATAGCAGCTTTCAGTTCATCTGCATTGTTTTATCTCCACATCTGATCTTCCTCTTTACAATACCAATTAGATTCCCTATTGTTTTTTGGCCAGTCAAGCACATTAATTCCATAGAATGCATAACTGGCCTTATAAGTATTTCTATAACTAACAAATGATTAAAAAATGTGCAGCTAAGTGCTTGTTTGGTCTTAAGCACATGGGAAAATTCCTCACAAAGTGTAATTAATCTATATAATGTAACCTATGGGTTTCACTGTTATCTTGTATTACTGAAACTAACTTTTCAACAATATTCAACAGAATTAGGGGCCCCAGCCAGAATTAGTGAATTGTAAGAAAGGGGTCAACTGAGCAATCAGCTCGGCATGCGTGTGGTTTTGACACCTGCCTGACCTAGGGTGACCACCGGCATGAAACAGGAAAGGAGGACACTTGTGTCCAAAAAGGAGGACAAAGGCCCTAAAGTGAGGACACCTTGTTTTTTTTGTTTTTTTTTCCCTCGGGGAAAACAAAGAATGTGCACTGAGAATGTGCACTGCTCGCACATTCTGCATTTCGGATGTCGCGCACAGGAATTCCAAGCATTACTAGTCGCAATAGAATAATATTTTGTCTTTAGGGAACAAGGAGCAGACCACCCGGCTCATTGAGCTGAGGCGGGACTTGTTCCATAGCGCAGATGGCCATGCGGTCCACGGACTGCACTCAGGGCTGAGCGAGTATGCACCGCCTCGACTGCAGACTCGCTCAGACCACACTCCGAACCGTGCACTTTCTGAATTGGGAAACGGCGAACATCGCAGAGTAGCAAGTCTAAATAATTGGTGGGTATTTTTGACGATTTATGCAACGAAAGGAGGACAAAACGTAAAAAAGGAGGACACGTGACAGACGGCCAGAGAGACAGCTCTAAAACCGGACTGTCCGGACGAAATCCGGACGAATGGTCACCCTAGCCTGACCTAATGTGGTTGCTCTGTTTATAGTCTATTATTATGTCTTGGATGTATTTGTTTTCTCCCTCATAAATCACTCTCATCTATGTCTTTTAGGCATATTGACGGAAATCACAAGCTTATGAGATGGAGGATGGTGTTCCACGGCTGTGTGGATGGTTTCAGTCGAGCCATCATCTACATTGCTTGCCTTGATAACAACAGGGCTAGTAGCGTTTTGTCACTATTCATTGGAGGGATTCAGGCTTTTGGAATGCCATCCCAGGTTAGATGTGATCACGTGGAAAACACTGCTGTTGCCCGTTTCATGCTTTACAGGAGAGGTTTACATAGTGTTTTTATTGGCAGGTCTGTTCATAACCAAAGAATAGAAAGATTATGGACAGAGCTAAATCGAGTGGTGTCATTTCATTTTGCTAATGTTTTCAACTTTATGGAGGAGCATGGCATATTAGATTTACTAAATGAACTCCATTTATTTTGCCTTCATTATATTTTTTTTTGCCACGAATTCAAAGGGCTACCACTGAATTTCAAAACCAGTGGAATAACCATGGCCTTTCCACACAAGGAGGGCAACCCCCTCTCCAGCTCTAGCAAAGGGGAATAATTAACACTGCAGGAATACATAACCCAGGTATGAATGGAATTTGTAACATAGACAGTGCTACTGGTACAGCTTATCATAGACCATTTTCTGAGTCACAGACAAACAATTATGTTGTTGTCCCATCAGTTAACATTGCCATCAATGAGACAACAGTAGAATAGACTTCAGCAGACATTTGATCAATTTGAAAATTATCAACAATCATGGTATAGATTTGTTTCACAACGTTGTTCACTTTCTTGAGAGGCAGTCCTAAAAATAGGCGATATCAAGTAAATTCAGTACTCAATATCCTCAACAGCAACACTTTATTGAACGTTCAATAAAAACAATTAATTGTTGTAACGTTGTGGTGTTTTTATGTGACATGAAATTAACATTTCAGCACATTATCAGCACATCTCACCAGCACACCAGAAAAGGATAAAAGGACAAACACTCTTCGTAATGTAACAACCTGTAACAACAACCTGATGTGTGGACAACCTGTTTTTAAGCAAAGAACAAAAAAACAAAAAAAAGATTTTTACCTTCTACTTTCTTTTTGAAGTTTAACTTACAGTGGAGGGCCTTTTTTGAGCAATTGTCCCTAAAAAGACCTCTCCAAATTAAAATCATACCTGTTATTGAAGTATATGGATTATATACAAATGTTTGGTCTCTGTGTAAAGGGAACATTCTCTAGTTTTACCCTCAGCATTTACATTCACTCCAAATGTGATTGGAAAAAAGTTACACACCTTGGAACACCAAATAAAAAGTGTTTTTTTTTATCCTTGCCTAATTTTTTTGTAAATATAAAAGGTGTCTATAGCTGCTGTTCATAGCTGAGGCCTAAAATACACTATCTTTCAATACAATAAGTTGTTGACCACTCAAATTTCAAATTGGGAATCAATAGCTGTAAAAATAAACTTTTTACTCCACTTTTTGTTATACTTTGTCCAGGCGTTTTATACAGGGATCATGCCTTTATCCAAACCTATCCAAACCTATCCAAATTGGAAACATTTAGAAAACGTTTAATAACTTTTGACTCATTCAACCTACAGACATCATTGAGGGCTCTACTGAAAGCTTACAACTAGAGGAATCCATTTCTGCACACAAGGTCACTATATTATGTCCCTGAGAATTACATTCTATAAAAAAGTTTTTTCAATCAAAAATAGACCAAACAAGTGTTGAAAATGAAAATATGTATTGAAAAAGTCTATGACACTGCACACTGTATACATTTTCAAAAAAACATGGACACTAAACGTTCCACACATATTTACAGGTATTTACACACTAAGAGTCTGGTGTGTGCCACAGATTGTAGCAGTCCCTTGTTTGAATAAAGCAGAGTGCAGTGTCACAGGTAGAACATTTTACAGCTGTCTTTGACTGACATCTTCTACACTTCAGCCTGCCATTTGTGCGGTCACCACTGCTGCCCATCCATTCTTTGTTGCTCCGGTCGTGGTAGGGCTCCTTATCTGCAGTTGGGCTTTATTGGTACACAGTGATGACACTAGTAAGAAAAACACAAAAATATAATAGGAAATAAGCTCAAAATATGCTTTCTAAAATGTTATTTTCAAAGATCAAAGTCAGCTTTATTGTCAATTCTCCCATATGTGTTCAACATACAGTGAATCGAAATTTTGTTTCTCTCTGGCCAAGTAGTGCAAAAACACAGTGTGCAAAATACAATAAAGACAAAACAAAAACTATCTAAGACAAAAATCTAAATCTAAAAACTAAAATCTATTCTTATTTATTTTCTTATTTATTTTATCTAAACACCCAATAAATAATAGTAGGTCTATTTTACAAAAAGTGATCTAAATGCAGAAAAAAAATCTAACGTTTATTGTTTTATTTTTATTCAAATACTACATCAAATACATAATAAAATGATACTTACACATCCAGAAGTACATCCTTCATAAACATCGCCTCCTCCACACAGCCCATATGTTTCCTGATTCTCCACCTCCGACTACTCCAGAGCTGAAATCTGCAGCCTCCAAACTTAAATATTTTCTCTTTCCAGTCCTTTTAGCCATATTTTCAATCAAGGAAACTCAAATCAACAGCAAAGGCGCAAGACGCATGGCGCTGCGTAAACTGCGCGTAAATTACGCACAGTTTACGCACGGACCGCAATTTCGCGTTACGCAGCTGCTCCACGCAGAACTTGTTGTGAAAGGCCTAACAAACTATATGTCTCCCTGTTCAGCTCCTCATTGGCTGTTCGCCTGAACTGTCAATCATCCTGTGTAACCTAACTTGTTGACTCAGCAAGGGTGGAACTCTTAGGATATATGTAGCGGTGCGCTACACTTGATTGGACTATTATAGCTCTAGTGCAGCCAAGACCGCTCCTTTATGGCAAGTTTAAGTTTCTATTTGAAGGTTACCCTTTTGTTTAGCTGCTGCAAGCGCGGTTTTAGTGAGGAAAGTTATATTTTGCTTGATTTAGGCTAAAGAAGTGGGAAAAAAACACTGGCGCTTATGTAAGTTAGGAAGGCTTTCGCGATCGTATTGGATCTAACACATGTTTTGGACTAAATTGTTTTACTGGATTTTATTCGCTGGATCCTTATGGACAAATTGAGGACAAGCTTATCGTGAAATACAGATGTCTGACCTGTCCAGAGCCTTCAAAGGTAAGCGAAGTAACAAACCTCCTTTTGTGCTTTTCCGTATAAAAGCCCCATGTGCTCGGGGAGTGGTTGTTGTGCAGGGAAATGAATTGCATAGTCAAAAAGAGGAGACTGTAAGGTTTCATTTGATGTGTAGAGTGTCATGATACACGTTCGGGAATGTGTGCTCTTATATGGAAAGAAAAAAAAAAACAGTGAAAGGGACCGTGCACGGGCCGGTCACAGCGTAAGAGGTTTAAAACATTCTAAAAAACGGAACTCTTAGTTTTTGCCCACTTCTTACAGTACAAGATTATATAATGCTTCATAAACATTAGATGGTTATCATAATACTTCATAAGCATGGCTGGCCAAAAACTAAGCAATGCATAACACAGATAAGGTTAGCAACTTGTTTAAACACAAATATCAAAAAACATGTCAAACACTGACATTTAAAGATTCGCTGGAGTGCAGATTTATGGTCTATTATTTTAAATCTGAACTTGACCTGTACTAATTGCACAAATTAAGCAAGACCAAAGCCATAGGTATTATCCAAAGCAAAGTCCATGTTTTGTTGAAAATCAGTGCATGATGTGTGAAGGGGTAACTTTAAGCAATTGATGCATGTGTTTGTGATGGGTAGTTTATACATTGGGTCTGTGCCATGCTCTTGATGCAGAAATTCGATTGATGGTCATGGAGAAAAGCCACGCGGGAGGATCCTACTAGCTCCTGTGGCAAAGATCAAGATGGATGCCAATTTTTCATTTCCATGTGCTATAATTTAAAAAGACAAAAAAAGAACAGACAGCAATTACATCAACAGTCATGCATCTCTACTCAGCTTTTATGCTTTATGACCTGATCAATACATTATTAATTGTTAAATATATTAATTATAATTGGTATATTAATTAAATCCTAACTGGACGAGTATTAGTTCCAAATATTGTTTGGCAGATATCAAAACTGAGTGGTAAAATAATACAGGAAGAACACAAATTTTGTCTTTAAACTTGAACTATTGTAAATGAAATTGTTATATAAAAAGCAATGAAACAAGTAGTGATCGAGTACCACTGGTAAGGGGGGGGGTACCCACAGTTTCAGGCTATACAACTATACAAACTCTATTCTCACTTGTCCCAATCAACTTGCAAAAAAATACATAAAATATATGTATTAACCTTCTGCATCACTTAGATAGTCACGCCAAAAAGGAATGACAGCATCGACTGCCATCAATTTATTGGTACCCGCTGCAGATCACTGAATGATGAAGAGGTCGTCAAGCAGGTCTGAGTTCAGGGTAGAGGGCATCCAACATAGAAGGGGACAAAAACTGTCTGGGTAAGCTTGAATTTTGTCCAGCACTCCAAGGGTTTTGAGCCCATCGCAAAATCTGTTTGAAAAAAAGGACTTGCTTACTTAAATGGGACTGTGTCAAATGCGATCCTTCCACAACTCTACTGTTCTCGTCTGTAACAAACACAGCACACGGGCTACAGCTTGGCTGTATGGTATAGATGGATTATTTATTTAGAAGAAGAAGAAGAAGAAGAAGAAGAGACTTTATTGATCTCACACTGGAGAAATTCTTCTCTGCATTTTAACCCATCCTATATGTATGTATATATATATATATATATATATATATATATATATATATATATATATATATATATATATATATATATATATATATATATTAGGAGCAGTGGGCAGCACACTTCTGCGCCCGGGGACCATCTCCATGATCTTCTTGCTTCGGTTTGGTCAGGACCTAAGCTGGAGGATTTTACCTATGGTGCATGTTTTGGGTTGATGGGGGAAACCGGAGTGCCCGGAGGAAACCCACCCAGACACGGGGAGAACATGCAAACTCCACACAGAAAGGCCCAGGCGACCCGGGGATCGAACCCAGACCATGCATGCAAACTCCACACAGAACACACACAGAATGGCCTGGGCGACCCGGGGATCGAGCTTCTTGCTGTGAAGCGTGAGTGCTAGCCACTCAGCCACCGTGCCGTGTATTTATGAACATAGCGAGTGCGTGTGCAGAAAGCGCCGCTGTCTGTGCGGTTCACATGAAGTTACAACAGCGCTGTTGTCAGTGCACTAAAACAGTTTATCACCATGCGATAAAATAAGTTATGATGCTAAATTAACATTAGTGAGTGGGATACTTGTTATTGACCCACATGCATTAAATGCTGGTGAGTGTGTAAATGACGAGAAGAAACGTCTCAAACGTCAGTAGCTGGACATCCACTCATACCTGATCTATACACCTATCCCTCCCGGGAGAACCTGAAATCTGCTGAATTCCTATGAGACACTGACATGACACAAAGAGGACAGTGGCTCTTTCTGCAGGAGACATGCGCTGTAGAGCGCCAAGTGACATAAGCCGTGTCTCAATTCGCAATATGTACAGTATGGAGTGTGGTTTAACGATGCATACGTCACTTCCGGCTGCGACAATTGCTGTCACATTTTTTTTTGTTCCATGCGCAGTTAACATGTGGTCTGAAAACCGCAGTCGTTTCCATGGAAATCAGGGTGTGAATCAACTGCGTGAAGATGCACACTTCGCGTCATATATCAGTCATATATCCCAGCATGCACCGCACGCTACTTCTTCTGCGGGAGAAAATGGAGTCGGTGGCTGCATCTGGTAGTTGCGAGACCTGTCCCATTTTGCTGATGCCCATGCGGTCCGTGGACTGTGCAAGTATGCAAGTATGCACAGTCCTGAGCGCAGTCTGAGTACCCTTAAAACCACACTCCGAACTGTGCCCACTGCGAATTGAGACACGGCTAATGTGTTTGCTCTAAGGCTAGCCTGTGTTTAACAGTCAGTTATCATATGGCATTAAAGTGATTAATGAAATGTATGTTCAACATCATATAGCCTATATTTTATAAAATAACATGCCATGTTTGTTATACTCACCTTTTCCTTGTTCTGGTACGCCAGTTGCCGAAATGTTGCTCTGTCTCATACCTCAAGCTAGAATCTGATCCTCAGGTAATCCAATTCAATAATCAGAATTTTTGTCACATCAGGAACAACTTAAACATGAATGCTGCTAAACCGTATTTCTATTCCATGATTATTTCCACATTAACCACTTGGTCTCTTGCCTGCCCCACAACACTTTAAACCAAGGTCTTCAACAGGGGGGTCGCGACCCCCCTAGGGGTCGTGGAGGTACTGCAGGGGGGTCGCGAAATCTTTTGATTTCACTTTAAAATAATATAATTTTATATTTTATAGTGTAAAATACAGTATTAACCTGTGTATTATTTCCTTGTATTGGATGTACCATAACAGAGTAGCAATGTTTATACATGACACTAAGCTCAATTTAATATAAAACACAATTCTATACCGTATATATATAGTAGGGGGTCCCTGGCCCAGTTCGCCATCTGTTTGAGGGTCCCTGGCCTGAAAAACGTTGAAGACCCCTGCTTTAAACCATTAAAAACCTCTATAAAAGAGGTCGAAAAATCCTTGATTAAAAAACAAAACAAAAAACATGTCCCACCACCACTGTCACATTCTGAAAACGCATAGGCTTTTGGACTTAAGCAACATCGTCAACCTTAAAAGGTTCTACACTCCCTCACACCACCACCGTTAAAGGAGTACATCAGATGCAAAGACAATTCAGAAAGGGCCATGCGAGCCATCACCAGGGGTGACCTGGTCATACCCCACAGATGGATGACCTTTGGTCAGAATGTGTTATCTGTTCAAGATGGGAATCACCTCTTTTAAAGCTCAAATGAAAAATTGGTTATGGTCAAACCAAACATGTCCTCATGTATAGTTGCACTGTGATTGATCTTCTGTGGAAACATATCTGCATGTATTGAAGGTGTGGCCAAATTGAGTGCAAAATAATGGGAACAGTGCAATGATTGGACTGTGCAATATTTTGGACTGTGCAGTGATGGGAACTGTGCAGTGGAATGTGCAATAATGGGAACTGTGCAATGAGTGGAGTGTGAAATATTTTGGACTGTGCAGTGATGGGAACTGTGCAGTGGAGTGTGCAATAATGGGAACTGTGCAATGAGTGGAGTGTGCAATATTTTATTGTTTGGCCCCCTGTGACCTCAGCCCTTTGAGACAATGGATGGAAATTAGCCTTAGGCTACAATCAGGTGTGTTTACATTCATGTTGTGTCATGTTTGTCCATTAACATGCTCTGTCCCAATCAAATAAATAAATAAACAAGCAGGTGACGGACCCCAAACCAAAAAGGTACATAGTGCATCTTTAAACTATAGGCACTTTATAATGCCAGTATAAACCTACTTCTTTGCCCAAACTATCCAGTAGAAACAGTTCACAACTTTCCCCCTCTTTGCATGGACTAGTGACTGGTGTTCTGTTCCACCCTTGGATCTTGGCTCACTCTTGGCGCAGAGGCAGATGGTCATGGTCGGTGAACCTTGTCAGGACGGCCCGCAGCGCTGCACTCCCGTGTCAGCACTTACTTAAACTAATGACCCCATCGCTGGGAGCTGGAAGCATGCCACAGAACACCAGAATAGGAGCCCCACAGAATCTTCTGGGAATTTTCAACTCAATGGTCTGCATCCGGAACATCTCCCCTGCTCCCTGTTGCCCGTGGCGATCAACATGCCTGGTAATTGCTTCTGCCACTTCACCCCATGTTAAATGACTTTTATTAATCAAATTTCTCTATTCAGCTCATTGGTCAAGGTTGAGTGTTACGTTAGATATGGTAAATGTGATGATTGGCGGTCCCCATGTGTCCGCCTGTCATGTGTTGTATTTTGATGGCCTCTAACGATGTCATCTACATAATAACCAAGCCATTAAGTATTACTGATTGAGGCGTACCTGATTTTCTTTTATTCTTGTTAATAGGAATGCTCTTTACATCATGCACTATATAATAAAAACAGCTAAATAGAAAAAAAAAAGAAACTATAATGTATAATCTATGAATTTTATAAAACATTTTATCAGCTAATGCGGAAGATACTAGCATGGTCAACTTTTCACCTTTCAGATACATAGTTACTAAGAATCTTTATAAACAACAACATATACATTCAATTTAATTTGATACATTTATATAAATTGATATGTATTATATTATGTTTTGTATGCTGCATGAAATACAAATTTCCTTCGGGATAATAATGTATTGATCAATCATGGGAAACCAACTACCTGACACTATTCCAGACACTAGATTTTCTGTCATGGTGCATAAAAAAGTGACATAAAAGCCAAAAGAAGGGGTATTAATGCATAACATATTTAGAGCACCATTTTACCTTTTATTGTTCTGATAATGCTATACTCACTGAAAATGTTTCACTTTTGTTTCGCCCCATGGTAAGTCACACCCCCTTTATAGTGCAATCACATTACAATGAGCATGCATTTTGCTCATGAAACTACTGCACATCACATCAGGTTTTTCAAGTTGTAGTTGTTTTGTAT
The DNA here is from genome assembly GCA_036785185.1 of Paratrypauchen microcephalus. Lineage (NCBI taxonomy): Eukaryota > Metazoa > Chordata > Actinopteri > Gobiiformes > Gobiidae > Paratrypauchen > Paratrypauchen microcephalus. The sequence continues at coordinate 1,101,883 of JAVJIX010000196.1, forward strand.
CCTGCTATTGTATATTTATCGAGAATTGTCACAAGCATTGTACAGAATCTTACAGTTAACTGTAAGGAGATTCGAGTAGGGCCCAGGACAGATTGCTAGATTACTTCAGACATATATGGATGACAACCACTTCAGGTATATGTTTGAGGCAACAAAATACTTAAAAGTAGGCAGAGATGCAGAAATGCAAACTATCACAACACCATTCCAGACAGTTGGTTCTGCATCATGGTGCAATATCACAGCACCAGAAAGAACAAAGTGGGTGGGGCTAAAAGTTTGAATTAAAATATGTTCCTAGCACATGGTTTAAAATCAGGTACAGGGTCTTTAAGTTAAAGTACTTCAAAATAACATTACTCGACTAGAAGTACAACGCTGTGGTCCAGGAAATCAATCAAGCAGGAGTAAGAAAGTATTTGGGGAAACAACTACTTAAGTAAGAATAACTTCAGAGTGTCAACTGTCAACTGATTTATAATTGCAAATGTTTGCACATAATTCAGAATAGAATTAATGTTTAAAACATAAATTGCATATAATTAGATATGCAATTTATGTTTTAAAAATTAATTCTAAAATATCTCAGACCTATAAATATATATATCAGACTCTTTCCCCAAATACTTTTTTACTTCTACTTGAGTGATTTCCTGTACTTCTGCTTGAGTAATATTATTTTTAAGTACTCTAACTTAAACAAGTGGTGACGAGGTCATTTGTGGTTGGTTATAGGCTGTGAAGGTGTTTATTGAGTTTGAATTTTAGATTTGAAGGAGGTGAGTGGTGAGTGTTCCAGAGGTTGGGGGCAGTGATGGTGAAGGTTCAAGGCCATAGAGTGTATGGCTAGCAGTGTTGGGCAAGTTACTCAAAAACTGTAATGCACTACTTATTACTTGTTACTGTCATTTTAAAGTAATGTCTTACATTACAATATTACTCTAAATAAAAAGTAAGGCATTACACTACTTTTGCATTACTTTAGTTACTCTCGCCAAAATGACTGGAAATAAGGATTTGGCAATCTTGGAGATAATTTTTCTGAAAGCGGGCGACTCTACCGTGGAGAGTGGCAGCATGTCTTCCACAATATACTCGGCAACGAGCCTTCTCACCTCTCGTGGCTGGAGATTCTCTGGTCGGGTCAACATCAGTTTCGGCTGCTTTGTTGGGGTTGTATCGTTCCCTGTCCCATCCCCTCCTTTCCTGACTAATTTCGTGGTGCTATGGCACCTCTGCAAGTGCTTCGTCAAATTGCTTGTACTGCATTTCGACGTGGAAAGAGGTTTGGGATTCACACACAGTGTGCATTTAACTAAAATGTTCTTGGAGTCCTTATTTTGAACGAAGTAAAAGTAGTGGGCGTATGCCCATCTTGAAAAGGAGCTAGCACTATCCGATTCTTCTGGTTCTGTCATCCTTTGTCAGTCTGGGTGTTCGAGACAAAGTAAAAGGAAACGGAATGGTCTGCTCAGACTTTTATATCACTAGCTGATCTCACGGAACTTTGTATGAAATGTAATGTTCTGCGCGAAAACGCAAAACCCACAAAAACAAAGCAGGTTAAAAATGCATTGTAATGTGCGTTACTGGCATTGTAATGAGTAATATATTACTGATTTTCTTCCTTGTAATGCGTTACACCAAAAAGTAATGCATTACAGTAATTAATTACTATTAGTATTAATTAGTTACTCCCAACACTGATGGCTAGCCGTCACGTTCCACATAGGAAGTGTTCATTGACTGTTTCCAATTGACTTAACCCCTTTCTCTGCAATTATTCATTCATTCATCTTCTTCCACTTTTCCATTTTCTGGGTCATGAGGGGAGCAGTCCAAGCATGCACCAACCTCCATGAACCCTCGGGGTGGATTCACAGGAGGACGGCTCACGTCATAATGTATCTTCTGCCATGGGCAGAGGTGGGGTTAAGTGTCTTGCCCAAGGGCAGCACTCATCTGTGGGAGCTGTGATCACACACGGTTAACCTGTCAAGAGCGGGATTCGAACCGCCAACTCCTGGATCACTAGACAAACACTCTACCAACTGAGCTACTGCCGCCCCAGCGGAAGGCCGTTTCTTTTTTTTTTTTTTTTTACTCACTCACAAACCTTTTTCAACCATAAACCTATAAGAGAGTAGTTTAGTCATGCATTAGCTAAATCTGGTACAAATCATCTTTCTTTTTTTTAGAATTTTACATGGTCCCAATATATCAGCCAATATGTCAGTCAATCTCTAATTCAAAGCTAACGAGTGAGCTATTCTAAACACGTCACTCATGGAGCATCAGCGCCATTGAAGGGGCTTGATTAAAATTTATGAGAATTCATGAGGCATACAAATATTTGAATGTGTTTGAATTATGGAGCAATGGACAGGTCACCTGTTAGTAAAATATCCCTGACCTTTGGGTTTATTTGTAAAGGTCAAACTGCTTCATTCATTAAAAAGAACATTTGCTCTGGAGCACGCTGGTGAGCTGCTAATCACCAGGTACATTACATTATGCAAGTGAAAAGCCACTCAGGGATTAGTTAGAGATGTCTGAAATGAACTGAATGATTTGAATTTGACATTTGAGAATTTGTCCCCATTAAAACAATGACCATTTGAAATATGCCACTGATTTCATTATGGTTAAAATCTGTTCAATTTGTCATCAGTTATTTCAGTAGTCATTTTCAAAGCAGAATATATTTAAATATTCTGCTTTAACATTTCTGGTGGAGGGTCTGTTGTTCTGTGGAGTTGGTATGCCTAATTGAGACAGCTCTGCCTAGATAAGCTATCTTGATACCTGCGTTATATAACATGTGTATAGCAAGTATTAAGCTATATAATGATTATAGCTTAATGTAATATAATGATTAAGCTTATCATTATATTACAACTAGTGCTAAACGATTTGGTAATTGTGTTTTTTCTGACAAGCCTTGTGATTACAATTAGATGGGTGACTTGTGTTATAATAATAGGACCCCAGTTCACATTTTAAACCATATGTAAAAGGGCATAGCTAACCTGCCAGCCACCGCATTCCAAATAGTTAGTGAGCATGGACACACTTCCGACTCCCTCGTCTCTGGCTCCAATTCACTTTATATTGGAAAAAAAAAAAAGAGTTATTCACGGATTCTGAAAGTTCTGAAAGCTTTCCAACGATGCCTTACACATGGAAATCTGAGAACATTGAGAAGAATTTGTGGCCATTTGAAAGTATGCACATAACAAAACAATGAGCTAAGAAAAGCTGTGTTGAAGATAGGGTTGTGGAGCAGAAAGGTGCTCATTTGCGTGACATTAAGATAAGCCTATCACTGACAGCAGCAGATGAGAATTAGAAGGTACTTTGTTAAAATGGACATGCTTTTATAGCAAAAAGCCCATATAATCATTCAGTAATTCAATAATACACAGGATAATATGTTAAGTCAAAGCCAAAAGGAGAAATTCAATTTGTCACCTGGACAAAAGTTTATTTGATCGAATACGTTTCCACTCCTTTGAGAACACTGAGGTACAGATCTTGGCCAGAGAAAAGAACTGATTTGAGAGGGGAGTTAAAGAGGTTATTTTTGTCAAGAAAGAGAATCCTTCCTTGAACAGAAATGGAGGTCTCAGACATAATTTGCCTCCCATCTATAACTCTATCCTCAAACCTAAATCAAAACAAAGAAAGAAAATAATAGGGCTAGCCAGGTCAGGTCTACAGGTGTGAAAACAACCATTATGGCCCTGAATGGCTATGCTAACCAGACCCCACACTCCACTTCCACTACATACTGAATAGGCCTACCTAACTAACAGAAATTGTAGACAAATAGGTGTGATAGTTTCATAGTAATTTCATTGTAGTTAGCTCCTCCCTGCACCCAGTTATAAGCAGTGTCCACCAGCACTCTAGCCAGAACTGAAGAAGTAGCTTGGATGAGCTGCAAAACGTATTTGACCAAATAAACTTTTGTCCAGTTGACAAATTGAATTTCCCCTTTTGCCATGCATTCTATCTGGACAACTTGAGGGATTCTACAAACATGTTAAGTCAAAGTCATAAAGGCAGAATAAGAAATACACATAATGAGTCACCTGACTGTATGTATTCCGTTCCTCACTCTTATGAAAAAAAAAAAAAAAAAGCACTGTATAACAGGAAAATTGCAGTTTTTTCATGTCCAAAATGCTGCATTATGCAGTGCAATGCTTTAAAATGTAGTATTTTTGGTAGTCTATTTGAATAAGATGTAATATGATGCTAATGTTGACAATTACACAAGCCCCCTGCTTTCAGCTAAATATCTCCCTTTGATGTAGAAATAATATGACCACACTGTGAGTGCAGCACCCTGACTCACTAGCCTTGAGCCTCTCGATGGTTCTTTCTTTCCATGTAACAAAAATAAAGAGTCTTGCGCAAGATCAAAGGATCAAAGTACAGCATAGCAACGTAGATATAACATAGAAAATGGCTGTAACACATCCCGGCCCCCTTCAAATTTAAAATTTAGAGCCATTACATTTCTCAAAATTTTTTCTTCAAATAATTTAAGTATTCTTGTCTCACTTTTCTTTTACATTGTGTAAATATTTTACACAATTTATAGTGCATATTGGACATGTGGTAAGTCCCTCTCTTCTTCATTCTTCACCCTGCAATAGACACAATTTAGTTATGGGTCTTTTTACAGTACTCGTCTTCGTCTGGACTTCAGCACTGCGGACCATCCCTTTGGAGTCTGGCATGACCTTGGTGATTCTGCCTAACATCCAGGAATTTCTTGCCAGGGATGGGTCAACGACGAGGATGACGTCTCCGACTTTAAAGCTTCTCTTCGGTCCAAGCCACTTTTGCCGCTCTTGTAGCAGTGGCAAGTACTCTCGGGTCCACCTCCTCCAGAACAAGTCCGTCTATTTTTAGGTCTATTTTAAAATTATTTAAGCCATTATTTAATATCTTGTTTAATTGCATGCTACTTTTTCCTGCTGTTCTTGATCTGTGTGTTGCAACACTGGAATTTTCCCACTGTGGGACTAATAAAGGCATATCTTATCTTATCTTATCCAATACCGTTGTCTTAATCTTGCCAGGACATGATTTCTGCCCCCGTGTCCTGTTTCCAGATGGACGTGGTGGAGAATAAGGTGGGTTATTTTGTGTTGCGTGAAAAGTCCCTCAGTCGTCCAGGTAGAATCCATGATAACATTATTTTGTGTTGTTTATTCAGAAGAGCATGGTGTTTGGCTTCCTCACCTGTTGGTGACCTGTTGATGCCCCCGACTCTCAACACCCCATCTTGTAAATATGGATCCAATTTAGAAATTGAAATTGAAAGAAATTGTTTCTTTTCACGTGAGACTTCCCTTGCTGTAAAACTTATTTCTTCAGCATATGTTTGTTGCTGGCTGTATTTGTTGAGCTGTCATCTGCATTGATCTCTTCTGGTGTGTGATCTTGCTTTGCGACGTGCAAGATAGCAGGATGCTTATAGGAACAGTCAGGGCAGGAGCTCTTTTTCTTACAGTCCTTAGACATATGGCCTGGCGTAAGACAGCCAAAACAAAGCCCTTGAGATTTCAGGAAGTCAGTTCTCTCCTTCAAAGGCCACTCTTTAATCTTGTTGCACACGTTCAGCGCATGGTTTCTCTTACAGTATAAACAGGGACTTTGGAAGGCGCTGGCTTTACTGCTGGTGCTTTCTTCTCTAATTGGTGTTTACCGGCGTTTTTATCAGCAGCAGTCACAGCGAAGCTTCTTTCTTAAGTTGGCTTTCCTTTTTGCATTTGTCTGTTTATCGGTATCTGAGATGGCGTACACAGCATCTTCGAATAATGGGGCATTAATGGCTCTGGCTTCATAGTGCACGAAGTCCGCCAGATCATGAAACATGACTCGTCGTTTCCTTTTATCTTTAGTCTTGAACGCAAAACTACCCCATTTCCCTCTTAGCCTGGGTGGAAGCTTGGATACAATGGACCTTATGTTGACGGTATTATTCATGGCATCCATGTAGTTCGCGTCATCCACTGAGTTACGACCCCATCAAAAACAAGGCGTTCATTGCCCTCTTGTCCTCTGGCTTTATCGGCGGCCATTCCATAGCCTTTTTGACATAGGCATCGGATATCGTCAGTTAGTCACCGTAAAAACGGTCAAGCAATGCTCTCGCTTCTTTATATGCCCCCTCTGGCCTCAGGTTCTCACAGCTGCGAACAAGCTCAAGTGGCTCCCCTCTCGTAAACTGTTCAAGATAATACAGGCGGTCTTGATGACTATCTGTTCTGCGATCAGTGACGTACTCGAAGGCTTTTATAAAGGATCTGTATGTCAGAGGATCTCCTTCAAACACTGGTATGTCCTTTGGAGGCAATTGAGTCAAACCTTGATGATTGACGATCAACTTCAATACCTCACGCAGGTCTTCACCAGAACCGGAATTCTGAGCATTGTCAGTCCTTTGCCTTGTTGGAGATCTTCTTCTGACTGAAGAAGATCTCCATGGAGGGACTGAAGTGAGACAACTGGCTCAGCTGCTCTAGACCCGACATCATGCAAAGGCTTATCAACTCTAAGTAAACGATCGGTGTCTACTGAGCTCCTAGAGTCAGCAACAGACCCTGAGCATCTTCAAACTGATCGTAAACTCTTAATTGGGCACTTGAAGCTGCAAGCTCACTTTCTATCTGCCGCAGGTACATCCTTTTTTGCTCCTCCTCTTGCTGCAAGCGTATCCTTTTTTTGCTCCTCCTCTTGCTGCAAGCGTATCCTTTTTTGCTCCTCCTCTTGCTGCAAGCGCATTTCTTCTTGCTGCAAGCACATTTCTTCTTGCTCCAGCTCCTGCTTCTTGCTCATAGTCGCTGCTCTTGCTAACAGTGCCTCACGTTCTGCTTTGAGTTTTAACCGCACCGAACTAGCGTTGGAACGTAGAGATGTGCGACTCGTAGCTGAATTAACCCTAGAAATACTATCCTGTGGTTCAATGGCATCTTCCTCTTTAACTGAGTCTTTTTGCATTTGCAATCCATTCCTTGTTTTATGCATGAATGCTGTTAATTCCTCACATTTACTTTTATATTTCTCCTGATCAACCTTTTATTCATCTTCACTCAAGATCTCCCACAATTGCTCAGTGAGGCGTTTGTACAATCCAAAGTATCTTTCGAACTTAGGCAGAGCTTCCCATTTTACATTATCAACATCTTGTTTCGTTTCTATGTCTTTTCGTTGCTTGGCTAGCTGTGACAAGACTCCCCTTCTCTCGTTTTTTAATTTCTTTACTTTCTGCTCCATAGCTCTCTTTTGGTCAGAGAGAGGATCAGCATTTGCTCCTGACATCATGTTTCTCGTATACATCCTTAAACTGTGACAATTCCACGAATTTCCTACAGCTTCTAACTTTTCCTAAAATTCACCCACACTCGGGAAAGGAGTTATTGAATGTGTCCTTAGGGCATGTACTTCAAATTTCCGGTAGCTAGCAGACTAATAGAACTGAGAAGAGAATTGTCAGACCTGACCCAGGGAATGCTTGCTTCAGCCGTAGATGGAGTCTCTTGCTGGTTTCAGTTGGTTCTGTCTTCAGCCAAGTCTCCTGACTTGATGCCTAGTCTTTTGACTTTGATGTGAGTGCAGAGTCTTGAATCCAAAGTTTGTCTTTTCTATCTTTATTAAAGTGAAAGTCATACAGAGTGGAAAAAAAGAACAACAAAAGAAACAAGAAGGAATTTTAAAGGGATATGCCACCCCCAGGTCAAATTTGGGCATCTCCCCACAGTCCAGAGACTAAAATAAGTGATGGAAAGCGTTTTCCTGCTCACCCAGCCATTGTCCGAGTCTGTCGCCACTGACCGCCGCGGTATCTGCAGCTACTCCGCCTTAGACTGGAGTCTAACGTCGCCAGAGAAAGATTTCGGCCAAAAGGAATTAATTTGCTCGATGCTTTTCCCAATTACTTTCTGTGTAGTGCACATTCATATCGAGTGCAAATAAATGTGCAAATCAACACGGAGAGCTTGCCTTGGTCATTTTGGGTGGGAACTATTTTTCAGTGCGGAAGGACATGGCCGAATCACGCAGCACGCTGCCAGGGGAATCCCAGTTACGCACCGGGAAGGGAGTTCCCCTGTTGCACAACGTGGTGCGTGATTCGGCCATGTTCTTCCGCACTGAAAAATAGTTCCCACCCAAAATGACCAAGGCAAGCTCTCCGTGTTGATTTGCACATTTATTTGCACTACCTTACACCTCAACTCGGCCGAAATTAGATCAAGGATTAAAGATTAAAGGTTAATGCGCAAAATCAGAGGATCAGCGTACAGCATAGCAACACATAGCAACGTAGATATAACATAGAAAATGGCTTTAACACACACAAAAGCAGAATTAGTATTTAATCTTGTCCTAAAGTCTGTAGTGTCAAAGTTTAGAGGCACTTTAGTCACCCCATAAGAAAGAAATGTGTTCCTGCAAACATCATCGGGCACACTTACTTTTTTTTTTATTCACGTTTCCTGACACTGTCTTTCGGCAGCAAAAGAATCCAATTGCATTCTGTACATAAGGTGTGGAGAAAGTTTCTGGCTGAACCTGTCCCGAGGAGAGATTTCTCCTTCCTTCTTACTTAGCATTTACAATCAAAACATTACATCTTTACATGCACCTACGCAGCTTACGTATTCACGAGGTCCTAGCACACAGCTGATTGGCAGAAAAGAAAACAAGAGTGCTAATCATCACGTAAATGGTCAGTAGCGCCAGTATGGTAATTATGGTAATTTACACACACCCCGATTTTTTTTCCCAAAAAACTAGCCAATTTCAAAGACAAAATGTATACTTTTAAAGCAACCAATGCTGTTATGTGAAACATGTGTATAGCAAAAAAAATGCTTCTAATGCGATTTTCTCCTGTTCGCTCTGTCCAAGTTGTAGCGGCTTTTGCTGTGTTCGGTCACATAATTTCGGTCACATAATTTCGGTCACATAATTTTTTTCTTTTAAGCTATGAACTTTAATAACAGACAAATCAGCCTTCTTCTTTTCCTTAGGTTGTTAGCAAAAGGTTTGATTGACAGCATTGCTAAATGCTCACTCCTTGCTAAGCCAGCAGTGGTTTGAAGGGGCATTGTCTTCAGAAACTTTGCTCCAGATTGGTGGCCATGATACTCATGATTGGAATTCTAAATATGGAACTTGGCTCTAAATTTGCCCCTATGACTGCCAGCCTCAATTAGCTTCATTTGACTGGAGCCGAATGCTATGGGTGACGGTGATGTCACACTCACTTAGTCCACTTCTTCGGCCGTAATGAAATGCGATCGCACTCATCTCGAGACCAAGACCGGTGTTGAGTACTACAACACTACTATCTACCCACACTACCTTGGCGATTGACTGGTAGATCGCGATCGACGTATTGGGCACCCCTGACTTATGGTGTATTTTGGGGTTAGTGCTAGATAGTAGGATCCTGAGGCACAAAACCACTCATTTCCTCATTGTAAACCTTAGCCATAACCTTATTTATAACCCTATTTCTGAAAATCATTCTTTTTAATGACCAGTCACAGCAGACCGTCTCTCTGGACCAGAATATTAAGACAGCACCAGCCAAATAATAAACGCCACATGTTTCTGGATTAGGACCTATCAACTCCTTAGTTACATTAACTCAACTCGCACCTGTGTGTCTCATGAAATGTTATTGCTTTTTGAATTCCTGGAATGTTCCACAACATGGCACTAAACAGATCTATCTCCATGGAGACAAGTAGGTGATGGCACCAGTCTAAGGGTGTTTTCACACTTGGTCCCTTTCAGCGTTTAAAGCAATCTCAGATCGCTAACTGAGCATTATAGGTTTATATGTGAACACTCTAAGCGCACTCAGACCCCTTTAAAACGAACCGAACTAAGACCATCTCGAGAGGTGGTCTCAGTACGGTTCGCTAAAAGGTCCGCGGTACGGTTCGCCTAACCTGCGCAGTGTGTACACATAACGCTCCGGGTTCACTTCGCCTTTTGTGCAGTGCACCACCACGAGCCGGTGAGCCAAGAGCCGGCAAGAGCCAATCATAGGCCGAACTGCGCTCAAGCTTCCAATCATGTTGCAGCATAATTCCGCACCGATCGCGCTCCCGCCAATTATGATGATTACCGCTGTTGTGTTTGCGCCTGTTCGCCGATCAGCTGTGAGCGAGCCGCGTGATATTTACGCGGCATTTCCAAGAGAAGAAGAATCCTTAACTTGCTACGTTAATGCTACGTAAGAAGGAGCTCTCACCTCGGGACACGGGATAAGTTCGAGATATGTCCTTTTCTCGGGAGCTCCGGATTATTAAAGACCGTGACACGTGCATACATGGATACCGTTCTTATGGGTGAGTCATATCAGATTTTTTCTGCATCTATTAAACCAGGACTAAACCAAGACTAAACCAGGTCTAAACCAGGTCTCAGAGCTCTAGAGAAGCTACAGTGTGAACAGAAAGAGGCTCCATCAGAGCTTAAGTGGACCAGAAAGAGAACTCGGTCCTCTTTCACAATGTGAACACAAACAGAACTGAGTTTGTGTTCTCTTGGTCCCCTTGTTGGTCCACTTTTAGGGGACTGAGTTCGGTTCGCTTAAAGGGGACTATATGTGAAAACACCCTAAGTTACATGCCAGGTGAATGAGTGGCATTGTTAGAATGCATTTTTTTGTATTTATGCAATAAAATTAAGTAAATAGAAAAGATAGATATGTTTAAAGCAGACATATTGTGCTTGTGTCTGCCCTACAGTATAGTTATGATCTGACACTCGTGGATCATTATGTTATAATTTGCACATTTAAAATTTCAATATAGATCTGAAATGAACACTGACTTCTGCATTAGAAATCAAAGGTGCCCAATGGGAGCCAATGTAAACCCCATCACAACAAAGAGCTATAGTGGATATTTTTTTCATTTGTGCCAAAATATTTACCCAATGCTCCTGACTCCTACATGTATCACCAATTATGAAAATCAAGCTGGAGAATGAAGTAAGTACAGAGTAGTAGGTGTATGCCGGCGGTGATGAAAATGAGTCTTGATCAGCAATATGAACAAATCATGTCAGGTGAGTAAATGATGAGTGGAAACAACTATAACATGGTTAAAGGTTCTGAAAAGTGCATTTTGCAGAATAGTTCTGCTTAATGGCATGCTCTGGAACATTCCACGCAAAGAAATAACATCTAGAGAAACATGTAGCTTATTTAAAATCCTGGTTTCATTTCTATGGGCCAAAGTTGCCTCCATCTCCTGAGGAGACTGAGGTCCTTTGGAGTGTGTAGGCCTCTGCTCAAGACTTTTTATGACTCTGTGGTGGCCTCTGCTCTCCTCTGCGCTGTCATGTGCTGGGTCCTGAGCAGCACAGAGCGTGACAGAAAAAGACTTAATAAGCGGGTCAGGAGAGCCAGCTCTGTCCTGGGCTGTCCTCTGGACTCCATAATGGATGACACCTCTCACCCTCTGCACCAGACTGTAGAGGAGCTGAGCAGCTCCTTCAGCAGCCGACTGAGGCACCCTCAGTGCAAGGAGCACTACCGCAGATCCTCCATCCCCACCGCTATCAAACTGTATAACTCCACTATATAGTCCAGACGAGCAATATTTTCTATACTCTCTTATTTACTTACATTTACTTATTTTTATTATTATTACTGCATGCACTTTCTGTTCAAACTTGCTTTTGCACTAAACTGCCTGTAGCTAATGTGGCAAGTGAATTTCTCCTGTGTGAGATTAATAAAGTCTTATCTTATTTTATCAATTCCTATGCAAAAACGGACTATGTACTATAAATAATAGATCAAAGCCACTTTTTTGTATTTTTTTCCCTAAAAAATATTCAAGTTACATTCCTCATATAACTGTTAGCCTTCTTCTGTTTTATCATGTATTCTATTCTATTTAATTACAGTACATGTATCTTTGTGTAGTGCCATCCTCTGTTAATTCTTCTGTCTACTCACTCGCGTGTTTTGTTTTCCGTAGTCCCTCAGGCCTGATCAACGCTAGAATTTCTGCCGCTAATTAATTCTCTCTTGTTGCGTGACGCTTTCGATCACAATGTTTCAAGACAATATTCCTGAATCTGATCCTTCTCCTCCCCCTCCTTTTTCCTCTCTCCATCTCCACCCTTCCCATTGAATTGAGCTGTATCTCTGTATTCTTGGCGTGCTGCTCACCCTCACCTGCTATCTGAGGCCAGAACTCAACAGATGGCACTCCTGGGGTGTACAATTCTCGCTTAATTACTTTGCCTCAATAAGCAATTTGCATTTGATAAGGTGGCTTACAAGGCCCACCAATTAATTTGCATAAATCAGATTTAATTAATAGGGAGTGGAGTCTGGGGCAAGTAGTGTAAATATTTTAAGAGGTGAATGAAGGAATGTTTTGAACCTAAAAGGACTCTTTGAGATGTATCAGCCTTGATGGATTTTTGGGTACTGATGAATTGATCTTAGCCTCCAGTGAGATTCTGCTTCTCAAATGGTCAGACCAAAAGCAAAAACTGTGGACTTATGTACTTTTTAAAACATTGTGTATTAAAGAGGAGGTATTGGACCAATCAAGTGTTACCACCCATAGCGTAAATTAAAGCTTGTGATGCTAGCAGTTACATGAGTGAATTTGGAGCCAGGCTCTACATTAGGAATAGGATTTTTTTTTTTTTTTTTTACAAAGAAAATAGTGAAATAAAAACACCAGGATAATGTAGAGCAGGTTAATACGAGCATGTTAAGACCAAAATGACAAGGCCAACAGCAGCAGAGAGAGGGACCACAATATTCCAATGCAAGTCAATGGGAGGCAGGTCAGTAGGTGCTGGAAAAGCCCGTATGCAAACTTTCTATTTGGAACGCGGCGGCTAGCACATTAGCTTTGTCCATTTATCTAACTTTCTGGCTAAAAAGTTAGATATGTCCATTTAAATATACAGTCAATGGGTATTACATGGGTTATAAACTGTTTGCACATAATATCACCATGTGACCCTTTACTGTTTTGAGAATGCTATATTCACTGAAAAAAAAAAATGTATTAAAATGTTTAATTTGTTTTGTTTTTGATGCTTTGAGTCTCCCTTCCCTTTGCTTGCTACAATAAGTCACTCCCCCGTCAGAGTGCTATTAGCAACCCACTAATGAAACTACTACACATCGCATCAGGTTTGTCAGGTTGTAGTGAACAGTTTTGTATCATGCCTCTGTAGACCTATATTTATGAAATACATGTTGTGCGGGAGCATGGGTGATGTAGGATCTGACCTGAGCATTGTACAGCTCTGTACTGCTAACCATAAGGAGGGTTCAACAGAGATTGTAAGAATACGTTTGACATCTAAAACCACTTCCAGCATGTTTTTGATTATGGATTTTTACATAATACCCCCTCTGTAAACGTACATATAAATTGAGTTCTGTTACTCAAAAAAGCAACTCAGTGACCAGAGTGGGAAGGTACGGTGTTATTTCTTAACAATACTTTATTTTGTTGTGTGCTCAGGCACACTTTCAGATGCTTGTCTCCATGAACATGCATTTGCCTTGCCTGGTGCCCCCATGACTCGGCTCCAGATAAGTGAAAGATGGATGGACAGTAGTAGTATCAATATAATATGTCTCCATATGGTATAATAATTTAATACTTTTAGAGCATAAATAAAACTCTTTATGGTCAGAGAAGTAGAAATTACTGATTGAACATTTCAGCAAAGCAGAACAACTCTTGGTTTGAATAGTCCACAATTACACTGGTGAAATGTATTTGCTATTCCCTATCCAGTTTGTTCCATAGCTTTGAATTAAAACCATTCAAGTGTGTGACTGGAGCTGCACATTTAAAAAAGTTAGACTTCAGACTTTAGACTTTAGTTTTCCTTTAGAACAGGTCAGCGGGTGCCCTCCACAGTGCCAAGCACAGTCAGGCAATTCTATTCAACTCATGGATTTGTAAAGACTGAATCAAACTACAATAACTCCAACATTTTGCAAAAGTCCTTCTTTAAATTATGTCCCAAATAATTGCTTTGTTTGTTTTTCTTACAGTTAGCAGCCCTAAACTACACACATCATGTCAGGTAGCAAAACTAGCACATGTAGCCTCCACACCTTGAATATGCAGGATGAAGGCATAAAAACACATGTACGTACTGGTATTGTTTGCATAAGACACACTCCTCTGCTGCTCTGCGTGTTGATGAGTTTTCACTACCCTGGTCGTCCAAGTGTAAAATCCAGTGAAATATGTTCCTTTTTAATTTGGGAAGCTACCAGTCACTGAATACCAGTACATCCTGTGGGAACGGGGACTTGGCGGAAGCAACCAACTAGAACAATCTGTATTTCATCATTTTATGCATGGACTGGTTTGTGTAAAATAGAAGAAAAGAAGTTACATTGATGATAACAGATCTGCAGACAAATTAGTGAAGATAATGTAAGTGGTGGAAGATGCGCTGTTATTTTTCTGGTGGAGGGTCAGGCCTGGACTGGCCATCTGGTATACCGGGCATTTTCCCGGTGGGCCGACAGTCCTCGGGGCCGGGGCCGATGCTCTTTTATTTTATTTTTTTAACTATGGGCCCGGTCACCGGCCCATAATTTAAAGGAATTTTACCTATTTAAATTGGTCAATCTTCAATATAGACAGTGCACTAAACCAATCAGGATATAGAAGCTTACGAGAGTGGTCCCACCTCTTCCTCTGCGCTGATCCCCGTCAGTTTCATAATCATACTGTTGAGCGAATGAGCGGGGAAACGTGGAAACACGCAAGAATGGAGGCGCGGAGAATTAGCGGGCAAAAATATTAAAAAGTTTCACTCTGGAGGAGCTGCTGGAGCCTCCACGTCCTTTGCAGCCCAGATTGAAGGTGGACAGGGAGAGGAACAGCCAGAGACTGTGGACAGGACACCTGAGGGACAGAGTGACAATGACCAGGGAGGTGTATCACAGCAGGTAAGCAGGTAGTAATGCTAGGATAATACCGGGACTTTAAGGTGATGGATAGGCATGCCGCATGGATAGAAAACGGCAAATATTCGGGAAAGTTCGCTGTTTTGAAGCCAAAATAGGTGACCTACGTGAATGTAGATTCAATGAGAAAAACATTTTGTTTCCGCAGAGCGAAATCCAAGTGCTAGGCGAATTTCGCCTGGGGGTGTGGTCGCAAAAACGGCATGAATAATAAATGAATGAATGAATATCCTGTGGTAGAAAGTGGTTGCGATGCAGTAGCCGTCAACTAGCGCTAAAGTTTGAGTGCTCAAAATATCTGCAGTGGTACAAGCCCGGACTATGTTGTATAAGCTCTAGTGATCATTTGCCTCTTCTAAGAACATAATTCATATTAAAAAGAATCCATGTTCATGGTTACAACAAGGTCACCCTAAATCATTTAATCATTTATTGTTTTCCTCATGATATTAGCCCATTTCAGCATACAGTAAATAGATTGGAAACGTAGTTAACTAGCTAGTGGGCAGCTAACAAAAAAAAAAAAAAAGTTTAGATGGCAATCTACAGTGGTCTATTTGCTTGATTATATTTACATCGCGTCTAAACAACAAACCATCTTGATTGAATAGATAATACTCTACAACTATATACAGCTGGTACTGTACATCATATTTGATACTGTATTTTATATTTGACTACTACTTTTCTATTTAAATCTGATTGTACATATATATTTATTATCATTATCTTATGTATATAATTGTGTCTCATCTGACACAGGTCTATTGCTCTTTGGTTGCTATTCCATCAATTTTTTCTTTTTGTTCTTTTACCCTCTCTTATATACCATATATCATATAATATATTTGATGAGTGAGCTACCATACCCAAAACAATTTCCCTTGTGGATCAATAAAGTTTGTCTAAGTCTAAGTCTAAGTCTAAGAATACACTTTAGGTTAACAAGAAACCTTTTAGTCATGTAAATGTTTCCACACTACTGACTCCACTGGTGGCATCCATATTGGTCAGACTTTTTTAAAGGGACAGTGTGTAAGATTTTTACCCGATAATTACCGAAATTGAAGATACCCATTCAAAAATACATTGTTTTCCAAGCCTTTTCACTTCCATCATGAAATCAAAGTATTCTTTTGAACTTAGATATAGTCACATAAAAGGGGGATTGACCCCATATAGAGGCAGCCATTTTGAATACGAGAGCCGCAGAAGGACATTTGGGCTCCGCCTTCGGCAAGGCTCGTGATTTTGGGTAAACAACGACAAGCATGCTGCCGGATCACACGTCGTAATGGATCTAACACGTGTTTTGGACTAAATTGTTTTACTGGATTTTATTCACTGGATCCTTACAGACAGATTGAGACCAAGTTTATGGTGAAATACTGAGTGTGACCTGTGCAGAGCCTTCAAAGGTAAGCTAAGTAAAAAACCTTGTTTTGTGCTTTTCCGTATAAAAGCCCCATGTGCTCGGGGAGTGATTATTGTGCCGGGAAATGAATTGCATTGTCAAAAAGAGGAGACTGTAAGGTTTCATTTGATATGTAGATTGTCATGGTACACGATCGGGAATGTGTGTTTTCATGCGAAAAGAAAAGAAAAAAACAGTGAACGGGACCGCGTTTTATTTATACCGTAGTTGTTGGCGAGGGCTCGCAGCGCCGGGTGCGCGCCGGGTGCGCGCGGGTACGTGAGTTGTCCGCTTACAGCGCGCCCGGGTGACCCTCGAGGTCTGCCGTATCTCGTCTCGTCGAGTTATCTCGTCATGTTGAAACCAAACGTTGAGTGCCGTGACGAATATATTCGTCAAGGACGTTTTTCAGCTATATGTGTGTGTGCGTGCGTGTGCGTGTGTAGCTGTGTGTGTGTAAAGGTTTATGGATGGGCTTGTGTGTATGTACATATATATACAGTATATGTGTGTGTGTGTGTATATTAGTTTTTATTATGGATCTGTACTCTGAGCGTGCCTCAATATTGTTGTGAAGTGACAAAGTTCTATTTTATAGGAAAATATATTATTATATCCTGTAAAGATCTCTTGGCACAATTGATTTGAAGGAATTTTCAATTCACAGAGCCTTATATTCTTATATTTGTAAATAAAAAATGTACTTTATCATAAAAAATCTCTCTGTCTCTGTTGTTTTAGATGTTTGAGGTGTCACTAAATCCATAAATATTGACGTCAAAATCACAGATCTGCTCGAAATGACTCTTTGTACAAAATGCTCGTTTTCTCCACTTTGTGGTAAAAAAAACTGTGTTTTTGCTGAAACTTCCCTATGTTCTACTATCAATTACTTGAGAACCGAAAAGGTTAGAAACATATTTTTTCTAGGTGAAAGAAGAGAGTCAACACTTTATTTTGATGTGTGCCATGTTTATATAGTCAAAGAACTCAGTATTCTGTGGGTCTTGGAAAATCAGTAAAAATACACTAAAACGTCCGGCACTCTGGGGGATAAAATTCTGAAAACAGGCCGGCACTCAATGAGTTAAGTGAGAGCATTGTTACTTCCGGTCAGCCATCTTGCCTTGCCTTGTCTCATGCTGCCTTAGTATGAGATTTATCTGATCATTATCAAAAAATAAAAATGTAACCTAAAGATACTAAATGTTTTGATGGTTTAGATATTTCCACAGTTTTTCCAGGTAGTTCCCAATATTTTTTATTTTTTATTTAGGTTTTCTATTTATCATTTAATAAACTGTAATAATCTGTCCCTCTTCCTGTCTGGTCAAGCCAAGCTTGAGAGAGAGAAGAGAGAGTACACTACTTTTCCCGTCCAGAGCCTCCTAGAATGTAAGAATTTTTAAATCACCATCCAAAGCAAGATGCTACAAACCCTGTAGTGAAGAAGGTGTTTCCCCTCGGCAAAGACGTAACAACAGTAAAATACATTACTTTGGGGAACACATACATAAATTAGTCTGTTGTGTTCCGCTAATTATGAGGGGCCGTTCTGAGCCAAAAATGCCAGGGCCATTTTTTTGTCCCAGTCCAGCCCTGTGGAGGGTCCTCTACTTATCTCCATGTAGATGTTATTTCTTTGCCTAGAATGTTCTACAGCATGGCATTAACTGCATTTGTCTCCCTAAAAACAAGCAGCTGATGCCCAGTTCTCCAAAATATTTATTGCATTCTATGGGAGTATTCTTTCTGGGCCCTGGGAGCTGTAGTACATGGAGCGACCACAAGTTGATCTCACCCTGGGACAGAGGGGGAGTGTCTTATGCAGTGTTTATAGCTCCGTGTTGGCTCCCAACCTGAAGGTAAGATCAGTGGGACCAAGTCTTGGTATGTCCAACACTTCAGTCACCTTTCCAAATATGCAGTTGTAAGGTAGGTGTTGTTTATGAAATATTAACAGTCAGTAGCCCATATGACTACATATTATAATATATTTAATACATCATTCACTTCAGTCACAGTGCAACCCAAAAGGGATTACAACCACAAAGCTGCAATTTTAACCATTAGCTCATAAAGTATATATAACAAATCTAAGTTGTGTTAAACAAAAAACTCAAAAGGAATGTTCATCATTATTCATGACACTGAAAATAAAATGTATTTATTTGGAAGAAAAGCCCCTTAAGACAAGCCATCTCATTTTCAAGGGGGTCCACTAAACTCTGTAAACCAATTTATGGTGCAAGAAAGTTAACATAACCTAATCCACTTTTGTGATATTATTGGGATGGTGGTTTCAGCACAGGCATTTTGTTCTTCAGTGATATTTGTAAACTGTTTCTATAAGTGTCATTGCTTCATTCACAAAACGGCTAATGGTCTCCTCCTTGTCATTAGTGTCTTTAAAAGTGTATCAATGAAGCAGGAATCACCATGTCACAGGAATCACACTGCAGCATCTTCTAACGTCATGTTCTGCATGTGTTTAATGGGAGCATCATCCTCATCCTGTCTTTTTTTTAACTCTGAGCCCAGGGCATCTGTAAAAACATTAAAAGGTTTAAGCAGGTTCCATACTTTCTTCATTACTAGTATGTCACTGTCCTTTGTTTTCTTCTGACCTTCCTTTTTTTTTTTTTTTTTTAAGCTCCAACTGAAGCACTGCACAAGTTGTTTGCAAATAGACAGTGCACACTCACCCCTTTCTTTTCACAGTTTTGAGAAGGTATAGTTGAGATTATGACCAAAACAGCCAAGCCATCATAGAAGGCCTATCTGTTGTAACATCTTCTATACGCTGCCTGGGGATATGCCACTGCTCCAAAGTGTTTTCAAAGAATTCAAAGACTTCACAGATGTGTGGTCCTCTGGAAAAGCAGTCTCTAGACAAAAGGACTGGAACTATCGTTCCATTCCTTTTGTCTAGAGACTAGAGCTTGGAGACAAAAAGTGAACACTGAAACCGGGATAGGTAGCAAGTCTTTAGTAGTTTAATGATGCCTGTAAGAGACCACAAGATCACTCAAACACACTCGAATGATTCAGCAAACCTCTTCAGGCAAGTTTTTGATGAGGGAAAAGTTAGAACACGGTAGAAAGTTCCAAAAAGTCGATTTAGCATAATAGCCCCTCTTTAAAGTCCCTCATTACATTAGTAATGGTACTTACAGCACTCAAAGCCTTCACTCTGCAGCTATGGCACTTTGAACTTAACCTAAATAGTAGACCTGTAGTAATAATACATTAATCCATATAATGAGCTCCTTTTCCAGTCACTTGTAATTGCATGAATGATTCATTAACATACATTAACTGAAATATATATTCATAACAAATAATCTCTTTGACTCTGACTCTAGATGACGTCATGACTGTTTTAGCGCAACTGATGAGGAGCTCCCTCTGTAGCCATGGCAACCCAAAGGCTGACTGACATACTCACACTGTAGCCTACTTTTGTATTCATAGGTTTCAGCTTGCATGCAATTTTGAGAATCTGAATTTGAGAATTTTGATCATCCAAAGGTTAGAATATTTAATTTTGAATTGTTAGTTACCATGGCATCAGTCCCCTTTATCACTCAGAAATCCATTGATAGTTTTCAAATTCTAAAATATCATACTTCCAGATTGCAAGATCCTGTTTTCTATATTGATTACATTGTACTTTGACTGAAATATCCATAAGTTAAATTCACAAATGTTGAACATTTCCTGAAGTCACCTGTTAATCACTTGCCAGGAGAACACACTTTGACAAAACTTTACAAAGATGAGTGGATCTTGGGCCCTATCCTGCCTCCTAGATTCCAGAAATTGTGATTGACAGGTGGATTAACCAGTCAGAAAGAACCATGTGTCCTTCATTAACAGCTGATCTCCATGGAAATGTGGGCCACATTTGTGGACTGCAAGAAATGGGACAGGCCTTGTCATGCCGGTGGTGAAGTATGTGGCCGAAAATGTAGCCGGCGGAGGCTACAGCCCTCGGACTGGGACACGGCTTTAGTGCACCCACCTCGTATTCCTCCAAAATACCGTATGAGTTATGATTCTCCAGACCCATTTGGATCAGGACCTTTTCAGCCAGTCACAGCTTGACAAATGCCTTGGCTTCTGTTTCTCATGCCTCAAGCGCACTTCATGCCCAGCGCACTTCCTCCAAGGTGGTGCGCCGCAACCAGCTCTGGGTCGGCCAGAAAAGGTTCGAAGCAAAGGTGGCACAACGCTCCGGCTGCGTGCTTTACTGCTCCTCCCCCCTGCACCTCGCTGTTTCCCGGGCCGTGGGATCAGTGAGCACTGACTTTGTAACGCATTACACCCAACATTGGTGAGAGTGAGAATATTATGTATGTGAGAGTGAAAATGTACGTATGTGAGAGTGAGAATATATGTATGTGAGCATGGGAATGTATTTATGTGAGTGTGACAATGTATGTATGTGAGAGTGAGAAAGTGTGTATGTGAGAGGAGAATGTATGTATGTGAGAGTGAGAATGTATGTATGTGAGAGTGAGAAAGTGTGTATGTGAGAGGAGAATGGGAATATGTGTAGTTGAGAAGAGAATGTATGTATGTGAGAGGACCAGAATGAATAATGTCTTGAACGGCCCCTCATACATGAAAGTGGGATTTGTGGTGCATGATCCAATAGTCAGACTCTTGTGGCCTGTTATATTTTTAGTTCATTATAACATTAGAATTAAGAAATTTTTATTACATGTTTTTTTGGAATATACTCTTTTCTGACCTAATTGTGGTTGAGTAGTTGTCAGTCATCAAAACAGCCTTGGCTTTTCATTTCATTGCAATGCATTGGGGCTAACATAAGAAAGGGCACAAGGTTTTAGAATGCAGATTTACAAACACTGGAAAGGTTTAGGTCACAGGGGTCAGATAGAACCAATGCTTCTTTGGCATTAAGTTCAGCAAGATTTAGTGAGAAAAGTTAATAGTGTCCAGCAGAACAGTGGGAAGTTGAAGAGTCCCCCAGAAGAGGTTCATAACCCTAACCCTCTTCATTTGACTCATTTACTCATTTACCAGATCAGCACCAATGTTCCCTCTAAGCTACGCAACTGCGCAATTGCGCACTGCTCGCACATTCTCAGCGCACAAGAAAACCTGTGCAGCGCACTGTAAATGAATTAGATCTATAACATTTTTTTCTGTATAATTTTGCTGCGTAACTCAGCGAGTGACAGGTGTGCAGCCAATCATACAATATGATTCATTTACGCTACGCAGCCAATCATGGCATTGACAGTACTTGTGTACGTGCCCTGCCCATACACGCTATATAATAGTAATAACAGTGCAGCTGAGTTAAGATACGCTAATGCTAACCAGTGCTCCCTCTAAGGTGCGTGCAGCGCATAAAATAAAATCTAACCTGAACTGACAAACAAAGCGCTGGTTAGACGCACGGAACGACCAATCTGATAGGCTGCATATGTGAATGTGACAGGGAGAAGCCAACTACAGACACATTTCGACCGCAATATTGTTTGATTGATTGATTGATTTCTCTAGCTTCCTTCAGTATGACCGTAGTTGTAGTTGCACATCTCCGCGGGTCAGAGCGGCAGGTCCGCATGAGCCGACGCGAGCGCCCCCCCGCACACACTTCACGGAGGGAAGAACACAGGAAGAGGAAGAGGTAGAGCCATAATGTAATCTCTCCCTGTTTACTTTGTTTTCATAGCTTTTTGTGAGCCAAAAAGATGGTACTTTCTCAAAGTGTGAATCCTCTCCCCGGAGTGTTATACCACAGAGCTCTGACACTCACACAAAATTACAGGCTAATGATTTAAAAGCAAGATATAACGTGATAATAATTTATACTTATTTTGAGACCATTATTTTGAGAAAGATTACTCATCTTATGGCCTATAGGTCCTACAATCCATGCTATGTGCAGGCTATATTTATCAGCTGAAAAAGTCTCTTAATGTGATTTTACAGATTTATACACTGCTCATTTATGGGAGGAAAAGAAATATTTTTTATTTGAAGTTATTTTATTTATTTGAGGTTATTTTTCAAAATATTGTACTGTTCAATGTTTCACTGACCACAGCAGGACTCACACTGACATACAACATATACAAAGCTCATGAACAGATTTTTGTCTTTGTCATTCTAAGTGGACCAAAAAATCAGTTATTAAAAGTAATCTAACAGAAATAACTCCAGTAATTTGATTAATAAGCTGTAACTTGCGATGATCTCAGGTGTGATACTGGTGTGGCCACAGTGTGCATGTCAGATGTCGCTCACGGGGTCCAAGGAACGCTCAGGGAGTTAGCGTGTTTGCTCAAACACATGAAAAATTAGGGGGAACATTGATCAGCACATGTGAGTTAGCCAACACCAGCCAAATGCAATGTCAAAAAGTTACGCCCTTTAAGTTTATGATGGGCTCAGGCTGCATGGACAGACTTAGGGTGTTTTCACACTTGGTCCATTTCAGCGTTTAAAGCGAACTCAGATCGCTAACTGAGCATTATAGGTTTATATGTGAACACTCTAAGCGCACTCAGACCCCTTTAAAACGAACCGAACTGAGACCATCTCAAGAGGTACTCAGTACGGTTCGCTAAAAGGTCCGCGGTACGGTTCGCCTAACCTGCGCAGTGTGTACACACAACGCTCCGGGTTCACTTCGCCTTTTGTGCAGTGCACCACCAAGAGCCGGTGAGCCAAGAGCCGGCAAGAGCCAATCATAGGCTGAACTGCGCTCAAGCTTCCAATCATGTTGCAGCATAATTACGCAACGATCGCGCTCCCGCCAATCATGACGATTACCGCTGTTGTGTTTGCGCCTGTTCGCCGATCAGCTGTGAGCGAGCCGCGTGATATTTACGCGGCATTTCCAAGAGAAGAAGAATCCTTAACTTGCTACGTTAATGCTACGTAAGAAGGAACTCTCGCCTCAGGACACGGGATAAGTTCGAGATATGTCCTTTTCTCCGGAGCTCCGGATTATTAAAGACCGTGACAAGTGCATACATGGATACCGTTCTTATGGGTGAGTCATATTATCAGATTATTTCTGCATCTATTTCGGCACTAAACCAGGACTAAACCAAGACTAAACCAGGTCTAAATCAGGTCTCAGAGCTCTAGAGAAGCTACAGTGTGAACAGAAAGAGGACTGAGGCTCCATCAGAGCTTAAGTGGACCAGAAAGAGAACTCGGTCCTCTTTCACAATGTGAACACAAACAGAACTGAGTTTGTGTTCTCTTGGTCCCCTTGTTGGTCCACTTTTAGGGGACTGAGTTCGGTTCGCTTAAAGGGGACTATATGTGAAAACACCCTTACACATGGATGGAGAGAAGATCCCTTATGAAATAAAAGTATATTGCATGAGACTAGAATTTATATTGCAGTACATAAGGAAATATATTGTAATAGTATATGAGAAACTTTGAAAATATATAGCACCTATTGCTATATATTGATACAAATATTTTAAAATACATTGCTGTGCAAAAACTTTATTCCATTATTGCATGTATGTTTATTGGAACAAAGTATTTATTTATTTATTTATTTATTTATTTTTGAGTTAAGCAAGCTCCAAATCACATTTTGCAACTCACATGTTGTCATAGGCATATGGATGGACAATATATGGCCATGTATTCATATATCGTAAAACATATTATTATTGTTAATTATCATTAGCAGCAGCAAAACAAACAAACAAACAAAAAAACACATTTTCTTTTCTTTGAGTCTATTTTTTATTCCTCCACATCACATTTCATCCACAACATGACATTTCAGTCCTCCACACTGGAACGTGAAGGGATACATGCATAAATGTTGGCATAATGTGGTAGATCAACTAACATTCATTTCCTGTTGAATTTCATCACATCAAAAACCCTGTTTCCTGCCCTGTAACACTCTTTTCAAGCCAAGTGCATTTTCTAAATTTAGCAATGAACTGTATGATTTGTCATACTGTCTTCCAACAGCAAAACATTTTCTGTCAACAAGTGTTGCTCTTTACATGTTTTGTACCTTGTGTTTTATCTAATTTCGCCCCTGTTTTGTGGGACTACAGACGGAAACTAGCCTTGAGCTAAATCTGGTGTATTTACAGCACTAGTTGTTCATTAATACATGCTGTCCCATTTAAATAAATAAACTTAAACTTAACAAGTCTATCTACCACAATGTAATAGTACACAGTGAATATGTCCATTTTCTAACAAAACAGTGTTCCTTTTCATCACTCTAATGAACTGCTCTGAGTAATACAGTTCTCCTTTGAAAGTTCTACTCAATATTTTCAGAACTGTATCCATGGTTACTGAAATTTTCTCTCTCATAGCCAGCATCTCTTCATAAGTAAGTTTTCATACACAGTGTAAACCAACGGTCACAACTTGTTACTGTTACTGGTCAAGTTGTTATACAGCTGTATACATCTAGGGACAGCATTTCTCAGTGCACTGTTTTTCAAAAGAGGCAACTCTTGTTTATATGTGAACTGTTTCATTATTTGTAAGGGAACACACTGCGTGCCATGAAACATCTTCAGTATCTCCCTATTAAAAGATTCAAAAATATGAATGTGCCCTCAATTTCTTACAGAGTCTGGCAAATGAAGGCATAAATTTATATTAAATGACACATTTTCCTTTCCATACAGTGTTTCAGAGTAGTTTTTATCCTTCTGACGTGTTCTTTCATAGCAATAACATGAATGTGACCAGGATTAACCAATGCTGGTAAAATGCATGAGGTAGTATTCCCTTTAGCAGTGGGTTCAAAGCCCAACAGAGCCTTTTCACAGGTTGGGTGTAACATTAAAGGAATATTAACGTTTTTTTTTTACAATCTGAACCTTATTTCTGTAATAAAACAAGTTGGTTTACTCACCCATAGTACTTTGGTGTCATTTGGAGCAGTTTCGTAGTTGTTGTGGTGTAGCAATATCCGTTAACGTGAGTGCTTGGGGCAGGCGATTGCAGTCACCAAATAACACAAACTTTATCACTTTTCAAATTACAGAAGCTCAATGTCTTAGTATACACTTTCGTTTGAGTCAAAAGTGGCCTCTAATCCAATATTTAGCCATAGTTTTGAGTAGATGAGGAGACCAGTGCGCAAGTGCACATTCACAGCTTATTTCGCTCTCAGCTCTCGGGACCCAAACATGAAACGCAAAGCTGTAAGACGTTTGGACCATCGTGTTTGCAGTACCCACTTCAGTCAGGACGATGTTTTACCAGCAAAGGAAAAGAAAGAAGGCCAGTGGATTCAGCGCACGATTCTGAGAAGTAATGTGATACCGATGGCTGTTCTCTGGTGCGCTGCTCCTAAAACTGTCTCCGCTTCATTCTTTCCGTATCCATTCTGTCTCCTCATCCGTATACTCCTCTTCAGTCCTCAGTCCTCAGTCCTTCATAAGTCCTCTTCAGCCTCAAAGTCTGAATCTTCTGCCATGTGTCACTCGCAACAGAAAAGTGATTAGCGTCTTCTTATCTGCAAAACAGCTGTGAATGAGCGCATGCACACTGTCCTCCTCATCTACTCGAAACTATGGCTAAATCTCGAATTAGAGGCCACTTTTGATTCAAACGAAAGTGTAGACTAAGACATTGAGCTTCTGTAATTTGTAAAGTGATAAAGTTTGTGTTATTTGGTGACTGCAATCGCCTACCCCAAGCACTCACGTTAACGGATATCGCTACACCACAACATCTACGAAACTGCTCCAAATGACACCAATGTACTATGGGTGAGTAAAACAACTTGTTTTATTACAGAAATAAGGTTCAGATTGTAAAAAAAATTATTCCTTTAAAACAATTTGACACTGTGGTGATAACATTAAAACAATCCAGCATACTCTCATTATCCTTATCTATTAGGTCACGTGGTCACTGAAGTGCTATCATGGTAGCATTTTGAAAGCACTGGATGATAGCATTTCAATGACCACGTGACCTAATAGATAAGGATTATGACTTCAGGTTAGAAGATTCAGGGATTGAACCGCTTTGTGGTAATGAGAGTTTGCTTGATTGTTTTAATATTACACCCAATCTCTGAAAAGGCTCTGCTGGGCTTTGAACCCAGGATGTCATGTTTACAAGACAGACGCTTGGTAACAGTAATGGATAGCTATCTAGTAAACAGGAGCCCCTGGGTTCAAATCCCACAGTTTCACACCACTTTTCACACTCTGGCATTAACATTAAAACAATCCAGCATAATGTCATTATAACAAAGCAGTTCAAACCCTGATTCTTTCCACCTGAAGTCATTAAGGCCACGTGGTCATCAAATTGCTATCATTTGATGAAATGCTATCATCCAGTGCTATCATGATCAATGCCAGAGGTCTTCAACAGGGGGGGTCGCTTTTTTTTTTTCACTTTAAAATAATATAATTTTATATTTTATAGTGTAAAATACAGTATTAACCGGTGTATTATTTCCTTAGCAATGTTTATACATGACACTAAGCTCAATTTAATATAAAACACAATTCTATGCCGTATGTATAGTAGGGGGTCCCTTGCCCAGTTCACCATCTGTTTGAGGGTCCCTGACCTGAAAAACGTTGAAGACCCCTGATCTATGCAAAAAAAAAAAAAAAAACTCTGATAACCACAAAGGGATTCAAACCCTCAATCTTTTGAAAGTGCTGGATGATTTTTATCCCTGGGCTTGGGTACGCCAAATGCAAGATTTTTGTCTAGGTGCATGTAGCTAACATGCACGCAGGAGGTGCTGTGACTTAGCTGGTTAACGTGTCTGTCTTGTGAACAGCAATTCCTGGGTTCAAATTCCAGCAGTGCTTTTTCACACTCTGGCGGTAACATTAAAACAATTTCACACTGTGGTGGTAACATTAAAACAATCCAGCATACTTTCATTATCCTTATCTATTAGGTCACGTGGTCATTGACGTGCTAGCATGGTAGCATTTTGAAAGTGCTGGATCATTTGTACCTCTGGGCTTTTTTACACTGTATCAAAGACTGTGCTGTGGCACCTGTTTTGTAAACAGGCCATCCTGGGTTCAAATCCCTGATGTGCCTTTTCAAACTCATAACATAAAAACAATCAAACATACTTTCATTATCATAGAACATTTTAAGCCCTGTATCTTTTCACCTAAAGTCAGTTAGGCCACGTGATGATTGAATTGCTATCATGGTCTACCACAAAGGGATTCGCATCCTCAATCTTCGGATCCAAAGATAAACGTCTCATCATGGCTGGCTTTGAAGTCCTATCTTGTGAATGAGCAGAATCAATTGTCTAACTTATTCTTATTTACAGTATGCCCGGAGCCCAAATTTTAGCTTTTTCTCATGCTCAAGTGTAAGTGCTGTGGCTCAGCTTTTCAAAGTGCCTGGTTTGTAAATATGACATCCTGGGTTCAAAGCCCAACAGAGCCTTTTCACAGGTTGGGTGTAACATTAAAACAATTTGTGTAAAATCCCTCACTTGACCAGGTAAAATCCATGGCAAAAAGAGAAATTCAGTTTGTCAGCTGCGCAAAAGGCCCCCTTTTGATCTTCTTTGTTTGCGGCCCTTCTTGCGCACAACGGGACAGCGCCGGCCCCGGCCCCGATTTGTCTATTTGTTCTCTGACGTTTTCTGCAAACCTTCCAATGAGCAGGACGGATTAGTGAATGACGTTTCGGCCAATCTACCAATGAATTGAATGAGTTTGTTTGTGACGCGGAAGCTACCACTCGGATGCTAACATTATTAGATCCGATAAACATTAGAACTAGTAATGTAGCGATTGAACAAGTATTTACAGAACTAATGAACCACTCGGGCGGTATCATTATTAGATCTGATAAATAGTACAACTAGTAATGTAGTTTGTGATGGAAAAAGTATTTACAGAACTAATGAACAGTCTAATTAGTAATGGCAGTTCGTGTTCGCGATTGAAGAATTATTTAAAGGAACTGTATTATGTATTTTTTATTTGATTGTGTATATTATTTATTTAAAGTAACTGCATTATGTATTATGTTTGATTTGTGTATAGTATTGATTTAAAAGGAACTGCATTAGGTTTTTAAATTTGATTGTGTGTAGTATCGATTACATATATGTCTATAATGTATATAATTAGACAAAATATAGATTAAAGTTATTTACACATACATGCACTGAATTAGTGAATATAGATTGATGAAAATTATTTTAAGAGTTCAAAGTAAATTTATTTACACATTATGGCACTGTATAAATGTATTAAAGACATAAGATCAAACATACCAATACAAAAAATATAGCTGTTGAATCATTGTTGCATGGAACACAAGGGAGCATCACATTTATCAATGTTATCAATCACAGCAGATGGTAGAACGTGTGTATGACAGCACAATGTGCGTAAAATTCATTACATACGAGGGAGCATCACATTTATCAATGTTATCAATCACAGCAGATGTTACAATGTGTGTATGACAGCACAATGTGCGTAAAATTCATTACACAGAAGGGGGCCTCACACAGTCTTGTCAATGTCAGTGAAAATTGGGACTCACTACAGATATCCAGGTGAGTGTGGACCGGTGTTAGTGGTAAGCCTCCACACCGCGTCAAGGTCCAGGTCCTGGTGGAGGGGAACTATTTACACACACACACGAACTACCAAAAAAACTATTTACACCATCTGCCCCAGCAGGAGGGTGTAAGCAGTTCAGAGAGCTCAACCCGGGTTCTCCTCCTGCTTCTCTCTCTGCCAGTCGTCCTTCCTCGAGCACACATAGGTCCGCCCGTGGCAGAAGTGTCCTGTTTACTTCCTCCAAAGCTGGCCACACTGGGTGCACCTGGGGAGGTCCCTGGTTGGTTTCGAGCGCTGTGTGGCAGCGGGCAGACTGTGCGCAGGCAGGGCTGACAGGATAGGACGCTAACTTGCCAACAGTGTCCGAGAGAGACCAAGGAGAGGGGGGGGGGCTGGGGCAGTGAGAGGTCCGGGAGAGGCACTGTGGCCCAGGGCAGCTGTTGGTAGTGCGGCCAGGACGACGTACAGTGGTTGTGGTTGTGGCAGAATGAATAGTACCTGGCCAGTGTGCACCACTGCTGGGGCTGCCGCTGGTGGACACACTATTTGCAACAGTGCTTGTGCTGCTGCCGGTGGTGGTGGCAGCGGTGCTGGAGCTGCCGGTGGTGGTGGCAGCGATGCAGGAGCTGCTGGTGGAGGTGGTGGTGGCAGCGATGCCGGAGCTGCTCGTGCTTGTTTTCCACCTGCTGCAGCGCCTGTTCCCGGTGCCAACAGAAGCCTCTCCTTCTCCCGCATGGTTGCTGTGTACCTAAAAAAACACAAAACATAATTCAAAGACAGAGTTTAGTGAGTTATGTATCCAGCACTGGTGATGTAGTTGAAACTAACTCTAGCTGTATGTACCAACAACAAACCTACCGCTGCGAGAGCGTCCTCTGATTGATTTCAGCCAGCTGGATGGGCACCCGAGCCATCAACCTCTGACTGCCCAGCACAAGGTTGTGGATATGGGGGTAGTACATCAGAATGTAATCCCACCTACCCCTCCTTACCCCCCGATGACTGTAATTGGAGGCTGGGTAGGTGAGACACAATTTTGTGCACACCGCTTCCATAATCCGGCTTGCACTGGGCCAGGTGGCAGGTCCTGAACTTTCTCCAGTCAGGCAGCTATAAAGACGGACACACCATCACATTTCAATATGAAACTGCTTTAACGTAACAGGTGCATTTACTCTGTGGGCTTACCGTTTTAGGCTTTCCACCCCAGGTATGCAGGGGTGGGAAGGCTTGCCTGACTTGAATTGCCCCTGAGTTTGCCTGTCCTTGTAGCGAGGGGGGTAATTCACCCGGGCCTTGTCTTGAGGTGACAAGGCCTCATAAAGGGTGATCAAACGATGAAACCCCTGAAATACTGCCATCAGGAAGAAGATACGGGATCCTGGATCCTGAAGAGACAATAAAGGCTTATCTTATCTTATATTATCTCTCGGACAAGGCCGCTTGCTCCCGCAGCTCCACTAAGGCTCTGGCCAGCTCAGCCACTGCCAGTTACCCCGGCTGGTCATCTGGTCCTCTATACTCCTGCACACATACACAGGAGCGACACAGGAATACAGTAGAGTAAGTAGAGTAACTTGGTGAGAAGATGAGCTGCATGTGCGCACAAAGAACGGATGCTCACCTCAGCTGGCTCGTGAGGAGGTGCCGAGGACGGGCCTGGGTAGTGGAGCGCGGGCTCAGGGGCGGGAGGACCTGCCGGCTCGGGCGCAGGTGTTTGTCAGTTGGAGCCCATGACCACGGCTCCCTCTGAGGCTCAAGGAAGTCGCCCAGTGGAGGTACAGTCATGTCCTCCACCTCTTCGGGGGCACCATCCATTTGGGGGTCCTCAGAGGGCGGGGGAAGTACGTTTTCCTCCTCATCCATGTCTGGAGTGTCAGGGTCCAAGCTGACGGCCTGCAGCGCTCGGCCCGTCTGAGAGTACAGGTACTCAAGCCCTATGAGCTCCCCCTTGATCAGTCTGCCCGTCGGGGTGTACAGCTCCACATCCGGCGGGTCCTGGATGCAGCGGAGGTGGCGTTTCTGCTCCGCCCAGATGCTGTGGATGCGGTTGTCCAACAGGGGAATTTCCATGGTGTCCCGTCCCCACTCACTGATGTAAATGGCCAGGAGGTCATCAATCCGGCGCTCCATCTCCAACGCTCCGCACGTGTGGCGACGGCAATGGAGGGCCATCTCCTTGCGCCCGATGAGCCTCCAGACCTCCTTGTCATGGGGGGACGGTCTTCCCCTGTGCCACCAGCTGCTGCTTTTTTGCTGCAAGTAGCCAGGCTCTGTCATCGGCATCCCACTCGAAGATGGCAGAGGACAGCTGCTGCAGGAACGGCTGGTACAGCCAGTGGCTCTTGGTGGTGACATCTGCTGCAATGCACCGCATCAGGTGCCAGATGTCCAACCGGACCACCAGCTTGTCCCACTGGGAGAACATAGCAGCTGTCTTGCCATCTCCATGCCGTGAGCAACAGTCCCGGTCCACGTACAGCAGCAGTGGCGGCTCTACCCCAGCGTCCCGGTACCGCCTCACCAACCCGGCAGCCATGGGCTGAAGGCCAGCACCCTCGGCGGCAGTGAGCACGCACATGAGGACTTGCCCATGCTCGTCTCCAACGTTGGTAGCCCATGCTGCGGTTCCACAGCCGGGCAAGTTTTCGGATCACCTGTAATAACGCTGGAGCAATGCGTCAGTCATGCTTGAAATGTTTTGTGATTCACGTACCTTCTTGGTGGAATTCAACTTCAGGAAGCCCTTGCGCTTTATGGAAGTCCAGAAGCTCCTGGACTTCACTGTAAGCGCAGGCGTACTGGGCGAGTGCGTCCTTGTTGGCCATCAGCGGGCTGACGGACACGCTCCTCTCCCGCAACATAGTCCACGTCATTCTCCAGGAGCCATTACCCTGGTACTGGCCAAACTGGATGCTGTGATGACTCAGCATCAGAGTGGGGTTCCCAGGGTCTCCGCCCTCGGAGATGACGCGGGCCCATGCCTCCTTCTCCACCTCCTCTGGCTTCTTAGCCCAGGCAATGCTCAAGGCGTCTCCGCGGGCCCTTGAAGCAGCTGCAACCTCAATGAGCTGCTTGGCTGCAGCTGAAGGCCCCAAAATCAGCTCCCGCTGATATAATTAATGTAGTAGTAGAAGTAGTAGTAGTAATATTATAATTTTATTAATCAAAGATAAAAGTCAGCTTTATTGTCAATTCAACCATATGTGTTCAACACTAATACTAGTACTACTAGTTGTAATATTGTAATATAACAGGGCTCTCAAGTTTTGAGCGGGGTCGTGCGTGTGACTGTAATTTCCGAGGACCGGGGGGGGGGGGGGGTTGCGAGTGAACCATTTTTGGGGCTTGAATTGCGTGAGAAATGCCGTGTGATGCCGTTGAATTGCGTGTTGAGAGCCCTGTTTGTCTAAAGAGCAAACTTAAACTACAAAGCAACTAATGAGAGTTATATAAATGAAGTTATTACCTGATGGTTCTCTGTTTGTTTTATCATCACCGCACTTTGTCAGTGCGCGCTGAGAGGGGCGGGGAGGAGGGACCAGAAAATCGGTCTGTGTGGCTTAGTTTATGCAGGCTCCGCGCGTTTTCAGCGCCGCCCCCTCCCCCTGCTCCCCCGGAGCACCGGGCCCGCACCGGGCCCGCGTCTCACCGCGTCTCACCGCGGGCAGTTCGGCTCTGGGCCGCGCGTATTCCGCGCGTAAGCCGTTGGGGGGGACACGTTACGCACAGACGGAGACACCGGGACCGGAGTCGGTGCGTCTCAGAGGAGACGTGGCACCGGGACTGAGGCTCAGGACGTGCCCGGGGGACGGCACGCCCCCCCTCCCCCTGCTCCGGGGGAGCGCCGCCCCCTCCCCGGGGGAGCAGGGGGAGGGGGCGGCGCTGAAAACGCGCGGTGCCTGCATAAACTAAGCCACACAGACCGATTTTCTGGGCACAAAAAAAAAATAAAAAATAAAAAACAAATCAGCGTGAGAAATGCCATGTGTGGCGTGTGAGCGTGTGAATACGTCAAATTGCGTGTGTCACACTCTCAATGCGTGAGCCTTGAGAGCCCTGCTTATAATTATTGTAGTAGTAGTACTACTAGTAGTAATATTACAATTTTATTAATACTACTACTACCAAGTCTTATCTTAGTAGCAATATTACTTAATGTGCCGCTAGCTGTGCAGTTAGCATCAAGTAGCAATAGCCGGTAGCGTAGCAGCTGTTAGCGCACTGTTAGCACACTACAACAAGTTTATCGCCGTGTAACAGAATAAGTTACGATGCTAAACCAACAGTACCGAATGAGACCAGTCTTACCCGAGAGATCAATTAGCGTTGCCTCCGTTACGATAAGACACCGGCTCTTTGTACGAGAGCTAGCGGCTGCTGCTTTTAGCACACAACAAGTTTATCGCCATGTAACAAAATAAGTTTCTGATGCTAAACCAACAGTGTGACATGAGACTTACCCGATTGAGAAATTCGCCTCGTCTGCGGTAAATTTCGCCCTAAAATGTTTAAATCTCTGACAGATATGCAGTGTATGGTTTCAAATTGTAAGACTAAATTCATTGGCTCTTCAGGTGGACATGCGCAGTATATTGCGCAGTGTAGCGTAGACATGCGCAGTGTCTTGCATTGAGATGCGATTTCATTGGACGAGACAGTGATGACGCAATGAGAAATGCCGTGCTACCATTGGTCGGCATACAGAGACGGACGCTCTGCAGAGAGCGCAAAAGTTTATTTGGTCGAATACATTCTGGCTAGAGTGCTGGTGGACACAGCTTAAAAACTGCCTGCATGGAGGAGCTAACTACAATGAAATTACTATGAAACTATCACGCCTATTTGTCTACAGTTTCTGTTAGTTAGGTAGGCCTATTCAGTATTCAGTGGGAGTGGAGTGTGGGGTCTGGTTAGTATAGCCATTCATGGCCATAATGGGTGTTTTCACACCTCTGGACCTGACCTGCCTAGCCCTATTGTTTTCTTTGTTTGTTTTGATTTAGGTTTGAGGATAGAGTTATAGATGGGAGACAAATTATGTCTGAGACCTCCATTTCTGTTCAAGGAAGGATTCTCTTTCTTGACAAAAATAGCCTTTTAACTCCCTTCTCAAACCATTTGTTAAAACAATTCCACACT
This sequence comes from Paratrypauchen microcephalus, assembly GCA_036785185.1. Lineage (NCBI taxonomy): Eukaryota > Metazoa > Chordata > Actinopteri > Gobiiformes > Gobiidae > Paratrypauchen > Paratrypauchen microcephalus. Next base: position 1,136,027 of record JAVJIX010000196.1, read on the forward strand.
GTGGTGATAACATTAAAACAATCCAGCATACTCTCATTATCCTTATCTATTAGGTCACATGGTCACTGAAGTCCTACCTTGGTAGCATTTTGAAAGCGCTGGATGATAGCACTTCAATGACCATGTGACCTAATAGATAAGGATTATGACTTCAGGTTAGAAGATTAAGGGATTGAAGCGCTTTGTGGTAATGAGAGTTTGCTTGATTGTTTTAATGTTACACCCAACCTGTGAAAAGGGTCTGCTGGGCTTTGAACCCAGGATATCATATTTACAAGGCAGGTGCTTGGTAATGGTAATGGATGATTTGTATCTCTGGGCTTTTTTTACAGTTCCAAATTTTGGATTTTCATCAGGGGGCATGTACTTAAGGTATACGCAGAAGGTGCTGTGATTGGGTTGGTCAATGCACCTGTTTTATAAACCGGCCATCCTGGGTTCAAATCCCAGCAGTACCTCTTTACACTCTGGTGGTAACAATCCATCATAAACTTATTATCACAAAGCAGTTCAAACCTTGAATCTTCTCACCTGAATTCATAAAGGCCATGTGTTTTGTTTCATTCACACATGTTTAACTCACAAACTCTGCAGATTTAGACTGAGTTCTTCTCTCAAACAGAAAGACTTTGTTCCACCGTGTGATGTCATGTGGTAATACAGGAAGTGCTCCATGGAGTGTTTTTAAACTCCATGCTCCTTCACTAAAATCATTTGGATGATTTCAGCCCTGGAATTGCCAACCTCTAAAGGTAAAAGGAGCTGTTAACTTGGAAACTTCAGCTTTATGATGTCACAAGGTGGAACAGAGCTATTTGAGTTTTGGATATGTAGACAGACTAATAAATGGTTACTCAAACATGTGAGAATGAAACAAAACACAACTACTCAACTGTTTTTGATGAGGTAACAGTATAACATGGCACCACCACCTGCTTGTTTCTATGAATATACCACTGCTCTGCCTGGAATGTTCCACCATATGACATTAAACAGCTGTACCTCACATTTATTCAACTAAAGGTGGTTTTATAGCTCAAAAATACATAGAAAAACAAGCATTCTGACTGTGAGCGGGGTCACCTCTTCACAGGTCTGACCAGTAATATGGTCTGGTTTGGTCTCCATAAAGATAAAAAGGTTTGTGAAATGTGAAACATTCCAGACAAAGCAATAACATCTCAACAGAAAAAAGCTACACAATGCATCTTTTATATATATATATTTATATATATATATATATACACACCCCTATAATGTCACACAAGCTTCTAATATAAAAGAACACACTGAGCAGAATTTGGTGATTCTTGCCAGTTGGTTGCAGATCTGGCTCAGAAAAAAACAAAGCCAAAAGTGTGAATTTGCTGTTTTGAAGGCTTTATCTGGCAGCAGGTCAGCGTGGAGTAGAGCGTACAGTGACACCAAACTCACCTCATTCACTCTGCACATAATGCCAGTATTCATCCACCCCTCTGGTTTTGTCCTCCACTCAGTGCACTCTTTTTTGCTTTGGAAGTAAAAGGCTAATTATTTGTAATGACTGGGCCCAGACTGGATTGTAGAAGTCCACTGTGTGTGTGTTTTTTTTTTTTTTTTTGGTCTTTCTTTTTTTTTTTATCACAGAAGAATGGCTGCTGGGTGTAATTTCATGCTAATTCTGTTACGGTCAAGCAGCTTCCATCTCTAACCCCTGTAATTGGTACATGGTATGTTTTTAAAATAAAGGTGCACTGTGTAACTTTTCTGGTGGAGGGTCTGAAACCTGGTTCTATATATTGCCTCGAATGGTCTACACTATGGCATTATACTTGTTTATCTCTACGGAGACAGGGGGACCCTCAAACTTAAAACTTACACAGTGCACCTTTAAACTTATTGAAGTAATCTTTAGAATGGCCTATATTTGAAGTTTTAAAGGTCCTTTTGCTTACTTTTATTAACTCTAGCTTAAATGAACTTTACATTAAGGTACAAGTACATTGTAAAGACAGCTATTTGACAAACAAAAAGAGACTTAAGGAGTAGTACGAGTAGTGCTACTTCAAAATACTATTACTCAAGTAGAAGTACAAACTACTGGTCCATGAAATTAGAGAGTTACTTAAACGTGCACAATGTAACATTTCTACTGGAAGATTTGGAAACTTTTGTCTCCATGGACATGTTATTGTTTTGTCTAAAATATTCCACAACCTATCTATTACTAGAGAGACGAGCAGGTTCCAGCACTACACTACATTACAATTCAGATCTGCGGAGAGTCACCCCTATTCACAGAAGAAATTATGGTATTTTTGACCTATAGAAACATAATGCTAGATGTAAATGTTTAATGTCATACCATAAAACATTCCAGGCAGAGCGATAACACCACCATGGAGACCAAGTAGATAGTGGACTCTCCACCAGAAAAGTTGTGCAGTGCTCCTTTAACTTCTGGGACATAAAATAATTAGATAATGCACAAAATCTCAGACACAAAAATGAGACAAACTATGACAGATCTATTGTCAACATAAAGCTTTTGTCACAGAGGAGCCACAACTCAAGTAAGAGTACTGTTACTTCCAACAGAATATTACAGACTTATTTACATTACTAAAATTATATTCTGCTAGGAAAGTACTCTGAAAAGTAGAATGTCCTTAAAATATTACTTGAGTAACTCTTTTTGAAGAGAACCATGTGGAAACATGTATGAACCAAGGCAGTAGTTTGTCTGTCATGGTTTAACATCAGACTAAGAGAAGGGACTAAGTTTTTCTTCAGAGATTGAAAATCCAAAAACTGCAGGATGGAAGTCGAAACCTTTTTCAGGTGACTATTTCTTAAACTATTTCTATCTTTCTTTCATCAACTTTTTTTAATCAGTACTGCCTGCAATTGTTTAGTGGTGGAAATGGGACTACTGTGGTTGGAAATAACAGATTAGACTAACATTTGGTGTGCATGCTTGTGTGTAACCAGTAAAAAAAACATGATGGTTAAAACAAATATACAGAGGACTGGTTTGTCTAAAAACAGCTTTCGCAAAAATATGGCTAGGCCCAGTTACCAAAAATCAAAGCTACTGCTGGCTGCCTCTGTCTGCTCATCTCCATGGAAACGCTCGCCTGGCTGTAATATTCCACTGTGGCACATTTTAGCCAAAGTTGACATATGTCTTACATTTAAATCAGACCTATACAATTTAACCATGTTGCAGTTGTTTCCTCTCACCATGTAGTTTTCCAAACATGTATTTGGAGGGATTTGTACATGTCATTTGAATCACTTATTTTAAAGGCACCATTTTTCAGATCAACTCCTGTTTTTACCGCCATCAGTTTCTGCCCAGTGCTCCCACAACAACATGAGCTCAAAGGTCCTGCAGTTTAACAGGTCATGGAGGGTCAGCAGATCCTGTGGAAAAGCCAAAAGTGTCTCTCCTCTGTGTCCTGCAGCATCACAGGATTGTCTAAAGGGAGCCAGATGAACACAACAGGAAAGGCCTCATTCTTACTCCGCTCTGGTGTTTTAGTTGGAGATGAAATGGTCTATTTCCTCAAACTGCTTCCTCTGGAAGGTCTTCTGCCACATTTGCTGCCAAATATGGTGTAAAAAAAATGTAGCAACTCAACTGTCCACAGCTAGCTCCTTAGATGGATATTTAAAATGTCCAGATTAAAACATAATGCTCAACAGGTGTCATACATTATAACTATAGGTCAAACACAAGCACAATATGTCTTCTTTAAAGAATCCAATCAAACTGTGTAAAGGGTATATATTCTGTACTTTATCTTATCATATTTTTCACATTTATGACAAAAAAACATTTTGTCCTGTTCCAATGCCAAAAATGCATAGAAAGGTACAAAAGTAGATTGATAGGACCAAAAAAGAGAGAAAGAGTTTAGTTGTTCTCAAGTGCCTTTGTCAAAGTCCTTCATAGTTGTGGCACAAACAGCTGCCTGGAGGATAGGCCACGCTGCAGTGGGCTGAGGGTCAGTGCTAAGTGTGCTTCCCACTGCTCATACAACACAAACACATTTAGGCTAAAGAAAAGAGAATACATCTTCATCTGGCTCCAAGGCTGCTAGCATAGCCGCGACGCAGATCAGGCAGTGGATAAACTCTTAACGCCATTACAGTGGCGTGTGAGCTCAGGCGTTTACTATGTCTCACCACTAGAGCCACTTTTATGTAAGCTGTCAGTGTTCACTCTGGATTATAGGGCTCTACAAAAGGTACTCACCCACAAACCATTACGGAGACTTAACAGAGCAACAGGTACTTTCACCAAGCAGCATGGTTCATACTATTGATTTGGGGATGAAACACTGAAGCATTTGCTACCTCCCTGTTTTTCCTATAGCCACTCATTCCCTAATCAACGCAGGGTAGACTATATATACACCTCCTGCTCATACAGTCTTTGCTAGATTGTTGATCAGTCAATAGACACACTCCAGCTCTATATCTGAGCATGTGCGGTTGTTCCCAATGACGTTGCTTTAAACGTCATTCCAAGAGTTGTGCAACTGTTGGCCCCTCCTATGGATAGTTGCACTCACACTCGCAAGTAAAGGATTTTTTTTTTGTTTGTTTTGTTCCAAAATTACGACACAATGCTGCCAAATCCAACGTGTATGGCTGATTAAGAAAATAAACTTGGATAACAAAGTAAGTGGAGGGCAGTGAGTGTCTACTGGTGGCGGTGAAAACAGAGGCTGATCGGTAATATGGCAACTTGAAAATAAGTGATTAAAGATTAGTCAAACATGCACGAATCACAGATACAACTTCAGGTGAGTAAATGGTGAGGGGAAACAACTATAACATGGTTACAAGCTCTGAAAGTCAATTTTGCATAATGGGTCTGTTTTAAAGTACATAAACATCACCCAACTGATTTATTTTTCATTACAAAACATTGGAAATGATGTTTATGTTTGGAGTTAACGTGGTGTTTTGGTTCTCAAGATCCAATAAGAAAGCAGGTTTAGTTAAAACTGTAGGAGGCGCAGGCCACACACAGCCTCCTTAACTTTCCTACAAACATTCTATTTTAATGTTCAAAGTTGCTCCCAGGCTGTTTTGTAATTTAAAAATATAAAAACTACAAAAGTGGGCAAATGTACAATGTGTCTGTCAGAGCCAGACAACCAGAGCCTAGACAATTTTTAAAAGTTGGTCAAAATAACTCCTTGATTTCCATTACTATTGGATTACTTTGAACTTGTTTTTGGTGCTTCCGCTCTACCAGAATGAAATGGATTTGTGTGAAAAAGATTGAACACATTTCAACAGAAATAAGATCTGACAGATAATATTTTTAGATTCTATTTTGCAGTGAATATATATTTTTTCTTCGCAAGGCTGTTACAATCTTGCTTTGCAAAATCGACAAAGTTGTGGTGGCAGAAGAGAAAGGTTTGTACAAGCACGTTTCACCTCCAAGCGGCAAGTGTGTTCAATGTGCACTGGGCAAAATAAGCTAGAATCCGGACGTGTTTGGACTGGATATTTTATATGACACGCCACATATCCGGACCAGATTTTCACGATATCCTTATTTCTTGAGAATCCATGAAAATATTGACGTATCTGGACTCCGGATTTCACTGGGTACAATATCTGTTCGTATCCGGAGATATTTTGGCACTCGTGTCTCTCTGTAGCCAGCTCGCTACACGCCCATGTGATCCCCGGACTGCCCACCTCGACTGCAGACTGAGTCGCCACACTCCGAACCGCACTCGCTGAATTGGGAAACGCAGCAATGTTAGCCGTGCTCCTGGTGGACAAGTTTGCGGTCACGTTTTGATGGGGAGGTGAACAATCCCACTATCAGAGATGTTTTAAGGTAAGTTGAAATATCAGAATTGCTATTTGGCGGGTGAATGTTTGGCGTTAGCTACACAGTTAGCCTGCCATTCGTTGATAACGTGGAATGACAAGCTGGTTGATGGAATGATTGGGACATAATGTATCATCAGTAATATGAATGTATAACATGTAACGGCGTCGATGTCTGATTTTCGACATACGCAGGGGATGAATTTCAAAACCCCACTTGCGTAAAAATGGAGAGTAATCTGCTAGCTAAATGTAGCCTTCTAGCTAGCGTGACACTGCGATCTATCTTTGTGTAGCAGCTAGCCTACATATGTTTCCCACCCAAGTGTTTAGCGTAATAATCTGTGGGTAAAAATACGCTATTTCTTAGTCCATTACCATACAAACCAACTGGGGGCTTTGTGAAATTGGGTGGGTTTTAGAGCCGCCAGGAGACTTGAAGGTAATATGTAGGATTGTGGCCAGAGTAGGTAAGTACATTGCAACTGTGCTGCTTATTTCCAAAATCTTTTCATGACTATTTAGTCAAAGTAAATAAGTAATAAAATTATAGTTACTAGTATGACCAAAGTAGTTCTGCAGATTAAAAAATGTCTATTACTGGAAATTCAAAATGACAGACATGGAAAAGATTTCTTTCCTTTCCCAGTCAAAATTAATACTTAGAATTTGATGGTGGTGGTAAGTATTCATGAAAAGGTAACATTTGTGAATGAGCAGCATGCATTTTGGAAATAAACTACCTTTTAAACATGTGTGTGACAAAGCGGATCAGTCATTGCTTTTGCCCCAAGATAGATGTAGCTAATCGCAAACATTACAAAAGACAATGAGATGTTGAAATTAATGTTTCTGAATGCTGCAGGGCAATCGGTGACCTTCGCAGTTCAGTGGATTACCTGAGAAAGGAACTGAGGACCATGCAGGGTGCCATGATGCAGCAGCAACACTCCCGCATGACCCAGGAGAACCACAAAGTCTCTTTGGAGTTGGCGGTAACACTTGATTGTGTGTTTTTGAGAATAGGACACAAACTGGACTCATGTATGTGTCCCATAACTAGGCTGACATCATTATCCACTGTTTCTTTCTATATTGGTCGTCTTAACCACATACAGTTGTATAATGATTTTTTCTTATTCAGGCACGGGTGAGGCGCTTTCACTGTGGGCTTGGGGAACTGCAGTGGATACCCTTATAAATGAACATATGGCTCACTCACTGGTGAGTGAGCCTACGAGTCTCCAATGCTGGCCAGCCCACACGTGTGTAAAGTTCACAGTGGTGTGTGCGAGGGTTACAGTTTGTGATGAACCTCAGAGAGGCATGATACACACAATCTAACACTTGCGCTTATAAAGAAAGCAGGGTCCATCACTGGTGTGTTTTAGTACTGTGGAGCAAATCTTAAAGGAGTGTGTGATTGAGATGTGAATAGGGAGAAGTGTAAGGATGTACAGTACATCATGTTCAGAAAAGTGGTAGGAGCCAAAGGCTCCTCCTACCTAGGTGCTCCACTAGATTTAGGAGGGCTTTTGTTCGTGCAGCAATCAGACTTTTCAACAATAGCTGAGCACTATTTTAATGTTGTGGTTCTTTTTGTATTTCTATGATGGGATGTCACTTATTTATTTTTAGCTCTTTATTTTTTATCTGTTACACTAACTTGTGTCATTGTCTTACTATTGTGTGTGTATATGTTGTATGAATGGTCAGGTGGCATAATTTCCCCTTTGGGGATTAATAAGGTCTACTCAATCACTCAAAAGTCTGTTAACTCTACTTCTTACTGTCTTGCAGAAGCTTGAAATAGGTTCTATGAACACCTGAAGGCCCCCCAAAAAATGGACCTAGCTGGGAGGACCGATGAAGTAAAGAAGAAAAAAATGAACAGCCGACGTGACCGGGTAGGTAAAACGACCCCCAACACACCTCACACTGGCATCCACTGGCATCACACCCTGATTAAGGCCGTAGGGCTGATTCACATTGGTGATTTTATTAGCCCACATAAAAGATTGTTTTGGACTTTTTACAGTAAATCAACTCAAGTGCCTTTTTTCCCCTTTATTTTTTGTTGGCATCACTATCTTTGATCACTGCTTGACCAAAGAAAAAAAAAATCCAGTTGATGGTTGTGAAATTCTTCCTGGCTGCCATGAACTATTATTTGGGTGCAAGCATTGAAATTAAGGTCTGCATTCTACATTCTTTTGAAATGTGTTGCTTAATATTGCCCTCTTCTGTGTAGCTTTTCAAGCAGCGGCTTCAGGTGGCCAAGGACCTCCTTGATGACGATGACCTGCAGTATCTGAAAGGAGCAGAACTCCATTCAACCGCACGCCGGGAGTTAAAGTTAAAGGTATTCAATCACATTTTCACAGACGAACTTTGGGCGCATCTCATTAAAGGGACAAATATTTACCGTGAACAGACCGAACGTGATCACACTCCAGCGAGGGCAAAGACGCTTAAGTGGTCGAATGTAACTGTCCCTGAAATGAAGACGTTTATTGGGCTATCGGCATGGGTCTACTTGTTCTGCCTGCACAGAGAGATTATTGGAGACACACCAAAAATCTCGTCAAGACTCAGTTCTCTGACGCCATGGCAGATTCTATGCTATATGGAGGTAAGAACTAAAATACTGATTGATTGTGATAATTATGTAATAACAAACGGTGATTATTAATATTATCAGTGCAAATTACATTTTTTCTAATTATGTAGCATTTCATGTTTACATCTTTGGGCATAATGATGAGAGAGTATTGGTATTATGCATTGAACTTTTATTCAACCATAATCATGCATACAAATATAATACAAAAATAGATACATACATACCATCATACAAATACAAGCTGTAACACAAGAGAACAATGTAATTTACAGTACCTGTAGACATTAAAAAAATACATAATATTTTTATTCATCATATACACATAGTTTGCGGTGCCATCTTATTTACAATAGACCGAATATCTCACAAAGCCACAGTACAATGTAAATTATGCTGTTTTATATTATACTTTCATCAAAGGTGACTTTCCTGTGTCTGTTTCTGCATTTTCAGCCAATCGAAGGCAACGGAGCCATCCAGCAACAGGTGGAAGTGCCAGCTTGCCTTGCAGATTATCAAAAAAATATGAAAGGTTTGTTTGCCTTTTTGGTTTTATGGCAAAATATGTGACTGTATAATTATTTATTATGTTTATTTCCACTGTTGCCTTGTGAGTGTGTAATGTGTGCTGTGTGTTCCAGGCGTCGATCTGCTTGATCAAATGGTTGGCTACTATGGGTTCCAGCATCGAACGAAGAAGTGGTGGAGGCGAGTGTTTTTCTTCTTGTCTGTGTCCTGCCACAATGCATACATCGCTGCAAGACCTGCCTTCAGCAGAAAGTACAGAGGGTACAAGAACTGGCTGGAGGAACTTATCACACCAATGACAACAAGGGCTGTTCCTGTGACCTCTCCTCCTTCTCCATCTTCTCTTCCTCCTCCTCCACCCGACTGTAGGACGTTTGGGGGCCATAGTAGCCACACCACCTCCACAACATGACTGTGGAAAGATATATGACAAGCGCAAGCTGTGCCGGGAATGTCAACTGGTCCCAGAGAACGAGAAAGTAGGTGGGCCAACAGTCTTTGGATGCAAACAGTGCAAAATACCTCTGCACATTGAGTGCTTTGGCAAGCACTATCGCTGGTATATGTAAGGGATGTAACCTGTGCAGTATGTAGTGCACTTCATCTTACTGCCTTATGGCCTTGGGACACTTTATTTTTTACAGTTTGACCTGAATAAGAGCTGTTCTTTATTTCTTAAAACTTGAAAATATTGTGCACTGTACATGTTGTGACTGTTTTCTTTTATTTTTTCCATATTATTGTGTTTCTGGATTATTTTATATTTTTTTCTTAAGGTGTAGAATAATAAGACACAGTTCTCATGAAACCCACAAGTGTAAGCTTTCAAATACTTTTGGAATTTTGTCTCTGTGCTTCAGAGTCTGAGAAATCACTTATTTAATAGTCTTTGACATTGTTGAATTTCCAGGAAAAACCTCAGGATCTCATCCTTAAGAATTTCAGGCCTTTTTCCCCAGGCGTTTTAGGTCTAAATGGGTTAATTAATAAAGACAACTTTATCAAACACAACTTTATCAAACGTTCTTGTCTGTTGTATAAATTGTATTAGTGACATTGGCAGAGGTGGAAAAATGCTGAAAAAATGTGATTTAAGTATCTTTACTTGCTTAAAGCCTACTGAATTAAAAGTACCCATCTAAAAATCTACTTGAGTAAAAGTAAAACAGTACTTGTTAATGTATTTTGAGTTAAAAAAAAAAATACTTTAAATTGGTTACATTTTTCCATGACCTCTAAAGTTTGTCAGCTGTGTAGACTTAGCTTTTTCAAAGTAATTGTGATGAGTTTTTAGTAATGCTAATCTGTTTGTCATTTTGGTCAATGTCTGTGCTATTTTAAAATAACTAAGGCATATAATTAAAATATTAACCGAGTTACCAGCCGCCTAGTCAGTAGTACACTGTAAAACATTGGTATATAAATGGTATATAAATGTATGAAAATGTTGCATGGTCATAAGGCTATGGGTTTCACGATACAGTAGCCTATAAATGCTTGAAAAATAAAGCTCCCTAGTGAATGCTAGCTTGAGTATCCTGACATATCCGGAGGTGAGCACAGTACCAGAACGTGACGTATCCGGAGATATACGAACAGTGAATACGTGAAACACGGACGATATCCAGTAAATATCCGGAGAACCGGATATGTAGCGTGTCGACACAGTGCCATTCCGGAGTTAGGAAATGCTCCGTATACGAGAACTGACACCAACGTATCCGGAGCGTGTCAATCCGAATATCTACAGATATTGTGAATATCCTGGGATATACGACTACAAACACCCCCGGAAACAATGCCATTTTTCCCAGTGGTGAGGAGCAGAGAACAGTAAATCAAGTTACAAAAAGGATGAAGAGTGTGTGCACCCGGAGAAGATTACCAAAATTAGCAGTGATGTTTTTTGGAAGATGGCACAGAAAAATGAAGGAAATAAATAAAAATGTATGTCAGCCGTGTAACTTTTTCAATGGGTGTCTTTCCTGGGAGAGTTTTGCTATTAAACTGTGTATATGGCATTTGAATAGCAAAAAATTTAATAGATCTTCTATTTTGTATGATTCTAGAATCTTTATTAGGTTTTGGAATTATAGAGATTATAACTCCATGCCTCATAGTAATCGGAAGTGAACAGGTCTCAAAAATTTCTAAGAATACACAGTAAAGTATGTCTTTATGTCTTCCCAAAAAAAGTTTCCAGTGAGGCCGTCTGACCCTGGGGCTTTGTTGGGAGATAGTTTGCCAATGATGGCATCAATTTCAGCAATAGAGAGATGATCGCAGGTTTGTTTATAGTCCCCATTTACTTTTGGAATGTTATGTACGACCTCTTTAAAGGTTCCATGGCATGAAATTTTCACTTTCTGAGGTTTTTGAACGTTAATGTGAGCTCCCCTACCCTGTTTAGGGCCCCCCCAATGGCTAAAAGTTGCGAAATGTCTAAACTGAGCATTTGCAGTCCTTTTTTGCGTTAGAAAAAAACACAGCTCAAACGGGCGATTCTGAACAAGGCAACTATGTTACGTCACATCGAAAAAAGAAATGCAAATGCAGTTCCACCACCGTCTGGATGTCCACCCCGTCTCTGGAAATCACGCCCAGAGAGTTTGGACCGCGAAGGAGCTACGCAATGCGAAATGCGTTTTTTTATTTGCCAGGAGGCACGTGCGAGTGTTTCTAGGCTCAGAACTCCTTTACCCGACCCTCTGGACCTCTGAAACAGCAGTGGTTTAATTTTATTTTCTGTGAAAATCAGTTTTTTTTAATTGAAATTCCTCTCCTTTCTTCCTCCGTGCTTAAAACGCGGAAGTGGGAGACAGCGCACAATAACAAGGAACCAGCGGCGCATTTGCCCCCCCCCACCCGCTCCTCTAACCTATCTGTGTCCTTCTCATTTGCATTCAAGCAACAAGGCCCAGAATGAGTCGTTCAGAGAGAGATATTCTGACTCTGACTGTGTACATGTGTCTTTCTCATGCACTGAGTGTTGATTTTGAAGAAGGATTCATTTACAGTATTAGGGAACCATTAAGGAGCCATATAAAAGCATTAAGAAGTACCATGTCATGGGACCTTTAAAGGGATAGTTCGGGTGTTTTGATGTGAATCTGTATGGCATCCCCTTCAGCAGTGTTGTGCATTAACACTGATTTATCCCTGACAGTGTCCTGTCGAGTTCTGCCCCGTTTCTGGTTCTGGTGAAAGTAGGTCCAGCAAGTTAGCCACGACAGTTAATAAAGCTTGTTTTTCTTCTCAAAACAATATTTGTCCAAAAAGTGATATATTTGCGTCACAAAACAATTGTCCAAGAAAAAGTCAGAAGTCATAATTGCTTGGTGCTATTTTCTCTCGATGCTTATTCACTTTATTATCTTCCTCACTCTGAGTGAATTTGTTAAAGTGGAAATTTAATTGGTTAATAATGTCATGTTCTTTTTGTTTAAGTTCCTTTTTCATATTTTTACTATATTGGCAGTAATCCTTATTTTTGAGGAAGCTTGAATTGAATTTCCAATATTTGTTTGAATAGGATCTGCATTTAATATGAAAATATTTCACACTATGATCAGTCAAAGGGGCTGCAGAAATATTACAATTTAAGTCAAAATAAAGTAAATCCTTTAAAATTAACCAGTGATCAATTCTAGATTTTGAGTTATAATTTGGGTTAAACCATGAAATCTTAGGTTAGGATTGAGGTATCTCCAAGCATCAGTTAGGCCAACTTCATTACAAAAAATATTATTTAAAAAATTATGAGGTGTATATGGGGGGATATTTATCATAAAAATCATCATTGACCAAGTTTAGATCTCCTCCTAACAATATTCTCAGTTGAATGTGCCACTTTTAAGTGGTCCAGATGTAAAATTAATTATTCTAGTAATTGTTTGTTGTCACTTTTATTATTGTATCCATAGCCATTTACCAATATAAAAATGAAGTTGTCAATATTTGCAATAACAATAAGCCATTGGCCATTAATATCTGCCATATTATAAATAATCTGGCCTGCAAACTTTTTAGGAGGATAGCTACCCCTGCTGATCTGGAAGTGCCATGGCTGAAGTAAGCTTTATCCCCCCATTGTTGAGTCCAAAATGAAACATCATCTTCCTTTGAGTGTGTTTCCTGCAGAAAAAATAAGTGCACATTTTTCCCCTTCCAAAATAAAAATAAACTTCCTTTTTCTTAAATCTCTAAGGTCCCTTGCATTAACAGATAAAAGAGAAATTTAACTTTTAACATCAATCATATAATACTGAACAAAAAACAATACACTGTAAACAGTAGAACAATCAGATAAGTTCTCAAACGTTACCAACGAAAAAAGTGGTAGCAAAATGGAATACTTTTAACAGATTATACCAACAGGGCCGTCTGATTTAAGGCATAACCCTCTGACTGCTGATGTACCATGGACATAGTCCTTTTCTTCCGTCCCGATCTTCTTTGGTGAGATACTCCATGAAGCGGGTACTGAATTCCTGCAGATCTGGTTGTTTTTTTGTCACTCGCCACAGTTCATCCCTGAAGATTCTCATAGCGAACTGCATGATGATCTGTTGGGGGTGGGTGGCAGTGCGTAGACCCAGGCGATGTACGGAGTCCAGGATGAAGCTCATTTTCTCCCTCCAGTGTGGGGCAATCTTTATGAGAAAATTTGCAACAAGATCTCAGGTGTTCTCTCTCCTCTTTGTCTTCCCTTAATCCATTTCATCTTAATTCCACCCTCTCTAGTACCACTCTGCTTCTGCTGTTCGACTCTGCTGTTAAACATTCTTCTCTTTAATTTGGATTATTTCACTTTCCAACTTTTTATATTTTTCCCTGCAGTCTTTTATCTGTGATGAGTTGTATTCTACAGATTTGTTGAGGTTAGTTAGGGTCAGCGTGTTTTCTTTTAGATCTTTCTGCATGTTGGTCAGCAGCACTCGGAGATCCTCTATGTGGTCTGACTGGGTATTGATTCCCACCAAAACAGTAAAACCATACTTAGACAAACTTTATTGATCCACAAGGGAAATTGTTTTGGGTACAGTAGCTCACTGTAGACAGTAGACATGACAGTAGACATGACGCCCATAGCGGTTGTTGAGCGACCGGGCTTCATACGAATGCTAAAAACGCTTGACCCTAGATACAATCTACCTAGTCGCCACTTTCTTGTCAGTGCGGCACAGAGCAAGGCTGCATTTGGCCAGTGAGTGAAATATTCGGGTGGGTCGGGTATGTGGCGTTTTATGCGTTTTATGTTTACAATTAAAATAAGGCAATATACTACTTCCTTGGTTTGGTAATGTTAAAAATGGTGCACAAGCACTTTGTTACTAGTACCTGTCTACCTTTAGGCACTTGGCTGCCTGTTTGCACTTCAATAAAAAAAAAAAACCTTGCTGAATTTGGCACGTTTGTTTGTTTTTTTCCCCCCTGCATAGATATCGAGATATATATCGTATATCGAGATATAGCAAAAACATATCGAGATATTTTTTTTTCTCCATATCGCCCAGCCCTAACAGAGGGTAACAAAAAATAGATGGAATAGAAACCAAAGAGCAATAGACCAGTGCACGGTGGCTCAGATAATGGATGAGTATCAGTTTCATTTGACTTCGTCTTTTTTAGAGGTTGTGGAGGTTTCATAGGTGAGTTTAGGGTGTTTTTGGCTATTTTAGCATCAGTTTCCATTTTCATAAGCCCACAGTAGTCATGGGAGACGAGCACTTTAGCTTTAGCCAGCCCCTTCATATTAGCATTAGCTTTGGCCATCAGTACAGTTGCTAACGTTTAACCAGGGCTCTCAAGTCTCACGCTTTGAGAGTGTGACACACGCAATTCAACGTGTTCACACGCTCACACGCCACACATGGCATTTCTCACGCTGATTTTTTTTATTTTTTATTTTTGTGCCCGGTCTGTGTGGCTCAGTTTATGCAGGCACCGCACGTTTTCAGTGAAAAAAACACTCCCCCTCCTCCCCGTCCCGCTCCCCGGAAAAAAAATCAGCCAATCAGAAAATAGATTGTTCTGTTGTTGGGCAGACTGTAGAGTGTAGTTTCAGCTGCTAAGCGCACACTGCGGTGATGATAAAACAAACTGAGAACCATCAGGTAATAACTTCATTTATATAACTCTCATTAGTTGCTTTGTAGTTTAAGTTTGCTCTTTAGACAAACATTTAGACACGGCATTTCTCACGCAATTCAAGCCCCCTTCCCCTACCGCTCCTCGGGAAAAATTGTTCACTCGCACCCCCCCCCCCCTTCCCATCGCGATGAGGACAGGGGGGTTGGTAGATGGCCTCTGCCCCAACATCTCATCCTAGAGCCAAGTCTCAGCTGTCGCCTTTCCCTCTCCCTGGGCACTTGCAATCCTTTAACAGAAGAAATTAGAATAAAAGGCAGTTCAAAACACAATAGTTTATTTCTATAAATAAAATTTGCAAAATTCAGATAAGTCCTGCAGGCCTAACTTCTCCAGTATTGCCCTGAGTCATACAGAGCATAAACATTCAAGTTTACATAATACTAATAAATACAGTACCTTCATAGTTACATTGTGTATAATATGAAATGTGCTACAGATCTCCTTCTGTTACTGCAAACATGTGTTCAGTAACCATGCAGCACACACTATCCTTTCATTTATGTAGTTAATTATGTCTTTTTTAAAATTAATTACAGTTTTCATGGTGCTTTTGCAAGGAAGATATCATGGATAACACTTTATAAGTCCAGCTTATTTGTGAACAACTGTCTATTGACAAATGGGTAGGTTTAGTTCTCCATTGTGATTGTTTTATACTTTTCAGATCACAAGCTTCCTGGCCATCATTTTGTAATAACAGAAGTACAGGCTGTAGATAACATTGGAAATAAATAGGGAAACCCACGTTAATACACAACTACTCACATATGTACAAATTAAAATTGCAGTAATGCCAGCTTTGATATAGTTTTCATGGTCAGTGTTATATTATCTGACAGGAGTATATAACAATGTTTTTATAGTTACTTCCAAGCCACGTTCGCGGAGAACTTAGCCCCGGTGAACAGGTGGTTGTTGTCCCACCTCAGCTCAATGAATTTTCTGGTCTGCTCATTGTTCCCTAGAGACCAAAATATTCTTACATTACTACTACTAATACTTTGAATTGGGACACAGCTATACTGTAGAATATTCAACAATACAACAGCTAAGCTAATACACAAGTGTAAGGGATAACGCTACTAAACGCTAATACAATAGCTGTAAACTAAGCCGTAACGACGACCGTCATACATATAAGCTGTTTATGAACAGTTTCATGTAGCATAGTTGTAGGTGAGGTAAACCAGTACTTACATTTAAAAGTAAAATCGCAACTAGCATTTGAAGATGCAGCAGCGGACTCAATTTTCTCCTGGAGAAGAAGTAGTGCGCGGTACATGCTGGGAAATATGTGTATATAAGTGTGCTCGGATGTGGCCTTCGTTCACAGCCCGATCTCCATGGAAACCACCCTCCGGAGTGTGCAGCCCTCGAATTGGGACATGGCTACAGATATGCATCCTAGTCACGTTGTTATGGAAACCCAAGTGCAGGGGCAGGTAGTACTCAGTTACATTTACTTGAGGAACTTTTAAAGATATTGTACTTTTCAGAGTGCTTTAACAAAAAATAACAAAAGTGACAAAAGCTTTATGTTGACAATATGAAGTAATTTGAATGTTTGTTTTTTACAGCGCTCCTTCAGATCTGATTTTAGTTTGTTTGTTAGTTGTTTTAGTTTGCCCTTCAAATTACATTAACTTCAAAATGTTATTTTCAGACAGATACTCTTTAAAGGTGCTATGTTACACAAAATTGACTCTTACCCATGTTAGATATAAATATGCTGTTACCTCATCAGAAACCTACTTGGAGTTGTGCTTTGTTTGAGTAACCATGTTTTTCTGTATCTCCAAAGCTGGAAAGGCTGTAATCATCCAAATGATTCTAGTGAAAGTATATAGAGTTTAAAAACACAGTGGAGTACTTCCTAGATAACCATGTGACATCACAAGGTGTGTTTTCTTTTTGAGAAGAACTCAGCCTAAATATGCAGGATTTGTGTGTTTGTGTGTGAATGAAACAAAACACAACTCCAGACATGTTTGTGATGAGGAAATGACATTACATTACTTAACTTCAAAGTATAAACATGTTACATCTAGACAGTTACTCTTTAAGTTACTCTTACTTGGGTAATTTTGTGGACTGCTACTTTGTACTTCTACTACAGTAATATTGTTGTGAAGTAACGTTACTCTTACTTGAGTATAAATTTTGGCTACTCTCCCCACCTCTCCCCAAGTGCACCCACTAAATCCAGACCCACTTATTTTGCCAATGGAATAGAACATTGGCAGTCCACTTAAGGCGGTCCTTCAAAGGGAAGTAGAGCTGATTGTATAAATATATTGGTTTTGTATTCAGATGAAGGACTCCGGGCTGGACTTCTTGTATTGTCTTGTTTCAGAACATGCAGTCATTAGTTTAATGACTTGCTGAGTCTTGAATGGGAGTGATATGAAAAGATCTGTAAAAGCAGGGGGCTAATTGCAGCCAGTGTATAAAATAGAACTTGCAGCTTTTGCAACAAGAAAAGGCCATCTGTGAAACAATAGTGCTGCTTACAGGTCCTATGCTATTCCATACTGATCCTTCAGAGATATTATAACATGGCATGTGTAGTAGTATAGTTAATGAAGGCTTTATTTAACTGTTGGGCTGTACAGAAGTTTGGACTTCAGCTGGGGGTCCATCACCTTCTTTCTATGGATATGTCATTGCCATTGAAATATTATTTGGCGGCACAGTGGCTGAGTGGCTAGCACTCCCGCTTCACAGCAAGAAGGTTCCGGGTTTGATGCCCGGGCCTTTCTGTGTGGAGTTTGCATATTATATTATGTAATAATATATTAATATTGCATATTAATGTATTATTTGGTGGCACGGTGGCTGAGTGGCAAGCACTCACGCTTCAAAGCAAGAAGGTTCTGGGTTCGATCCCCGGGTTGGCTTTTCTGCCTTTCTGTGTGGAGTCTGTATGTTTTCCCCATGTCTGGGGGTTTCCTCCATCCATCAACCCAAAACATGCACCATAGGTAAAAATCCTCTAGCTTAGGTCCTAACCTTGCCTAAGCAACAAGTTCATGGAGATGGTCCCCGGGCGCAGTAATGAGCTGCCCACTGCTCACAGTCATAGTTTGCTTTATTGTTGAAAAACCATATGTACATGTACAGTACATAGAGTAATTCGAAATTTCGTTTCCCCGCTAACCAGGCAGGACAGTGATAGAGGGGCTAGGGGAGGGGCCGCTGTGCTTGCTCGCTCCAAAAGACAATTGGACAGGTAACATACAGTGTTTTTTTTTCTTTGGCGAAAAAGGGAAGGGTGGAGGAAGGGAGCAGATCAGAAATCAATGAAATTGATTGAAACTGAAGTAGAAGCAGACCTTTCTAAAATAGACAGGGCAACATGTTTACTTAATACATGTCAGTGTGAATAGTCCGAATAGTGTGTTTATAGGGATCCATGATAAGCCACATCTGTGACCTTGGGAGTGTTCATGCAAGGAAGCCAAGTCAAAACAGATAACCGTTGGAGTCAGATTTTCACAGGAGACAGATTTTTACAGAGGGATTAATTCAGCATAATGAAATACATTTTAGAAACCCAGATGAGCAAGCAATTTAGCTGGATCCCTGGTTCTGCCAGACCCCCATCTTCATATCTCATTTCGTGAAAGATCTCATCAGTTCCTCTTGGCACACAGACTGCACTGCGTTGTTTCTACACAGTTCTGTAAGCATGCCCGTGATGGTATCCAAACGTCGAGATGTTTCCTTCTAAATGGTCCTCAACCTGTACCACTTTCTGATGTACTCCTTTCACGAGATCCTCCACGGCTCCACTGTGGTGCGAAATTACTGCAGACAGCTTGGGGGACTCTTTACTTGCTGCCAGCTTACAAGTTTTGCAACAGATCATGGACAATCACAGGCCAATCAACAGATGTCCAGCTATCAGAAATCCAAATACGTAAATATTCTCCACATCCTCCAGGTACATTGGTGCCAAACATACAACTTGCCACGCATAATACCAACTTATGGGCAGGCATCTTAAAGAACACCCAATGTCTCTGCTCATCCTCTACTGTCAGGAGAGATGTCCCATTGAATCAGCTTTATTTGCCTGTCGAGAACATTGTCTATCAAAGATCAAAGTCAGCTTTATTGTCAATTCTGCCATATGTGTTCAACATACAGTGAATCGAAATTTCATTTCTTTCTGGCCAGGTAGTGCAAAAAGACAGTCTATAATAAATATTGTCATTCTTATCCCATGGACAATAGGGTTGTGAGTGCACCAATGCGCCCCACTAGCCTCGGTCTCGGTGTTTCTAGAAGTTTCTTTCCGACGCGTCACGTAAAGTAAATAAAGAGTCTTGAATCCAAGTTTGTCTTTTCTATCTTTACTAAAGTGAAAGGTCATACAGAGCGGGTGCAAATAAGGTGAATAAAGAGGGAAATGGAAAGATGAATTTCTGAGGTTTGTGGTTCTCTTATGTGTGTCGTGTTAGGCTCTGTATGTGTGGTGATGTTCTTCTTGGCGTCTTTGCGTGTCAAATAGCGGTGAGCTCCTGCCTGTCACTGGGAGACCGGGCTTCCTTGTACTCCGTGGCTCCCGACAGGACTCACCCTACGTTGCGTTGTCAGACGGTGCTACTGGTTCTTCTTTGCTGTCCGTACGTGCCTTGTAGCGTTGCGTTTTCCCGTCTGTCCCCTGGGAGACCGTGCTTCTGCGCTTCTCGGCTCCCGACGGGAATCCGTCTTGTTTGCTACCTGCGGCTGCTACGTGACCTTTCACGTAACCTCCTTGTTACGTGACGTCCCACGTGACGTTCCTACGTTGGCATCCGTCCGTACGTGCCTTGTAACGGTGCGCGTTCCTGTCTGTCACCCGGGAGACGGCCGATGTTACACTCTTGCTTGGTTCTTACGCTACAATTACGTGACGATACGTGACGATACGTGACGGTCAAAAGACTGTGTAGCTTCTGTGGTCCAGGACGTCCTAATACCCCGTCATCTCGGCTCATCCGATACTCTATGGTCTCGGGGTATCCTCCTGGCCACCAGACCGCGGCTTCTATCCACACTACCTATGTAGTGTAGACGTTTCTCCTTCTTCTCGTGTGGATGGGTGTGTGTTGGTAAGATGTGTCTTCTCCGGTGTCTGTGTGTTATCTGTCCCGTGTGTTCTCTGAGGTCTGTATTTATAACAGGTAAGACCAAAGATAAAAGAACAAAGAATAAAGCGAGATCAAAGTCATCCAATCAGAAAGCATTCCCTGAACCTGAAGGCGGGACAAGAGCAGCTGCTATAAAAAGAGTGTATATATATATATATATATATATATAGAATGGGTTAAAATGCAGAGAAGAATTTCTCCAGTGTGAGATCAATAAAGTTACTTCTTCTTCTTCTTCTTCTTCTACTCCAGAACACAGAACGTACGAAATGGCTCCTACATATCCCGGCCCCTAATTGGCTAAGCTTTAGCAAGTCAATTACTAACTTAAGAATTGGAGCCATTAACTAATTTACAGTTTTAAATTTAGCTGTTACATTTCTCGAACATTTTTCTTCAAAAAGGTTAAGGTTAAAAGGTAATTCTTCACTTTTTTACAAGTAAGTATACTTTTCACAAATTACAGTTCATATCGGACGTGTAGTAGGTCCTTCTCTTTCTTCAGTCTTCACCCTGTAAGAGACACAATTTGGTTATGGGTCTTTGTATAATACTCGTCCGTCTTCGTCCGGATTTCAGCGCTGCGGACCATCCCCTTGGAGTCTGGCATAACCTTGGTGATTCTGCCCAACATCCAGTCATTTCTTGCTAGGGATGGCTCAACGACGAGGACGACATCTCCGACCTTAAAGTCTCTCTTCGTTCCGAGCTACTTTTGCCGTTCTTGAAGCAACGGCAAGTAGAGAATCTGATTTCCGCCGCCGTGTCTTGTTTCCAGGTGGATGTGGTGAAGAATAAGGCGTGTTGTTCTGTGTTGTTTACTGAGTAGGGCGGGAAGCCGGCTTCCCCAGGCGTCGCTGATCTGTTCCGACGCCCCCCTACTCCAAACTTTTCTCTTTCTTTCTCTTTCTTCGATGGTACACCCGGTAGTGCGGCATGTACCATCCTCTTCGGCTCAGCTGTTCATCCGGGACTCCTGTGACGTACCCTCTCTCTAGGATTTTGGTCATCAAATCTCTGTGCTTCCGAAAGAAGTCTGAAATCCTGATGGGTTCCCTCCTCAAGGAGTCGAGTATTTGCCCGGCTATACCTCGGTTGCCTGGCATCTCCATGCAGACATCCCTCAGAGGTAGCTCAGTGCAGCAATGGCCATCCAAAAGATGTGCCGATGTGGCCACAGCGCGCACAAACTGCTTGTCGTGTTGAGATGGCCCTTGCTCGTCCTCACGCCGGCGTTCCGGAAAATCTGCTTCGTAGTGCATGACTTCTATGGTCGACACAGAGATGCGATTAACGAAGTTCTGTTTTTCGGCGTCATCAAATTCTTTCTCTTGGCATCCGCTGACAGGCCCGTTGACTACCCAACCTAGGGCCGCCTTCACGGCATGCGGTCCGTTGTTTTGGCCGTTGATTGTCTCCCACGGCTCTTTAGCCTTGCGAAACCAGATGTTACATGACATGAAGCTCTCAATCTTCAAGCCTGTCGAGGCGAGATCGGTTGGACCCCAAGAGGTGTCAACCATCGAGATCCACTGAGCTCCTGTAACAGCCCCTCTGACAACGGAGACACGGCCCGCCACAAATGTCTTTAGACGAAAAGCGTCATTTTCAGTGTACCTTAGTACCGTTGTGCTATTCGTCCAAAAGACCAAATCCTTCAGGGGGAGTTGAAGTTCTTCCTTCAACACCCGTTCAATCTTGACTGGGATCACTGCAGCCGACAATTCCATCTTAGGGATTGTAGCCTGCTTAAGAGGAGAGACCTGGGACTTCTCCATCAAAAGGCAGACATGTTTCTCCTCTTGCCCGTTCTTCAATAAGCAGTACGGCACAACCCCATATCCATCTTGACTTGCGTTTGAGAAATGATGGATTTGTGCGCCTTTGTGGGCCCGACTGTGTTGGACTTAAAACATTTACTCACGCTGAGATCTGACAACTTGTCAAGGTCTTCTGGCTCCTTCTGCCCTGCCTGTTGTAGCTTCTTTGGAATGTCCTCATTCCCGGCCCCGGTTTGTTCACCGCTTCTACACCCTGCACGTACGAGAGCACCACACTCAACAGCCGTACCTGTTGAGTTGTCATCTGCTTTGGTCTCCTCCTGTGCGTGATCTTGCTTTATGACGTGCAAAATAGCAGGATGCCTATAGGAACCGTCAGGGCAAGAGCTCTTTTCCTTACAGTCCTTAGCCATGTGGCCTGGCGTAAGACAGCTGAAACAAAGCTCTTGAGATCTCAGGAAGTCAGTTCTCTCATTCAAAGGCCGCTCTTTAATCTTGTTGCACACATTCAACGCATGCTTCCCCTTACAGTACAAGCAGGGACTTTGGAAGGAGTTGGCTGACTTTACTGCTGGTGCCTTCTTCTCTAATTGTCCTCTCTCTCTCTCTCTGACCTCTCTCTCTCTGTCCTCTCTCTCTCTGTCCTCTCTCTCTGTCTCTCTCTCTCTGTCCTCTCTCTCTGACCTCTCTCTCTCTCGCTGTCCTCTCTCTCTCTGTCCTCTCTCTCTCTGTCCTCTCTCTCTGTCTCTCTCTCTCTGTCCTCTCTCTCTGTCCTCTCTCTCTCTCTGTCTCTCTCTGTCTCTGTCCTCTCTCTCTGTCCTCTCTTAATTTGGCATTTGCGGCTGCAATGGCAGCTTCCATCTGCAACCGCTCCTTTTTAGCTCTCAAGCATGCCTCTTCATGCTGCAAGCGCATTTCCTCTCGCTGCCTTTCATGCCGCAGGCGTCTTTCTTCTTGCTCAAGCTCTTGCCTCTGTATCATGGCCGCTTGGCTTGCTAACAGAGCTGCATGTTCTACTCTGGCTTTTGACCGCACTGAACTAGTAGTGGAACGTTGTGATGTAACTGAGTTAGCCCTAAAAGTGCTATCCTCCGATCTGATGACATTTTGCTCTCCATCCGTGGCCCTTTTAGCAGTTGCGATCCATCCCTTCGTTTCATTGTCGTTTCGTTGCTTGGTTAGCTGTGACAAGATTCCGCTTCTCTCGTATTTTAGTCGCTCCATATCAGCTTTATAGTAGTAGTCAGACAGCGCGCCAGCACTCGCTCCCGACATCATGTTTCCCGTTGGCTTGCAGACTAGTAAAACTGAGAAAATTGTCAGACCTGACCCAGGGAACGCTTGCTTCAGCCGTGGATGGAGTTTCCTGATGGTTCAGGTTGGTTCTTTCTTCAATCAAGTCTCCTGACTCGATAATGATTTTTCTGACTTTGATGTTTAGACTTTCGACGTGATGCTGTAGACTTCGTGACTCTAGATGTTGCTTATGAGTCCTTTGATTTTAGCGAGCCTTTTGACTTAAAGTTGTTGCTATAGTCTTTTGACTAAATATGTTGCTATAGTCTTTTGACTTAATGTGAGTGCACCAATGCGCCCCACTAGCCTCGGTCTCGGTGTTTCTAGAAGTTTCTTTCCGACGCGTCACGTAAAGTAAATAAAGAGTCTTGAATCCAAGTTTGTCTTTTCTATCTTTACTAAAGTGAAAGGTCATACAGAGCGGGTGCAAATAAGGTGAATAAAGAGGGAAATGGAAAGATGAATTTCTGAGGTTTGTGGTTCTCTTATGTGTGTCGTGTTAGGCTCTGTATGTGTGGTGATGTTCTTCTTGGCGTCTTTGCGTGTCAAATAGCGGTGAGCTCCTGCCTGTCACTGGGAGACCGGGCTTCCTTGTACTCCGTGGCTCCCGACAGGACTCACCCTACGTTGCGTTGTCAGACGGTGCTACCGGTTCTTCTTTGCTGTCCGTACGTGCCTTGTAGCGTTGCGTTTTCCCGTCTGTCCCCTGGGAGACCGTGCTTCTGCGCTTCTCGGCTCCCGACGGGAATCCGTCTTGTTTGCTACCTGCGGCTGCTACGTGACCTTTCACGTAACCTCCTTGTTACGTGACATCCCACATGACGTTCCTACGTTGGCATCCGTCCGTACGTGCCTTGTGACGGTCAAAAGACTGTGTAGCTTCTGTGGTCCAGGACGTCCTAATACCCCGTCATCTCGGCTCATCCGATACTCTATGGTCTCGGGGTATCCTCCTGGCCACCAGACCGCGGCTTCTATCCACACTACCTATGTAGTGTAGACGTTTCTCCTTCTTCTCGTGTGGATGGGTGTGTGTGTGTTGGTAAGATGTGTCTTCTCCGGTGTCCGTGTGTTATCTGTCCCGTGTGTTCTCTGAGGTCTGTATTTATAACAGGTAAGACCAAAGATAAAAGAACAAAGAATAAAGCGAGATCAAAGTCATCCAATCAGAAAGCATTCCCTGAACCTGAAGGCGGGACAAGAGCAGCTGCTATAAAAAGAGTATATATATATATATATATATATATAGAATGGGTTAAAATGCAGAGAAGAATTTCTCCAGTGTGAGATCAATAAAGTTACTTCTTCTTCTTCTTCTTCTTCTACTCCAGAACACAGAACGTACGAAATGGCTCCTACAAGGGTGATCGATTTACATTAGATTTCCCCTTTAAGTGCATAGCTGGACAATTTTGCCTAAGATATTATTTTATTAAATAATAAATTCAACACTTCAATCTGCCTGTCTCACTTGTGGTGTAAAAATGAAACTGGAGTAAAGACAAACTGTTATAATACTTTTATTTCTGTGTGCATTTTTCATGTAGTTGTTGAGGTCCAAACGAGCAAGTCCAATGCTGCACTAAAGCTGGATAAGTTACGAGGAGATTTAAATCTCCTTAAAGAGGAAATCTGTCTTCTTGAAGAAGAAAACAGACTGCTGAAAGAAAAGTGAGATTTTCTAAAAATGAAAGCCACTGAGTGCACTGCCAAGCCCTCTGATAAAAAGGGTATGTCCTGTAAGTCATATCCTTTCATTTACTAGCTACTTCTATACTTTTAGGGTTGAAGAAACTGTCATGGTGGAGTCATCTGACTCCAGTGATAGCATAATATTTGACACTGATGAGGAGGTCAAAGTAATAACAACCAGAAATGAAAGTTTGTATGAAGATCCAAAAGCATCTTTTGGACGTAGAGGCCATCACACAACACACTGAGTAAAGTATGGACATTATCTCTCAAAGTGTAATACAATCCACTTAGTCATGTAACTGCATAACCACAAAGGTGTACTTTGTTTTAGTATTGAACATGTATTTCAGAGACGTGAGTACACCTTTCTGATTTCTGCAGTTATTTTATTGTTTCCCTTCATATGGTGTACAGTAGTTTGTGTACAATTTGTAGAGCACTATTAGTTTATAGGACTGGATATTACTCTAAACACAGCCATTAACATCTAAACAGCTACCAACATAAGTGATTAACCATTTTACACAAACATTCACTTGAGTTCATTGGTTGATTAATCCTCTCCCATTTACACCTTATGCTCTGTTCAATATGGGGTGTACACATTAAAGTTGCCAAATGCTTATGAATAATGTTAATTTTGAGCTACATTCAGAGCATGACAAAAGTAGTACTCCTCAAACTGTGCCCAGACTATGCAGAGTGGAAGAGATGGAAGTTTTCATGTCCATCGTTATCCCTAAAAAATAATATCTACAAAAAAAGTGAACTCACTTTTGTGAGATGCTTTATGAATAATTATTAACTTATTTGTATGATTTCTGTCTATTGTCTTTCATATGCCTCATAGCTTCAAATACAACTGGCATGCAACAAATATGGCCTAAACCAAAATACAATTGTGTACACTGCAATAATTGCAGAAATGAAAATTATAGCTCCAGACAAGAAGCCACCCTTTGAAGATGGCGAGACCCTGGCTGTATTTTGCATGAAATGCAAAGCAGACCTGGACAACACCAGGAGCTCCAGGTCAAAATAAAGTCCTAGAAGAAAAACAGCAACCTACTTCCCATAGTTCCCAAATTTGCTAAATACATAAGTTTGGCTTCAGTTTGTCCTAAGTCAAAAATATTTTGCAAATTGTTTTGTTTGAAAGCCTACATTTTTGTTAAAAAGAAAATGTTTGCAATGTGTGCAATGTTTTAGACCTCTGGGAAATTCCATAGCAATAAATGGTTAATGATGTTGAAAGAACCCAGACTTTGTTTACAGTACAGTTTCATCTTATTTACTTGGTAAATATACACCTTAACCTGGTAACGTAGATGGTGAAGGTTTGAATGAATAATTTTTAAACTAGTGTAAGTACTTAGTAAGAAGTTGGTAATACTGTGGAAAGAACCGAGACTTTCTTTTATGGTACAGTTCAAGAGATTTTTATGCTCTATCGCATGTTGAAAGAACTGGCTGCTCATGGAAGGGATCTTGGTGGGAGGAGCTGTCTTGTGGAGGGTGTGGGGGTAGAATACATTTGTACATACCTGACCGACCGACAATAATGCTAACAAATTAGAACTCCAACCTAATTTGAATGGTGTGTAGTGTAATGACACTGAAATGGAAAGCAATACCTGTGCATATGCTGTGCTGCTGTTACTGCTGTTATTGTTTCATCATCCCCTTTAAATCTTGATGTATGTAATTCCTCTTCCCTCAGTCCAAAATGTTTAATGTCTTTTCTTGTTGTATTGTCTGTAATATCACAACAAAATAATAATAATAATAAAATAAAAATAAATACACCTACATGATTACACATGATTGTACTACATTATTTTGTCAATGAATTAAAATACACAGAACAAAGTATTGCTCACTTTGCTTTTCTCTCTTTAAAATCACCCTAATTAACCAATGATAATTATAGCAGGACCTCTGGCACAGACCTAAAGACAGCTCATTTGGAAAGCACAATTGCTCCAGGGATGTACTTTATGAAAACGCTCAAAAGCATGCCCTAGGCTATGGGGGTTTGTGCGCGTTAACCCGTGACTTGCTACAACGCTAACAAAAATAAGCTAATGTTTCACATGCTAGGTTTGAATATAATTATTTGTCTGGTTGTTTTAAGTAATTTATCACTCACCATGGCGCTGTGGAAATGTGGATGCTGCGTTTGACAGAGAAATGAAGCGTGAACTGTGAAGAAATTATTAATAAAAGAAGGTTATATCTGACAACAGTTATTATGGCAGTGTGTTTAAGTCTTAATACAGTGGTTTTAAACTGGGTCAGACGTGTGGAAAAATACTGATACTTCTATGTAGAGCTTGGAAAGGGCCCATATTACACCATTTTATGATCTTAGTTATAATGTTGTTTCCTCATTGTATGTTTGTCTCTCAAAAGCATCCACCTTGTGATGTCACGTGGTAATGTCGATAAATGTCGATAAAACTGCAGTTATGTATTTCACTAACAAGAAAAAGGAAACCGAACATGCCACTGTAATGGTTAATGGGAAAACAATCCAAACTGTAACAGAGTGTAAATATCTAGGATTAATGCTTGATCCTCTTCTTAAAGAAACATAAAAAGGATAACAAAAACCTTAAAGTTTAACCTGGCCACCTTTAAAAATATCAGAATCTCACTCTCCACTGAAGCAGCCAAAAGCTTCTTCCATGCCATGATATTATCACACCTTTCCTACTGCATAACCAGCTGGTCCAAAGCAAACAAAACAAATCTAAAACCACTCAAGGCTACATACAAGCATGCTCTGAAAATACTGGATAAAAAAAGCCATCACTGTAACATACTTGATACCTACAATATGCTTAACTTCGATAACTTTGTTTCCTTCTCCCATGTCCAATTGGTCTTCAAAATTGTGCACAACCTGGCTCCGCCTTTACTCAAAGAATTCATCCAACTGTCAGCTGATACGGCTACAAGAGTAACAAGAGGTACTATAGACCCCTTTACCGTTAGTAAATAGACGTGACGTCACTGGCATGCACGCGCATTGTTGACCCAGAATCAACCATGGCGGACCATAGCGGAGTATGTGATTATTGCAAGTTATTGAATATGAACGATAGGGAGAGCTACATTCAAAAGCTCACGTTGAGCAACGGGGTTCGACTACCAGATCCTTATGCGATCACAGAGTGGCGGTACGATCGCAGAAAGTGGCCAGATTTACAGTGGTCAAATATCCACTGTTATTTAGTCGAGAAGCCCAGCGTGTATATAAGAGAGAAATTAATGGATGCCTACCAGTTTGCCGTGTGTGGCCATGTACAGGAGGTAAAATACAGTGGTACCTCACCTTACGAAAGACCCAACGAAACGCCTTCATGTTAAATTTTGGTCTCCAGATGCGAAAGAAAATTCAAGTTACGAAACGCGAAATCTCAAAAATCCAAATAATGCGCGCTCAGATGCGCGCTCAGCCACACACATTATACGCTTTTCTCAGACTGGATTTAAACTTTTCTCACATTTGTCTCTCGTTTAAACACTCAAACTTTCATACATTTTCAACAAAATGTATTAATAGTGAAGCGTGGGGGGAAGGGGGAGGGCGGAAAAGTGTGCGCACGGACACGTGTGTGATAGCGCAGCATGACACGGCGCGGGGCTGCGAGCACAAGACCCGTGCTCAAACCGTGCCTCCTCTAAACCAGGTCTAAACCAGGTCTAAACCAGGATTAAACCACCGCGGCTCTTGCATGCGTTCGTTCATGCGCTCAGACTGCGCTCCCCTCCTCGCTGCTCGCCTCAGCCATGACTCAAGAGGTACATCGGCAGAGCTAGCACGAAACCAGGAAATAGACCCGCACGCGGTGGTTTAGAGGAGGCACGGTTTGAGCACGGGTCTCGTGCTCGCAGCCCCGTGCCGGGTCATGCACTATCACACACGTGTCCGCCCTCCCCCTTCCCCTCACGCACGCAGTCGCTGCTCGCCTCAGCCGTGACTCGTGATAGCAGAGCTAGCACGAAATCAGGAAATAGACCCGCACGTGACGCTTTAAACCACCTGGTCTAGTCCAGGTTTAGTCCTGGTCCAGTCCAGGTTTAGACCTTGGTCTAGACCTGGTTTAGTCCAGGTTTAGTCCTGGGTCTACAGTCTCTTAGCCAATCAGGACGCAGAACACAGTGTTACACTATAAAAAAAAGTTACACTATAAAAAACTTGGAACAGGGCCTTGGAACGAATCAGGCTTTTTCCATTGAAATAGCTACTCAACTTACGAAAAATTCACGTTACGAAACCTCTTCTGGAACAAATTAATTTCGTAAGGTGAGGTACCACTGTACCACGATATTGATGGGGAGTTTTGCGTGTTGGCATCTGATGTTCTCCCCAGTCAAAGACAAGGCCACAAGACGACCATGTACAATGCTTGGGCTATCATCAACAAGCGCAAGAACTACGTTCTGACCACCAACTGCACTTGCGTTGCAGGGTAAGTAACATACTACAACTTAATTCACGAGTCACAGATGTGATCTCAGTCATGTCAAATGCCATTTATGATGGTCATGCGAAAACTTATCATGCCTTTTAACAAAGCTATTCGTGTTCGTTTACATGTGTCTGTCATAGAGGTTACCCGGTTAATATGTCTGTGAGCTTTGCGGTGTCCTGTGCTTGCTAGTTAATCATGCTGCTTGTTTAGGGTAATTTGCCCAGGTGTTCACTTGTGTGTATGTCAGTTTATTAAGAAGAAGAAGAAGAAGAAGTGAACTTTATTGATCTCACACTGGAGAAATTCTTCTCTGCATTTTAACCCATCCTATATATATATATACATATATTAGGAGCAGTGGGCAGCACACACATTAGGGCGCCCGGGGACCATCTCCATGATCTTCTTGCTTCGGTTTGGTCAGGACCTAAGCTGGAGTACCTATGGTGCATGTTTTGGGTTGGTGGGGGAAACCGGAGTGCCCGGAGGAAACCCACCCAGACCCGGGGAGAACATGCAAACTCCACACAGAAAGGCTCGGGCGACCCGGGGATCGAACCCAGACCATGCATGCAAACTCCACACAGAACACACATGGAAAGGTCTGGGCGACCCGGGGATCGAACCCGGAACCTTCTTGCTGTGAAGCAAGAGCGCTAACCACTCTGCTACCGTGCCGCCTGTCATCTGTTTCTCTTTATTTCACGTCGAGTTCTTCTCTTCTCTATCTTCGCTGGTGGTTTTGTGGCGGCAGTGGCTTTGTTTTGAGTCAACAATGCGCGCGCATTCAGTGATGACGTAGCTTTGAAACTCATCTATTAGAGGGCAGTGTAGTAATGTGCTGTGATGGACAAGCATTTTGTTTATTTCTTCATTTGTTTTAGTTTGTATATGTAAATATGTTGTATTGCATGTTGAAAGCATTTCTATTTTGATTGTGGTAGCATACATTATTTTATGTAATTGTATGATTATTTGTCATATTTAACATTATTAATCATAATGTTAACTCCGCTCAGTTTTGCTTTCTAAAAGTGTGGAACGGTATTAAAACTAGGAGTTCAAGGAGGGGTTGCTGACATGCAGGTGCAACGCTGTGATTGGTCAGTTGTTTATTGCTTCACGTGAACTGCTCATGGGAGAGTGGTGCAAAAGGACGTTACGGCAGCACACACCAGAAGAGGCTCCGGACAGCCTGCACGTGGCGGTGCCATCGGTTCATTGTTTTTTTTTTTTTGTGCTGCTCCATCGCTTTGGATTATACGGTTTTTTTTCTTGTGACTTTTTTCTCTCTTTGCCTCAGGGATGCCACTGGAGAGGATTCTGTGCATTCTATGGACTTTTGGAGACTATGGACAGTTGGACTGTCAATTCATATGTGCACGCCAATAATGCAGGACTGTAAGAGAATTATGTGTGATTTATTCTGTTGTATGTTTTCAGTGTGTATAGTTTTGTTATCTCAGATAAACGGAGACTGTTTTTACAACTTTGTGTTGGGCATTTGCTAACTGCACACGTAACATAATTGGGGGCTCGTCCGGGATCCAAGCCATGGTTAGTGAGTCGTTTGTAGCCTGTTAGCATTCTTGAAAGCCAACATTAGCATCTAGGCTCTTTTCTTTCTTTTTTTGTTTCATCATGGCGAAAGCAGCGCATGACTTTTTGGAAAATCCAACTGTTACAGGTCTACAGGATTTGAAAAAACCTGAATTGCTAGATGTTGCTAAGTCTCTAAACCTAACTGATATAAATTCAAGTTGCACAAAAGCTAAGATAGCTCATGCTGTTGCCCGGCATTATTATGATGAAGACATTTTTAGCATTGCCGATTTAGCTCAATTTGTGGAGCCTGAACCTCCAGCTAAACCTAGCACAGACATTGAGATGAAAATTCAGTTACTTCAGTTGGAAAGGGAAAGAGAAAAAGAACGTGCAGTAGAAAGAGAAAAGGAGAGATATTTTGTATTGGAGAAATTAAGATTAGAGAGTGAGAGAGAAGACAAAGAAAGAGACAGACAGGAAAGGAGAGAAAGAGAACGATTGCAAATGGAAAGAGAGAAATTTGACTTGGAAAAAGAAAAATTAGAGATGCAAGCAGAGTTGGCAAAGCTAGTAAAAACAGCCACAGGACATCTCAATAACTTTGTTGCTAGCAGAGAAGTGAGATTGTTCCCACCTTTTGATGAGCTGGAAGTAGATAAGTACTTTCAACATTTTGAAAAGGTGGCAGAGAGTTTAAAATGGCCCAAGGAGTATTGGCCTTTGATGCTGCAGAGTGTCTTAAGAGGAAAGGCACAGCAGGCTTATTCAGCTTTGGCTGTTGGTGATGCCTCGATATATGATGTGTGCAAGCCATATTGACTGCTTACGAATTAGTGCCAGAAGCATACAGGCAGAAATTTAGAGGCCTTAGAAAGAATGAAAATCAGACATATGTTGAATTTGCTCATGATAAGGAAGTGTACTTTGAACATTGGTGCACATCTAGGTCTGTTGGTGGTGACTTCAAACTGTTGAAGGACTTGATGCTGGTGGAGGAATTCAAACGGTGTGTCAAGGATGACATTAAGTCATATCTGGATGAAAAAGATGCCTCGACACTCCAAGAAGCGGCTAAGTTAGCTGATGAGTATGCATTGACGCATAAGTCTAAGTTTGGATTCCAAGATCGGCAGGCTGTTACTAAAAAGACTGGTGGTAAACCCATTGCAGCACCGACCACAGACGTTAAAGTCAAAGCGGCTGAGAGTAAGAGCAAAAATGATGATGGCAAAAAGGAGGCATTTATAGGTCCTACCTGTTACTATCGCAAGAAACCAGGTCATGTCTTGTCTGAGTGTTTAAACCTTAAGAAGAAAAAGGAAAGAGAGGCGTCTGCTAGTGGTAATGGTTTAGTGGCGTCTTGGGTAGAAATGCCCATTGATATTGGTTCAACTGAGCCATCTTGTCCTTATGAGACCAAAGAGGTTGTGTCGTCTGATGTGTCAGAGGGATTTGTGTCCTCAAGTGAAAGTTCTGCTCCTCAACCCATTCGAATTCTTCGTGATACTGGGGCTTCCCAGTCACTTTTGTTGAAAGAGGCATTGTCCTCCTGTGAATGTGAAGGCACTGCTCTCGGTGACTTCACACTGGTTCAGGGTATTGAGGGTAGAGTTGTTGTAGTACCTCTGCACTCTGTGTTTTTGAAGTCAGACTTGGTTACAGGACAAGTTAAGGTGGGCCTCATGCCCAGTCTACCTATTAAAGGTATTTCTTTGTTACTCGGCAATGACTTAGCTGGTGGTAAAGTTGTCCCCTCTATGCAGCTGACTTCTCAGCCGAGTACTGTAGAAGAGTCTAATGTGGATTCTGATGTCTTTCCCTCATGTGCAGTTTCTCGAGCTATGGCCAAAAGGCTAAGGAAGAGGAGGATTATGTGCAATCTAGCACTATGTTAGGTCAGGACACTGATGAGTCTGGACTTCATGTAAGCCAGGACTTTAGTAAAAGTGGCTGTCATGATGAATTGTCAGATACTTTTCTTGGCACGTTGTTTGAACAGGATCTTGGTAGTTCACCAGCAGAAGTAGGTGAAGATCCTCACGTGTCTGACGATTTGTCTTTGTCAAGAAAACAGCTAATCAAGGAGCAAAGTAGTGATACAGAAATTGCTGACTTGAGGAAAAAAGCTCTCTCTGATGACGAAAATGTGAAGGTGCCAGTTGGTTATTACCTCAAAGATGGGGTTTTGATGCGAAAATGGCGTTCCCCTGATATTCCTGCCAGTGAAGACTGGGCAGTCGTCCATCAAGTTGTTGTTCCCAAAGCCTACAGGAATGACATCACTATGGCCCATTGCTTACCATTAGGTGGTCATCTTGGCGTTAATAAAACTGCTAATAAGATTATGAAGCAGTTTTTCTGGCCAGGTTTACGTAAGGATGTGGCTAACTTTTGTAGGACATGTCATGGTTGTCAGATGGTTGGCAAGCATCAGTTAGACCCTCCTGTGGCTCCACTGAAACCCATCCCAGCCTTTGGTGAACCTTTCTCCAGAGTGATTGTGGATTGTGTGGGACCTTTGCTGAGAACTTGGTGTGGAAATGAGTACATGTTAACCATTATGTGTGCCGCCACAAGGTTCCCTGAAGCAGTTCCACTTCGTAATATCAAAGCAGCTACTGTTGCAAAGGCCTTGACTAAATTTTTCACTTTGTTTGGTCTGCCTAAAGAGATCCAATCAGATCAAGGTAGTAATTTTACCTCTGGACTCTTCCAGCAGGTTGTGTATGTCACAAATCTGCGAGCCATAGGACCCAACCTCATATTCTCGGCGGCTAAAGGTTTGAGTTTGGAAGCAGCAACATTCTGCTTTACTTCCGTGTGACAAAACAAAACTGCGGCCGTGTCCCAGTTCCCAGAGCGCACAGCTCTTGGAGTCCATTTGAAGGTGTTTGGACTGCAGGTCAGAGGCGGTGCACACTTGTTCAGCCCCGACTACAAAGTCCGCGGACCTATTGGATTATGTGTTGACTCAAGGAGTCTTCACAGGGACCTGTGCATGTTAACTGCGCATGGGACAAAAAAGAACTTGGACAGCAGTCGGTCGCGCCGGTGTACTGTCGAAATGTGTGACGCACATGCCCTTCGGACCATGCTCCAAGCCGCGCGCTCTGGGAATTGGGACACGGCTTCATTCAAATGGCAATGACCTAAATTACATTGTGTCCACTGCGGATAGGAGGAAGGCTAGCCAGTTTGCCATATCAACTAAAACCTTACCATGCAAAAGATCTGGGCGAAACAGTTCCCCTCCTAGTAGTAATTTATTTTCGATGTTGGTAAGGTTGTTTTGCAGGACCAGGAATCTTTGATAGACTCTGTGTCTTTGTATTATTCTTTGTCAGTAATAACTCAGTTTTCAAAATATTACTCAATTTTAATTACAAAAAGTGAAAATCGCAACTATTTATCGCAACTTTCACTTCCTCCCGCAACAAAATCGCAAAAAAAACCTTAAAAGCTCCCGCAAATTCAGGCATTTTAGCCCGCAACAATCACAAAAAATGCTCGCGAAATCCTGGGGGGTCTGACTTACTGAAAGTGAGGTACAGTACATGTTGGAGCACAACATTATTCAGCCATCGCATTCTGATTGGAGCTCGCCATGTGTATTGGTGCCAAAGCCTGATGGTAGTCCACGATTTTGTACTGACTATAGAAAAGTAAAACAGATGCTTTTCCAATCCCAAGAGTGGATGACTGCATTGACAAAGTTGGGCAAGCAAAGTTTCTCACGGAAATTGACCTGTTAAAAGTGTATTGGTGTGTTCCACTAACTGATAGAGGTAGAGAAATATCTGCATTTGACACACCGTCAGGGTTGTATGAATACAATGTACTCCCTTTTGGAATGAAGAATTCACCCGCCACATTTCAAAGAATGATTCACTCCGTGATTAAGGGCTTACCCAACACCAGTGCCTACATTGATGATTTGATTACAGGGAGTGACACCTGGGAAGGTCATATCACTGATGTTGAGAAACTGTTTCAGAAACTGGCAGAGGCCAATCTTACAGTTAATCTAACAAAAAGTGAATTTGGCTGTGCCAGTGTTACCTACCTGGGGCATGTGATTGGCCAAGGCAAGGTGGCTCCTGTTGATGCTAAGATCAAGACTATAGTGGCCTACCCTGCTCCCACCAGTAAGAAAGCCTTGCGGCGATTTTTAGGTATGGTAGGATACTACCGCAAGTTCAGCAAGAACTTTGCTGATGTAGCCCTGCCTCTGAAAAATTTGCTCAAGAAACGTGAGAAATGTGTATGGACTGACGTCTACCAAAAGGCATTTGACAGACTAAAGTTCTTGTTATGTCATTTCCCTGTTCTCCGTTCGCCTGATTTTGGCAAACCGTTTGCCCTAGCTGTAGATGCTAGTGAGGAGGCAGCAGGTGCCGTGTTATTACAACAAAGTGAGAGTGACTGTGTTGAGCATCCCATAGCTTACTTTTCTAAAAAGCTAAACCGACATCAAAGGAACTATTCCACTATTGAAAAGGAGCTCTTAGCCCTGATTCTGGCCCTCCAACACTTTGATGTGTATGCTTGTACCAGCCAGAAACCCCTGATTGTATATACTGATCATAATCCCTTAGTGTTCTTAGGTAAGATGAAAAACAAGAATAGGAGATTGTTAAACTGGAGTTTAATTCTTCAAGAATATGACATTGTGATCAAACACATAAAAGGTAAAGATAATGTAATTGCTGATTGTCTATCCTGATGTTGAAACCACAATGGGTTGAATGAGGGACATGAATGAAAATTTTGATCTTTGAAATCAAAATTTTCACTTTAAGGGGGAAGGTGTGATGGACAAGCATTTTGTTTATTTCTTCATTTGTTTTAGTTTGTATATGTAAATATGCTGTATTGCATGTTGAAAGCATTTCTATTTTGATTGTGGTAGCATACATTATTTTATGTAATTGTATGATTATTTGTCATATTTAACATTATTAATCATAATGTTAACTCCGCTCAGTTTTGCTTTCTAAAAGTGTGGAACGGTATTAAAACTAGGAGTTCAAGGAGGGGTTGCTGACATGCAGGTGCAACGCTGTGATTGGTCAGTTGTTTATTGCTTCACGTGAACTGCTCAGGGGAGAGTGGTGCAAAAGGACGTTATGGCAGCACACACCAGAAGAGGCTCCAGACAGCCTGCACGTGGCGGTGCCATCGGTTCATTGCTTGTTTGTTTTTTTGTGCTGCTCCATCGCTTTGGATTATACGTTTTTATTTTCTTGTGACTTTTTTTTCTCTCTTTGCCTCGGGGATGCCACTGGAGAGGATTCTGTGCATTCTATGGACTTTTGGAGACTATGGACAGCTGGACTGTTGGGAGCACAACCAATTCATATGCGCACACCAATAATGCAGGACTGTAAGAGAATTATGTGTGATTTATTCTGTTGTATGTTTTCAGTGTGTATAGTTTTGTTATCTCAGATAAACGGAGACTGTTTTTACAACTTTGTGTTGGGCATTTGCTAACTGCACACGTAACAGTGCCTAAATGTAGAACAGCCTTTGCTCAATCAGCTTTTTCCTTTAGGGCTGTTCAACAGTGGAATAAGCTCCCATCTGAGTTACTGAGCTTAAATAACCTCTCTGCTTTTAATCGAGAAGTTAAAGCATGTTTTTTAGAAAACCAGACATGTATGCACTTTTAACTGTAAGAATGAACTGTGTATGTTTATTGGGATGTATGTGTCCTTTGGTAGACAAGGAGTACTTGATAATTGATGTAATGACTGTGAGCATGTGAAGATTGGGGAAATAGTATGAATGATGTTACATGGGTTGCAAGTTTAAATGCACTGTAAATATGGCACTCTGACCCCTCCCCCAGAGGACTACAGATGGAAATTAGCTGCAAAGCTAGAATCTGGTACAAGCATCTCTGCCTATGTGCTGAGTGTAACTGTACATTGTCCTTATAAATATGGTGCCTTAACCACCTTCTCCTCCTCACCAGCGAATCACAGTTCACCATAACCACACCTCTAATTTTCTGGAGCTACTCATCCCTTCATTCCAGTTCGTCTCGGTTAACTGGACCCCTCCCTCCCACCCCTATCTCGTTTGTCTTTCAGCCATAAGACATCTCCTAAAGGGGGGGGGCGTTCCGCTGGGCCAATCGAAGATTGAGATGGAGCCCCCACCCATTGTCTCAACACAGCCACCACTGCCTATTCATCCAGACATCCACTATCGTTCTATAATAAATATCTTCACTGCATTATGTTGATGGCGTGGTCCTAGCTAGTGAAACAAAAGTAATACAGGAAGTGCTTCACTGTGTTTTTAACTCTATACATTTTCATTAGAATCATTTGGATGATTTCAGGTCTGGAATTGCCAATCTCTACTGAACTAAAGATAAAAGGTAGCTGTTAACTACGTTTTATTTTTATATTTATTAACCTTTATTTAACCAGGAAAGTCCCATTGAGATTAATAATCTCTTTTTCAAGGGAGTCCTATCTAACTATCACTTCAGGTCGAACGGATCATTTTGAGCTTTGGAGATGTACTCCAAAGCTCAAAATGCTCTGTTCTACCTTGGATTATTAGTCCTCCAGACTAATAATAAAGGGTTAGTCAAACATGTGTGAAACAAAACACATCTCCTGTATGTTTTTGAACAGGTCCGTTTTGTGTAATATAGGACCTTAAAATCTCCATTGGTTTAGCAGTAGCAAACTGAAAATGTGTGACGACAAAATTCCAAGCTCAATAGGCTATTATATTTTACAAAGTTGAGAGTGTAACTTATTTGGTGGAAGGTATATCTATTTTAGATGCTGTATGGCAGTATGGCATTAACATATCCCTATGTAATTATTGGTTAAATAAAACATTTTTCAATATTCCTCTGAAAAACTCACTGTTGATTGGTCGATCTAAGACTAATAAAGCCAACTACATTTATGCGTCATTACTGTGTGCAAGCTTGCAAATTAGTATTTGTTAATTGGCCTGGTGGAGGGCCTCCTGCTGGTTTCCATGGAAATATTACTTTTGCTCTCATTTCCCACAGTATGGCATACACCATATGAGGGATGTCAACAATTAATCGACTTACAATTAATTGTCGATCAAGACGTTGGCCGAACAAAATGCATTAATTGTAACTAATCGCTAGAGGAGAGAGCGCTACTCTGGAATGTGAACACGAGATGCGAAACCACTCGCAAGAAGGACCATAGTGTTACATCCACGGCCGGATCTAGAAGCAGTGCAAAATGTTCTCCTGCCCACCCAATTTTTGCCGCTTGCCCGCTGTCTGCATGAACACGTGCGCGGCGTGCTGCACGTGGGTTAGTGCACGCGGTGCTCCTCCGCTCCGGGGCGCGTAGCAGGCTCCATATGAAAGCGCAGTAAAAGCAGCCTGCTGTCCGGCCCGTGTGCTCCGGTTCTCGGTGTGTGTGCGTGTGTGTGTGTGTGTGTGAGTGAAATGTTCTCCCCGATCAATTCATTTTTTTATTATTTCATATCACGGAGCTCCGCGTCAAGCCGCATGTACCACGCTCCACGCGCACATCCGCCTCCACAATAAAAGCGCGAGTTTTGTTTTTCCAAAATAAAATGTGTTTTTTTATTCTGTCTCATTCTGTGGAGTCTGAATCATCTTCACAAGTCACATCCACAAATGTTTTACCCGATCAATTCTTTTTTTTATCATTTCATTTTTATTTCATCATCACTCCAAGGTCCTGGTTATTTGGTATTTGTAATTTTACTGATGTCATATAGAATGCCGGGCATAGTAATTGGTTAGTATTAATAGCCTGGCCATACCTTTGATAGGTTAATGCTCTGCTGGCCAGACATTAGAATAGCTTCTTAACCACAGGACCGTGGCCCAAACTTAGGCCGTAAGTGCCACCTTGAGGGCCGCAAAAAACTTTCTGTTTTGCACTAGTGGGCTGTGATGGCCGCTCTGCACTGGGAAAACTGGGCCTCAACGTCAAACAGGTTAAGAACCCCTGCATTAGAAGAAAAATGTTCCACATGAAACTCCACACTATGCCCCACCAAAATTTTGAAATGCCCCCCCAATCTGTGCCGTCTAGATCCGGGCCTGGTTACATCATGTAACCCTTTCCTCTCTGGATGTTGCCATACAACTCACAGTAGAGCTGGATCTAGAACCATATATTTTTGAAATTATAAAAGCATGTAACTTACATGCTTTCATAATTTCTTGATTGTTCTGGTTTGAGGCCCTGTAATGTTTTATGCTGTGTCCAGGGGCCCTGTGAAATTTATATTTTGTACTGTAACCCTTCACAGATTAAGGGAGAGAAATATTGTTGATGCCTTAGTTCAAAATAAATGTTGAGAATGTCCTAAAAATAGCCTGGATTCACTGGTTTCATCATAATATGTAGACTAAATAACATTCTGTTATTTAATTTCTTCTGTTCCTTTTCATTTCAATTCTTATTTTCAATTCTATCTATTTCAATTCCATGCCGCAAGTGCTGAGCCAGTCCTCAATTTATTTTCAATAAAGGAATGTATTTTGTTATTCAGCATCAATACATTTGTCTGCTTTTTACTAAGGAATAATTAATTGAGGAATATACAATATAATAATACTATGATATATTTTTGACTCAGTGTTATGTATACTATAGCTTATATTCTTAAAGAACCTATTGAAACACTAAAATTCAGGTGAAAAACGCCGCTTATCAGTTAATCGTAAGTCGATCAATAAGGTCAGTCAACTATAGATTAATGAATTAATCGATTTGCATCCCTACAC
Source organism: Paratrypauchen microcephalus (assembly GCA_036785185.1). Lineage (NCBI taxonomy): Eukaryota > Metazoa > Chordata > Actinopteri > Gobiiformes > Gobiidae > Paratrypauchen > Paratrypauchen microcephalus. Next base: position 1,175,884 of record JAVJIX010000196.1, read on the forward strand.
CATATCCATGGAGAATGTTGTGCAGCATAGTTTTAACATACAGCTGAAATGCCAACATATAACTTTACATGCACACCCAAAAAAACAAATCTGACTTCTGGAGTTGTAGATTATTATTTTAAAATGCTGTTTAAACGATGACATCTGATGTGAGTCTGATTCTAATGTTCACACATGTGCAGGTTTTGACAAGAAAAAATATGCAGAAATGACAAACTAACGTAGCAAAGATAAAAATGAAATAGGCCATTTTTAACACTTAGAGTCTTTTCAAAATACATTGTACATTGTCTTAATACAAAATACAAAAGTTACTGTTTCCGGTGATCCGATTTCTTTTGTGCTGTAAAAACACAACGGCAATCACATCTAATTATTACCTTATCTAATTCTCCTGGTTGATTTTCCCTGACCATGTGAAACCCAGTGCTTTTCATAGTGATTCAGCCTATTCTAGCCTGAACAATACTGAATACAGCCCCTTTAATCTTTATGTAGACTCATTGGTTATGTATCAGTTCACTGCCCTTCAACTGTATCAACTGATTGCCCTTCCCTCCGAAACTCTAAAAAGCAAAGTAAAGCAAAGGAAAAAGTAATAATTGAGAGCGAGGTGTAAGGGACACAACCAAAAGGCAGCCGAATAGACCAGTGACCACTTCACTGGGAAATAAGGTACATCCAATCCTGGTGGAATCAAGCTCCGCCGACCACTCACTTTGTATTCTGGTAGTGGGGCTGTATTGTTCAGATGAGAGTAAATTTCCTTCCCCCTTGTGCAGCGAATGCCTTCTTCTCTCCCGAGTTTTGTTCCAGTCCAAAATGACCCCCATTTGTTTCTCTCCAAGTTGCATTCAAAAAGCCACATCAACACCAAGGAGAGTGTTGAAAGCAGCTGTGTCACATTGGGTAATGTTGACCGAAGAGAAGAGGTCGTTTGGTGTGCGGGTGTTACTTGCTAATACATAACAAATTTAGATTACCATGTTACCTTTTATTGTTTTGACAATGCTATATTCATTGAAAGAAACATATTAACATGTTTAAAGGTCCCATATTACACAAAATTGACTCTTCTGAGCTTTTAGCCATGTTATAATGCTCCTCAAAAACATAGAGTATCTGGGTTTGTGTTTTGTTTGATTCATAAATGTTTAAGTAACCCTTTATTATTGGCGGCATGGTGGCTGAGTGGCTAGCGCTCATGCTTCACAGCAAGAAGGTTCTGGGTTCGATCCCCGGGTTGCCCAGGCCGTTCTGTGTGGCGTTTGCATGCATGGTCTGGGTTCGGTCGCCCGAGCCTTTCTGTGTGGAGTTTGCATGTTCTCCCCGTGTCTGGTTTCCCCCATCAACCCAAAATAAAGCATCCACTTAAATGCATAAGTTAAGTTCTATGACAGTGCTGATTGTTGAGTTTTTAAAGTATATTTTCACCATTGGTATCATAACGAGTCCGTGGGGGTGAGGACTCGCTACTGTTTGTCACATGGGAGACCTGAGTTCAATACTCAAGGAGAGCAGTTGATGTCATAAAATGTTTATATTCATATTTGTAGAGCAGTCTTGTCAGATGTAATTTCGTTTTACTGTGTAAAAGTATTTGCACCAACTAATATGTTAAATTGTGTTATAAAATCCTCCAGCTTAGGTCCTGACCAAACTGAAGCAAGAAGATCATGGAGATGGTCCCCGGGCGCAGTAATGTGCTGCTAATAACAGGATGGGTTAAATGCAGAGAACAATTTCTCCTGTGTGAGATCAATAATGTCACTTCTTCATTATTAGTCTGACTGCATCTCCAAAGCCCCTCCTTGAGCTGCCACCTTAACGTGGTGGAGGGGTTTGAGTGCCTGAGTGATCCCGGGAGCTATGTTGTCGGGGGCTTTATGCCCCTGGTAGGGTCATCCAAGGCAAACAGGTCCTGGGGGACGGGTCAGACTAAGAGCGGCTCAAAAGCCCTTATGTTGAGTCTTACATCAAGGTCAGATACGTCGCCCGGACTGGCATTACCGGGGCCCCACCCTGGAGCCAGACCTGGGGTAGGTGCTCGCCAGTGAGCGTCTAGTGGCCGGGCCTTTCCCCACGGGGCCCGGTCGAGCTAAGCCCGAAGGAGCGACGTGGGGCCGTCCTCCTGTGGACCCACCACCCGCAGGAGCATCCATAAGGGCCGGGTGCAAAGAGATCTGGGCGCCAGTCAAAGGCGGGGGCCTCGACGGCCAGATCTCCGGACATGGAACTGTCCAGGGTGAAGGAGGTCTGGGCGTCCCTGCTTAGACTGTTGCCCCCACGACCCGGCCCCGGATAAGCGGAAGAAAATGGATAGATGGGAAGGATGCATCTCCAAAGCTCAAAATACTAGTTTAGTAGATATTGGCTGAAATTATCCAAATGATTCTAGTGAAGGTGTATGGAGTTGGAAAATGAAGCTTTATGTTTACAATTGATTAATAATTGTGATTGAAATGGAATGTAATGAGGAAAGGTTTTACAGTCACTATCGGTGTTGGTGTTTGGAAAAGGGAAGAGGGGCAGATAACATAAGATAACTCTTCTTTCTGCTCCCTTTCATTCAATATTTTGTTATTTGTTATCACAAATGTTGATGTCTTTTTATACTTATGAATGAAATAAATAAATAAATAAATAGAAAAATAGAATAGTTAAAAACACAGTGGGACACCTACTGTATTTCCACATGACATCACAAGTTGAAAGTTCTTCTGTTTGAGAGAAGAACTAAATCTGCAGGGTTTGTGTGTTAAACATGTATGAATGAAACAAAACACAACTCCAGGGGGGTATTCCATCAACGTCGCTAAACATAGTGGTGCTTAAGTGGTTAAGCCTCGCCTGAAGAAGCATCACCTTAGACTTAAGCCTGAAGTCGTTCCACTAACGCGGTTTAGCTGCGCCTCAGCGGTGCTAACTTCAGCCAGGCCTATCCAGTCTTGGACTAGGCACGTGCACGGAGGACGTAAGAAGCCCAGAACAAGCGACTGTTGAAAACGCGATCATGTCGAAGATTTGGGCCGATTATTTCAGCGCATCAGAACAGAAGTTGCTTTTGGAACTCTGCAACACATTTGCAATAACCAAGGCGAGAGACATGGCGTGGCAGAAGATCACCGACCACTTCGACCACAAGTTCTATAACAGTGCTGAATGTTGAGTTTTTAAAGTATATTTTCACCATGGGTATCATAACGAGTCCATGGTGGACCCTCCTCAGCAGTGCCTTGACTGACCCTCAGTAGTCCTCCAGCAGTGGCCTCACACCAGAATGTCATGCCTAATGCCGTTTATTGTTTTATGCCTATTGATGGAAATTGATAAATAGGATTTCATTAATGAGGCTTGCACATCTCTGGAGCAAATTTGTTGAATTATTGAAATGTTGCATCATGGATGGCTGTTATTTAGCTACATTTTGTTTTAAAATTAAAGGTTTACCTTTAACTGTATTCTTTGATAGAGATGTCACATAAAATATAAAGTGTCAATGTCGTCAAGTGAGAGTGATGTTAAGCCCAGCTGTTCTATGATGATAGGAATAATTGCAGGTTAACTGACATTCATTCACATTTGTGTAATGTGTGGCAAATGTAAGTTGGTGAAAATATAACAAATGTATGACTTGCACATGAATACCGTCAGTAATAAGGATCAAACCCAGGACACCCACGTGAAATAAGCAGCACTTAACCACTCGGCCAAAGGCATTGGCATTGTTCCAAATATGGAATTCTTTTATCTGAAAATATCGTAATGACAGAGCTTCAAAAGAATATTTTAAAATACTGGAAATTTGTCAAAACTGAAGAAGAATATAAGTTTTTTTTGTTTTTTTTTTGCTGATATTGTCACCCTTGTTTTCAGACAACACAGACAGTCAGGCGGAAAGTGTTTGTTTGACACTGTTTACTTCAGGTACGTATTCTTTGCAACACCGTCTGATTAAGCCTGATCGTTAGACTGCCCAGGCTAGCTCAGAGGCCTATGTTGCTCCAGTAACACAGCGGCGATTACTGTTAGCGAGAGTCATGGAACCGAACTCTCGCTAAAACTAGCACGGCTTATCGAAATTTGCTCTTAGCGGCGTTGATGGAATACCCCTCTGGTGTATTTATGATAAGGAAACAACATAAAAACATAGATTAAAAATGTGTAGTATGATTGTGTTTAAATTTTTCACTTACTCCACCTTTAGAGCGGTATAACAACACAATCAGCTAAACTGGAACTATTGCACATCACATCAGGTTTGTGAAGTTGTAGTATACTGTTTTGCTTCATACTTCTGTATATTTGTATGGGCTGAGTTTTTGACAGGCTCGTACTGCTAACCGCAAAGAGGATTTGAATGCACTGTGAGAGATGTCAAGATCATTCACACATGCATGGCTGACATAAACAGACCATAATATCCAGTTTTGTTTAGTTTTTTTAATTAAAAGGTGCATTGTGTAGCTTTTCTGTTGGAGGGTCTGTCCATGTTGATATTATTGCTTTGTCTAGAATGTTTCACACTATGGCATTAAAACTTTCTATCTATTCTATAATGGAGACCAAACCAGACCAAATTACAGGTCAGATCTGTGGAGAGGCAAACCCACTCACAGTGAGAATGCCTGTTTTTCTAGGTATTTTTTGAGCCATAATACCACCTGTGATTGAATAAGTATAATGTAGATCGGTTTAATGCTATACTGTGGAACAATCCAAGCAGAGCAATGACATAATCCATAGAAATAAACAAGTGATGAACCCCCACCTAAAATGTTACATAGTGCTTTAAGAATACATCAGCATTACAATTGTTATCAGTATAAGCTATATTCGATTTAAAATTAGTTGGAAGATATAGAAAAAATCAATTCTTTTCATGCACATAATTTGATACTTTAGCTGTAAAAAATGCATTTAAGGGGTTAAAATGTCAAAATATGATAAAATATTTGGTATGTATGATTAGCGTAGATGTAAATGAAGACATTGATATAAAAAGGTTGAACAAATCTGTACTGCATAAAAATGATATGGTATTATTTTCCGGTGTACATTTTTTGTCACAAAGAACCACTGGTGTGATTATTTATTAAAAATGAGCTTTGTGTAAAAAATATCAAAATCAGTTTTGGCACTATTTTATGACATCCCCAGACTGTGATAATCCCAACACAAACAAATTATTTTTTTATTATTTTTTTTTAATTTTCATAAACATAATTTGATACTTTTGCTGTCAAAAATGACATTTAAGGGGTTAAAATTTCACATATATGATTAGGGCAACAGTAAGTGAAGCCACTGACATTAAAGAATGGACAAATATCTGTACTGCAGAAAAATAACATTGTATTCTTTTCCAGTGTACATTTTTGTCAAGAAGGATCACAGGTGTGATTAAACGGTTGCACGAGGGTTAAACATGTGTACGTCATGGGTACACAATTATGTTTGTGAAATTTTAAATCAAAATCCTACAATGAGCAAAGTAGTGCAAGCCCTAAAAAGGAGTAGAAAGAATTGTGCAATCACATAGTACCACACTCGGTCCGTTCTGAATACAGCCAAAGCAGCTACAGTGACATCTCTTATATTAATCTTCATTAGTCCTCACCTATGGTCATGAGCTCTGGGTAATGACCGAAAGGACGCGGATACAGTGATAGAGATAGGGTGAGGAGCTCAGTCACACGGGAGGGGCTCGGAGTAGAGCCGCTGTTTGTCCACGTCGAGAGGAGCCAGCTGAGGTGGCTCGGGTATCTGTTCCGGATGCCTCCTTGATGCCTCCCGCGGGAGGTGTTCTGGGCATGTCCCACCGGTAGGAGGCCCTGGGGAAGACCCAGGACACGCTGGAGGGACTATGTCTCCCGGCTGGCCTGGGAATGCCTTGGGGTCCACCCGGAGGAGATGGAGGAAGTGTCCGGGGTGAAGGACGTCTGGGTATCCCTGCCCGCGACGTGGCCCTGGATAAGCGGAAGAAAATGGATGGATAGTCCTCACAGACACTGGAGGGACAGCGCCAGAGTGTGGCTGTGAGAGGACGGAGCGGGACCGCACAGGGATCAGTTCATATTTACTTTTCCGGGCGAGTAGATGTAAGAATCATTACAGGTCAATGACGCTGCTTTGATGGTGCTGCAGTTGCCAGTGGCGTTACACAGACAGTTAGGTTCCTGATGGCTCTGTTCTGATGGAAAACAGCCTGCTCCTGTCACTCAGGGCACCGCCGACATCTAAGCACTGGGCTACAGCTGTTTCAGAAACACTTAATTACGCAGAATGGACTTTTACGAGCGTTTAACCACCGTATAACATTGTTCCCTGATATATCATTAGTTCATTCACATTGATTGATGCGTGTTTGAGTAATCTAACTTTACCCAGCACTGGAGATAAGTGTGTCACTCTGAATTGAGTTGTACACATTATCAATCTGGAACGGCTCTCACTGAAAGAGCTCTGAAAATGTAATGACAACTATCTGAAAATGATTGATCGAAGCAAGAGGAAAAAGCCCAAAAATCAAACTTTAGTTACATCCAGTTGAGAAAAAAGCACATCCTTCTGTCCTCAAATGGCCAAAGTGCTTACCTTCTGCACACTTTTCACAAACAAAATAGTGCATATTTTTGCTAAAAAAGTATATTTTTTGGTTTGCTTTACACTTCATGTTTGGCTCAAACTACAACTCACACATATTGCGAGAACCACCTTGCTGTGCCATCTTGACTGGTCCGCTTTCATCTACCCCCATCCCGATCCACTTTGCTGTATTTACTTGTGACTATTCCAAAAGAGGGGTCATACACACAGGATAAAAAAACTTTGCATAGTGATTTTTTTTTTTTTTTACCTTTATTTAACAAGGAGGTCCCATTGAGATTCAGAATCTCTTTTGCAAGAGAGACCTGGCCAAGGTGGCAGACAACACAATACAAAACAATAAAATCACAGTGTCACATTAGAAAACCTTTTGCACACCCCTCAGCCAGCACAATTTTTACAATTTTCTTTAACTTATCAAGTGGCACCATAGATTCCAGTTCTTAGTTCAAACGTGTAAAAGAAAACCCACTGCCTGCTGATTAAATGCAACTATGAAACAGGATTTCTCATTTCTGCAGTTTTGAACATGAAGTCAGTAGTCGTGTTTCTATTAACAAACTGTTTCAGATCAGTATTTGGTTTATTATGAACAAAATGTGAAATAATGATTAATTTGACTGTAGATTAGAACTCCAAAATCTAATTATCAGAGTAAATGTTGAAACTGAAATGATTTAAAGCAAACATATAATGCTTCTGTCTGGTATTTAGCTATATTTGGTAGATAAAATGTTTACACTGAGTTGTATTCTAAATACAATATTGATCTAAAATGACAGAACTGTATCCATTGACTTGATTTGCTGCCACTTTGCACAAATGGTTACACAATGCAGTTGAACTCTGTATATCATCATTTTAGCAAAGACATTCCAAAACCAAAGTACAGAGCAGTGAACTTGTATTAAGAAGGTTAAAACAAAAAACAGATTAAATGGCGCTTGAATCTAGAGTAGAGATTACTCAAACATGTCTGAATCACACAAAACAGAACATCAGGAGAGTTCATTATAAAGTCTTTTTAAACATTATCTTTAAGTGTATTGCTTTTTTGAGCTTTTTTACCATTATCTTGTCCTTTAACAAACACATGCCTGAAGATTTTTAGATGTCATCCATCCATGTTTGAGTAATTTTGTGATCTCTTTCCTATTGAAACCCTCCTAACAGTTAGCAGTAAGATTCTGTGTCTGCAAATTGACAAACCTGAGTGCAGTAGTTTCATTAGCAGGATGTGTTGCTATAGCACTCTGAAGGGGGAGTGACTTTGCACAGAGAGCAAAAGGAGGGTGTTCTCTGAGGGCCCGTTTACACGAGAACGCTTACGGGTAAAAACGACAAAATATTTTATCGGAAGTGCCTTTCGTTTACACGGTGACAGCGTTTTTGGGGCCTAAAAACGCAAAAATCTGAAACCACCCTCCAGAGTGGAAAAGTTAAATACGCTCCGCTGTAGCGTCTCCGTGTAAACTGCCCAAGACGCAAAACTGGTCAGATCTGCTCACGTCGCTTACGCGTTTACGTCACATAGATGCGGCATACCTTGATACCACGAATGTTCAAGCTGCGCTAGCAGCTCTAGTCAACATACAAGAGTCATTTCAACAATTGTATAAATCGCACCCACACACGTCTACGGCGTACAAGTCTTTCTCACACTCTCACAGCCACACAGACGCCAAGACAAGCGACTTCCGCATGAGGCACTTCAAATGTAAAACCCGATGTGATTTTATATTTTCTAATTCACTGTAATCCTCCTGTAATGTAACTATTTTCAGTACAATGTTCAAAACATGTAAAAAAAGTCACTGAAATGTTTGGAGCGGAACTTAACAACTCATTTAAAACGCAGCTAGAACATTTTATTTTGAAGTTTTACCTTTCTCTTTTCCGGTACAGTCGTGGTTAGAAATGTAACTTGACTCTGTTGTTATGTTTTTTTTTTTTTTTTTTTTTTTTTTTTCAGTCCAGCGCCTCCCTTCACTGGCTTTTGCGTCCACTTTTGCGTCTTCGTCTAAACGCAGATAAAAAATTGAAGACGAGACGCCACTTCTTCTGTTTTGATCGTCGCCGTATAAACGTAGCCTGAGTGTCAAAACTGAAACATATATAACATGTTAGTACATTGTTTTTGTCAAATATTATATTTTTAAAACAATAAAAGGTAACATGATGATCTAAATGTTATGTATTAGCAAGTAATACCCCATAGAAGTGTAATAGTCTTCTTTAAGGGTTGCTATGGCTCTGATCCATCTTCTTTCCTTGTAGATTTGACTTTTGTGGGATGGTTCTATCTTGCATTGGGTATATGCAAAATTCAGCCCAGATATGATGAGCGTAAATCCACAGAACTGGGTAACCTACTTCCACATCTCCAAAAGTCCAGAAAGCACCAGAGCTTTGTGTGTCTGACAAATGCCCCACTTAGCAGAGGAGAGCTGAAAATAGATGTCGCTATGTTTGGCTTACAAATTTGTTAAAAAAATAAATCAGTAAAATTGGAGTTTTAATAAATTTTGTTTTGTTCTGTTTCTGTTGACATCTTTAGATTCCAAATTACTATTTTTTCCCTGTGAAAGCAGGACAACAATGCCGTCTGCAGATAAATCTGTGGATTTGGTGTTTCTGTTTGTTCCCTCTCCCCTTTTTTCTCTCCCCTTGTTTCCTCTTTTCTGCAGAGCTGGCGTAGTTTTTCCTTCCGCCAGCAGGAGGCACTGTGTTTGTTAAATGTTAATGTTCACCTTTAATTGCTGTAGAGTTAGAAAGTGCAGCACACTTTAGCCGTTTCCCAATTCAGCAAGTGCACGGTTCGGAGCGTGCTTGGAAGGGGATGTGCGTCATATCCGGCGCAACAACTGCTGTTCTATTTCGTTTTTGTCCCATGCACAGTTAAGACTCGGTCCAAAGAGCGCAGTCGTTTCCATGGAAATCGGGGCGTGGACCAAGCGTGCAAACATGCACGCTTCGCACACTCAAAAGCATGCACAGCGCGGCAGGATATATGACTACAAAGATGGACTCGCCAGCAACATCGTCATGTGACAGTTGCGACTTCACTATCAAATGTGTACTGGTTCACCTCACCTACAACTATGCTACATGAAACTCTTCATAAATTACGCTAAACATGTGTGACGGTAGCCGTAACAGCATAGTTCACGGCACCTGTATTACCGTTCACATGCTTTTTCCCCCTTACACTTCTATATTTCCTTTGCTGTTGTAATGCTGGATATTCTACAGTATAGCCATGTCCCAATTCGAAGTATTACTAGTCACAATAGAATAATATTTGTCTTCAGGGAACAAGGAGCAGACCACCTGGCTCACTGAGCTGAGGCGGAACCTGTTCCATTTCGCAGACGGCCATGCGATCCACGGACTGCATTCAGGGCTGAACGAGTATCCACCACCTCAACTGCAAGCTGAGACCACACTCCGAACCGTGCACTCGCTGAATTGGGAAACGGCTTTTGTAAAATGGCTGACTTTGCATGTTGCCCGATGTAATCCACATCCATCTTTCTTTGTTATTCTACAGAAAGCATTGCTTGTGAGTATTTCATGTTAAAAGAGAGTGTTAGACTATATTTTGTAATTATTTGTGTATGTTTACACTTAAAATTAATATGAATGAGTGGTTAAGTATTGCGTCTTTTACGTGGAAGACCCGGGTTTGATTCCTGTTACTGACGTATTCATGTGCAAGTCAATTTTGTGTTACATTTTCACGAATTTACATTTGCCACATATTACACAAATGTGAATGAATTTAACATACAATTATTCATATCATCATAGCACTTATATCAGCTGGGCCTAACATCACTCTCACTTGATGATATTGACACTTTATATTTTATGTGACATCTCTATCAAAGAATACAGTTATACAGCCATGTCTCTCGCCTTGGTTATTGCAAATGTGGTGTAAAGTTCCAAAAGCAACTTCTGTTCTGATGCGCTGAAATAATTGGCCCGAATCTTCGACATGATTGCGTTTTTGACAGTCGCTTCTTACGTTCCCTGTGCACACGCCTAGGCCAGGACAGGATAGGCGCGGCTGAAGTTAGCGCCGCTGAGGTGCTGCTGACATGCATTAGTGGAACGACTTCAGGCTTTAGTTTAAGTTGCGGCTACTTCAGGTGAGGACTAATCACTTAGGCGCCGCTATGTTTAGCAACGTTCATGGAATACCTCGCTGCTGTCTCTGCTTTTGGGGTCCTCGTTGCAAAAACCAACAAAACAAAATCAGGCCCATTATGCGAAATCAACTTTCCAGAGCCATGTTAGAGTTGTTTCCCCTCACCATTTATTCACTTCAAGTTGTATTTGGAGTGATTCAAGCATGTGGGAGCAGTCTTTAACCGCCTATTTTCAAGACGCCATATTGCAGATAAACTCCAACACAACTGACATACTCCCACTGCTTTGTGCTAACTTTGTTCTCCAATTTTACTGTCTTAATCAGTGATACATGCAGGTTTCAGCAGTGTCCTGTAGTTATTTTGATACAAATGGAAAAAAATCTGCAACTTGTTAGCGTGATCTGCAGCTATCCATTAGCTGTAATGCTCTTTCTTGTGATTGGGTACTGCAGTTTTCTAACATTTCTTTTATTGAATTGTCTAGATGAATATTGCAAATTTAAATGTCTAAATTATAAAAATATTTTTTTATAAAAATTATTTTTTATAAAAAATTCCACAGGTGTCAGAGATTATAACAAAAGAGCACACACAAGCACAATGTCTTCATTGAGAGAACCACAGTAAAGACTAGTAGCAAACGTCATTGGGAAGACAACAAACATGGTCGTTGGATTAAGGAGGTGACAAATAAACCTGGACGAGGGGGGCGTTTTTACTCTCACACACCTGGGATACTGTCCTTAAGAAGTTCTGCCTCCACTGGTAAGAAGACCACGCCAAAACCTGAGCTCAGCTGAGCAGACACATCACAGGGCTAGACTAAACTAGACATCTGTAACTGACTTGTAGAAATACACATTGAGAGACAGAAAGAAGAAAGAGGTAGAGGCAGGTTGTACAGTAGCCATAGGGCAGCTATAATGACATCAAGCACATAGGCATGCAAGACTGTTTCTACAAACAGTGGTGAAAGAATTGGTCCCTCTCAGGAGCTCAATGAATTCCAGCGTGGTACTTTGATAGGATGCCACCTGTACAACAAGTCCAGTTGTGAAATTTCCTCACTCCTAAATATTCCATAGTCAACTGTCAATATTATTATAACAGACTGGAAGCGATTGGGAATGACAGGAACAGGCCACAAAGTTATAGGCCACCTAAATGGCTAGGGCAGGGTCAGTGGATACTGACAAGCATAGTGCACAGAGGTCACCAACTTTCTGCAGAGTCAGTCGCTACAGACCTCCAAACTTCATGTGGCTTTTAGATTAGTTCAAGAGGAGTGCGTAGAGAGCTTCATGGGATGCGTTTCCATGGGCGAGCAGCTGCATCCAAGCCATACATCACCAAGTGCAATTCAAAGCGTTGGATGCAGTGGTGAAAAGCATGCCCCCACTGGACTCTAAAGTAGTGGAGACGTGTTCTCTGGAGTGACAAATCACTCTTCTCCATCTGACAATCTGATGGACAAGTCTGGGTTTGGCGGTTGCCAGGAGAATAGTACTTGTATGACTGCTTTGTGCCAAGTGTAAAGTTTGGTGGAGCGGGGATTATGGTGTGGGGTTGTTTTTCAGGAGCTGGGCTTAACTGGGCACCAGTGCACAAAGCAAGGTCCATAAAGACATGGATGAGAGAGTTTGGTGTTGATGAACTTGACTGGCCTGCACAGAGTCCTGACCTCAACCTGATAGAACAGCTTTGGGATGAATTAGAGTAGAAACTGAGAGCCAGGCCTTCTCAACCAACACCAGTCTGTAACCTCACAAATGGACTTCTGAAAGAGTGGTCAAAAATTTGCATAAACACACTCCTAAACCTTGTGGACAGCCTTCCCAGAAGAGCTGAAGCTGTTATAGCTCCAAAGGTGGACTGACATATTAAACCCTATGGATTAAGAATGGGATGTCACTTAAATTCATATGCGAGTCAACGCAGGTGAGCAAATACTTTTGGCAATATAGTGTCTGTTTAAAAATGGACTGTGTAGCTTTTCTCCTGGAAGTTGTTATCTAGAGCAGTGGTCCCCAATCACCAGGCCGTGAGCCCTTTGGTACAGGCCCACGGCGGCTCATTCCCCCACCCCTTCATTTTGAGCGGCCCGTCTGTATTCCCAAAAGAGTCGACTTCCATGTGTGCATGATGCTTGTCTTAGGCACCTGATACATTAACGCTAATATTAAACCCACAAGCAGCAAAATGAGTAAAAACAGACGTCTTTCGAAAGTTTCTTTACAAAGGGGAAAAGGCCCAGTGAGGAGACAGAAGAGCCTACGCAGCTTTTGGAAAGCGATGACGTTGCAATGCCATCATCATCTGCTTTGGCAGGACTCCCAGTCGCCGTTCTGCTGATACTAACGTGTTTTGTAATCCAGTGTAACTCGTAGAAGTAACTCCACTTCGTCGTTGGTCCAAAGGAGAGAGTTGGATTTTGTATGTGTGTTTGCCATCATTATTATCTTCTTGTGTTTGTTTGTTTGCGGAAGAGAAAGGACTTAATGTACATGCGCTCTTTGTAGTATTGCGTTTCCGGTAGCTCTGGCTGTTTTTACATATCGGTGTGGCATATGTATTACATCGTTTTCACTCAGTGCACCGTTTTCGTCTGGACGCAAATATTTACTGACAGTACCAGGAGACCTACTTAAAATATGGATTTATCGCAACAGGTGATTCCCACGCACCAAGCCCACTATGCATAACATGCAGCGACCAGCTCTCCAATGAGGCGGCCTTAAAAGTATGTTCGAGACATTAACTCTGCCGGTATTCTGGATAAAAGTTACAGAGTAGACTGGACATAAGCAACACACTCCCATTATGCCAAGATGTGACCATCTCGTAGCAGAGAAACAAGCTCAGGGCTCTTATTGATTCAGTGTTATGGCGAGTTGTATTTTTCATGTACTTTATATTTGTTTTGTGGTCTCTTATTTTGAAGGCATGTTTAAGCATAGCGACCAGAGAGCGTCGGGGCAGAGAGGATGTTGTGACTCTTGTTGAGGATGCTGTTATTAAAGTTACATACAAGTACACAGTGGATTCACAACATACCACACTTCTTGTGTTGTTTGTTGTTTGTTTTATTTTGTGGTATTTATCCACCGATACCCACGCACCCCGCCCCCCTCCACCCCCCACAGGTCCGTGAAAATGTTGGGTGACATTAACCGGTCCGTGGCACAATAAAGGTTGGGGATCACTGATCTAGAGTGTTGTACCATATGGCACCTAACTTAAGCATTGTGCAGTTATTGAGAATTTTTTTTTGTGATTTATTTATTTTATTTATTTTCCCCAAACATCCTTAGTGTTGTGCTCTCCACAGATCTCATTGTAATGTAATTTGACCCAATGTGGCCAGTTTTATTAATCTTAAGCAAGAGTTATACTGTGATCATAAAACAAATGCTGCAAAAAGAACTTATTAGTGCAGGGAAAAACAAACAAATGCAGATTAGATTAAAACATATTTACAATATATTTTGTTGGATTGCTAAATGTATTCTGATTCTCATTATGTGGCTACCTAAATATCAAGGCATAAAAATGTATATTTGTCATTAAAGAGCTGATTGAAAAATTTATCTTCCAGTGTTATCCTCAAAACAAAGGTATTTTCTTCATTTGTGTACTTAATTTTACAGTCTACTCACTTTATCCAATATTTGTCCTATATTACACAAAATTAACTCCTAGTGCGCTTTAGGTCACTTTAGGTCTCAGAAGCTAAGTGGTTGGGCCTGGAGAACCTCCTCAAAAACATACCTGGAGTTGTGATTTGTTTCATTTACACATTTGAGTAACCGTTATTATTAGTCTATCTAGCTCCATAGCTCAGAATGCTCTTTTCCACCTTTTAATGTCATGTAGTGGTAGTTTTTAAGTTAACAGCTGCTTTTACCTTTGGTTCAGTGGAGAATGGCATTCCAGGCTGAAATGATTCTACTGAAGGTGTATGGAGTTTAAAAACACAATGGAACACTTCCCACATGACATCACTGGGTGGAACAGAGTGTTTTCCATTTGAGAGAAGAATGCAACTCTAAATATGCAAATATGCAGTTTGCATAGATCAGAAAATAGTGTAACATGGGCTCTTTAAACCTCAACCACAACATTCACAAGCACGTCCGAAAAATGTTATTGGGATAATGAAAGGAGAGATTTTTTGATATCCTTAATCCCTTTGTGGCCATATCTTGATTGATCTTGCAAGCTAAGCGGGTGCCACAGTGGGGCGCCAGTGGCTCTAGGGCAAACTATTGTATATTTTGGCAAGACACATCACTTATTTTATTTATTTGTATTTATTTATTTGACAGGGACAATGCAGTCATACGTAGTCACAGGCAGAACACACAGCTGCAATGCATATAGTGTGTACAAAGTGGTAATTTTCAACTCCTGTCCCTGGATGAGCTTTTCCTACAATAAACAGTTAAAAATCGTTTAAAAGCACAGTCTAAATATATTCTTACAATGCGATTTCACATTTCAGACATCCCCACTTTCAAACACACATTCACATTCACACCCACAATACACAATACATTTACAGGTGGGTACAACTTTGGTTTGTTTTTAATCAGGACATGAGCTCCGAGGTGAACATTTGAAGCTGGTACACACTTTAGTTTAGAGGATAGTGAATTCCAAAGTTTACCACACTGCTATGAAAAAGGTGATTGTCCAAATGTGGTGTAGGATTGTGCAGTTGATACTGGAGGTGTTTCTGGTGACTCACCTTCATTGCCTAGTATGAATGTCGTGTTTGAGTGAGTGATTGGTGGTCAGAAGAGCCAATGTAGCCGATTGGCAGCCTTGCTTACCAGCGCAGCTGTGGCTACAATAGGATCTGACCTACACAGAGTGTGGAGTGAATAATGCACTGTAAAGCGCCATACAAATCCAATGCATTATCATTAATATTATATAGAAATGCATTGAAACAATTCTGCAGAAGTTTGTCAGTGTACTTTTCTTAAAGGTCCCATGGCATGAAATTTTCACTTTCTGAGGTTTTTGAACGTTAATGTGAGCTCCCCTACCCTGTTTAGCCCCCCCCCCCCCCCCATGGTTAAAAGTTGCGAAATGTCTAAACTGAGCATTTGCGATCCTTTTCTGCGTTACAAAAAATCGGAGCTCAAATGGGCGATTTTGAACAAGGCACCTGATTGACGTCAGATTGAAAAAAGAAATGCAAATGCAGTTCCACCCCCGTCTGTCTGTACTCAGCGTCTCTGTAAATCACACCCAGAGAGTTTGGACTGCGAATGCACTAGGCAATGCGAAATGCGTTTTTTTATTTGCCTGGAGGCACGTCCGAGTGTTTCTAGGCTCGGAAGTCCTTTATCTGAGCCTCTGGACCTTTGAACAGCAGTGGTTTAATTTTATTTTCTGTGGAAATGTGTTTATTTTTCAATGGAACGCTTCAAATCTCTCCCCCGTGCAAAAACAAGGAAATGGATCAGCTGAGAGCTCTGAGGGAGAGCGGAGAGTTTGGCCACGCCCCCACCCTCTACTATTGGCCAGCTCTTTTCTCCTCATTTGCATTCAACAGGCCCATTATGACCTGTTCTGAGGGAGAAAATTACTCTTTCTCATCTTATCTCTGTTTCTCATGCACTGAGTGTTGATTTTGAAGAAGGATTCATTTACAGTATTAGGGAACCATGAAGGAGCCATATAAAAGCATCAAGAAGTACCATGTCATGGGATCTTTAAGTGTAGCGGCTGATTGTTTTTTTGATTAGTTTAACATTCTCCAAAATAAATGTTGTATTTGTGTGTGTTTGAGCAGAGCAGCAGATCTGGTTTCAGGTTGTGTGACATGGCAGCGTACAGCGGAGCTTAAAGGGAAAGCTAATTGGATGTAGATAAAACAAAGTGTCTGAGCACATCTGGTGGAACGAACACAAATGACAGATGCAGCATGTGGTGCCACTCAGTTTATCTTTTTGTACTTTTCAGTTTTTCTGAAATGTTTAGATGTTGTGTAAAACTTGTCAAACAATGGAAAAACATGGGAAAAACCTGCTTGGGGGAGAGCTGTTTGTGGTATAAAAATAATGCACTGGATTTTCAGAAGCTTGTTTTAGACACTGATGGTATGCTACAAATCTGACCACAGCTGACCTTGGGCAGACTGATGGAAGGCTGCCAATTTGCACCATCAGCACACACAACACATTCATGCTAGGCAATGTGTGTGAAGTGTCCTGCCAAGGAACACAACAGCAGAACTAGAGCCACTGCTGTCCCACTATGGCAGTTTTTTCAATCTTTTTTGTCACAGCATACTTTTATTGTTAAAGTGTAAATAATCTGTCCCACTGTGTCTGGCACTAGGACTTTTGCCGTGGTGGTAATTTTTTTTGTCTTTTTCCAATTCAGAAGTTTGATGTCATTTAGTGGTAATTTTCAAGTTAACAACCTTTTCTTTTTAGATCAGTAGAGACCGGCATTTCTGGGGCTGAAATCATCCATATGATTCTAGTGAAGGTGTTTAAAAACACAGTGGAGCACTTCCTGTATTACCAAATGAGTAATATGGGTTCTGTATTGATAATAATGCATTGGCAAACAGTGATGGTATAAGCTAAAATTGTAGCCACAGCTGCCCTGGGGTAGACTGACAGAAGCAAGGCTGCCACTCAATTTATTAACTCATTATTGCCAAAAGTATTCGCTCACCTGCTTTGCCTCGCATATGAACTTAAGTGACATCCCATTCTTAATCCATTGGGTTTAATATGACGTTGGTCCACCATTTGCAGCTTCAGCGCTTCTGGGAAGGCTAGCCACAAGGTTTAGAAGTGTGTTTATGGGATTTTTGTTTTTTTTTACCACACTTCAAGAAGTCTATTTGTGAGGTGACACTGATCTCTCCCACTCTCAACTATACAAACTATGTATAAACAACAAAACAACTCTAAATTTCATATTGGTTGCAGTAGAGTTACAACTCGGACAGACAAATGCACAAACCACAACCCTTACATAAATAAAATAAAACATACCTGTACAGACATATAAATACTCTATTATGTATTAACACATTGGCACTGGCTCCCTGCAAGAATGAAAACAACACCATGGCTGCTCATTTTTGTAAAATATATTCTTTTTAACCCAGACACAACTTACCCTCTGCAGTGTTCCATGTGCTACTGAGAGGGGAAGTTGAATCACCAAAATAAAACACGTGGGAACACAGCGCACTACCGGTTTTCAAAATAAAATGTCAAAATGATAAAATTCACAAATAAACTATGTTTAAATATAAAATACAAACAGGAAATAGTAATATGTGCGTTTTTAACTCTGTTACACCTGGCTCAAAGTCTTCGCTCTAATTCATCCCAAAGGTGTTCTATCAGGTCAAGTTCATCTCATCCATGTCTTTATGGACCTAGGTTTGTGCACTGGTGCACAGTCATAGTTTGCCATCTCCAAACTGTTCCCACAAAGTTGGGGGCATGGAAGAAGTCCAAAATCTCTTGGAATGCTGAAGCATTCATAGTTCCTTTCACTGGAACTAAGGGCCCAAGCCCAGCTCCTGAAAAAACAACCCCACACAATAATCCCCACTCCACCAATCTTTACATTTGGCACAGTCAGATAAGTACCATTCTCCTGGCAACCGCCAAACCCAGACTTGTCCATCAGATTGCCAGATGGAGAAGCGTGATTTGTCACTCCAGAGAACATGTCTCCACTACTTAAAGGGATATGCCACCCCCAGGTCAAACTTGGGCATCTCACCACAGTCCAGAGACTAAAATAAGTGGTGGAAAGCGTTTTCCTGGTCACCCAGCCATTGTCCGAGTCTGTCAGCACTGACCGCCACGGTATCTGCAGCTACTCTGCGTTAGACTGGAGTCTAACGGCGCCAGAGAAAGATTTCGGCCAAAAGGAATTAATTTGCTCGATGCGTTTCCCAATTACTTTCTGTGTAGTGCGCATTCATATCGAGTGCAAATAAATGTACAAATCAACACAGAGAGCTTGACTTGGTCATTTTGGGTGGGAACTATTTTTCAGTGCGGAAAAAGAAAGCCGAAGCACACACCACTCTGCGCAACAGGGGAACTCCCTTCCTGGTGCGTAACAGGGATTCCCCCTGGCAGCCCCAGATACCGCGGCTGTCAGTGCTGACAGACTCGAACAATGGCTGGGTGACCAGGAAAACGCTTTCCACCACTTATTTTAGTCTCTGGACTGTGGGGAGATGCCCAAGTTTGACCTGGGGGTGGCATATCCCTTTAAGAGTCCAGTGGCGGCATGCTTTACCCCACTGCATCCGACCCTTTGCATTATTGCACTTGGTGATACAGTATATGGCTTGGATGCAGCTGCTCAGCCATGGAAACCCATCCCATAAAGCTCTCTATGCACTGTTCTTGAGCTAATCTGAAGGCTACATGAAGTTTGGAGGTCTGTAGCGATTGACTCTGCAGAAAATTGGTGACCTTTGTGCATTATGCTCGTCATTATCCGCTAACCCCGCCTTGTCAGTTTAGGTGGCCTACCACTTTGTGGCTGCGTTGCGATCATTCCTAGTCACTTCCACTTTATTATAATACCACTGACAGTTGACTGAAATTTCACAACTGGACTTGTTGCACAGGTGACATTCTATCACAGTACCACACTGGAAGCGACCCATTCTTTCACAGATGTTTGTAGAAACAAAACAGTCTGCAGTCCCAGGTGCTTGATTTTATACCTGTGGCCATGGAAATTATTTTGATTATTTGGATGGGCAAGTGAATATGTTTGGCAATATATTGTAGCTAACCTGCTAGCTTCTGTGTTCCAAATAGGAAGTGAGCGTGTGGGCACTTCTGGCTTCATCGGTTCTGACTTCAATTCACTTTGTATTCAAAAAACGGTGCCACTCTCTTTGTAAATGCTGCTGTCAGACTTGAAGTTCCTGTTCCTAATATGTAGCTTGGCTCCAAATTCGTTCCTATAACTGCTAGCCTCGTGAGTTTCATTTACCTGGAGCAGAATGCTATGGGTGACGTCACACTCCCTTAGTTTACTTCTTTATACAGTCTGTGATCAAACCTGACAGTCCCTCTTACTGTTTGCAAATCAGTGCAGTATGGACATGGTATTCACAGTGGATTCACATCCAAGTACTGAACAGGCCCAACCTCAGAGATCAGATGAGGCTTTCACAATGTCAAAATGTATCTTTTTTCAAAATGCTATTATTATCCTCTTTGTATTACATGTTAATGTTAAAGACAGCTGCAATATGAAATATGCAATCATATGCAATATGAAATCAAACTTTGTTTGATGTCAATTTTATTTTATCATTTATTTGCCATTCAACACAAAACTTGCCCAATTAATTCCTTCAAAATACAAACTCTTCTCTAAACAACATGCTTTTACTGACTGTTAACTATTGGCTGCAAACCTCTTGAAAAATACAAAAAGAGAACCGTATCATTCATCACAATTAGACATGACTTAATGTTGATCTGTTAAAATTTGATGAATTCCAACTTTACTGTAGTCATACTTGCTGTCTTTTTTGCACCTCGGAGAGTAGTTGTGGGCCTGTATTCTATATGCACAAAGCACATGAGGATGCACAGCTGGAGAGGAGAGGTCTCTCCACTATGATGTGTGTTACAAAGGGCAGCCTTCATTAATACTGGAACAAAGGCATCACAGGTAAAGACTAAAAACAAAGGAAAAGATAAATAAAGCTTTGTTGAATAATGTAGCATTTGAATTATTTAAAGGAGGAAGCTAGTTAGTGTTAGGGAAATGTGCAGTGGTCGCACATCAGAATGGAAAAAGTATTGGATCTCTTATTTTCTCACAGGCACTCCATCCCATTTTTCTGGAGCTTTCCTGTGGCCTGATCGTGCAGGCAGCAATCTCAGCAAAGAGGCCCAGCCTTCCCTTTCCACACACACTTCCTCCACCTTGATCAGGGGAAGCATGAGGGATTCCCAGCCCATTCCGGGACCTTCCCGGGGCTTCCTCCTAGTGGGACATGACTGGAATAATTCTCCAGGGAGGCGCCCAGGAGGCATCCAGAACAGAAACAGTACATATGTTAATTAGTACACATCTGCATAACATTATTGTATGCACATTTGTACTGAATGAGTATCAATAGACACTACTCCAAAAAATGTTAAGAACACTTTGGAAATGCATGAGATCTCGTAATCTGTAGATATGTAATCTATATAAAAATGGAAAGGCCAGTGTCTTAAGAACAAAAGATTGCCACCTCTTTTGAGGGAAATGAACATCAGGTGCACTATAGTGGCAACAATGAGACAACCCTAAAACAGGACTGGTTTTGCATGTGGAGGACATTTCAAGTTTCTCCCTCTTGTTTTTTTTGTTTTTTGGGGGGGGTTCCACTAGTGCTACTTTGGCTAGAGTGATTATCACTACCGGGACACACAGACCTGTACCGGCTAGAAAACACCAGTCTAACTGCCATTAGGTATCGGGATGAAATCCTTGAACCCACTGTCAGACTCTACGCTGGTGCAGTAGGTCCTGGTTCCTCCTGATGCACAATGCCCGGCCTCATGTGTCAAGAGTCTGGGGGCAGTACCTGAAGGGATAGATACAACTGAATGGCCTTAAACCTGATAGAACACCTCTGGGACATTATGTTTGGGTCCATCAGGTTGCTCCTCAGACTCTACAAGAGCTCAGTGATGCTCTTACACAGATCTGGTCCACAGACTGGACTGGTCGGAGAACACATATCTGCTCTACAGAAAGAGACAGAGCAGGCTGTAGTTCCTCAGAAGGCTGAAGTCCTTTAACATCTGCCAGAAGCTCCTGCTGATGTTCTACCAGACACTCATCTCCAGTGTCCACTTCAACACTGTGGTCTGCTGGGCAGGAAGCCTCAATTATTAGTAGTAATCAGAAAATGAATACAAAATGTATAACGTTAATGCCAAGCAATAACTAACTCTTTTGACATACAAGAGATATACACCAGAAAAGTTACGTAGTGTGGATTTAAAGAGGGAGTATTTTACTTCAATGGAGTATTAACTGCTAACACATATTTACATCACCATGTTGCTTTTTATTGTTTTGAACATGCTATATAATTAATGCTATATAATTAAAGTTTATTTAAATGTATCATGTTTTTGTTTATTTATAAACCTCTTCAGGCATGTTTGTTAATGAGGGAACAAGATAAAAAGCTAAAAAAGCAAAAAATAAATAAATAAATAAAATAAAATTGCACAATACTCCCTCTTTAATAGACCTAAAATACACAGCGTTCAAAAAAATATTGTGCAAATTGTGTTTAAATTGCCTGGAAAAATCCAGACTCATTGCTGTACCACCGGTTGAGTCTGGTCACTGGTGGTCCAGCAAATTTTCCTGGGTGAGCAACAACGAGCAAACAGACAGTGAAGTAAACCAATCAGAAGAGCTAACGGGCAGAGAAGTGAACCAATTAGAGAGGGGGAATGTGACATCAGCAAAGCAATAAGAAAATCTTCAGTGAGAACGTAACAGAGTAGTGAAGAATGGCGAGCTAATCCAATATGGCTAGTGCTACAGAGACCGTTGTAAATGACTTGTTGTAAAAACATGAGGAGACGTGGTGTAATTGGAAACTTATAAGTCAGGAAGCTCACCTTTGTTGCAATGACTTGAGAACTTGGGTCTTGCATTAAGACCCAAGTTAAATAGATCAATTAGAATGTGCAAGCCTTGTGTAAGCCTTGTCGGGCGCTTGGAATGGGACCTAACCATTTTTTGTAAATGGCAACAAGATGAGAAAACTCACTAGTGAAACAACAACAGAAACAACAACAGAGGATTCATCTGGAGCTGGTGACAAACGAGAATGCTCAATTCCTTCTAAAACTTTAAGAGCACTGAAGAACATTCGGCATAGTCCTCCCCCCAGTCCGCAACAAGATGAAATAGTATAGATGAATAGAATAGGTAAGCGTGCTCAAGGCATTTGTGCGCTCTGTAGTATTAAAATAATTAACATATAAAACTACGTTACATTAATTTGCTTTTTTAAAATGCCCATTTGTTTACAGATTGACACATACATTGCTGTTAATCGACGTGTTATAACACATTCCTGATCTGCTTGCATAGAAATAAAGAGAAAATTAAGGTGATATGGGTATTGAGTTGAAATGGTTATTAATTGTAAGTCACATATTATATTCTTTAACACTTATGAACATTGTGTCTTCTATTTCACAGGTTATTATGGAGTACACAAGCAAAACTGTTGTCATGCACTGTAAAAAATGTCTGTAGAAATAACAGAAAAACACTGTTAAATCCCAACATTAAAAAACTGTAAAGGGAATTACAGCAAAACATTGTTTTCTTTACAGTGCAATTCAGTACATTTTTAAACTAAATATAACTGTAAATTGAACATGAAAATGCAGCTTTTAAAACTTAAATTCCTTGTTAAAATTACTTATTTATGTTATATTGACACATAAACACTGTTAAATCCCAACATAAAAAAAAAAACTGTAAAGGGAATTACAGCAAAACATTGTTTTATTCACAGTGTAATTTAGTACATTTTTAAACTAAATATAACTCAAAATTTAACATGAAAACACCATTTTTAAAACATAAATTCCTTGCTAGAATACCTGATTTATGTTATATTGACACATAAATACTGTAGTGCAAAAAACAATGCAATGCATATTAAATAACAGTTGAATAACAATTAAATTCTGTAGACTTAAAACATGCATGGTTTCCAAAATGCTATACAAGGAAGACTGCCACCACTTCAATGCTCTCTGAACTATAAATCATATCATATGACTGGCCATAACGTGACTCTGAAAGCATAGGCTAATCAAATCTCAAGCAATTCTATGTTTGTTCGTTTTTTCCCGATCTAGCTAGGCATGGGCGGAGTGATATCACCTTGCAGTTTTTTGTTTACCTTCAGCTGTCGTCGTTAGCCGTAGCAGTGCAGTAGCCTGCCCCGTTCTACAATCCAGACATGGCCACGTTTGGAGGTCTCCCCGATGCTTGGAATATACAGACGAAGAGTTGAGAGAGATGGATGTTGAAAGGGCAGAACGCGAGAGAGTGTCGGTGAGTTAGCCCCCGCTACAGCTACAGAAAACCGGGTTGTTGCATTGTTCGTTGGAATAAACGATCAATACGGGGCTGTCTTTTCAGTTCCGTGCTCAACATGAATGTTCACGGGCTAGCAACAACTTTATGAGCGTGCATGCCTTTTCTGTCAGCCAGGTAGACTACAAGCAAAAGCTCTAGCACAGTCTTCATCAATCGACCAGTAGGCTAACATAACGACAGGAGCAAG